>OX457026.1:41583738-42186238 GCA_949752745.1 Protula sp. h YS-2021 | reverse complement strand
GCCTGTAGAAAGATCCAGCTGCGGGTAGATGACCGATTTGGCACTCATCTCCCCCGGACTTCTCTCCTACACAAGATGAATCTGCGTTACCGTCAGTTGACTCGATAGCCTCCGAGGACTTACCGTTTCGGAACGCTATTCAAGACATCACCAGTCTCGCTGAGATTAAATGTGGGTGTCCCGTGACGACAGGGACGATCCTCCGATACGCATGACGTCACAGACAGCTCTCTCCCAGCCAAAATCGTTCATTACGTTAAAGACAAGCGTAGGGGTAGTCAACGCACTGTCGGTCTGCTGCAGGGAATTCAAGCGCTTAGACACCGGCGACAGCCAAGTGCTGTCTCGCTTCCATCCCTTAAAGCATTGTAAAGCAGGGTCCGTGTCGTTCCTCCAACGATCTAACGCCTTGGAGGCACTGGAGAAGCCGTCCAAGCTCACAGTCTTAATACCATCGGTCCATCATAATTCAGATATTCCTTTTGCTGAGAGAGGCGCTATGTCCATTGAAACTGCAGCTAGGCACACCTAAGATATTATGTCCTTTCAGAACCACACGCAGAGCGGGCACAAGAAGCACCATGGCGATCCGCGTCTGACGGATCCCATGACACTCAAACTGCTTGAGTGCTTAACGTTGGCAACAAGGGACGTGGTCAAACTTGCAACATACTTGACCACATCCCTGGTGTACCTGAGATCTAAGCCTTCCTGCAACATTGTTGGTCGAGCGTCAAAGGCCTTTGCGAACTGCAGCAAGTCCGTATCTTGGGGCAGAAGAACTCTTCCCTCTGAAAAAGTGGAGAGGGTGCATCATGGGAGTAGATCTCTGTCAAGACTTAACTTTTACGCAAGAGCGATCAGGCCGAACTCACGTCCGCAGAAGCGCAGATACCCAAGCCTACTCACTGGACGGAATAGAGCCAGTAGAAAGACGAATTTCTCCCCCAAAAAAGGCCTAGTCTGTTGGACAGCGGGAATACGCATCCACAGGCCTCGAAGGCGAGCGACTTGTCTGTCTCTAGGTTACGCACTACCTTTCAAAAGTGACCCATGGGGTCACAATGCACCCATGCCTCTCAACGACCAGGCCCCAGGCAACTTAGTCGCTCCCTACAAGCATACCCAAGTGAGGTCCTACTAGACATGATCGAATACTTACTGCTAAGGATCGATAGCGGATATGATAGGAAACGAGAAAGGGCTCTTCAACAGGGTTTTTCTGGCACCCAAGAAATCAGGAGCTGGCAGTTAGTCATAGACCCATCCACCCTGAACCAATTCCTACAAGTAACTCCTTTTCCGACGGACACAGCCCAGTCTCTGGGTGAGGGCATGTGGGGTACGACCCTCGATTTAAACGACGCGCATTTTCAAGTGCCATTGCAACGCCAGCTAAAAAGTACCTGTGCTTCCAGGTAGGGTAAAAGAAGTTCTGGTATCTGGCTCTCCCATTCGGTCTCTCTACGGCGCCCTTCGTCTTCACGAAAAGCATGGGAATACTAAAGACCTGGGCCCGAGTACGTTAGTTTCCCAGTACTAACACGAGTGGTTCCTAGCTCACCACGACCAAGGCACACTGCGAGAGCAAACACAGACCTTGGTCAACAAGGCAACAAAGATAGGTATGTTGGTGACTCTCACCAAGTGCGAACTAGATGCACAACAAGTGATTGTGTTCTTGGAGAAGTATGACTTAAACTAAACACGGACTTATCCCACCTCCGAGCGCAGGGAGAGGATCCAAGTTGTCATTCAAGCCATTAAACCAAGAGCAAAGGTAAGTCTGGCCAAGATGGAACATCCCCTCGGTTGTTTGGTTACAACGGAGAAGACAGCGCCACTTGGAAAGCTCCATTATAGGCTTTTTCAGGCAGAAATCAGACGCGTTCTACTTCAAGGGAGACATCCCTAGGCCCCGACCACTGTGTCCGAGAAAGCGTATCGCGCGTAATCTTAGTTGTGCGACCCTCGGATCGTGAGCGAAGTGATACCCTTCTCAAGTCCAATACCAGAACTAGAGATACAAATCGCTGCGTGTCTATCCGGTTGGGGAATCCATTTTCAAGGCAAGATGTTGCAGGGTTCCTGGTCAAAACCGGTAAAATCATGACATAAATTGACTGGAACTATACACGTAGTTTGGATGGCCCTAACCAGTCTAGCACATAACTAAAAGCCAAATGTATGGAGTTTCGCCTAGACAGCTCTATGGACGTGGCATACTTGAACAGCAAGAGGGCACAAGATCTCAGCATCTCACAAACTGACATAAAGCACTTTGTGTTGAGCTAAAGAGAAGGATGTCAGTCCGTCCGCCCGGCATTTAGCGGGTTGTCTGAACGTGTTAGCACACCTTGCGTCCCGAAGCAGCCAGGTAATACACACGGAGTGGTGTCTGTCAACCCGTGTGTTCAAGTGGGTGACCAACCAATCTCCGACGCTGTGCCTGTTTGCAAACGCAATGACAACCAAACAACCAAGGTATATCTCCCCATGCCGAGATGCACAAGGTTGGGCAATCGACGCTCATACCTACAAGTGGCCGAGGGACGAAGCCCTGTATGCATTTCCCCCTCAACCAGTACTCAGATCCAAGCACCTACTACAGGTAGCCCCTTGGCCACCCGACGCCCCATGATTTCCTCTCTTAACCAAGTGCGTAACCAAACTCAACCGAGGCTGCCTTGCCATCCAGAGATTCTGTCTCAGCCCCACTGCTCGTAGATCCACCCGACTCCGACCTCCTGGACCTACACCTGTTGTGCCTGTCACTGCTGCTTTCCTTACAAAAGTGACAGAAAAAATCTCAACTAGCCACAGAGAGTCCACAGCGAGGGTATATCGGTCGTAGTGGAATTAATTTGGCAGCTGGTGTACTAAGTCGCAACTGGACCCATTCCAAGCCTCACCGGCAGCGATAGCTGATTTCCTCGACCACCTTTTCATGACCGAGCAGTTAGAAGTGGGTTCAGTCGAGGGTTATCGAGCGGCTATCGACTCCATACTGAAAAGCTCAGCGGGTTATGACCAATGGGAAGACTCTGACCGACTATGCCGGTAAGACACTTCAAGGTCAATTCCACCCCCTCCACCCCACAGCAAACACTAACATAGCACAGTCAGATCCTAACTTGGTCCTGTGCTACCTGCAGAAGGCAGACATATTAGGGGATGACGACCAATGCAACGGTAAGGTTCACTTTTCTGTTAGTGTTGGCCTCAGGCAAAAGAAGAGGTTAACTCCACGCTCTAGACCGTCACATTCATAAAGAAAACGGTGAGTGGAATAGAGATTTCCTTCGTTCAAGGGCTGGCTTCGTGGGTAAGACGTGCATTGCCACTGTAGACCTGGGTACGTTCAAGGCATAACGCTGCTTTTTAGCGAACAAGGAGACCGAGCCGGGCTTTCTCTCTCTCTCTCTCTCTCTCTCTCTCTCTCTCTGCGAGCTCTGCGTAAATACTTGCAATTGTCGGAGGACTACAGGAATAAAAAAGCGTTAAAGTGTTGATCATTTCTTTTATGCTAAATTCAATAAAGATCTGTCAAAACAGACCTTTTCTAAATACATCAAGAGTGTAATCTAAGCTGCTTACAACAAAGCCGAGTCAGAAGCAGAATTTAGATAGTTATGTAACGCCAAAGCCCATCAAGTAAGACAAGTTGTTAACCCAATTAGGGCTCTGCGTAGCGTGTCCTTATCAGATACATTAAAAACGGGTTGTTGGTCATCTCCAAACTCATTTATTTATTAAGTACTATTCTAATTGCGAACTCTCGGGTTTATGCTCATTGGGCCTTTTCGTTGCAGCTGGGACTCTAGCTAGCCTTTGTCTGTTTGTAATAACAGAGCCGACGACCAAGGATAAAGGCAAACCAAAGCAGAAAGAATCCTTCTTTCATTGCTCCAGCAACGGCTCTGGTAAGCATAAGAAGGGCCAGAACCAAAAGGTCGTTGGTAGCGTCCCTGCCAAGAGGACTATGTGGACGCGAGTGCATGCTCTCTCTCCTCTCCTTCAGTGTGAGGACAGGGGCACCGTGTGCTCTAGTTGTGGCTCAGTTACCAAGCGGTTAGTTCACTTGTGCGTCTTCAGCTTGTCGTTGGTTGAGATCTGGTCTTGGTTCGTCATCCTGAAAAGTCCTTCTGTATTATAGGAGTACTTGTTGTCACTGGTTGTTCAATACTTTATCAGTGTGTGGATGTTGTGACTCTTCAGCTTGGTTCTTCGTTTATTTGGGAGTGTGTTTGACCAAACTAGGTTTTCACAAAACAGTGTGTGGGCTTCTTGATTTCATTTATTAACTCTCACAGTGAATTCGTTTCTCTTCTTCTGAAAGTGACCAAGCCAGTACACAGAGTCTTAGAATGCTTGGCCACAGGTTTATTGCGTGGACTTGGATTCCACGATCGTGTTTGTGAGAAAAATTAAATAAACTGAGATTATTTGGTGTGCATCATGTCTCGATACACCATCTCGAAGTTGGATAGAGAGAGATGGTATTAACAAGAGGTCACAGGGTGAGAAGCGCTTGGTCGCTGATCTTCTCTTTGTATCTGTTTGTCCTTCTGTGTGCGGTATTTGTACACCATCTCGATAGATGTTTTTAGGCACATTAAACACATAAAACGACAGCATTGGTGTTCTATTTCTGTCTTCTCATCGCCGGCAAGTGTTCTTTTATGGGCAAAAGCTGATTTGCATGCCGATTTATATGCAACGGTCTTTCCGCACGCGATCATGAGTTCCAACGTGTAGCTACACCTGTATTGTGAAATTAGCGCACTCGTTCATGTACAGTGATACTGGCGCACGCGATCATGCCGGGCTCGCACGTGTAGCTACACTTGTATAATAACATTGGCGCACGCTATCATGCCGGGATTGCACGTGTAACTATACCTGTATAGTGCCGTTGGCACACGCGATCATGCCGGGATCGCACGTGTAGTTGCAGCCTTTCTCGTCCGAGTTATCCGTACAGTCAGGCACCTTGTCACACCTATACCTCGCCGGAATACAGGAATCCTCGTGTATTACGTCAACACCTAAATTAAAATGTGATATATATATATATATATTCAATAAATTAGCTATAATATTACTTGGTTACAAACATTTGTTTATTTCCTTGATCCGTTATACACCTACATTAAAAATTTGAACTAATGTGTTTTTCAGAATTTTGCAAGATATTTATAGATTTTATAAAGCGTCAAAACGTTTAATCCACATCATGTCCACCAACTTCAGATCATAATAACTTTGTTCAAACTTTGGTCAACCTTCATTGTGTTATTTTTAAAGACACGTTGTTACCATGGGTAACTGGTGACGTAAACGTTAATAAAGCGCACTTCTTGTCAAATGCTTCAGATGTTTCTCGTTCGCTTGCTTACCATTTTCACAGACGAAAGCTTTCTGATTCTCGTGACTGCACTGGTCAGCCGTCTGGCACTGCTTCTCATCGGAGAGGTCCTGGCAGTCGGGATAGCCATCGCACCGCTCCGAGATGTCAATACAATAACCCTCACGGGGCCAACGAGCGATAATTCCGCTCGCACAAGCCCACTTCCCTGAAAATAAAAAAAATCACATCAGCAATCGGCGCATACTTGTGCCAGTCCACCCCACATTACCTTGATATTCATGCAAGTGTTTTTGTTTCAAAAACGTTGATTCTTACCCTCTTCGAAGCTTAGCAAATAAAGTAACTGCCTCTGGAATCTTCGCAAAACCCCACAGACAAAACGCGGACCATCCCTCTAAAAATTGCGACGTTGTAACAACGTTGGATCGACGTTGCACCTGGAGTTGGATCCGCGTCGAGTTTTGTTGTTTTGTAAGTCGAAACAATGTCTACCCTCCAACATTAGATAGACGCCGACTACCCGATGTCCAATCAACGTTGAGAATAGTTGGCAAATTGCAGTCGAAACAACGGCTGTCTCCTGACGTTGTATGGACGTAGGAAAATTAAAGTTGTGCAAACGTAGGGAAAATGTTAATCTAGAATCAACTGCTACGCAAAGACAATCATTCTGAATTGACTCTTCCGTCACCCTTGGGTCATCCTATAAAGGATATATACGTCGATTGCCTTGAACAAATTTCGGAAGCAGGTTTGAAAAACCTTGCGCACTCCAACAAATTTCATATTTTTGCGTTTTCTTTTTGGTCTATTCTCGAGGTGACTATCTCTGACCTGTTTTCGAAGTGACGCTGTTATTCAACTTTGATCAGATCTCAAAGAAAGTTGCGGTTTGATTCAGGCAAGAAGCAACGCCTGAACAACGTTGCTTACCCAAACGCCTATTCAAAGGTCTGTGAAAAACGTTGGTAAAACCAAATTACAGCTTGCTTGGTTTTGTTGGGTCGACGTGCTACCCTAAATCCACGTCGAATCAACCCCGGAATGTTAACTGGGATATGTTAACCAAATGTTAAAAAGATTGACCATGAAATGTCTAGCATATGTTGAATCCCCTACATAAATGAAATCAATGTACTCTATAGGCGGCTCTCGATTCCTTCTTCATCTCAGAAATGCCGTCATTTGGCACAATATGGCAAATTACATTTTTTATCTCCACCTTTGCTTCAATGCTAAAACAGAAGTCTAGTGTAAAATAAAACGGAATGAACACATTCACTTTTCTTCCGGAATAAATGTCTCATAATTGGCGCCGATAGCGCATCGATATAAGCATTACCGTCTGGACAGCGCCAGTCGCACCCCTCTTCATCGGAATTGTCTGTACAATCCTTGAATCGATCGCACCGGTAGCTGGCCGGAATGCAGCGCATCGACGAATACAGGTCCGTCCCATTGAGACATCTTAAAACGAACAGAAAGAAAACTATAGCTTCTATGTTGTGATTTTTCAAGTGTTCCGTTATAAACTGGGCAAAAAAATGGGGGGAGGGGCGGGGACACTTGCGCGATCCTCAAATTCTCATATTTTGGTCTGCTTTCGAAGCCACCTGCCATGGTGTCCATTGCGAGTGAGCGATAACACGATGAGGTTGCTGTTTGGGTGAAACCCTGCATCTGTACACCTCGATTACACGACGTCTGTACAACGTCGATTTTCCGACATCTATTCAGCACTGCACCAAAGACGTCTGAGAAAGTTGCGACCAAAATCAACGTCTAAACAACGTCGCTTATCCAAAGTCTATTCAACGTTGTGTCAAAGGCATTTGATTAAATGTTGATATGTGGTCTCGACCAACCAAGTTACGAACCAGATTCAATGTTGTAGTTTGGTTGGATCGACGTTTGCAACCTAAAATCGACGCTGGAGGGAAAAGTTTTGTTTTTTGTTTTACCTAAACTGGTTGGTCTCGCACTTCATGACGCATGTTTGTGGAGATTCGTCGGATCCGTCTACGCAGTGATTTGTCTGGTCACAAGTCAATTGCATTGGAAGACAAAACCCGCGATCTTCTTTGCCTGTGACATAAGCAACACATAGTGCAGGGGAGTTAGCCTACGGAGAAGTGAAATACATACTTGGCAACACAAAATGTTGGTTTCACAGGCTGAGCTTAAGGCATACACATATGTGTTGTGAAAAGTAGTCTCAGGATATGCTTTGCTGTAAACCTAAATGCAACGGGTTCCGATATATTAGGCTGCATACGTTAAAAGGTGTCATATCGCCCAACCATAACGAAATGATAAAAAGTTTCCGCATAAATTATCACTAAAAAGTAGTCTCATTGTGTTTTTCAAAGTTCTAGATGGAACAGTTTTTAATTTATTAAGTTTCAAATCCGAATGAAGTCCTGCTAGGCAACGACAACCATCAATACGTATGATGACCACATGATAAAATAAGCGTAACTTTTCCTTGTGACCTGAATGACATAAATCATACTGGTGGTGTTCGAACTAAAAATCAATAGCGTACCAATGACAGTGGAATTGAGGGTCCCACTGGCACACATAAATCTGCCGTCAGGGCAGCCATAGGTGCAGTTGTTCTCGTCTGAATGGTCACTGCAGTCACTTAGACGATCACATGTCAGATCTTTCGCTATACACGGTGAGCCTGCAATCACAATCCAGTCAAAGGCTTAATCTTTGGGAAGATGAAGATGCTTGACATACCGAAAGTAGAAGGAACTGCACGTTATGTGGAATCAGCACTTGTATACAGTTCCATTCCAATGTTATTCCCACAATCAGCAAATCACATCTGTAATGTACGTCTGCCAAAGGTTACCGTGTTTCAAGCATATTAAGCATGTGTTGTGCCACATATAGTTACTTCATGTTTACCATACGGTTAGCCATGTCCTAGCTACAATATTCAGTAGATATCTACCTATTTTGAGACAGCATGAAGCATTTTAGACCGGTAAGAAAATGATGACCTTTAGGTCAACATGGTCAACTTATTGATTTGGGAATCGACCAATCGGACTGCAACATTTATCAAGCAATGAAACAATATTACATGTTAATCACAGGCAATCATACGGAGGTAACTTTCATTCAGTATTCTCCACGTTTAGTTAAAAATGGGTTATTATTTCAAAATGATCACTTCGCATTTAGCGGTCGTTTTTAGAAGTCACGGACACACACTGTAACCATTTGGTACGTGAATGCCTCCACCAGGCACTGAATATGTGAGGTCACAACTTTTGCGTATCTGTGGAGGGGTTAAAAAATAGTGCATGCACTTCATGCGTTGTCTTTATATGTTGTTGTACATTTACAGTTATTGTAAAAGAAAGAAAGTGATTTCAATATTCACAGTGAACACTGAGACGTAGGACCAACGTTGGATCGACGTGGCACCCGACCCTAGATCAGCGTCGGGTTTTGGCTGATTATGGAAATCGCAGCAATGTCTACCTGTCGATGTTGTACATAGGTCGGTAAATGGACGTTCATAGACGAAGGGAAAATTTTAACTTAGAACTGCCCTCAAGACAGCGCCAATCATAGGTGTAGTCGCCCTAAGTCATCCGGTTACGCAGCATATGTATGAAGTCGATTTCCATGAATGTTTTTCAAAAGTGGGTGGGAAAAACTTGAGGGCTCTTGGACTTCTCATATTTACGTTCTCGTCTCGGTCCACTTCAAAGTGACATGTTATGGCTACCATTTCCGGTGAGTGCTAACACAAGGAGGTTGCTAGTTGGTTTTGAGTCTGATGTCTCAATAAAGTCGATTTTTCGACGTCTTCCAAAGTCGAATTTCCGACGTCTAGTCAATGTTGCGCCAAAGACGTTGATTAGACGTAGAAGAAAGTTGCGTTTGGGTCGCAACCAAGAGCAACGTCCAAACAACTTTGAATACGCAAATGTCTGTTCAAAATTTATCAAAGACCTTGGTTACAGGTTGATCTATGGTACGGCCAATCCTAATCAAAGCGCAACAGAGTTAATGTGGCTTGGTTGGATCGACTTTGCAACCTCAAATTGGCGTTGGATTGATCTTAGAATGTTTACCAGGTTATGACATTAGACAATACTAAAAGAAGTACCTCCATCCTTAAAAGGTGAATTGTTTTAACGAAGTAAACCCTCATCTTAATCAGGGAGTAATTTTTTAAACACGGTCCCGCGAAAAGTACATCACCACATATTGGTGTCCCAGCTCCAGCAGAAGCAACTGCTAGGGCATTTACTCATTTAGAAGTACAGTAATTCAGGTGACCTTAGGCATGCGCAGTTTGATGGTTATGAACTGAGCTGACGGACATATTATCAAAGAATATCCATAACAAGAAGGGACAGCTGTGCGTTTTAATGTAACACAGCAGACAGTAGCGCTATCTACTGGCCTAGGTGGCTATACGGATGTAAACAAATAAACTGGCATTGAAAAACATGGCGGAAAACGTGGTACACGTTTCGAAAAAAGTTAAAGGACAATCCCGATGCTGTACAATTTCGCGCTGCTTATCGTACAGTAGCAGTAGATTTTATGTTTTCAATTGCGAAGAGGATTTCGATTGCTTTTCATTAAAGCTAAAAGGTTTTACAGAAATGCGCAAAACAGTCAAATAAGTCCTTTGTTACAGGAAAATCAAATAAGTACCGAAATCCCTGGCGAAGTTTTAGATTTGTTGTCAGCTGCTGGTTGCTGTTTGTCACAATTATCGCTTCCAGAAGAAAATGTTGCAGTTTATTCATAAGGGTACTTGGTTTCAAAAGCGAAAAAAAGGTATTCGTGTAGTGCTTGTTTTTCGAAGTGGCTAAATTCAGAAATCACTATGCCAGAAAATGACACAAAGTTCGTGTTTTTGAAGGAGAAAAAATGTTGTGAATCTTCAAAGTTGATTGTCCCTTCAGACGAACTGATAAATTTTGTTACCAAATGCGAACCACTGTTCAATAGTGTTTTCGAAAGTGTTATGCACGCTGATAAAATAAGAGGAAAACTATTCAGGCAAGTTCTAGATTCAGAAGATTTCGGTCAAATTTCGTGTGGTTCGCAAAGCTGTGTTAAAGCGGTGAATTACATTACTAATTTGTATTTGACAGTTAAAATAAACCACATTTTAAAAATACAAAACAGAGAAATGCAGTTCAAAGCCGGTTCGGGAAATCGCAAAATAATGAAATTACAGCATGTATAAAGACGCTAATTGTGAAAGCTTCTTTTGAAAATCCATGTCTTTAATATATAGGTTTTGCATTTATTACAATCCTGTTTGATGTATGGTTAACGAAGATAATGTACCCTTTAGTACATTTGTTGTTATCTTGAGATATACAGCACAGAAAATGTTTATTGTTCTTTACTCAGCATGAAAAGTTTCCCTATCTACCACATACGGTGCAAAACATATATTTTCAGTGCCACACCCATACCTGCCCATGCCTTTATCAACGTTCTGTTTAAAAATTCTTCTGAAGTCGATCGAAATTTGTGTAAATCAAAGAAATGCCCTTCAAACAGTGCTTAAATGCAGGGGACCACAAGCACACAGCTACTTAGTAGCCACCCAGGCACACAGATGGCGCTGTTAAATCTGGATAAACATAGCTGCCAATGGGAGTGTCCCTTCTTGTTATGGATATTCTTTGATATTATACAGTCTCGCACCTGTTTTCACATCGCGCCCATCCTCACATCGGAACTGGTTGGCGTCACACCTGCATAGTTCTTCTGCTTCATCCGAGTCGTCGCTGCAGTGAGCTACTCCGTCGCAAACCCGGTCTGCATTGATGCAAAACCCTATACAAAAAGGCTTATTTTATATTATGGTATCAAGGATGTAACCCCGCTGCTGTGTAGGAACACATGCTCTAAACAGATGTCACAGTGGGCTTCCCCTTAATTTTTGAAAAAAAAATATATATATGTAATATGTGACCCCCTCTTGCCTGGGGTCCTTTGACGATCCACCGAACCACGTGCAGAAATTATTAGTGACTTGGATAACATAAAAAGTAATTCGCGAAAGAATGAAATATTTTTCTCGTCTGTTAATTACCATAGCGATCAAAAATAAATTTTGTAGTGTGAACGCCGTGAAATTTTTGTACAAATAAACTGCCATAGCATCGTGAGGTGATATCTATCAAAGGCCGAAGGGAAGCCTTACAGTTCATGGGTGGGAGTGGCAGGATTGAAGAGAACGGATAGCTCACCTTCGCCGGGGTTGTTCTCCACACAAGCAAATTCGTTTTCTCTGCATTCATAGACACACCCAAATTCATCACTCCCATCCAAGCATTGATAATGGCGATCGCATCTCTCCTTCTTGTCAATGCACGGCGAATCTGCTTAACAAAAACGTTTGAGATTGGAGGTTGAGGTTTGTTCATCAGGCAGCACGCTGCGTGTTACAATCACAAAACATACCAGAACAACGTTTAGAATGTAACGGTCGATAGATGTTAGAAATCTCTATGTCCCACCTCCCCCTTTTCAAAACTGTATAAAAGAAAGTTAAGAAATGATACACAGTAAAACCTCGATAAACCGATAAACCTAATTTGTCCAGTTTAACAAGGTGTATGGTATATTAATGGGGGTTTCCACAACGCAATATTTATGGAATGTTATTGTAACATTTATAAGGCAATCGTTGATATCACGAATAAATTTTTGGTCTCAAACATTGTTTTTTAATATCAAGAATTAAATTTTGCTAACTGTAATTATATTTTTGATATCTCTAGATCTCAAAAAATAATTCTTGATATCAATAAATATTTAAAGCTATCAAAACATATTCATTGATATCGAAATGATTTAATGATGCATAACATTGATTTCTAGAGGTTAAAATTTCAATTCTTGGTAGCAAAATCTCAGTTTTCAGCTCAATAAATAATTTTCTTTTCAATGATACCAAGAATGTATTTTAGATAACGTTATTTCAGAAAAAGGCCTTTTTAATTTACATTTTTGAAATTAATTTTTGATAGCAAAATATCAGCTTATTTTTATGTATAAAATTCAGAAGCAAATAATGACTGACTTTTTCATATATGATCTTTCTTTTAATTTAAATGCACAAAAAAGAAACATTTCTTGAGCTCAAAAATTGTGCTGTTATTATTTATATCAATAATTTAATTTTTCATCTCCAAAATTTAAGTAACAATTCGTTAAATTTATATAAATGTATGGAATGCCGTTTTAACATTTAATGCTTATTTTTGATATCAAAATATAATTAAAGATATCAAGAAATCAATGTAGATCTCAGTAATTTATATTTTGCTATTATGAATTGAATTTTAGATGGCAAAAAATGATTTTTGAGATCAAAAAATCAAATTTACAAACTTAAAAAATCTTAAGGGAGACACACATTTACATAAAATTTAGCGAATCGTCAATTAAATTTTGGAGATGAAAATTTGAATTATTGAGATCAATAATAACAACACAATTTTTGATCTCAAGAATTGCTTCTTTTTTGAACGGTAAAACATTTAAAGAAAGATTCTGCATAACAAGGATCAGTCATTATTAATTTACAGATGTGTATTTCTGAATTTTTTATTTAAAAAATAGACTGATATTTTCATATCAAAAATGAATTTTTGAGATCAAAAAATCATTTGCAGATTTCAAAATACAAAAAAAAAGTTTCATTCTGGAATAATGATATCTGAAACAAATTCTTGATATCAATAAAAGGGAAATGAATTATTGAGCTCAAAATTGATATTTTGCTCTCAAATATTTCATTTTTTATCAAAAATTGAATTTTTGATCTCAAAAATTCAATTTTTGATATAAATAAATCATTTTTGAGATCAATAAATATTTCTTGATATCTCTAAATATTTAGTGATATCAAAATTTTTTTTTTGAGATCAAGAATACATTATAGAGATCAAATATAAAATAACAGATAGGAAAAATTAATTCTTGATATGAAAATATGGCTTTTTCGAGATCAAAAATTAATTCTTGATATCAATAATTCCCTAATAAATGTGGAAATGGCATTCCATATAAATGTGTGCCTCCCTTAAGATATTTGATTAAGTTTTGCCATCTAAAAAATACAATTCTTGATAGCAAAATATAAATTAATGAGCTCTACATTGCTTTATTGATATCTTTAATTATATTTGGATATGAAAAATTAGCATTAAATGTTAAAATGGAATTCCACAAATATCGCCAGAACAGAAAATACGTTTTTCCACGCCTCTGTTTCTTCGCAGTCTGAAGCATGAGTTGTTTAGAAAGTTGGAGGACAGTCACTGACGAAAAAATTCACCCCTTTTGACAGCTTCGGAGAAACCCCCATCAGTCAGATTTTTGCCATACCCGGAGAAAATCCCTCTCCATAAAAAGATGCAATCAGTGAAAAGAATTGCCCCTTACCCATATCCCTTAATCCTTAACTCGAGTGACAGCTGATCATGTTTATTTCAAACTGCAAATTTGACATTTGCTGCACCTCGGCAATTTCAGAAACGACGGCGATTGTGACGTACCTAGCGTAACCGTCGTGCCATTGTGGCAGCGAAATTGATCGGCGGTACAGGCCAAGTCGCTGCAGCCCCACTCGTCGCTTCTGTCTTCGCAGTCATAGAAGCCATCGCATCGCTCATGGGCATTGATACAAAAGCTGTAACAAGCAGCCAACAAATACCTGACACCGCCGCAGTTCTTTGCACAGGTTTTCCAGAGCCTGTTCTAAACGTATGATCAACTAAAATATGTTGCACCTGAACATATATTAAACATTTGATTACCATTTGGAACCTTGATCTTTTCAAACCTATCAGCTGATATCTCTGGTAGGATGTGGCGGCGCTATGTGGGAGTACCAATATTATCCACGATCACACAAGACTTGTTTCACAAAGCCGAACGAGTGTAAACGCATCAGGCTTCAGCCATTCCTAGTTACATACCCCCAGAAAGGCCACGAGGAAATCATGCCAGTCTTGCACATCCATTGGTTATCCAGACAGCTGTATGCGCAGTCCTCCTCATCAGACATGTCCGAGCAGTCGTAGTCTCGGTCACACTTGAAGTCAACCGGGATGCATCTGTAAGTCAGTCATTAGATTTTTTTTATAAAATGTGTGCCCATTGCACCTAAGCAAATAATTAACACTTGACAAGCCTTTGGTTTGCAAGAGTTATATGAATTTGTGCGAGCAAAATTCGTCCTTTTTTTTTTCTTCTTGACAGTTTTTCCGATTTTTTGTGTCTTCTTCTTCTCTGACACTATGGGCCCTAGGACCATGAAACTTGGGACTTATGAAGAGCTTGATATGAACATGTGCATGTCACTTTTTATTTTCGTCTTTGATTTCGTTTTCTTTGTTAAAACGCCATGTGAAAAGAGTGTATTTTTTGCAAGTAAATGCGTAGCATTTAATGCACAACACAGAACACAGTTGCTGAGCTTTGTGCGAGCTCTCACTGCGCAAATAGATAACACCGCCTGGTCAGTCAATAAAACCTTAAGTCAACAAAAGCCAAACACTACTCGGCTTATAAGACGTATTCAAGCTGTGTTGTTTGCAATATATTATTCAAGAAATAACCCACTGAAGGAAGTATTTTTGCGTTTTAATTTTTGTCAAGTTTTTAACATTTCGCTAGCGTAATGAGCTTCTAGTTTAAACTTAAAATGCCCTATAAATTTCGTCAAAACAGAATTGAAATGTTACTTTTTAAGATATAAAGGCCAGTCAAGTTGAAACTGGTATGAGACTGGCAGAATTCCGCTATTCCTATGTGCATGTTTGTGAGTGTGCGCGCTGATACTCGGTTTTATCCCGTGAATCAGAAGTTGAGTAGCCAACGTGTGTGGTAGACATAACTGTGTTCGCTAGGACTGGTAGACATTGCTGTGACCTGTAGACATGGCTGTTCGCAGTAGACATATCTGTGACGTAGACATATCTGTGACCGGTAGACATACCTGTACACACACCTGTGACGGGTAGACATACCTGTGACGGGTAGGCATACCTGTGGCCGGTACTTGTGTGCTGACTCGTGCCGTTGACGCACTGAAACGTGTCATCTGGGCACTCGTCGCAGTTCAGCTCATCTGACCCATCATTGCAATGAGTGATATTGTCACACCTTAAAATGACGAGACTTTGGATAAAAAAATTATCTTTGAACAACTATTTTATTGCGTTATTTTCTAATATGTTTTTGTTTATGTTAAACAAATCTTTTATTTTTATTAAATTTAAAGTTTTTTAAATGGTATCACGATTTTCTTCAGCCGAAGAACACATTTATACCTGGTATGGCCCATTAAGCAAAAACCACGAGAGGGTTCGCCATTTGTCCCTGTAATCGTGCCTTGGACACACATGTAGTGACCGTTTGGGCAGATGTAAGGACATTGGCCATGCTCGTCGCTGCCGTCGCTGCAATCCTCGTAGCGGTCACACTTGTAGGCGTACGGGATACAAAAGTCCCCGTCTGACTTATCCGTACCATTACTACACCGCCATTCATGCGGCCCACACACTTGGTGTTTCGCGCATCCTTTCTGAAAAGACAAATAAACAGTACTGTCAGTTTGAATCCATACATTTGTTACTCTCGATATCTTTATTTAATTTTAGATATAGGTATCTATATAGGTACAGAAATGAGATAAAAGTATGCTTAGGATAAACACCAGTCTTAAGAGAGAAGGTTAAATTAACAAATGGAAACGTATTTTTTACGCAATAGTCCCACCTCCTTCTTTTATTTGTTTATTTATTATTATTATTATTATAATATAATTATTATTATTATTATATTTATTTATTTATTTTTTGTTGGGCATTTAAACAACCGGATGACAGTTTAAAGGAACTATAAAATGTATTTGAATGTGTGTGTGAGTGAGTTGTTGTGCGTACCTCATCGCTTTCGTCCTGACACTCGGGAACGCCATTACAGAGCTCGTGGTTGTACAGGCAGTACCCGCTGTACGGCCACCTGCTTATGATGCCTGATGCGCACGCAAACTCGCCCTGCCCGCACTCGTATGTGCAGTTCTTCTCGTCAGAACCGTCCTGTTTTTATGCAAAACACCAGTTCGTTTCTTGCCAAATATTTGAAGAAGAGTAGCCTGAGTAAGACACTTGACTAATTCGGACAATTGCCCAGCTTTACCGGATCTTTTTCTATACCACAATTCACAAGAAAAATGTGACTGACTAGAAAACTACATAAATAAAAAATATTGCTTAGTTTGACAATAACTGTACTAGAAAATACCCTAAAATATTACCATGGTTTTTCTGCTGTGAATAATAAGTTTTTGAGGACAGAGTTTACTTTACACTGTTTTTTTTTTTTGAAACCTAACAATTATTGCTAACTGACCTGACAATCAAGTTCCCGGTCGCACCGTTTGCTGTTTACAATGCACCGATTGTTCGTGTCATTGACGCAGCGTAACTTGCCTTCCGGACAAGTGGTGCACCTCTCCTGCGTCTCGTCCGAGGCGTCCAAGCAGTCCACGTGGTTGTCACACACTTCAAAAGCCTTTAGTAACACGTCACCAAAGACACAAACGTTTTACTGAGTTTAAAAGTTTTGAGCTAATCTGTCTTTTGAGTTATCCGATGTCGTATTTTGCGATAAGCAAAATTATTATTCTGTGATAGAAGTCACTGTTTCAAATTTGATTCACCGTACCTATGAAAGTCAATGCAGATTAGAAACTTAATGAAAAAAAAAAAAAACAATTAAA
The DNA here is from genome assembly GCA_949752745.1 of Protula sp. h YS-2021. Taxonomy (NCBI): domain Eukaryota; kingdom Metazoa; phylum Annelida; class Polychaeta; order Sabellida; family Serpulidae; genus Protula; species Protula sp. h YS-2021. Next base: position 42,169,070 of record OX457026.1, on the reverse strand, counting down.
AGTTCACTAACTGAAGTCAGTAGAGTTATAAATGGCATTTATGTACTAATGAATTTCTTATTATTGTCACTATCATCATGGTCATGTTCGTTATCATCATGATCATGTTCGTTATCATCATAAATCATGAGGATAATTACTATTATTAGTAGTAGGATGACCAGTGTCATTTACTGTTTATTATGACTTTTTTAATTATTTGATTATTGTGATAATTATGAGCATTACAGTAATTACAGAAAATTACGATTATTATTGTTAGTACTGCTACTACTCTTACTTCTTCTATAACTACTGCTGCTGCTATTATTATTATTGTTATTATAACTACCCGGTAAGCACACCCAAGTAAAACCCATGTAAAACCCAGGGTTGTTTTTGGTCCTTCCCACGTGAATCCCATGCATGGGATTTGCATGGGAATGAGACAAAAATCGAGGTAAAATCCATGGTCGGAATTCCCACGCATAATCCATACGGGAAATACATGGGCATTCCCGGGCAGATTTTGGTCAAAAAAATGGTGTCTCCACGGGTTTTACATGGGACGACCCACTCTGGGCATACACGATAACTCCATCGAATACACAGACATGAACCTTTATAACTATAGTGTAGTTATAAAGTACTCCTTAAAAGAATTTTAAGCATAAAAATTTTAGTGAAATTGGTATTTCCATGTCTAACTTTCTATTATACTTAGAAAAAATGCAGCCCTCCACCAAAATATGCAGAATGTAGCAAAATTTAAATATATTATCGCTCAATGGCGGCTGTTTCCGGTCTGCGATAATAAGCCCACATTGCCAGACTGCGCATAATATACGTGTATTTTACATGGGAATGCCCATATGGGAAATCCCACGTAAAATATACGTGTAATATACGTGTATTTTACATGGGAATGCCCATATGGGAAATCCCACGTAAAATATACGTGTAATATACAAATGACTTCTAATGAAATTTTACGTGGGAATTCAAATGTATAATATATAAAACCCATACGTATCCCACATGGGAAAATTTTCTGTGCTTACTGGGCTATGCTTTTCCCAAGTAAAACCCATGTGTTTCCCAGATAATTCCCATCCTGGGCCTTCCTATGGAAATCCCAGATAATGGTGAAGATGGGAAAAATATGACATGGAGTTGCCCATGCATTTCCCAGTTGGGACCCACCTGGGTTTACCCGGGTGGGATTTACGTGGGTATTACCATTCATATTTCATGTGTATTTTACAGGGGGTTTCCCAGGGTGGGAAAACCCAGGCATTTCCCACCCAGAAATGGCTCCTTTCTCCACGGGATGAATATGGGTTTTCCCCTTTCCCACCTTCCCATGCAAATCCCAATTAAAACCCATACGTATCCCACATGGGAAAATTTTCTGTGCTTACTGGGTATCATTATTATCAATAACATTGTTAATATTATTTTTAATATTACTACTATTACATCTCCTGGAGCGTGTATTATAACTTACCATTATACAATAACCGTGAAATGGGGGTCTAGCGATTGTTCTTGTTTCGCATTTGAACTCATCCTCTGCACACTGATATTCACAGCCTTCCTCGTCACTCTCATCCGAACAGTCGGGATCTCGGTCACAACGATAATTGCCGTTGATGCAAAAATCTCCATTGTGGATATCTGTGCCATTGGTGCACCGAAATTCGTCCGTTTGACATGTGCAGTTTGCTTCGTCACTGGCGTCCGAGCAATCAGCTGAAGCCAAAAACGTAACAGGTAAACCAGTATTTTCACTGTTAAGTACGGCAAGAAAAGCACGAACAGCCGAACGCAACACTGAACGTGTGCACTTGACGTCACCGTAAATACGTAAATAGACAGACAGCATCGGAGAGGAGTGCAAAATACCTAATTTAAAAGAAGATATTTTTGTACCAAAAATAATGGAATAAAAACAAGACCACGTTCGCGTTTGGGCTGATCCAAAAATCCTCCCCGAGCCTTGCGCACTGTTGATAATTGCCTTTTCAGGCTCGTGCTGCCAGTAGAAAACAAAATAGTTTTCGTCGCCATTACGCTGGGAATTCGTTTCGCCTTACAGTTACTTTTTTCTGCTTTTGTTTTGGTTGACGAGATCTTGTTCAGTTAACACTTCCGCCCTTTTCGCGGAAGCCTTTTGGTTGGACTGATGGTTTCTTTGGGAGAGATACTTGATGCCGCTTCTTCTGATGAATTGTGCACGTGACAGGACCGAAAGACAACTACTGGCCTATTAATACATCATTGTATACGACGTCAATTGAGTGGACAATAGGAATGACGTAATAATAGAACTGAGTCTCCATGGGACCTCGTCTATTCCTATAAATGGCTTGACAACAATTCCGTCAATGGCAAAAGGATAAATCCAAAACACAGTTTAATTTACTGTATTTAGAGGAACTAAAACATAAATACTATATTGACTGTGAACAATTGTAGTTTAACTGTAATGATGAACATGCGCAAATAAAAGTAACATTTAGAGTAACATATTTTACTACTATTTACTTAAACTGAGGCTGTAAATGTAAAAGATTTACTAATATTTGCCCACTTTTGTAATTGCCCTGTCATGTTAGAGTATCTTTGCTATTTTGCGTAGCAAAAATCATATACGGATATATATATATCCGTATATATATATATATATATATATATATATATATATATATATATATATATATATATATATATATATATATATATATATATATCAATCAACCGTAACAGAATGGGGGTTGCAAGCAGTTTAGAAAAGAAAGCAAACAAGAGAGGGCATGAATTAACAACGCTTCAAGGCGGTGACAAGGATGTGCAAAGTGCAGATATCGATGGATGGGACTTCACAGGTTAGTCCACGTTCATTGGTGTCGTGTAGATTAATGCTGATTAACTGTAATTTTATCTCCTCTCCTCAGCGAAAAAGTTTGGTCTTGTTGATATTCCCGTGACTTCAATCAGGGAAAGCTGACCATTCCGTTAATCTATCTTTTGAACCAGGCTTTTCATAAATTGTGACCACATGGCATCCACATGTGTCAATATTTCCTGTCATAATGCAACAGAGGCATAAGTCCCACCGGCATTGCTGGGTCCAGAGCTAAGCACCGCACCACGGGACAAACCCGCACGTTATTCTTCATATATCAGAAATTGATATCCTTCATTTCATTTCAAATTTTCTTTTGAATGGGGAAATATTGATATCCTTAACTGAATTTCAAACTTCTCCGTTGAACTGAAAAGATGTCTAATAAATCTTACATATTTAAATTGCATAGAAATTTGTATATAAGTTTAGGTTGTAGCAATAATCTGTAATCTGTACAAATCCGTAAGACGCACCTAAATTCAAAGGGCTATATATCTCAATCATTTATCTGTATAATTGTTATGTCTGCAATTCTTCCTGTATTTCTTATTGTGCATATTCATATAGTAAGAGATATTTGGACCTGCTATTTTGTAATCTGAACATCCGAATACTTCTATAGCACTTACAAAAAAAAATCCGGTGGTTTTATAATTATATGTGTGGCGCAGCATGTATGTTGGGTATTACTTATCTGTCTTTTGCCTCACAACCTCAGATCACCGGAATCACGAAGAACGTCACGAGGAATATCACGAGACAAGCAATTCTGGGTTATTTGCACAATACAGACCTAAATCCCGTCTGAATTCGAACTCAGGTGGCAACAACAAGAGCAGCATCACGCGAAAAAGAGTTCTCCCAAGACTTACTCCTACCCGGATTTTCAATCCATGCTAGACACGGCAGCAATCGACGCCGATACAACTGATCTGAGACCCCGATGGCCTCAGCCAATCAACTCCAGCTATGTGATATGTACGACCTTGTACCCTCCACACAGTGCTCTGGACACAATAGCCGAGGAAAGCGACTGCACGTCATTATCAACGCTGAGCATAACTTCTGATGTCATTAGTGACGAATACGGATTAGACAACTACTCCGCCGATTCGGATTCTGACTCGCAGGCTGAAGACGCACCATTTCTGCCAGATCCCTCCGATGAAATCGTAGGTCATATTAAAAGAGCTATAAACCAATACTTTGCTTTGAGCGATAATAATGTTGCTATCGAACACACCACACGCGAATCAGGAGCCTGTCAGCACTACTCGATACCCGCTGAACCACCTAGCATCGGTTATCATAGCCACAATGAGGTGTACGTTCCGACAGGTCCAGCGATTCAACGCCCTCGCTATGCGGATTTTAGTTCGTCTTTATTAACAAAACTTCGGGGCTTAAGACAGAGGCTGGAGAAACCAACGGGACAGAGAAAACAACTCCACACACTGAAACATTTCAGCAGAAACTTATCAAAGTAAATTGGCATTGGCAGTTAGATGATTGAGAAAAAACTCAAGGTAATTTTTTGTTGGTATTCCCAACGCTGTGATGTCTAAACCACTGCATAACGGTTGAAAAACTTTTACCTTTAAAAGTTCTAGATTACGAATAATATGGAAATGGCACTCGACAACCACAAATATTTCTAAAATTTTAAATGTGGGAAAATTTCAAAGCTGCACTTTGTAGACCGTGCATGGAGTGTAGCAGTTACCGATGCCGTCACACTGCTCGTCCTTCCACGTGCACTTGGAGCCGATAAGCAGGACGGAGGCGTCAGGGCCGCGACACCGGAAGCCTCCGTTAGAGCACGTGACGCCGCAGTCCGCCTCATCCTCCCCCTCGGCACAGTCAACGAAGCCGTCACAAACCTGAAAACACAACACGTCTTTTTATTTTTTTATTCATTCATTTTTATTTCATCAAGTTTATTATTGATATTATTATTATTGATTTTTTGGCATTTTTCTTTACTTCTAGAATACTGTTCTGGAATAAGGTTGTTATGCAAAGAAAATGGTTTAATTTTAATGCAGCAAACCTCTGGAAAATGATCACCCATGGGACCACGCCAAAATGGTCCTTTATTCAAAGTGGTTCGATCCCGAAGTTCCGCTGTGTGGTGTTATTTGATTTATATTGTCAACACTCTGAGTAAAACACCTAAATCAAATAATTTACTTAAATAAAACCATACTTCGTTTATATTATTTTATTGTACTACCATTTGATTTTGCTATTGTGCCAAATAAAGGAGCCCAATATGAAAGGACGAGCCTAATTATATTTGTCCTGCACCCAGAAAGTGTACACACAGACTGTCCGTTGTTATAGAACAGCTGACCTCTGAAGAGATCAATCTGATATATGTAAACACAGAGCTTATGGATATTTTAAAAAGTAGTTCAGGTCTTCCCAAGTGGGTTTGAGGAGTAAAAGGTATTATATAAAACAGACCGAACCGCCGAAAAGATTGGTTGTTTAGACATATTTTAAAAAGCAGTGCCTCTCTTTTATGAGTGTTATTTTGCGCGGAATCCCCAGTGGGTCTGCAGAGTGAAAAGATGTTCATACGCAACAGAAAGAACCACCGAAGAGGTTTGCCGTTGAACAACAACAACAGACTGTCTTATTTAATGTTTATGGGCAAGTGCTGGAATTTCGGGGTGTTACCTCTGTCAAATCAATGCAGTAGTCACGGCGATGTTGCAGTGTCAACACTCCCGCTCCACATTCAAACTGTTTGTCGAGATCACACAAAGGTGTTGCCACCGTCACGTCAGTGGTGTTGGTCGGACCTGCCTCGGTGGCTGCCGATGATGTCGCCTAAAACACGTCACACATTTCATTAAATTCTTACATTTGCGAAGGGATGCAAATTTCGATTATTCGTAAACGTCTAATACACACGCAATTAAATATCTGTTGTTGAAAGCAGCCAAAAGAATGCCTAATGCAAAGCTTATGAGCTTTCATTTGTGGAATGTCCAGGTTGCTGAGCTTGGGAAAACTGTCATATATAGGACATTTCACAACACGGCACTGCAAACATTTCATAAGTGTGTCAAACATAATATGCAACCATTGACAAATAAGCACAAGTTTTGTGGAAAAAAACGGACTCTGAAAAATTAGAAATTTAGCCACAACATCAATATGTTAATGCTCACTTCCCTTTGCACACAGTTTCTTTGCACATTATTATTCCGAAATGAGGAATTAGAAAACGGGGTGAAATAAACAGGGAGAAGGCGATTTTGGGCTATTGTTCTTTCATAGTGACAAAGGAAATGAAGTGACCATATAAATGCCCAGTTAAAATAGTTGTTTCTTTGTCGCCTTGCTGTATACAGTAGAAACCTCAACCAACCGGGCACCCAGAGCACTGAGCTAATTTGTCCAGTTTACGAAGTGTCCTCTATATTGATGGTCTCGAACTTTAAAATGTTTTCCAATATTTTTACTGCAAAAAGAAACTATTCATTTCACACTTCAGTTTTTTACAATGAGAAATGATTTGAAACATGATTTTTCAAAACAAATTTTGATACTAGTGTAATAACGTACACAAACTAAATGAGGTGTTATTTATTTTTGATATTTGTGGACAAACGTTTGAACGTGTTATGAACAATTACAAATACCAACACCGGAATGATGGCAAATGACCCCACTAATAGGATTAAGGGGATGTTTATTCCAGCGGGGGTTTCTCCTGCATACCTCAGCAGCGTGCAAATGAACGTCGAAGTTCCTTTGCGCGCTCTTGCAATTCACATATTTTACGTCCACATTCTGGTTTGTTTCCGAAGTGAACTGTCATGGCTATTATTTCCACGCGAGTTTTTTTTCAGTGCGGTCTATACAACGTCGATTTTCCGACGTCTATTCAACGGTGCAAAAAGACGTTGATTAGACGTTGGGGAAAGTTGGGTGTTGGTTGGGACAACGTTGTTTATTCAATATCTATTCAACGTTGTGTCAAAAACATCGGTAAGGCATTGTTCTATGGGAGCGACCAATCACAACCAAATTACAATCAGAGTTATGTCAAATCGACGTCGCAACCTCAAATCGACCTTGGATTGGCGTTCAGACGGGTTTAGTCTTGTATTTCTGATATAAAAATACGTGGTTCTTTTGCTCAGCAGATATTCTTTGTTGATATCACTCATACAAAAATCATTCATGAAAATAAAGCTCAGTCTGTCAGTTCGTTAGCTCGCCCAAAGTTCTTTTCATTTGCTGACTTGAAGTATCAATTTTTTAAAATTTCATATACTTTAAAAGTAATACTTATATTTTCTTTTCAACCGCTAATTACTCTGAGTGGGTGTGTGTTAGAGTTTACATACATTTTAAGTAGTATAAGTACAGTAAACGTATACGGAAGCTCCTAGTTGACATACTACTCAACAGGTTGAATACATAGAATTAACCATGACAGTATTTCGTATTCACCTGGTGAGTATGCAATTACACAGTACCACGCTGCACATGAGTAATTTATGGTTTGAATGACACTTGTTACTTGGTGTTGCTCAGGAAATAGCAATTTCAACACTGTAGCGTAAAAATATTTTTCCGAAAAAAGATGTCCGAAAAGAGCGCACAAAATAAGTTTTTTAGTGTGTAAAAACTTAAAATGCAAGTATATGAAACAAGTGTCATTCAAACTATAATGTACTCATGTACACACTAGGTGAATACGAAATACCATCATAGTTACCGGTAATTCTGTTCATTCCACCTGGTGAGTAGTATGTCAGCTATGCGCTTCCGTACTCGACTATTATACATACCTAACAAGGATTGATAAGCAAGAGCATTTGGATACAAATGATAATGATAAAACTATCTTAGACATGATAAAATTGCAATCAGCATGTGGTAAAGTACACAAGGAAGCGATTAAAGCTGTCAAAATAAACAGAGATAGGGAGGGGGAAAGAGAATGGAGCAGAAATGATTAATTCGTGAAAATTTCTGAAAATATATTCACATTTTGTGATAAAGTTAAAGCAACTTTATGCAGAATTAATATTCAATATGTTTTAAATCATTGAGCAAAGAGAGTAAGCTCAAACACAGGCAGCAGAAACATCACTGACCGCTTAAAGCTGGTCACAAAAGAACAGCAAGCGATTGCCGCTACAGCAGCAGATCGGCACCATCCCGATCGATGGTGACAAAAGAAGAACAGCAAGCGATCACTGCCAAAGAAGCAGATCGGAACCATCCTGATCTATCGTGAGAAAAGAAGAACAGCAAGCGATCGCCGCCATAGCAGCAGATCGGTACCATCCCGATCTATGGTGACAAAAGAAGAACTGCAAGCGATCACCACAACAGCAGCAGATCGGTACCATCCTGATCTATGGTTCTCATGCTGTTTGCAGCTGAGGCACAATATATCAATTCAGAGCAAGGAAATTCGATTTGAAAATATACATGCATTTGAAAACAAAGTAGAGGATCAAGTACGTTATTGTGTATCTTTTCCAACCGTGTTGATTCTACCGTAGACACCTGCTAGACCAGTGAACAAGAATAAACAGTGAGAAGGATAAGTACAAGGTTTCTTTTGAAACATTGTATATTGTTTTGAATAAATGCTTGCGTTAATTAAAAACATTTCAGAGTCATTTTGCAAATATAAAGATTAATAAAGTGACAGTTTTTTCCTGCAATAAATACCATTGCAACATATCCCTCGCCTCACTAAATGAGAAATTTAATGCTTTAAGTTTATTTAAACATACTTTTCACCGTAGTCAGCAATAATGTTGTAAACACAACAAACCGTTTGAAATATATCTACCTGTGTTGTTGTTTCATCAGTGGGCAATACACCTGTCATCACTGTAAACACAACAATGCAACATACCAGATAGCGGAAACCTTACAGGTTCGTTAGTAATAAATATAGGAAGACAGAACATAATCTTCGCATCCATCATTTCAGTGAAACATGATCTATGCTCTATACGGTCAGTGGCATAAAGGGATTGTACATATTCTGTTTGATTGGCACTCATAAACAGGTAGTATAGGTTAGTAATAACAAATACGTTTATCTAAATATTCGCTGAAAGGTTAAGCAAATAATGTTAGTATATACTTTAGCAAAAGTAATTTAACAAACTAAAGTTTATCAATACCTTGGGTGAGGCTAAAGCTATCTCTTTCAATGATAAATTCCCCGAGAGTAAAAGAATCTAAATTGGGATTTTCCATGGTTGACGTAAACAGCGTTGTAATATGGTGGATACTGTATAAGATGTCCTGTGACGGCGTGACGGCGGCTGTGACGTAGACGTATGCAGATAAATGAAGATGGAATGAGACCATGACGCTACCAGCACTGCAACATGGACACAAGTAAATAACTGCAATAACAACTTGCCAAACCTCAGCTAGGAAAAAACAAACAAAAAGACTTATCCTTAATTAACCAGCACAAAACATCGGAAAAATATAGTGCAAAGTCAAGGGTACTCGACTATTACCTGCTTATGGATGTTTATCAATGTACAATAAAAAATAAGGCACACTTGTGCCGCCAATTCTTTTGTTTTCTGTTTGGTTTTTACAGAGTTAACAACATAACAGTAGATACAGACCTAAGACTGAGTAGTGAGCATGAAGCAAACAGCTGCTGCATGACATCATCAGCGGATGATCTAAATACATACTCCACCTACCAAGCAGAAGTAAATCAACACTTTACTACGTTTTACTCACCAAATTGTCTGTTTTATTTTACTGACTGGGTGTTTGCTTTGTGTCCTTTTTACATGAAAACAACGTTGTTTTTAATTTAATCTGGTTTGAAATGTTTATGTTAAGATGTGAATAAAGTCTCAGTAAAAGTCACTATTAAAAGTACATGAATTACCACAAAGAAACTGATTTATTACACATTTATAATAAATTACTTTCAGCAGAAATATGAGATCCTACAATTGTTTAAAATAATATGTTACTAACCGCTGTGCATAAGGATTCGTTAAATGCTGAATATCTTGCAGATGTGGAAGTTCTATACTCTTCATGAAAATGAGCATATTTTCCTTTTATTACACGCATCTGCCCCAAGATATCCTTCGTCACTACGGAGTAAATAGTAAAAATACGGTGAATTCTAAATCATAATGTATTGAGTTTAGTTAATTACGCTTGCCATTTAATTTAAGAGACAGCCAAAATTATAATTGAACTTAGAAACGCTATCAAACGCCAAGATTAAATTCCCTAAGGCAAATATTAGTTATACGATATTTTCCAATGTTTGTTACAGATAACTTTTAAATGGGGTCCACTGAGATCCCAATACCCATAAAACCGCCGTTAATAGTTTTTCATTTTCATGAAAGCGTACGACAAACCTGGTTTGTGATAGTTCATCAATTTTGAATGCTGATCCTCAATTTCCATATCAAGAAAGCGTCTTTAAATAATCTCTTTTTCAAAACTCGTGGGGAGAGGGGGATTAGGGGTGGGACTGCCAAATTTGATTCGACTATTAGTAAAAGCCATTAAACGCTAGTCAGCTAGTCGATTAGTCACAGCTGAAGACAGTTACATTAAAGATTAAAACTAAAATTAAAACACGACTGAGGATGTTGTCCGGCCCGAATGTGACAGGACACATCAATAAAAAGTTCTTTTTAGATGAGCCTGTGAGGACTTGTACAGATGAAAAGACTACAGCATCCAGTGCACACAAAACATAAGAGTGCAGGCTTATATCACACACTTTGAACCGACACCTATTATTTTTTTTTTGTTTTTATAAACAAAAACATGTCTCCCCGACTAAACCCATCATTCACCAGTAACTATTTTCCATTGCTACCCCGACAGCCCTGTCACAAAGTTTTATATGAACAAGTGTGTGATATTTTCAGAATAATAAGAAATTTTACCATATATACATGAAATCCATGTGTCCAGTAGTCAAGTTGTGTATCATATTTATCCAACTTTGCAAGCGGGGTGTGTACGTAACTTGATTTTTGGGTATTTAAGTCTTTTTTTATACAAGTTTAGACTCATATTTTTTTATTTTGCTCTAGAAGGTGGTCACTAAACACGTTTTACTGTACGTCTTTTTGTCCGGTTCCAAATGGTGGTCCCTAAAACAGGTTTTACTGAACATCCTTTTTCTCCCGGTATTAAAGTTGGTCATTACAATACAGTAGTTTTACTGTACGTACTTTGTTTATTCGAGTCTGAAAGGTGGTCAAGAACGCAGGTTTTACCATACGTCTTGTTATCCGAAACTGGAAGCTGGTCACTACAAACAGATTTTATTTTACGATTTTCCGATCGATCCGAATTTCCGCTATCGAGACATTTTTTACCCAATGACGTCTGGGTACATTTGACAGAATCTTTCGGACCTACCAAGTTTCAACTTTATCCGATGTTCAGCGGCTGAGAAATATACACATATAAGATTTCAACGTGATGACTTCATGCGACTTTCTTAATTTCTACACCTCTGTAAAGCTGATAGAACCGTCCAGCCTACCCAAGGAATGAAAAGTCAAGTTTGAAGTCGATCCGACATTTCGTTTTCGAGATATCTTGCACACAAGATCGTGTTCAAAATATACACATATTTCACGTGTGACGTCATACGCCGCACTCAATCGTTATACTCGCGACAAAATTTGATAGCCTTTTTCGAACCTACCAAGCAACAATCCCACCAAGTTTGAACTTTCTCCGATGTTTAGCGGCTGAGAAATTTCGCATACGAGATTTTTTACATAATAACGTCATACGTCTTCCATTGTTATATAACGTGCGTTAAAAGTTGAAAGAACCGTCCAACCTGCCCAAGGAATGAACAGGTCAAGTTTGAAGTCGATCCGCCTTTTCGTTCTCGAGATATGTTGCACACAACATTTTGTTCTCAACAGACATACACACACACGCACACACGTACACACACACACACACACACACACACACACACACACACACACACACACACACACACACACACACACACACACACACACACACATACACACTCACACACACATACACACACAAAACGTACAAATACTATATAGTCTTCCCTTAGTCGGGGAGACATAATACTCATGCACTTCCACTCCATACCACCAGCATTCATATAATATTAAAAATTTCAGCTTCCAACCACCGTGACTGCTGAACGCTTTTCGAAATGCCTTCAGTCACCCCATTTCTCCCCATATCTCCCACAAACCCTGTCCCAACGCATACTTCTTCTTAATATACTTCCTTCTAATCTACATTTATGCCAGTATCTGCAGCAACTCCGAATTAAATCCGCATAATAACAACTACAGCGGAACCTAGACATGGACCACCTCCCTATTGGGACCACCTCTGAAATGGGGCAGATTTTTTCGTTCCTGAATGCGCTCTATAGAGTCCAAAGGTTAAGGAAACTCGCAACTGGGACCACCTCGGAACTGACCACTTGGGGCCACTTTTCGGTCGCGAGCTCTCAAATGGCTGAGATCGGACCACTGTGGGACAGAGGGGAAATCACTTTATCAGGGCGGCACAATATTCGCAACACTTAGCATGGTGTCGTCTTGGATATTGTTGCTAGGGATTATGGTAACAAATGTGTAACCAGTAAGGGGCTTTATTTTGTTATCTACTGTCTAAACAATAGCACCTAGCAATATACAAATTCATTGCCTTCCCCTCTGATAATCCTTAAGCCACCGTTGAAAATGTACAAAGAATCTCTAATTTGCATATTCTATTACTGTCGCTTAGTGCTTAATCTGTCACAGCATTGGCTACCCTCTGAGTAACTCTTGCGCGCTATAATCCTTTTGCCACCGGATATTTCACTGGGGGCGGACGCGGATAACTCGACATCTGCTTAATCTCTTGATGCTGCAGTGTCACGGCTTTTGCATATAAGGTGAGGTCCTTTACTGTGAAAGTCTACCGAATTTGCAATATGGAAAACGTAAAAAAGTTAAGAGAAAAAGAAAAGACATTAGTCTCAAAGATAAAATTGAGATAATTAATGACAGCTAATTGATTGGGCAAAGAAAATTAGCTGAAAAGTTGTGTGTGTCTACAACATACAGATTGTTACTCATTTGAGACGTAATAGATATTACTGTAAACGAATATTACTTTCACTGTGTTTGGACATCAAAGTTGAATCTATGGTCAACCCACAACTTTTTACCCCAGAATGATCAAACCTCCCAAATGGGACCACCTCTGAAATAGGGCACATTTTTTGCGGTTCCAAGGGTGGTCCGATTTCAGAGGTTCCGCTGTATCTTTATCTAAAGGTTTATTACGGATTGTGTCGTATTATCAATAGCATAAGTACATCTTTTACACTGATGTTTTCTGCCGTTCTGTCGCGTTTTGGCAAATCAGTGAAAAAAATTAATAGCCAGTTAGACCATGCCCACAAATTAGCCCGTATTCAACCAGTTAAGCCAAAATATAAAGGATAAGTTATAAATAGTAGATATTGCCCATTCGGCAGACCGTTTTCACATTTATTTCAAATTTTAGTCAAATTAGTCATTTCTCAAAGAGTATCAAGCAAAACATTAACAGTTCCGGCTTGTTGGGTTTTGACTTTGAGAGGAAAAGAATCAGATGTTTGTGCACGCATTTGCACTGCCCTAAAAAGTGATCAAACCGAATCCTCCAGACACTCGACTACAAAGAATCTAAACTTTTACAGGATGCTAGCGACCTTTACCGGTATCCCGACAAAAGGCCTCGCGACAAAACGCCTCAAAATGTAAAGTGCAACAAAACGCCTCATTTAGTAAAACAATGTCCTTATGTTTGCTGTGGATCAATTATTAAATATTTTTTAATATGAAATTCCCATACTTTTTTTTCCAGCAATTAAGCCAGTGATTTATTTTAAGTTATTACCTCATCCGGATAAGGGGCGTGATTATGCATATTTAGAATTTCCTTTACCATTTTAAAAATCAGTTCTGACCAAGAATTGACCAACTAAATATATAAAATTACCGCTTGGCAACTATTTATATAAAACTGATTCCTTCATACATGTCTTATCTACAGGAATGAAGACAAAAATAATCTACAACGCGATTGGTTTGTTTTTAATGTTTTCGGTTCGCAGACGGCTTGGTGCTGGTGGTTAGTCGTCGGCTACTACATCACTATGCCGTTGACTACCAGTCCGCTAATCATAGCAGGCTTCGGCTTCGTAAAACAATTTTGTGAAACCATATACAAGTGTTCATGTGGATGATCTTTTTTCTCAGGACGACTTCTTGGCTACCGGTACACCAATAGTTGCGTAATTCAGTTTCTTAAAAATGTGTTTACATATATACCATTTAGTCTTTTGTGAAAACTTGTCCCAGGATTTAACATGCGACCTTTTTTCTAAGCGTGCTCGTTATGAAATCGTTTACTTCTGCTGCGCAAAAAACTATCGGGCGCTTATATCAACTCTTAGATGGGTCCTGTCTACATCCGCATTAAATATTTGGAATGATATCGAATAATGCGGGAACTAAAATGTCATTCGCCTTGGCCTACTTTCAGTCAATCACGAGATGTGTAAACGCGCATATTAGACATTTCCATTTCATCTCCAACAGCAGTAAGTTTTCTACATGTTTTGAGGGTGTTGTTGTCCAACAGCCCACCTCTACGGCGGTTCGGTCTGTTGTGTATAACGCCTTTTACTCTGCAGACCCACTGGGGATTCCGCGAATATAGTACTCATAAAAGTGAGAGACTACATTTTAAAATATCCATCCGCTCTGTGTTTATACATAACAGATAGATCTCTCAGTGGTCATCTGTTTTATAACAACGACGGTTGTAGATGGACGGGATACTCGCTCGCACGGACGAAAAAAAAAACGCACATTACACATTTAATAATGGAAAACCGCTTTAAGAAGGAAACGACAATTTTAAAATCCGGCAAGAAATTTAATTTTTTTTTGACTAGCTGAGAAAAAAACACACACACATACACACCAAATTCAAGTCTTTTATCTGCTGCTTATGTTGCTGTTGAGACCGAACCCCTGTTGGTATGGTTAATCAAAACCGGTTTGTTAATCAGCTAAGGTTGCTATGTGTATTACCAGTAGTATTACCAGTGGTATCGCGGGATGGCTCGGGCGTGCTTGCCGGTGTTGTCTCGCTTGGGTTGCTACTCGTACCGAAGTCCAACGAACCTTCTTCTTTCGAGATATCTAAAATGAGATTTCATAAAGATAATTGTCTGATTAAGGGAAAGTTTTTTAACAGTATTTTCTACTTTTTACCATTTAAAGCACCTTATTTATAAATAATAGAAGGTCATATTATGTGCAAGCCATTAAAATATTGTCAGAAAACATGTATGAGAACAATTTCGTGCTTTATTTCTTATCGTAACGTCCTTGTGAGTCGGAAAAACGATGTCAATAATGTCGCTAAAACAATGCCACTAGAGTGACTTCGCAAGCAACCGAAACAACGTTTGTGTGACATTATTAAAATGGTGTAGCAAAGCAATATAATTGCCGCTACATCTTGCCGCATATGTTGTTGAGACATCACTTGGTTTATAACATGCAATGTTAGGTCGTTTTGACATTGGAAATGGGACAAATCCAACCAAAAAGCAATCAGACAAGTAGGTATGTGATGTCGTTTTTGGTGTCCTTCTGAGGGTGGAAAAAAGACTATATCTCATTATTGCTCACCAAAAATGGAAGCCATTTTAAAAAAGAGTAGGAGAAAAGTAAACTGTAAAAAGCAATGAGGTTGGTGACACTTTGTATTTTTATCCTTCTTTTAGTCCACATTTCACAACGAGGTCAGTCAAGGTTACCCACTGATTTGGAATTTTTACCTTTCAGGGGTGTTGTATGTGGAGATCTTACGCTTCTTCTGAACACTATTCTGCATTGATTTGATATTTCACTGATTTATCCAGTTGTTTTAGACATCCTTGTACTGGCGGACACATTGCTAGTTTTGCATTTAAATCGTCCGTGAACCTTTGCGGTAGCCACAAGACATGTGTGACTTGTAAACATTTCATTTGTGCTAAATCTTAAAATTCGTTATATTCCCCGTTTTAATTTGAGAGTTTCCTTCATTTTGAATTGATTTGCCTTTTCTCTCTGGAAGAATTACCATTACTTTTATTTCCCGTGAGCGATAACGTGATAAGTCATCTCGACGGTTGCAATATTGTTTTGCAATAAACGCATTCGACAGGCGCTGCCATTTATTCTGCAAGAAAACTGCAACTTTTTGAAAGGTTGGATTTTAGATCACAATAAAACCAGTTCAGGTCATCTACCGATGTTTGCATTGTTTGGAAAAAGTTCTTGGGACAGCGTTGTATTTTTAATTTGAACAAAAACAGGAAACCACAACTTTAAGAACGACATTTGGACTAATGATATCTAACCCTGAAACACACCCTGGATCTGTTTACATTTATGTCCTGAGAACCGAATAAGCCAAGTAGTATACCATAAGGGCAGTAGAGGGCAGATTGTCTATAAGCCGCATTCTCCTTCTTGGGTGTCTTTAATAAATATTCTTATAATAATTCGAAAGTTTTCTTTTCATGTGTACTTCATTTACAGCCGTGTGAAAATCGTGAAGTGTCCTAGTGGACGCTTGGTAAATTTGACAGAAACACAGCAGGACTGCTTTGGGGTTAACTACATGGGGTGATAAATGCCAAGAAGAGGCCTCTTTAATTTATTGCCAATTGGTATTTTAAGTAGTTATATGTGCTGGGTCTTTCGTTTGAATGACCAAAACATGTCATTAATTATGATCTGAATGAAGCATACTAAAAGCTCAGAAGAGCTACGTCATTTTCAAAATATTGAGTCTGATATTTGATAAACCAAACTTAAAATTTACAGCAATAACTGTTTCGTTAAAATTGCTAAAGACAAAAAATCTCAACATCACGCAAGGTCAATCGATTGAAGTTAGCTAAAGCAAGACGTTAAACAATACAAACAATTCATTGGTCGCAAGTTTGTTATTTATGTTTTTAAATCCAATACCTATGTTTAAAATTTCTGATAATATCAGGGTTCGCGCAGGGTTCTCAGGAAAGTGAGTCAAAAAGGGAAAGTGTGACTCAGTTAGGTCCAGAAAAACTCGGTGGGTTCCGAAAAGGTGAGTCATTTCGTAAAAAATGCCCAAAAAGTGGACAAAAACCCCGCTAACGCGAACCCTGAATATCACTGCAAATTTAACTGTCACCATTGCTCGAGTGGAGAGTACCCTTCTTTCTCCCAGTGACGAGGCATCCACACACGACCAGCGTTGCTTACCTGACACGCGTAATATCAGACCAATAACAGCAGCTGCGATGAAGCATATGAATAAACCCGCGGCTATAAAGCAGCATATGCAGCGATGTCCGTATTTTCTGTGACGGCGTACGGACCTCCTGCTGCCAGCAGTCTCGTTGTGGATATTCGCATTGACGTCAGAGGATGCATGGCCGTTCGCCGTAATGGACATTTCCACGTATGGAATATCATCTTTAACGTTCCCATAAGCAGAATTCTCAAATGATTGCAACTGCAAAGAAACAGACAAACATTTTATAAATACAATATTAGACTCGATTCCTTCCTAAATTTCAAACTGGCACTCTGTCTTCTAACGTAATGGTTTCTTTCGAAAGACATATGCCTCATAGGGTCATCAGGTATTCTGATAGAAATTTATTATTATTTTCATCATTCACAAAGATAATCTGCAAAAAACGAATGCAGAGGAGTGCTTCCAATCAAAGCGTTTCTGTATAAATTACCCGATATTACAAACAATATCGGTTATCATCATCATCATCATCATCATCATCATCATCATCATCATCATCATCATCATCATCATCATCATCATCATCATCATCATCATCATCATCACCATAATCATCACCACCACCATCATCATCATCATCATCATCATCATCATCATCATCATCATCATCATCATCATTGTTTAAAGACTTCCTGAAGTTTCAAGGACAAGGTCTTATTTCATGTGATACACAGCCGTCAGGAAAAATCACATTCTTAGATGTTTGTTACCTTCCTTGAGGCTTCCGAAAGCAAGAACCTAAGAGCATTTCTTGAAGAATTATTAACTGCGCCTATAAGTACACACCCAATAAATATTACGACTTGGTCAAGCATCCCCGTCTTTTTAGGAAAAAAACCCATTCTTTTCAGCAGTTACCTAATACAGCAGCTCTTACGGACGCTGCAGAGCTGTTCGCAAACAACCAAATGAACAACTCAAAGTTCGTAACTTGTTCAAACAACAACGTCTGCAGAATCTCTGTAAGTCGTGAAAGCGATGTCGCATCTGATATACTAATAGCCTGGATATGTCGTTCTGACGTCACTTGACTGACGAGTAAATCTGCAGTAAAAGCGAGGTAAACAACGTTGCCATAGGAGACTAAAACGATATCGTTCTGATGTTGCAACATCGCTAAAAAGACCAAACGGACCAATGAAATATCTGCTAGAATTGCTTCTCTAGGTCTGGAAAGCGGGGCTGATATTGTACTATTATACCAGTTTTTCTCAACCAAGAACTTTATGAAAAAAAGTAAACTGACTGGTTAATTTCAGGGAATCTGCAGACATTAACATTTTTCACACACAGATACAATCGAATGTCTAAAAAAAAGCGGTTTTTCTGTAATAATATCCTTATAAAATCTTAATGAAGCTTGAAAGATAGCAAATGAAAGGCATTTCAGAAGATTTAGTGTGCGGTTATGAATTAAAAGTGAAGTATGAAAAGCAATATACAAACGGTTTTAAAGCTTTATTTCGTTTTGTCATATTGTTGCATTTATTGCTGTATTTACATATGATGTGACGGGAACCAGGTGGATGATAGCTATCTTCATCGAGAGCGGACCGGTGAAATTAGGAAGAACTGTGGCTGATACACGCTTTTCAGTCAAGGGATCAACGTGTAAAACTGTGCCATGTCCGTTACAAGAATGTGCGAATTTCCCCTGTGGCTCAGAATATAAAGTGCCGTAACGCTTACCACGGGAACGGTGACGTCAGAGTGTTCATGGTAACCAGTGAGTAGTGTAAAAAGGAGAGAATGACCACACTTTTGAGAGTGTGGTCATTCTCTCATGAGAGAATGACCACACTCTCAAAAGTGTGGTCATTTTCTCCTTTACATTTTTGAGAGTGTGGTTATTCTTTCATGAGAGAATGACCACACTTTTGTATGTTTTACATTTTGAGAGTGTGGTCATTCTTTCATGAGAGAATGACCCCACTTTCGTATGTTTGATAAGAGAAGCAGCACACACAGTGCACAGTGCAGTTGTTTATATATGGGAGAGCAAAAGGAGCGAAATGTTGACGAAAGTGGAGCGAAAAAGCGCCAATGAGAAAGCGTTGTTAAAGATGCATTTTTATTGGCGAGCGAAAGAGTGAAATGTTTGGAGGAAAGAAAAAAAAACGGCAAATGAGAATGTAGTGTTAAAGGTGCATTTTTATTGGTGAGAGCATGTGAAAATTTCGCTCCTTTTGGTGGTTGATATAAAAGAGAGTGTATTGAAGGAAAAAAGGCCAGTTGGCAAGAGTTTGTCAAGCATGTCTATGGGACCCTCCCTCCCCCCTCCCTCCCTTTAGCATTGAGGCTTTGACGTTGTTAGAGTATGGGAGTTGATGATGAGAAGGTTATTTGATGGGAGTTTGAAAGCATGAAGGTTTTACACGCAGTGAGTTGGGAAGTGATGACGAAAGAGAAAAACGTCATTTGATGCAGTTGGAAGGATTGCAAGCCACTGCGAGCGAAAGAAAGGTGTTTCCGGTGAAAACGTGTATGGGGATGGTATGGGGATGGTAGGGAGGGTTTGTAAGGGGGAAAAAAAGAAGGCGTCTCGAGTGAAACGGTGTGCACCGAGACGGGGTGACAGTATCAGAGTTTTTTTTTTAAAGCATTTCCACACATTTTCATGCATACACACACACCAACACGATAGGTTTGTTTGCTTATTTTGGAAGAATGGGTGACTGCTAAAAAAGTAGCCGTGGAGGGATTTCCCTGGTCTTCTTCTTCATATTCTTCTTCTTCTTCTTCTTCTTTCGCTGATGACTTCCTCCCAAAGATTCACGAGTGGGTTGTGCTGTGGCATAGGCAGGCAACGATGACGAAAAGGTGTGTGTGTGTAAGCGAAACGTCAGACCACCCTCCCTCCCCCCTCCCCAAGAATCTGTGTCGACGACCTCCCCCCCCCCCCCCCCCCAGAACAGAGTATTACAGAGACGGCGAGGACCCTCCCCCCTACCACCAAAGAAAAGTTAAAAATCATTTTTTTCCCAAAAAGAAACTCATGTTAGTATGTTTAAAGCATTTTCCACACATTTTTCTTGACGAAATGGATGGCAGTGTAAACGAAACGTCATTTGTGCAGTTGTCGATGTGATTACGGGATTTGAAATAACAGCTTCCGCTGAAGCGCTGAGGAAGTGGTCACAGGCTATTTGCACCGGTGGCTGTATGGATAATGTGACATGCCGCCATTTTAACTTTGTAAAAAGTGGAAAAAGTGGGTATAACTTTCGGTATAGTTGACGGATTTGCATGAAAATTTCATTGTTTGATTCAGTTTTATATCTAGTTTTATTATAAAGTAGTCATTGGCTATTTGCGCAGCTGGCTGTATGCATATTTGTAACATGCCGCCATTTTAACTTTATAAAAAGTGTGATAACTTTCGTTATACTTGACCGATTTGCATGAAAATTTCACTGTTTGATTCAGTTTTATATCTAGTTTTATTATAAAGTAGTCATGGGCTATTTGCGCAGCTGGCTGTATGCATATTTGTAACATGCCGCCATTTTAATTTTATAAAAAGTGTGATAACTTTCGTTATACTTGACCGATTTGCATGAAAATATCACTGTTTGATTCAGTTTTATATCTTGTTTTATTATAAAGCAGTCATGGACTATTTGCGCAGCTCGCTGTATGCATATTTGTAACATGCCGCCATTTTAATTTTATAAAAAGTGTGATAACTTTCGTTATACTTGACCGATTTGCATGAAAATTTCACTGTTTGATTCAGTTTTATATCTAGTTTTATTATAAAGTAGTCATGGGCTATTTGAGCAGCTGGCTGTATGCATTTTTTGTAACATGCCGCCATTTTAACTTTGCAAAAAAAGTGGAAAAAAATTGGGATAACTTCCGTTATAGTTGATCGATTTAAATGAAAATTTCACCGTTGGATTCAGTTTGATGTCTTAGTTTACAGTAGTTTGTGCATAGTTGGGTTGTTGGAATGGCGCGCGCCCACCATTCAAACATTTGTTTGAGTTATTTTTACGTCAAACTATTGTTCAACAAGTTGTTTAGCAATTGTACAACAAGCTGTTGTTCAACATGTTCAACAACATGTTCAACAAGTTGAACATGTTGAACATGTTCAACATGTTGTTGCACAAGTTGAACATGTTCAACATGTTGCACAAGTTGAACATGTTCAACATGTTGAACATGTTGAACATGTTCAACTTGTTCAACAACATGCTGTTTAACAAGTTGTTGTTCAACAAGTTGTAGTTCAAGCAAAGAAAAAACAAGACATATGTTGAATAGGTTTATTAATACAATTAAATACACTTAAATACACTTAAATACATACAGCTTAAATCTATAACAATATTACAATATTTGTTGATTTACAAAGTCTTTATTATAAAGTTTAGTCAAATTAAGTCTATTTTTCTTCATCTGCTTCACTGTCATCCATATCACTTTCTTCATCTCTGCTTTCATCTTCCTCCTCATCTAGAAGCTCCTCAAAGAATGCGTCGTTTCTTCTTATAGCCGCCTTTAGTGCCTTTGAATACTCGTAATGTTTTTCATCAACAAAGTAATTAAAGTCTTCTAAAATGGTTTGATAATGTTCGTTTTGTTCTAGACGTTGGGTATATTTGAATAGTCTCATAAACAGTTGTTTAAGGCGACGCTTATAAAGGGGGCGAAAGTCATCACTTGCTATTTCACGCGCATCTTCAAGCCCTTGTTCTTCATATTCTGAAACCTTTTTTTGAAATTTGGTATCATATTCATCGTAGACTTCTTGAACCATATCATACCAAACAGAGTCTGTTTCTGACTCACTTTCAGAGTCTATTTCTGACTCACTTTCAGAGCTGCTGTCATCATCACCCTCACCACAATGTTCCATATGTTTGAACAAAGCTTCTTGACTGTTGTATAACGCACCACATTCTGTACAAGCATGTGCATTCTTTTCAGTCATGTTGACGCTTTGACTTTCCATAGAAGACTCATCTAAAGTTTCAGTGATAGGTGGTTTTACAGGGTTTTCCATATCTATGTCCAATTCTTCTTCCTCTGAAGTGTGAGCATCCTTTAAGTGCCTTTTCAGACTTTGTGGCCAATTGTAAGATTTCAAACAAATGTTGCATTTATACATCCTTTCGGTTCAACATACACTTTTCAAATGACGAAAAAGCCTTGAAACATAGCCTTATATACAACTTGTTGAACAACATGTTGAACATGTTCAACTTGTTGAACAACATGTTGAAGAACATATTGAACAACATGTTCAACAAGTTCAACATGTTCAACATGTTCTTGAACATGTTGTCTACGCCTGGGGTTAGAGTTATGCTCCTTAGGGAATTCTAACGTCATGGCGCCTTTATGACGTCATCATGACGTCATTATGACGTCATAATGACGTCATTCGAACAGGCGCGCGCTTTATCTCCCAAAAAACTGACTCAGCAGGATTCATTGCTGTTTGATATGGATGAAATGCATGTCTCACTCTTCCTTTTATGCTACTTAGATGTAATATAAAAAATGGTGTGTAACTCGTCAAAAGTGTCAAACTTGTTAAACGCTTCAGCAGTTTCAGTCAGTCAGTTTTTTTGGGGCATAAAGCGCGCGCCTGTTCGAATGACGTCATTATGACGTCATAATGACGTCATGATGACGTCATAAAGGCGCCATGACGTTAGAATTCCCTAAGGAGCATAACTCTAACCCCAGGCGTAGACAACATGTTCAAGAACATGTTGAACATGTTGAACTTGTTGAACATGTTGTTCAATATGTTCTTCAACATGTTGTTCAACAAGTTGAACATGTTCAACATGTTGTTCAACAAGTTGTATATAAGGCTATGTTTCAAGGCTTTTTCGTCATTTGAAAAGTGTATGTTGAACCGAAAGGATGTATAAATGCAACATTTGTTTGAAATCTTACAATTGGCCACAAAGTCTGAAAAGGCACTTAAAGGATGCTCACACTTCAGAGGAAGAAGAATTGGACATAGATATGGAAAACCCTGTAAAACCACCTATCACTGAAACTTTAGATGAGTCTTCTATGGAAAGTCAAAGCGTCAACATGACTGAAAAGAATGCACATGCTTGTACAGAATGTGGTGCGTTATACAACAGTCAAGAAGCTTTGTTCAAACATATGGAACATTGTGGTGAGGGTGATGATGACAGCAGCTCTGAAAGTGAGTCAGAAATAGACTCTGAAAGTGAGTCAGAAACAGACTCTGTTTGGTATGATATGGTTCAAGAAGTCTACGATGAATATGATACCAAATTTCAAAAAAAGGTTTCAGAATATGAAGAACAAGGGCTTGAAGATGCGCGTGAAATAGCAAGTGATGACTTTCGCCCCCTTTATAAGCGTCGCCTTAAACAACTGTTTATGAGACTATTCAAATATACCCAACGTCTAGAACAAAACGAACATTATCAAACCATTTTAGAAGACTTTAATTACTTTGTTGATGAAAAACATTACGAGTATTCAAAGGCACTAAAGGCGGCTATAAGAAGAAACGACGCATTCTTTGAGGAGCTTCTAGATGAGGAGGAAGATGAAAGCAGAGATGAAGAAAGTGATATGGATGACAGTGAAGCAGATGAAGAAAAATAGACTTAATTTGACTAAACTTTATAATAAAGACTTTGTAAATCAACAAATATTGTAATATTGTTATAGATTTAAGCTGTATGTATTTAAGTGTATTTAAGTGTATTTAATTGTATTAATAAACCTATTCAACATATGTCTTGTTTTTTCTTTGCTTGAACTACAACTTGTTGAACAACAACTTGTTAAACAGCATGTTGTTGAACAAGTTGAACATGTTCAACATGTTCAACATGTTGAACATGTTCAACTTGTGCAACATGTTGAACATGTTCAACTTGTGCAACAACATGTTGAACATGTTCAACATGTTCAACTTGTTGAACATGTTGTTGAACATGTTGAACAACAGCTTGTTGTACAATTGCTAAACAACTTGTTGAACAATAGTTTGACGTAAAAATAACTCAAACAAATGTTTGAATGGTGGGCGCGCGCCATTCCAACAACCCAACTATGCACAAACTACTGTAAACTAAGACATCAAACTGAATCCAACGGTGAAATTTTCATTTAAATCGATCAACTATAACGGAAGTTATCCCAATTTTTTTCCACTTTTTTTGCAAAGTTAAAATGGCGGCATGTTACAAAAAATGCATACAGCCAGCTGCTCAAATAGCCCATGACTGCTTTATAATAAAACTAGATATAAAACTGAATCAAACAGTGAAATTTTCATGCAAATCGGTCAAGTATAACGAAAGTTATCACACTTTTTATAAAATTAAAATGGCGGCATGTTACAAATATGCATACAGCCAGCTGCGCAAATAGCCCATAACACTTTACAATAAAACTAGATATAAAACTGAATCAAACAGTGAAATTTTCATGCAAATCGGTCAAGTATAACGAAAGTTATCACACTTTTTATAAAGTTAAAATGGCGGCATGTTACAAATATGCATACAGCCAGCTGCGCAAATAGCCCATGACTACTTTATAATAAAACTAGATATAAAACTGAATCAAACAGTGAAATTTTCATGCAAATCCGTCAACTAAACCGAAAGTTATACCCACTTTTTCCACTTTTTACAAAGTTAAAATGGCGGCATGTCACATTATTCATACAGCCACCGGTGCAAATAGCCTGTAACCACTTTATAACAAACTTTGCATAAAACTGAATCAAACAGTGAAATTTTCATATAAATCAACCAAGTAGTTTTAAAGTTATACACTCTTGAAGTTAGCCATATCACGATCCTGGGGGAGGGGGGGGGGTGGTCTGACGTCGACACATACTCTGTTCTTGGGGAGGGGGGAGGGTGGTCTGACGTCGACACATACTCTGTTCTTGGCGAGGAAGGGGGGTGGGTGGGTGGTACAGCGCTTCCTCAGCGCTTCAGCGGAAGCTGTTATTTCAAATCCCGTAATCACGTCGACAACTGCACAAATGACGTTTCGTTTACACTGCCATCCATTTCGTCAAGAAAAATGTGTGGAAAATGCTTTAAACATACTAACATGAGTTTCTTTTTGGGAAAAAAATGATTTTTAACTCTTCTTTGGTGGTAGGGGGGAGGGTCCTCGCCGTCTCTGTAATACTCTGTTCTGGGGGAGGGGGGGAGGTCGTCGACACAGATTCTTGGGGAGAGGGGGGGAGGGAGGGTGGTCTGACGTTTCGCTTACACACACACACCATTTCGTCAACGTTGCCTGCCTATGCCACAGCACAACCCACTCGTGAATCTTTGGGAGGAAGTCATCAGCGAAAGAAGAAGAAGAAGAAGAAGACCAGGGAAATCCCTCCACGGCTACTTTTTTAGCAGTCACCCATTCTTCCAAAATAAGCAAACAAACCTATCGTGTTGGTGTGTGTGTATGCATGAAAATGTGTGGGAAATGCTTAAAAAAACTCTGATACTGTCACCCCGTCTCGGTGCACACCGTTTCACTCGAGACGCCTTCTTTTTTTTTTCCCCCTTACAAACCCTCCCTACCATCCCCATACCATCCCCATACACGTTTTCACCGAAAACACCTTTCTTTCGCTCGCAATGGCTTGCAATCCTTCCAACTGCATCAAATGACGTTTTTCTCTTTCGTCATCACTTCCCAACTCACTGCGTGTAAAACCTTCATGCTTTCAAACTCCCATCAAATAACCTTCTCATCATCAACTCCCATACTCTAACAACTTCAAAGCCTCAATGCTAAAGGGAGGGAGGGGGGAGGGAGGGTCCCATAGACATGCTTGACAAACTCTTGCCAACTGGCCTTTTTTACTTCAATACACTCTCTTTTATATCAACCACCAAAAGGAGCGAAATTTTCACATGCTCTCACCAATAAAAATGCACCTTTAACACTAAATTCTCATTTGCCCTTTTTTTTCTTTCCTCCAAACATTTCACTCTTTCGCTCGCCAATAAAAATGCATCTTTAACAACGCTTTCTCATTGGTTCTTTTTCGCTCCACTTTCGTCAACATTTCGCTCCTTTTGCTCTCCCATATATAAACGACTGCACTGTGCGCTGTGTGTGCTGCTTCTCTTATCAAACATACAAAAGTGGGGTCATTCTCTCATGAAAGAATGACCACACTCTCAAAATGTAAAATATACAAAAGTGTGGTCATTCTCTCATGAAAGACTAACCACACTCTCAAAAATGTAAAGGAGAGAATGACCACACTTTTGAGAGTGTGGTCATTCTCTCATGAGAGAATGACCACACTCTCAAAAGTGTGGTCATTCTCTGCTTTTTACACTACTCCAGTGGTTATAGTACTGTTATTGTCAGTGCATAATGCTGTGGCGTGATGACAGTAAAGTGTAGCTGGTGGTGGGAGTGGGACGTTGGTCATCCAACCCTAGAACTTTTAAGTTGTATAGTCTTCACTTCCAAGCTGATTTTGAAGGCGAGAGTACAATGCCTACGTAATGCCTACGATTGCCTACATGGGCCCCACGCGGGCTTGCTATCTGGGGTAACCAATGTGGTTTTGTCAGGGAAAGTGGTGGCGGGAGTATGCTTCTCTGAGACTGACAGTTTTTGCAACGTTGTATGTGGTTGTGACGAAGGCAGATATGAAAACAAAACAAAATGAAAGTGTTTAAATATAAGCACCCTTCGGGGTCGGTCCGCACGGCCCTACGGCTTCAGGCAAAGCAATATCGCACGCACTCAGAATGAAGTATTACTATTATATATGGGTTTCTCAAAAAAGAATCACGCTCTTTAGAACAAAGTTTTCTCTTTGTGGTTTTAATAGTCAAGGCCTACATAGTGACAAATCAGAATCGTTGCTACCCTAGTTCCAAGCCTCATTTTCGTTTTTATCTACAGGCGTTTATGTGCAAGCTGAATTCTTGCATGCTGCAGTACTCATCCCCACTCTTGTTTTTATCTTTCTCGGATACTATGTTTATATGACTCATTTAAAATTTGAGTGTAATTTTTCCCTCCTACTTGGAGATTTTTCCTTCGTACTTGTCACTGCTCGTAAATCTGAGTTTGCATATACAGAGATGAGCTTTCTCCGAGAAGTGTCACACTTAGATTCTCCACCACTTTACTAGAGTAGGCGTGCTGGCTGACGACTCGCACAAAAGCAGATGTCAATTCAGTCTACGGATGTCTGAATGCTAAATTGCTTGGTAGTGTCCGGACCCAACAGAAGCGGCTTTAATCGGCAAATTCTAAAGCCCTGGAACCTCACAGACTCCCAGTACCAACGATTACACACCAGGACTTGGTTCTGTTTCGGTACTCAGTGCTGTGTACGCACCAAGACTTGGCTCGGCCTTGGGACAAGGTACAACTGGATGCTTGAGTCTTGCTTCGGGTTTGATGCTGGGTATTCTACATGTGTCTTACTTTACGTACTGAGTACCAAGAACACACCAAGGTCTTGGCTCAATGATCAATCCTTGGTATGCATTGGTTTTGGCTTAGTCACTTCTGCGTTCACACAGGGTGGGTGTCACCAAGCACATACAGTAAAACCTGTCTACACCGGACAACGAGGGGACTGGCGGATTTTGTCCGGTATATAGAGGTGTCCGGTATTTTGGGGGTCATGTAAACCAATGGGAAAAACGGGACTGAGAATTCTTGTCCGGTATTGGCAGTTGTCCGGTATTTCAGGGTTTGTCCAGAATGAGGTTTTACGGTACTATTAATTAGTAGCGTATTAGCGTAGTAGCGTATTGGCTTCAATTCCATGTGATAAAGAGAGGGCCATTTTGATCCCTATTAGGGATCCAGAATCAAGGAGCCAACCCCCACCCTCTGAGTAGGTAGGACAACAATTCGGACACACCATGGTTTGGGGCAGAAGGCAAAAGAATAGACTCCTGAACCTCCTCCCCAGACTCTCTAACTCCCGAACAGCGCCCAAGGTTACTCTTATTCTCTCTCCAGAGAAAGTAAGGACCGAGCAGCAGGATACCCTCTGTCTACCCCAGAAAGGCTGTCCATCGCCGTCATCCACGTCAGTTGTTCCCAGAGGCATACCATTCTGGGATGTATTCCAGGAAATCAACCAACTGGCCCTAGCGACGAGAGACCCACCTCAATACGTCCATGATATTTCTGTGACGCATTACGTAGGGCTGTTAATGAGTTGGCTGTTAATGAGTGGGTTTTAATTTTACAATCTTTCTGGACCACTCGGCGATTGCTGGATCACCCACTAGGAGATTCTGGGGCTTCAAACACCACTCCGTCTGGTTACTTGTTCTGCCTTGGAGGCCAAGATCACCAAGGTACTGAGTTTGTCCGCTAGGTGACGGGCCGAGATTTAGATCTGATTCCTTGCCAGAAGTAGGACTTGGTCAGTCATTCATCTTTGGTACGCTACGGCCTTCTAGTTTTCTGCCAAAGCATTCTTACCCCTGAGTGTTTGGCTAGTCTACGTAAGGCTGTCCAACCACTTTGAGTTCAATCAATTTCTTGGACTGATGGCGATGTTTAAAGTATAGAGGCCGCACGATCTGCCATATCTCGGTTGAAAATGGATCCCCATCCCCTGAGTGATGCAACTCTTTGGATCACAACGTCGAAGGGTAGAAGATGGAACGGTGCGCCCTCGCTGAGTATTAGCTGGTCGCACGACCAGGCTAGTTGTGACAAGAGCTCAGCGGAAATGCACATCTTGGCTTGTGGGCGTAACCACAACTCTTACCTACCTTTGAAGGAGTCGGTAATGCAGTTTACCCTGCGGGAGGGGGGCAGACCGGGGGAGGGGTGGGGGCAGTTTTCGACGTTACTTGGCTTGCAGACTTGCCTGCCACTTTGGGTGGGTCGCTTGCATTGCCCTTGTTATCTTTTTCTATCGGATAGAGGCGAGATAAGCCCGCGCTTTAGTTGTCTCATCTTTTCCCAAGTAACACACATGTTGCGAAGATGACCAGCACACCTAACCGATGAGCATGGCAAACCAATTGTAGCCGCTACAGCCACTCTTGGATTAGGTGGGCCAAGAACCAACCATCCAGGTCCTGGAAGACTAGCATCCCATTCACATTCAAACTAGACCACTCCTTGAGTACTCTTTGAAGGGGGTGGGGCTAACCGGCTTAAAGCCAGCGGACTACCTTCCCCGGCGCACCCATGTCTTCCCAGGCTTTCAAGAAGGTTTTTAGCATTCCGTCTATGGACAAGGAGACACTGCAAGTTAGAAAACTTTCTGAGTTTGCAAAAGTATCCCATAGACGAGACCTTTGTCCTTGAGCTCTACTTTGATTGTTAAATGGCTTGGAGCGCTTGGCCGATGGCTGCTAACAGCTGCTCGACTTGACCCGTAGAGACGGTGCTGACAGTGACCCCTTTCGCTTGTGTTGCTGGCGGGAGAAGGGTTTGCTGTTCGAGACATCAGCGCTGGGTCCCGCGAGAGAGCTTTGCACCCTTGGATGACACACTCGACTTCTGTGAATCGTAAGTCGTCAAACCTGGTTTTCAATGCCTTGAGCGTGAGATTCTGGAGTAATCTAATGTTTAAGATGTTGTGAGTCGATGGGGTCTTGACATCTTTCTCACTTATGGAATGCCTGAGTAGGTACGTACGGAACACATCCACACCATGCGGCCGTTTGAGTGATTCCAGGGGACTAAAGTCGCCAAGGTAGGAGCCGCAACCAAACATGCCTTTCTTCGATGGGTGGAAAAGCGACAGGGTGCGTTTCTCACTAGCGTCCATCTTTTTGAACTCATTGAGCATGGATGGAGCATTGTGCATTGTTATCCTGGTGGGAAGGTCATCTTTATCCGGCTAAGGTGTACCGCACTCCACTTGAGCCATCCGAGCAATTTCTTGAATGACATCTCTGTAACGTACAACTTTTGGTGGTGGTGGGGGTGGGGGGGTGGTGGGAGCGGTTGACATTTTGCATGAATAAGGACAACTAGCAAGTTTACTGAATGTTAGAGACTGTTTGCGATCAAGACAGATTCCGTGGACTGAAATGACTTAAAAACACCTGGACGATGTCTGCAAATATCAGCTGTGTTACTGCCGTCGTAACAGCAGTGGAGAACCCGAGGCACACATCTCGGGACTAGCAATGCATTTAACTGCTAAATCCAGGACTAAATCCAAACTCTTAGTATTGATATGTAGGTCATTATAATTTAGTTGGCTAAACTGAAAAAAGCGATATTCCCACCTTTTCAGCTGATTCCTAGACAAAATTTTTTAACGTGTATAGAGTGACGTGTGTTTGTCCAAAACGCAGAAAGGGAATGCCATATTAGCTCACTTCTCTTCTAAATGGCTAATCACACTGACCAAGAGTATTCGAACGGAAATGAAAGAAAAAAAACATCTTTTTTCTATTGTGTGTGGATTTGATAGATATGAAGGGAAGCCTATCTAAAAGTGGAGATAAACGAATTCAAAGCTTTTGCGAAGTAAAAGGGAATTTTAAGCAGACCTAAGCAAATTTGGGGAGCACCATGGTGCGGCTTTGCTTATAATTAACTAACCCTAACAGGAATAGTTAATCCCGAGTGGTTTTCATACTGCGGATTTGATCGGCATTAACTAAACTGATCGTAAGCAAATCTGCGGTATGAAAAGAGCAAATTTCCGGTTTCGGTTTCCATTCTGAATAGTGATATACAACTGTAAATTTAAGCGTACTCAATCAAAATACCTTTTTTATCATACCATCAACACTGATTTTTATTAAAATTGGACTACCGTTTGTCTTTTATCCAGTTTCTATATTTATCCGTTGCTTTGAATTTTAAACAAATAAAAGTGCCTCCGAGTGCCTTTTTATTTACTTCTGTACTCTTAAGGGAAGCACGGTAGAAAGTTGTATTTTCACTAGGTCTGTGGCGTTCTTATCAAGCATCTCTGCTGAGCTTTATGCATTACGGACGCCGGATTGACGGTATAGCCTGGTTTGTGAACTCCCACCGTGCCTTACCTCTTTCCTTCCTTAAATAACCAGTTTCAACTTGAAAGAAAAATAACTTTTACAGGAACAAACTACAAGGGCATCACATTAATTCATGGCTTGGGTCAATGACATGTACAGGGACCACTAAAACTGTTGTAATTTGAAAGAGAGATCGTCTTAATCGAGGATTTACTGCCATGCAAAGACAGCTTTAATGATATAAGAAGATTGTAGAAAAATGCTTCAGATAAATAGTCTTAATTCAGTGTAACAAAACAAGAACTTTTTGCTGACAGGCCTTTACCATTTGCAATAAATGACGACTGTGACGATTTATTAGACAGTGATGAAACATTTCCAGCAAGACGGTCTGTTTCTCTCGCAACTGTTTGTGAATACTTATAATTGAGTGAACGCATACACATCTATTTGCTTATTTATGAGTTGGCAGTCTTGTGTACATCGTTAGAATAAGGCTTTCTGAATAACTTGATACAGTGATAGCAATTATAGTAGAATCCCGGAATTGAGACCATCCGCAAAAAAGATCACTTTCTTTCAGTCCCGTTCCAATTCGCTTAAAAAACATCACAATTGAAACCATTTTAACTGTTACAACAGTGCCCTCAATCTGAAGTTTAGCTGTAGCAGAAGTGAAAGCAAGATATTTTGTGAAACAAAACGCATAGCATATTCTCACTTCCAATCCTAGCCATTCCGATTGGTAAAGGCGTCGGATGTAAAACGAGACCGACGTTTTGCGATTTTTTGCGAGAGCCTTTTACCATAGATTTCACAATTTTACGATTTTGTACATGCTAATTTTTCAAAGAGACTTTAGCTGGATTTCATTTTGTACTGATATTGCATAAAAACAGATTTCTTGTGTAATTTGCACCAGATAAATTTGTAGAAATGAGTTAATAATAAGCTGTGTAAAAAAACTAACATCTCCAATTGTAACCAATTAAAAGTACACCCTAGATTTGGTCACGAGGCGTGAATTGAAACTGTTGCACCATTCACGGTTTGAATTATGATAATTAAATGGCTAAGGCTAACCCATATCCCAATAATTTCTTTTCTATATTAATATTTAAAAAAATCGATTAATAACAGAGAAGTAAATAAAAAATCAAGTTACAACACACAGTATTTTCTTCTTCTTCTTCTTCTTCTTCTTCTTTTTCTTCTTCTTCTTCTTCTTCTTCTTCTTCTTCTTCTTCTCACTAATCCGCCAAACATCCAAAGCAAATACCTTCTCTCCGCTTATCTGGATTAAAAACTTACTTTTTTATTTTTGTCCGAAATTAAGGTTAATCTGACGACAATTATAACACAAAATTGAGTCATCAGACTAAGTGCATGCTTAACAATAGGCATTGGTTAGAGTTTTATTCTGTCGCCCTGTGTTTCACTTTCGGTCCAAGACCAGTCAAGCTTCAACTGTATTCAATGTAACAAAAAAAATTGATTCGATCACACAGCAAAATATTAATTAGGCAGGTTTAGTAATCCGATGAACATGAAATTTCAACGCATAAAACCCAGATTTTGGTCTTATTTTGGCATTTTTCACGCAGTTTCTATGAAAAATGATTCCCAGTTAAGTGAAAAAATAACATGCATAAAATTGTGAAATCCAAGACGAAAAGAGTTTTGCAGAAAAGTCGCAAAGCGTCAGTTTCGTTTTGTATATTCGCATTTTTTTTTTTTTACTTAGACGCGTGTTGTTTACTTTTTCTGACACGCTTTGTAATAAATCAGGCGTTTAGGCGAAAATTTAGAGCATCGTAGACGGCTGTTATCTTCTCTGAGTTTGTTTGTTTGTTTATTGTTTTGTTTGGTCCGACAGACACTATCACGATATCACAGAGAGTATCCTACATTTAGCCGAGCGACACTTAATGAAAACTTAGCATCTACGAGATTTAGTTGAAGTTTATTATTGTGTGTGATATCGTATGGTAGCTTTTATGAAATGCCATTTTAACAAATAATGCTTATTTTTGATATCAAAATATGATTAAAAATATCAGTAAATCAATGTATATCTCATGAATTTATATTTTGTTATCAATAATTGAATTTTTGATGGCAAACTTTATTTTTGAGATAAAAAAAAACAATTTTACAAACTTAACAAAATCATAAGAGAGACAGTTTTTGAACTCAAGAGTTTCTTCCTTTTTATGTACAGCAAAAATAAAAAAAAAAAGGTTCTCTATGAGAGAAAAGTCATTATTTCATTCTCAGATGTTTGCTTCTGGATTTTTTATATAAAAAATGGAATATTTTTGATATCAAAAATTAATTGCTGAGATCAAAAAATCATCTTTGATTTCAAAATATAAATCTAAAAAGTTTCATTCTGAAATACAGTGATCTAAAATGAATTCTTGATATCAATAAAAGGAAAATAAATTATTGAGCTGAAAAAATCAATTATCAAAATATTTCAATTTTTGCTATCAAGAATCGAATTTTTGATCTCTAAAAATCAATTTTAGAGATCAGTAAATCATTTTGATATCAATAAATATTTTTTGATATCTCTAAAAATTAACTGATATCAAGAATTATTTTTTTAGATCAAGAATACATTTGCAGATATCAACAATATAATTACAGATAGCAAAAGTTAATTCTTGATATCAAAAAAATTGAGATCAAAAATTATTTCTTGATATCAATAATTGCCTAATAAATGTGAAAATTGCATTCCATAGACTTTCACAAATACACACGCACACTAAATAGTTCTTTTGCTTGCTATTCAGGCAGTGTGTGTTCAGCGATGACTGGTCAAATCACAGGGGTACTCAACAATACCACTGTGAATACTTGAAGACAATATATGAAGTAAACCGAGAAGACGAGCGGCAATTACCCATATCCCAGCGGTAAAACGCCAGAGTAATTCCTCTTCTTTGTGCAACAGGATACACATGCACGGAGTTCTAGTTTTACTGCTGATCCCACACTCCCACACAGAAGTATATAACAGGATGATAACAAGATTTAGAACTGCGTCATAACGTGGGTGCCTAATGTTTTAAGCCTAGATAATTGATTGCCGAAAAGACACTTTTTAAGATAAGAAATTAAATATAGCAGCGGCGTCAGTTGTCTGGAATAGCTAGGCTCTGGCTAAGTCCATTTCCGATGCATGCATGATAGGTAGCGTCATCCAGGAGCTGAGGTAGCAGGAAAAGATTAGTACGCATAACACTCTCAACAAGAATAATACATAGCAAAAAAATAAAATACGTAAAAAAAGACCAGATATTTGAGTGATATTTATAGACTTGGTACATCCCACAGATGTCTGTTGTAATGGGGCGTGCTCTCATTGCAGTGGGATTAGTGAGCCAGGAGTCTGATTCTCCCAGTATTTTGCCAAATGTCAGCACGACCTAAAAATGTAATTAATTCTCAATTTAGCTACAAATCAAGACCGCCAAAGTCACAAACAGACTGTATATTCGGCTACTTCAAATATAAATCAGCACATAGTTTTTTCAACATAAATCCGTTTTATGACATACATCAGTAATCCACTGAATAATGACTTAAATCATTCTAAATAGCAGATGTTGGTGAATTTTGCTCACCACGCAACCATATAATCCTGAACTACACCACAAAATGCGCTGAATTATATGAAGCAATTCGCGGTTCTGCGTAAAGACTCGTTCTTTGCTCGTGAGGTATGTTCTCGACCTACATGCAATTACTTACACACACACACACACACACACACACACACACACACACACACACACACACACACACACACACACACACACACACACACACACACACACACATATATATATATATATATATATATATATAGATATATATATATATATATATATATATATATATATATATATAGATATATATATATATATATATATATATATATATATATAATTCCATCAATACATTTACTAGCCAATAACTGGTATCGAAAATTAATTTTTGATCTGAAAAATTCATCTCTTAATATGAAGAACTAAATATTTGTTCTCCAATTAAATTTTAGATCTCAAAAATTATTTTATGATGTCTGATAATTTAACAATATCTCAAATTAATGTTTAGACATCCACATCTCAATTCTGAGTAATTTATCTTCGTTATTCATTTAAATATGATTTTTCATAATGAGGCTTTCTTAGTTATATATTAAAATCTATTGAATGCCATTTTAGCAGTTAATGCTAATTTTTGACGCCAAAATACAACTAAAAATATCAATAAATCAATGAAGATCTCAGTAATTTATATTTTGCCATCAGTAATTGTACTTTAAATGGCAAGAATTTACTTTTGATACAAAAAATAATAATGTTGCAACGTAAAAAAATCTGAAGGGAGGCACGTGTATTTTCATCATCTGAAACTTAGGAAGGCAAATCGCTGGCCAATGTTACACTCCGGTTTATGAAAAACAGAACTATAATCTGAACTGTTATGATGCTGGCATTATGCTGTATTTGTTCTTTGTGTACGGTGCTAGTCATATTTCCTGTACAAGTTTCGGTGTGCAAGAAACATAATATACATTCTTTTTATTTTTATATTAACAGGGATCCTTGGATACCTTGGCTTCCACAAATTATTGTACTGGGGTTCAAGATATCCTGGGATGTTCTTATGAGGGTGGGCGGCTTGATATCCGTTCGGCCAATATATCATGTTACATCGGATATCAGACAACTTTTGCATAGGGCAAAAGTGGGCTCAATTCCGGGCTTTTCTATAATGCAAGTGAATTGGACCGGGATTGACGAAGTGTTCTCATTTCTAGCGTGGTCGTTTAACCGCGATGGTTAAGCCCGGGGCTCTAGTGTAATCTTAATGATCTCAGTCCTTCTTACAGAAGCAGAATTGCAAACCACGCCAGAACTATAGGTCTCACGTACACTAGAATTTGATGACTAGATCTGCAAAGTCTACACTAAACAACAAGCCACTTGTTCGACCACTTAATGACTGTGCATATAAGACTAAACAACCATTTTTTTTAAAAGTTTTTAGATGAGTTCTAACTCCTCAGCGTATTCCAAACCCCCGGAAATCTACACGAGAAAACACTGGTACCTCCAGTTGTACCGACTGCGTACCGAGTAAGTTGCACCGCTCTACGTGCAGAGCCACTTGCGCCTATCTGCATACACAGTCAGTTATACCGATCTACGCACATGATAGTCAGTTTACCGATCTGCCTACAGAGTCAGTTCTACCGATATGCGTACAGTCAGGTGTACCGATATATGTACAGAGTCAGTTATATCAATCTACGTACAGAGTCAGTTATCTGATTGCTTTTCAGTATCAATCCCTCAAGATGAAAAGCTGGTGAAACAAACTGTTTCTTAAATATGCTGTATTATTTCTCAAAGGAGTTTTGCCAAGCCATTTAATTACAGCAAGATGTTTCTCCAATGACATCTTGCCCACAGAGATCTGCCTTTCCATATAACCAAAACAGACGGATGTGAATGTGAATCCACCGACAACCGCCACGTTCATACAACGTAAGTAATCATACCACTATCTAAAGCAATTACAGGCTGAAAAGTGAAGCGTACGTATTTTTCTTTAGCTGATTTTCCGCAGGATTTTGTTTTGACAGCAGCACAAATGATTTAAGTGCAAAACACATGTCATCATCTTTCTTGTTACAGCAAATAAACCCGAGAAAACGAAAACAAAATATCGAAATTCAAGCACTTGAAGAAGTGAACTGAAATATAAATGAGTGCAATATTCAAGGCGAATAGTCGCTTATAAGAGGGTTTCCAAAACTGTGTGGGTGTAGCGCTGAGGTTGACCGACCAGATCAAATACGATCGCCTTAGCGACCCCTCTCGGGCTCGAATGATCAGGTGCGTAAGCTGGACCTTCGGCTTGTTTCAATGACAATTCGCTGCAAAAATACTTTCTTCTGCATTTGTCACATTTCTTGTCAATGAATTCTATAATATCCTTAAGTAATCCATCAATATATCCTAGTTGCCAAGGGTGGACGTATATTAATTTGTTCTGGTATTCCTGCGCGATACAAGAAATTAAAAACGATAAATCAACAATTTCAAAATTCCTACATAAAACTTAATGAATAAAAGATAACTAAATAACTGAACAAAAACGAGACGCCTACCGCGTCTCGTAATAAACCGAGAGCCAATTCTCCGGTATCCGAGCTGCCCTTTGTTTCTCGTTATTGTGAAGAAAAAAAAAAAAGATAAAATATCGGCGCCCTAGGATATCTTTGTCTCCGGATAAACTGGGATATCTCATAGTCCGGAAGTGAAATTATCAGAGGATATCTCCATTCCATTTAGGAGAAGTTCAATCATCAAAAAATTTGGGAGGCTTCATTTTCAATTTTTCTCAAAAATTAAATCAATAGATATTGTTGCACATTTTTACTGTGAAACAATTCTAATAATAATTTTCCAATTAAGTTTGTAGATTTATTGATGCTTTCATTTGCAAACACAAACTTACGAGGGGACAAAGCGGTAAAGTTCTGAATGTTCGTTGCCAGTTTGTTTACGAATGAAGGCACACTGAATCTGGCAGCAACACTTCAGTATGTATTTAAATTGGCGTGTTATTTCCGAACACGACGCAGATTGCCTGAAAAGGATGTTAAGTGATGGATAAGTTACAGCATTTTGGCATTAATGTATTTTCTGCTCCCTTTAGCATGAATAGAAAAGCCGTTTGTAGCTTCTAATGAGCGATATATAAGCAGCGTATATAAGAAGATGGGCATAAAATAAACGAGGGCTATACGTCGTGAAGTGACTTCGAAAGACATCGGAGAACGGCATAAAACAAAGCGTCAGAAGCAGGGGGTTGGGGGTGTGGGGGTGTTGGGGTATCATGCACTTTTGTCACGTATCCAATGATAAAAAGAGACATGCAGAACTGAAGAAGTACCAAAGAAGTGGGACGTATGAAAATACTATATGCCAAACTGGTACAGTCCTGCTTTATTGGGATTGGTTAATGAAGACCAACTGCCAATTGTAAAACCCGAGGGGGGGTGGGGACGGGTGGAAGGGACCCATATAGCTGTGTTCAATGGGCATATGGGGAATTCGAACAACCGTGTCTAATTGTGAAAGCTGATAATGCACACTGTCCTAACTCGACCCAGCGTTGGGACAGAATAAGCTTTCAGAGATACTTACAGAAATGCATGCGCAATGCATGTGAAGACTATCTGTTGCATATGAGCTCATTCGGTTACCTTGGATTTGCTGTGCGTTTTTAGTTAACAGAAATCTCGATATCTTAATTCCGGTCAACACTGATTACATTTTTCCCCTTAATCATGTAACAAATGCCAATGCTGTCTTATTCCACTCCCACGCCTAGACATCTCTCCCCTCTGAAACTACCCATCACACCAATCAGCCCTCTTTGTAATGTAAAATATATTAATCAGAGTGCACCTACTGTTGTTACTAGCAGAACTTATCATTACATTTCTGTCATTGAATTCATGCTATATCGTCCGTGATTATGATTGTCCAATCTAGTCAGTTAATGACTTACCTGTACAAGAATGTATTTCATAGTCTTCAAAATGCAACACAACACTTAGAAAAGGTTCAGATTGCTAAAAAATCAACATCCAACATTTCCTTCACTTTCTCATATACAATACTCACAATATATTTTCAAGGATTTTTTTTCTACGTTTAGAACACATCGCACAAGTGTTTCAATTTCCCTTTTTTGCACCATTGAGAAAACGACTGGAGCTTGATTTTGTAACATTGTGTACACGCTCCTAGTTTTGACAACTTCCTTTTCTGTTTTGTGAAAATGCTACAAGCATATTTTTATTGAAACAAAGAAATATTTCCCAGCACCGTGTAGCTATTTTCAAAGCCACTTCTCAAAGAGCATGCATTCAAGTTCAACGTTTTGTTTGTTTTTGATAACACGAGATCATAACACGATAACGTGTGACATTTTTTTTTAACCTTTAATAGACATTTTTACCTTTATAGGCTTTAGAAAGAATCTAATACAAAATACATCTACATTTGAAAACAGGCACTTCAGATCTATTGGCCGAAAAAGATGATACAGATTAACTATGGGTATATCATCCTGCCAGATTGAAAGATTGTCAAAAGAAAATTGCCGGTGTAAATCTAGAGAACGATTGAAATTTTTGGCTATATATATATATATATATATATATATATATATATATATATATATATATATATATATATATATATATATATATATATATATATATATGTATGTGAGTATTGTATATGTATGCCCCTCTATCTGTCTCCCATCCTCTCTCACATGAGTCCATGCGATAACACCCTGGACAAACGGACTCCGGTTAAAGAGCCCCTCGGCTAAAAACTGCTCCCTTCTTACTATCAGTTTTAGGGCAATAGGAAGTCTGAAATGCTTCTTTTATAAAACACACACTGTCCTTTTGAATGCACCACATAGTTTATGGCACGCATCACTATATCACCCCTATAATATAACAATAATATCAGAAGGAAAACGTTTTGTCCCGGAGGTTTTACCCCCCCCCCCCCACCCAACCACACACATACACACAGCCTCTGGGTTTTCATCAACCGGAGGCATGCATTTCACACTATTTCCAACTAAATAATGTTATGAATGCAATTGTAAAGCATACAGGTCAACAACAACTGGTTTCAAACTGTAGTTCGAAACTGCGACGTTTCAAGTGCTGTGTTACTTCAAGGGCGGATCAAACTTGGCCCGTTTGGGTAGGGGTATGGGAAAGATGGGGGTAAGATTTCCAGAAAGAACGGCGCCAATATGTGGAGCGACGGAGTGTACAGTTGGCATTTTAGTCGTGCAGTTTGCTGTGACATGTTGTCTTCTTCCTATCAGTTTTAGGGCAATAGGATGCCTGAAATGTTTCTTTTATAAAACACATACTGTCTTTTTAAATGCACCACATAAAAAGTTGATGGCACGCATCACCATATCACCAAACTGTGGCAGGGATGAAAGAAAAGTGTTCACTATCCAACAAAATTGGAATAAAATGGATATCACCAATGTCACATATGGTCTTCATAATAACAGACAGAAAGTTCCCAAGTAAGGCTGAAGTTTGATAACTTTACATGTTACCTTGGATACAGCCATTCATTCAGTTGTTTTTTATGGACCATTTTTTGTTGAACCATAGTAGCATGTTTGATTCGGACTTTAAACTCCCCAGACTTAACATCA
The DNA here is from genome assembly GCA_949752745.1 of Protula sp. h YS-2021. Classification (NCBI taxonomy): domain Eukaryota; kingdom Metazoa; phylum Annelida; class Polychaeta; order Sabellida; family Serpulidae; genus Protula; species Protula sp. h YS-2021. The sequence goes on along the minus strand of OX457026.1, from coordinate 42,128,522 downwards.
CCATAAATAAATTAAAACGTTGAGCCTGTTTAACCTTGGTGGGCCTATGCATTACGCATGTATTTTCATGCGAAATTATTAACGGCTGAATGTTGCAGTGAGATTCTTCTTCTCTTTTCCTTGCAGTTCTTTTAATAAATAATGAAACGGTGGTATAAATATTTTAATGAAAACTGAGGAGGGGATACTTTATAATTATTCGCATTCGGTTTCCTATTAGGATGTCAAGACAAAAAGCATCCGGCTTTCTACTTCGACCTGTCACATTTATACCTTTCATTGTGCAAAAAAGTCGCAAGTTATAACGCCATAGGTTGTCTGGGAAACAACGGTGCTCTGGGTACATCATAACTTCTTCTCTTTTTCTTCTGCATTTTATAAGCGTTTTTTCTAGCTCCTATAACGGGCGCAGCGTGATTTTGACAAGTTTTCTCTACACTTCCTCAACAGTTTCCTGAACAGATGGGAGTTTCTGAACCACGTGACCTGTGGAGAAACGACAGGTGATGTGGCTACGAGCACAACCGTTGTTATTTCTTCCTCTGAAAGGTACAGCTCATAAAGGGCTGCGATGAATGGCTTTGCGAGGCAAGTAATGTATAATTCAGAACGGCAACACCTCACTTGTACCGTACTACACTTACAACAATAATAAGGCTGTTTGTAACCATATCCAGGGATAGTGTGCCCAGCTGATTCGTTAAGCATTGTACATGTCTGCGTCGCAAACCCAGGGATATTTGGGTTTCACGAGTGTGATACTTAGCGATGAGTGTGTTCAAATGCCTTCATGTTTCCATATCTTGCAAAAAAAAATGACACCTGTCTCGTAGATGTCTCCAGTTCATTTAAATGTATCTTAATGTAAAACTACGCATGTTATGTTTTTACCGATCTATTAAGCTACTCATTAAATTCGAACTTTTTTTTTGAAAACTAACACATGTCTATCTAAAATTAACCTTGCGTGCTGTATGACAGCTGGGATGAAAATGGGATATGAATCATTTATAAGCTGTAGGTAAAATGGTACAGGTGGTATAATTATTTTTTTAGTTATGGACAGATATTCTTTGCTGGGTTTCTTCTGATTCGTCACCTCTATATTAACATAAAAGGCGATCATTTACAGAAATATATGACAAAGCTATGGTGGCTTTGTAGAAGCAGTTGTTTGTTTTAAGAGTTTCTTTTGTCTGGAATGAATTGGAACAGGACTGCAGAAAAACGAATCTTAATCCGGGTTAGTCCTGGCTTACCCTTAATAGAATGTTCCCAAGCGGCCTCCTTTTCTAATATGAAGTTAGTTCAGAAGTTAGTTCAGAAGTTTGCAAATAACGGCACATTCTGAAATTTGCTTTCACAAAGAAACAGTGTTGGATATATATATAGCACTCTGTTTAACCTTGTTAACAAAATTGATTAACACGCAGTAACTTAATAGCTTTTGAACCATTCATAATTCAGTGCTCCCGCGCAAAGTAGCCAAAAATGTCAGATGGTAATTCTGCGAGTTTTATGAGCTTCAATGAGGTTGCCATTAAAGCTTTTCATCAAAAGAGCGGGGCATATTTAGTCGCAGATATCACAGAACGTTATTACAAATAAAGAGTCCTTCAACATAAATGGAAAATTGGTATTTATTTCTCGTTTCAAATAATGGCATGAAATTAAATACCTTTGCTTATTATTTGCCAAAAAATAAGAGATGTTTGTAACATTAAATCGTGTGTGGCATTACAATATAATTTACAAAAAACTAGACCGTTTTCGCTACCGAGTAGCTACGATTCTGAACTCTTAAAATTCAGAATTGACTATGATCGAGGAGGCCAAAGTCACCGAGATACCTGTTACATAACGTCTTTTTACCCAAAGCTCAAAATCTCTATCTGTTTTCGAGATAATGGTCAACTTCCGGTTTGACCTTGACCGTGACCGAGGAGGTCAAGGTCACTGAAGTAACTCTTATAAATCATGTTTTAGGCCCAAATGGTCGAAAATACCCTTTAGCAAATGGAGAAAACTGAAACGTTGCAGTCAACATACACACACTTGCTATAATCGCTCTCATTGTGGAGAGTTGGGCGGTCAATATATTATACCATGTGCGTCAACTGCCGCGTCAAAACGTTTGGCTACGTTATGATGGGCTTCAGTGGCAAAATGTCAATGTCCATTTTTGCATATACAAAGTTAATGAATTTCTAAAACTATTGAGCTGAACCAACTAGACATGCTACATTATGTCTCTGCCAAATTTGGCCGTCCTTGTCCTAGCCGCCTTTGAGGAGTCCGCGTGACAAGGTTTTGGCGAAAAAAGGAATCATACGAAAATACTTTACCGAATCGAACGAATTCAATTAACCAGGGGATTGAAAATGCAAAGGTGAAAAAAACTGGCAAACTGTCGTACTTTTGCATCCAATGTTCAGACATCATCATTTTGATTATTGCATAGCAACACACAGTAAACTTTTTTGCTGCATTTACGTACCACATGATTGGTAAAGTATTTCCTTGACAATCCGCATGTTGTTTATAAAAATGTGCGGTGAGAGAATGCATATTGCAAGTAAACAACAGTAAAAAATTGCCTTGTGTATTCTTCCTCAATCAAAAACACATTGCAACAGCTTCTAAAATCGCTTTATTGTTTACAAATCATCTTCCATCCAATGACACTCTTACGTGTTTTTATGCTCAGTGCATCGTCACTATGTTTTTTAATTCAATATAGTCAGAATTTCAACGAAACACTGCTGTGAGTGTGAATTCACAACAGCTCCACCCCCATCCGCACCCCAACCCACACTCCATAATGTATTTGAGATATTGTCAAACATACTTTCGTGTTTATAGAGCCTTAATAAAAGTTCCCAGCCAGGTAAGTAGGCTAAAAGAAAAAAAGGCTGACTCCCTGACCATTTACTATCAAAATCGCTGAGTTACATCGTTCAGTGCAACGGGACATTTTTCATCTTCATCTTTCTCAAAAAGTCATCTGTTTTCTTTTCTTATTTCTCGGTTTGTATCTTTTGGATTTTTTTTTTATGAAAAGACACAAAAATTAGTGTTTACTTTAAGACGGATGTGATGTATCCAAACTTATCTCCCCTGATCATAACAGATTTTCTGCTGCAGGAGATCTTAAATTGAGATGTACTTTTGAATTACGCAGGGTTGGGAATTCATGGCAGGGGAGGGGGCATACCTGGGTTTTCTGCCCCAGTTGGGTAAAATAACCGAGCTTAATGCGTGGTGACAAAATAAGTAGACTCTACATTCACGTAGGGTATACACATATCGCAATGCAATAAAAAGCCTCACCTTTCTTTTTATCTTACTAAGAAAATCGCTGCGCTGCGTTCTCGACGAAGGCGCAAAGACGGGATCGTATTCCGTGTACGTCTGCGATAATAGCCTCTTGTTGTCCCTGCTTTCTGAAGCCATGACTGCTAATAATCCCGTAACAGATCACAGCATGTATCCCTTGATGCTGCTTGTAGTGAAGGAATCAGCTTGGACTATCCGTCGAGCATTTTCACCAAAGTATGACTTGTTTGTTAATTGCATATATCAATATTTCGTACAGATATCTGATTGCACCGAAGTCTCGTCTGAACGCAACAGCTCAATGAAATCAACAAAAACATTATCCATACAAAACGAAGCAGCTCTCATCGTTATATAAGACGCATGCTATGTGCTGCTATTCCACACCTAATTGTTTTTCTTTACTTTTCTTTTTTTTACTTTCGTGTCCATCAGCTCACCACTGTGGGACCTCGTTTTTCGATTTTGCTAGGAGCAAGTAATTTGTAAGTCCAAGAATCTCATTTGAGTCCACCAAATGTGCTTTCTTGCTCAGTGAACAAACAATCTGTCTTTTCCTTGCCATGTAACGTAAGTCAAGCAAAAAGTTTACGGGAAAAAGGCAGCCGCAGGTGTCAGAGAACATTCCTTTTTTGCGTTACTTAAAATACGACCCCATTTGTCGTAATAACGCTCACCCTTTAGACGTGAGGATATATGTTTTCTTCACTTAGCCGCCTTTGTTGATTGGCTAGAAGTATGCAGCGCGTAGAGAGGAGCCGACATGACTTTCGCGTTGTCGACACGTTACTGTTGCTACGGTCCGTTGCTGTGCAATAATTCAGCAGTGCAACTGTTACGCAAATGAAACTAATCAGAGAAAATCTTGATTACTGCACACATATAGGGCTGGTTGAACAATCCGCTAGTTTGCATTAAAATAAATCAATGCACGGCTATATAAAGTTAAGTAACCGTTGAAACTAGTTTTTATAGTTCTTTCAGGACCAACAGACTTAGGTCTTGTGATGATAAACTGTTCAACTACGGTATTGTTACCTTCGATATATTACCGCTATCCCCGTGTTATGCTTATGAAAATAAGCCCCAACATATTTCATACCGCAAGAAACTTTTAATCGAGTTTTTAGTCTTGAAGCTAAAGGATACATTGTAGTTTTGTTACATTACAATCGGTTGAAAGCATTGGCAACATTTAATTGGAGAGTCCTTGAGCATTGGCTTTTGAAGGTTTATATTATTTAATTTTTCATTACATAAAGGGGTGATGTGGAAAAATCCAAAATATAACATAAACTCTTTCTTTCTCCTCTCTCTCTCTCTCTCTCTCTCTCTCTCTCTCTCTCTCTTTCTCTCTCTCTCTCTCTCTCTCTCTCTCTCTCTCTTGCACACACAAACACACGCGCGCGCGCTTGCGCGCGAAAATACGATCACTTTTCAACAATTCCGTTCCGCATGTTTCCTTTATGAAGCACCATTTGGTAAATGATGACATTTATGTTGAGAAAATTCTTACTGTAACTGAAAATATATGATGCGTTTGTTTTGAGACACAAGCATAAAACGGAACAAGTTAAAAAATATAAATAAGAATTGTGCCGGTTTTTGGCAAATTCAAGTAACAGTTACTTTATAAGATGTTGACTTGACATTGACCAAGCACAATCTTGTCTTTTTGCCCGTCTCACATTTCTGGTGTCACAAGCAAGGTTCAGTGACACATTTTTGTGAGACGATCCCGGATTTAAGCTTTCAGGTGGGTTCTAAGTTATTCACCGTGATTTCTTTTCACTGTTAAAGGATAATTGCTTGAAATCTATTGCGCTCTGTAACACTTTATACTAAATCAAATTTACGTGTTATGTGTGTATTAAATTGTCAATTAGCGACATGATACTTTCAGCCAAAAAGATGGATTGAAGAAATAAAGCTGGCTTTTTAACTTGCACCCAGTACACCACTTGTTATGACAGTAAGTTATTGCTGGGTGCAATAATTTCCAGCAGGATTTAAGCTAGCAAACCTGACAGGTGAACAAGTTCGCTTTGTTAGTTAAGAAAAACACTTTCAAAAGATGATTTGTTATGTTTGCCTAAAGCATACCTGATTTGTAAAATAATAGTTAAACATTTAACAGGCAAATCCCAATGTGGTACTATTTTTTTATGAAAACGGGTTCAGACTAGTATGTTTTACATCTCTATGAATCTGAAAAGCCGTCTTTTCCTGACGAATTTTAGGCTTTGATCCGAAATGATCAGTTAGTTAAGTTTTTATAATCCAGTCAAAGTTACAGCCGTTGGGCGATGCTGCTGCTGCTGATGAATGTGATGATGATGATGATGATGATGATGATGATGATGATGATGATGATGATGATGATGGTGGTGGTGGAGCTGATTAAACCTAAATGAAATTTTCAATGCTTACAATGGCTGAAGTAGGCAATTAGTTGTACCAGCTGGGAGGCTTCACTGGTTACCTTCGCAGGATGCTTTTAATGTTGTCACGGTCTTGAAATAACCACTGGACCCTTACACAATGGCGAGGGAAGCAGTGCTTTTGTAATTAATTTGTGAAAAAAGCTGAAAGTGTAAACAAGAGGATTTTCACACCTTTAAAGTGTATGATATTGAGTCTGTGTGATATCGAAATTGGCAGTAAAGCCTGAAATAGGCAAGAGTTGTTTTCTTAGTAATGCAACCTCAGTATTGTGGAGCACTCCCACGTGAAACCTGGAGAACACCTCCCCCCCCCCCACCCCTAAAAAACGCCATCGTGACAAATCAGCCTGTTCATGCAGTTGCGAGAAAAGCCCCACCCCCCCCCCACCCCCCTCCCCCTCCAAGATTTTTCTCACAGGTGGAGAAAATCCTCCGTGTGTAATATCTATTATTTACATCTCAAAACATATTTGTTTAAGTGATTAAATCCTTCGGTATTTTTTTTCGATCATAGCTGAGTAGGTCAGAAAACAGAAATGTGCTTTTAATAATTACTCTGGGGGAAAAAGTGCCTAGAGTTGGTGATTAACAAAACCTCATAGTATTCTGTAGTAATTTAAAAAGGATAAATTGCCAAGTGCATTAAAAGTACTCGGAGAGGGTGAAGTTTATTAAACTTTTTACAGAGGTGCTCCGTTACATAACATTTGAATATTTAAAGCATGGGGAATTTTAATGTGGGTTGAGGATTTTCTCCAGGCATGACAAAAAATCTAGAGGGGAATTTCTTCATAACTGAGCAAGACAGGAAGATTTTCTCCAAGGCATTTTCTCGGTGTAAGGATTTCAGATTACGCTGTATAAGCAATCTGCCCCCTCCCACCCCCAATGTCTCCTCAGTGTTTTGTCACTCAATTTCGCACAGATGATAAGGATTCCTGACTATTCAATTTCCCGGCATTCTATGAGGTCATCGTTAAATTCCATCAAAAGATGTTTTAAGCTTAAACTGAACTGAAGCTTGGGTGACCTGTCCGTCAGAATCCAGCAAGACGCCACCCGAATCGGAATCAAAGATAGCAGTCCCACATGGGGACTATGCATAATACATGTGGGTATTGCCACGTACCCACGCGTAAATAATGTGTTTTGTTGGGGAATTCTCATGTAGTTATGTGGGATTTAGGAGAGTTTGAGACTCTGTCCGATGTGTATTATGCGCATGTGAACCCATGCATTTTATACGCATATATTTCCATACATTTTACATGTGGGAATTCCGACACATATAAAGCATGGAATTTTAAAGGGATGACCCACCCTGGGCATACACGATAACTCCATCGAATATACAGACATGAACCTTTGTAACTATAGTGCAGTTATAAAGTACTCCTTAAAAGAATTTTGAGCATAAAAATATTAGTGAAATTGGTATTTCCATGTCTAACTTTCTATTATACTTAGAAAAAAGGCAGCCCTCCACCACAATATGCAGAATTTAGCAAAATTTAAATATATTATCGCTCAATGGCGGCTGTTTCCGGTCTGCGATAATAAGCCCACATTGCCAAACTGCGCATAATATGCGTATATTTTCCCATGCATTTACTAAATGGAAATTTTAACGCATTATATACGTGTATTTTACATAGGAATGCCCATATGGGAAATCCCACGTAAAATATACGTGTAATATACAAATGACTTCTAATGAAATTTTACGTTGGAATTAAAAAGTATAATATACATATAATATGCGTTAATTACTCATGCATTTTAGAAGTGGGGAATTCTACGTATATTATACAGGGGAATGGCCACGGTGGGCATTACACGGGAAAAACATGCAGTTTCTACCCGTGCATTTTATACGTGGGAAAGCCTATGTACATTATATGTTTATATGTATTATATGTTTATACGGAAATCACACCATGGGAATGTCCACGTATATTACAGCTGTTTTCTATGCGGCCATGCCAACGTCCCACGTCCCCACGTAAAGCCCATCTAAAAACAACGCGTTTTATACTTGGGACGAAAAATTATGCTAACTGGGACGCACCTCACCTTCACCTCTTTCGCTAGAACCGAGCCAGATGCCAGAGACAGTAGTGATTAGAGAGAGTCACCGGGCCTTTGCCCACCGGGACAGGTGTCTTCTGAACGACGAAGTGTTAAAAACACACATCTCTAGCACCAGTTGCAAACACACATCTCTAGCACATATCTACCGCTAGCATCGATCCCTCCCACCAGGGAGCGATTTACACGCCATCGGGGAATCATCCGCACACCGCGGCACAGAATTCCAAACAAATGATCCTAATCAAGACCCAGACGATCAGGAGTCAGAAGGGAGGCAATGAGTAAGAGGCGATCGAGAAGTCGCCACACCTCTCTCATGTCCGCCTTCCCTTACGAGATGTAGACTGCGTCTGATCAATAGACCGTGGTCAAAGGCTTTGGAGAGATCCAGCAGGGACCCGGCATCTCTCCTCCAGACCTCACGCCACCCAATAGCCCCGGAGGACGTACTGTTTAGAGACACTATACAAGAGAATAATCACCTCGCAAACGTCATGTGCGGTTCCCCCTGCCTAGACAAAGAGGTTCCTCAGATAAGCATAACATCCCAGGCTGTGCTGCCATACCAGGATTCGTTCATCAGCATTGCAAAAGCGGTAACGGTGCGATCGAAGGAATTCAAGGAGATGGACGCAAGCGAAGGCCTCACACTGTCTCGCTTCATTTCATGGAAGCACTGTTCCGTTCGCCCAATACCAAACCGGTCTTCCGATGAACTGATACCACTTGAAGCACTGGGACAGCCCGTGAAACGAACAGTATGGATGCCATCCCTTCGGAACGATCTGGACATTCAATTAGTGGGAAAGGATGTCAAGGCCATCGACGCCTTCTTACGTCGTATTCCTAGCATTATGTCCTATCAGGCCCACACGTTACAAGCCTTGAAAGCACGTTGGGAGGACTTAAGCCTTGACTTAATGATCGGGTCTCTTCCAATCTTTTGGAATGCCTGGCACTGGTGACAAGGGGTGTGGGCTAGCTGTCGACTTGCCTGGTGACGTCAATGGTCTACCTACGGGGGGGGCACATTCTGACAACGCTGCTGGCCAAGAGTAAAAGGCTTGCGAGACCTACAACTTGTCTACATCTTAAAGAAAAGGAACTGTCCCTCCCCTTTCCACGACGGAGAGAGAGAGTGAATCAAGAAAATCGCTCACTATCAAAGGATTTCACTCTCATGTCGAGGGTGTCCTGTGCTTTCTTTCGACTGCCGAAGAAGCGCAGAAGACCGTACTATCCTAAATCAGAGCAGTCCTGACACAGTGCGCAGTTCCAGTCACCTCCGCCCAAGGCATCTAAAAGCCACAGCCCATCACGTTAGGCAGGTTGCAAAGTCTTTGAGAGCTCTACATAATGTGTCTTTTTCAGGTATATTTAAAACAGGTTGCTGGGCTTTCCCAACTCTTTTGTTAAGTATTGTCGAAAAGACTTCTCCGAAAGTGAGCTGTCCGGTCGCTACTCCTTGAGACCGCTCAAAACAACATAGACGACCATAACAAACTGAATCTTTGTTGCAGGCCAGGCACTCCAAAGCCCAGGAACAAGGGCAAACAGAGGACAGATTTTCGAAGGGCCACAGCAACAGCTTCAAAGGGAAGAAGTAACTAGCGCTTTCGGACTATTTTTCGCTTTCGTCACCTTCAGTGTACTAATGTACTGCCTTATTCATTTGGTATCCTTGAAACTTGTCCTTTTCAGAATACAATCACCAGCTGCCTCATTACATTCTTTACATCCCTTTCTAGCTCTGGAGCTAGAAAAGGCGGAATTTCCCGTCCTTGCTGTGCATACAGGTTTGTGCCAGCTGCATGGTCAGTGTCGTTGGAAGGGGCCGTATCCGCTATGACAATGGTGCAGTGATGGCCCATTTCACGAGAAAATTGATGATTAAGTTATTTTTATGGCTATTTCAGTTAAAAATTAAATAGTTTTTTAGTTTGGTGAGCATCTAGTCGTAATTTTGAGTTTTTTTTGCGGAGAAAATTCATAACTTTTATTCGTCTTTCTTGTTGATGGTCCAGTACAAGTACTGCCATTTTATCCAAAGTTTACTGACCTAGCATGCTGTTGAAGCACTCTAGCTTCAGTTTCTGTTGTGCTGATGTTTTATTTTAAGCATATCGTCAAGGACGTTCATAGTCAATCAGTCTGTTAGTTTGTTTTTTAGCCTTTTATCGTATATGTTATGCTTTGACATAATTTTGTTCCTTCATAGTATTTAATCTCTGTTCGGGAGTGTTCACCGACCCATATCTTGGAAGTATTACAAGAAGCAGGACTTAGTAATTTGGTAGTCTCACTTACATCTTGGTCTAGATATAGATCAATCAGAATATGGCTATACTGGTACCAAGCTTTATTCCCGTTTGGAGTGCGGTTCCAATCACGAGCATTTATGTGTAAGTCAAGATGTTGCAAGCGCTTGTATCCAGGCTTTTTAATGTTTCGGGTAATGTGTTTGTTGTCGGGGTTTCAGTTTGGGTGTGATCGACTAACCATTCTTGGAAAATTCGTTTTCGTTTTTTGTTGCTGCTAGTAAATGTGAGTTTTATTATTATTACTATACAGAGCTTATATTGCGCTTAGTCTAAATAAGGCTCTAAGCGCATTACATTGAATCAACACAGAGACAATAGAGAATAACTCCTCAAAAAGCAGAATTAAGGCTAAAATAGTGTGACACGACAATAATAATATGGATAACAGTAAGCAGTTAACACAAAATATATCATATCAATGTTATACAAATAAATAACGGTTTATATTCAACTAAAAATTTACCAAAACAGACAGTAAACTTCCATGAAAAGTTTTAAGCGCTAAAATTAACACTTTACAACTTACGCATTGCTAAACAGGAAGCCAATGCAATCAATGGTGTCAAATGTCATATCTTTTGGCATTACAAATTCAAACTAGCAGAAGCCGTTCTCTACTGGATATTTTGGTATCCAACAAAGGCGATTATTGGAAAAGACTAATCTAGAGATTGTGCCGAGTGCTTGTATTTGTCTCCCCAGGACTAGGAAGCTCCCGACAAACTCAGAGACAATAACATCCAGAGGGGCTACGCAAGTCCAGCCATTTTCACAAGAGATTATACACATAACCAGTTCTCTTATCCTGGGAGAATTCTCATCCCCAGTGCACACAAATAAGGGAACGGAGTCCAACGTGGATAAACAAAGAAAATACTAAAAACCTATTTTTGAGGCTTCAGCAGACGATCACTCACAAAAGAACACTTCGCAGAAATGTACTTCATCGGTCAATTCTAGCGTTGTGCATCTCCAAGACACCTTGTGATAATATATGGGTCTGGCTTTTGATTTTCTAAGAGTAATCTCACTTCTGGTGGCCACAGCAAGGCAATAAAAAGCACTAGGCAAGAGTATTTGGGGAAGTGGTTTCTGGTTCTCCCCTTGGGTCTCTTAACGGCGTTTTTCGTTTCTCAAGACATGAGCCCGCGTAAAAAATACTGTTCCAACACCTGGACTACTGGTTTCTAGCACATTTCAAGCGAGTAATGGCAAGTCGCAAGTAGTAAAGGTAGGTATCTTGGTAAATCTCGCCAAGTAAGTAGTCGAGACCTCAAACAAGCATGGCCTTTTGAGCAAAGATGGGATATGATCCAAGCTCGGACTTATCCAACTTTCGAGCGTCAGGAAAAGATCCGACCAGCTATCCAGGCAATCAAGCCTGGATCAATGGCATGTTTGCCAGTATGGAGTTACTTCTATATAGAGTTACTTCTAGGCTGCCTGGTGGCAACAGAGAAGACAGTCCACTACGCAGGTTGCATTACCGACCGTTCCTGCTCAAGATCAGGCGACCTTTGAGACGGGTCGGCATCCAAAGACAGCGACGACAGTGCCGGGGATTGCTGTCTGACTTCGGTTGAGTGGATAGACTCACAGGCCATGAATGATGGCGTACGCTTCTCGATCGCTACCCCTCCCGAGCCTGAGATACAAAGCGACACTTCTTTCTCGGCTTTAGGAAGCCATTTGCGGGGCAGGATGTAGCAAGCTTCTTGCCCAAGTGGGTTTCATTTAGGCAATTCGACGGCTTTAGCCTTCCTAAACAAATAGGCGGTGCCAAGTTACGTCTACTTACTCAGCTAACCAGGAACATCCTGTCACGAGCCCGACAACAAGAGATACAGATATCAGTGCCTCATCTGGTAGGACGGTTGCGGTCTGGTAGCGGTCCTTGGGTTCACAGCAGGTCAATCCATTCAAACGGAGTGGTCTGACAATATTCGGAGTCCTGCTACTCAAGTCCAGCCCTCTGCTCTTGGTAGCCCCTTGGTCAACCAAAGCCCCTTGATTTGCCCTGCTGTCCACGAGGGTGACCAAAGCTCCTCTCCGAATATCATGCCACCCAGAAATCCTGTCCGTTCCAGACAGAACGTATTTCCACCCAACCTCCTCTGCAATCTTGTCCTGGATCTGCACCTGTGGTCTCTATCCCTGCCCCTGGGAAGAAATGTAAATAGACACAAGGAACCCACAACCAAGGTGTATCGTCCCAGTGGAATAAATTTGCCAACTCGTGCAGCAAGTCACAGACCCCCTTCATGCCCCTTCAGCAGTGGTAACAAATGTCGTGGATCAACATTTGTCATCAGAACATTAAGAGTAGCTTTTGTAGAAGATTACTAGCTGCGATCGGCTCAGACAAAATGCGTCTGTGCTGGTTATGAACAGATTGAGTTTCGCCCCTCTGTGTCACGTTGCATAAGTACTGGCAGGTTTCATAGGAGTACAGAAAAGACCACCAGCAGACTCTAATCATCTTCTTCAGGTCGAACATAACAAGGTTAAGTAGACCATTTTCATTTTTCAAAACAGATGTAATTTTACACTAATTCCAAGTCGGAGGTTGATTTTTAAATCTGTGTAATGTTAGAGCCCATCAAATAATGCTGCTGGTCTTTTGCTAACTCATTTGTTTGTTTTTCTTTCAAATTCTCTCTCTGTGCGAATTGCGGGATTATTTTCATTAGGTGTGTCAGTGGCTTATATGTAACTCTTCTTTGTTGTATTGAACCGACATACAAGGGCACAGACTAAGTCAAGCAGAAAGACACTTGTTTGCGACATCGTCGGAACGTTTCTGGCAAGGGCAAAAAGGACCAGAACCAAGGTCTACGCTAGTAGTACTGGACCCATGGGCTTCGAGGATCTTTACTTCCCTACTACTTGTGTTGAGGGTTACCCTTATTCTTTGTCTTAATTCTCCACTTTTATCTTACCTTTCCGAGCGAACCGTCCCCTCTTAAGCAAGGTGTGATTTAGTAGCTGGTAGCAAGATTCGAATGAAACTTGATACTAGTCTACCCATTATTCTTATTGAGTAGACTATTCGAGCTGCAATACTCTAGTGATTACTTTAGAGCTAAATTAGAAATCTGTATCACAGTAGAGAGCGTTTTACGAAATGAAATTTCAGTTTGACAATCATATAAAGGTTTTTGTAGTTTTTGCAAAACTATGGCTGTTATTTTCAGACAAAAGACATGAGTAGCACTGGTTTAAGTGTAGGGTCCAGAGTGACTCCTTTCTATTTTGAATCCTGATGTTTTTAAATAATTCAACTGACAAAGTTTGTAGTTATAGAAAGCATTTGACTGCTGCACAACCTTCATGAGTTCGGCTCCTGTGGTGGAAGCATGTCCATAATTCTGATAGCAATATTGAAAGTGTCACCATTGTCCAATATTTTCAAATTATGTTGACAAAGATTAGAACGGACTGAAATGCAAAATATACTTTGAGACAGTTATCTTTTTCTTTAAAACATACGTATCTTCCAATATTTATAAAACAATAACTACATAAATAATTGACAAAGATATACGTAAAATATATCATCACATTATTTCAGTCTTCTGCTGAACACTACCATCGCGTCAGTCCCGCTTTGCGCACTGTTTTGTGTGAACCAGTGTCATTTTGGGTAAGAACCCGTAAATCATAAATACGCCATAAAAGTGCCTAAAACAAATGAAGAATGTGGGTTGTGAATGTTAGGTAGAAAAACGTTAACTTTGTTTTGCCTAAAGTTTTTTTGTAAATCAAGCTTCTGCTGACCCCCAGCTGTATGCAGCTCGAGCTGTATACAACAGCCATCGAGCTAGAAATACTCTGATGAGAGTCTTAAAGTGTTAGTTTTGGCTTTTTGTAGAACATGAAACGTTTAAAGCGAAGAGTGTTAACACTGACCGTTTCAGCACGGTAAGTTGACCGTGAGGGGGACAAAAGGTGAAGCTTTTTTCAAGAATAGGAGCTCTGCCACTAAAGCCCAGGAATATCCAATTCTATGTGAGATCCAACTGCGGTTATAGTCATTTGTGGCTATTGTGCTAATGAAATAGTAATGAAAACATTGCTCTTTTCTCCGCTTGTAGGACATAATGACGGGTCTCACGCCTTGTTTGCCAACGTAAAATGAAAACAAGCGAACTGAGGAAATATTTTTCTGTACTGTTATTATTTAATGACAAAATCTAGAGTCAAAATATTTCAAACAAGAGCAAAAACACTACCTGTAGTAAGCCTGGCTGTCGACACTGCTTAGAATTGACACCAGGCTCATCAAAGTTCTCTGTCTTCCGAGACAATTGCTAGATCTTAAAAAGATTCTCTGTAATTTCACCAAAGGCCACAAACAGGCGTGGGTATAAACCATCAATTAATAAAAAATATTCGTAAAAAGTATCATAACATAGTACATTTGTAAGTTGTCCTAAAGCACGTTATTGCATTGACCGAGAGACAGTTATACACTCTGGATACACATCTATGTACCCACCCACATACATACATACTACGCATATACATGCATAGACTGGGAATGAGAAATAGTAATTTCAGTAGGGTTAACAGTATTAGCCACATTTCCGAGATGGGCCTATTTTTACTTCGAAAAAGCTAACGTTCGCTTTTCTCCCCTCTCAGGCGGCATTTCCCTTAGTTGCGGTAATCGACGCATCAATTGTGTATTGACCTTTTCTACACGTGTAGGCCTACAATGTAAATAAACATTTGCCAAAAATTGACTTATCAGGCAATGCTGGAAGCATATGAATGCTTAAGACTGAGTGACAACAAATTACCCACGTTCTTTTTTCATGCGTGGAACTGTGGAGACGTATGTTTTGGAAATCTTTGAAGTTTTTTTCACCCAGTTTCAAGAATAAAGAGTAGCTTATTTGGTTTTTATATGTCTATATGTTTTTATGTATAACGAGTTTGATGTTACGAATGAAGTTTAACAGTGTGTTGACTGTCAAGCTAAATGGCACCAGGAACCGTATTGTTGTCCGCGAGTAAACAAACTTGGTCTTATTCACCGTATCATGTTTCTCGTAATTTCTCCACAATTCAGCAGATTTATCTTTATCTGGAGATACTAGGGGCTGTGTCAATCTTGCTGTCTGTTAAGGCGTTACTATCACATTGGGTATTGTAAAAACACGGAAACAGGCGGTTGCGCTTTTTCTCGTTGCCTTGGCTGCACACCACTCCACATAACCAGAGGCACCATTATCTTGCCAGGGCTGTTGTGACTGAGTTAGCAGAACGTCCTTTGGATTTATACGTTTCTAGCTAGATTCACGAGGTTACTGCTACTCCCCTTTCTTGTGTTCTCTTCGGAGCATCAATTGGGACTACCCATTAGGGTGGAGGCACTGACTATAAAGGGCAGAGCCAAGTGGCTCTACCTACTTCGGGAGCAAGGTTAACAAGAGTGAGTGTGTTTTGGGGCTCAATCCACGTGGCTCTACCCATGTGACGTTACCCACGTGGATTATCCCTCTTTCCTATATCCGTTCCGAGGTTGTGCATCCTCCATTTATTTAGGTGTGGATATGAGAGTGGGAAGAATAGTGGCATATAATAAGGGTTTTTTTGCATCATAAAAAACTGCAAATTTCTGTTGCAGAAGCAGAAGACTCTTTCTAAGTCTAAGAATACGCCTCTAACAGAATCTATGCCGTCTGCAACATAAAATGATAGTCAGCTAACTCAGCCCCATCTGGTAACAGCCGAAAAAGCTCAAGCTGAATGGATTCATGACTTCAGAGAGTACTGCGCCTGAGGGTGGCTCAGTAACAATGAGATGTGTTAGTCGGAGCAACTCGCCTGTTCTAGTTATCCAGGAGGGAGAATTAGGCAGCCCCCTGCCACAAAAGTTGGGATCTACAGGTGTCTACCCAAGTGAGTGCCAGTTCAAGGTCGAGCCAAAAGGTAACTCCAGAGCAGGCATGGGTGAGAGAAATGACGATGAGAACGCTGCAAGATCATACGTACGCCCAACTGATCTCTCTCTCTCTATGCTCTCATCACGAGTGCGGCCTCGTGGACGGCAGCAACATCAACGAAGCCGCAACGGAGTGGCACTCAGGGTAGCAAAGAGGAATCGATGGGCCCGTGAGGTGAAAGCACTGACCCAATCTATCAGGCTCCTGGATGGGCTACGATCGCAGCGGTGGCAGACAGGCGACAATTTTGCACCCCATCTACCCATACCGTCCAAGGCTATCTCCCTCTTCCGTTCCCCCGGCGGATGCAAATTTCTGCCGGAAGATATAACGTTCAGAGACGCAATTAAAGGAATAATACGGCTACCGGGGTATAAGCGAGCAACTCCTACGCAGTCAAAGAGGAGTCTCCCATTCGGCTAACCTTGTAAAGTGAAAGTGAAGCAGGAGGCATTTCTTGCTCTGGTTGCTGGTTCTTGCTCTGGTTGCCGGAGTCGTCAATGCAATGGCGGCTGGGCAGACAGAATTTCAGCGAATGGGCTTGGGTGAGGGCAATACCATGGTGTGACTCCATCCATCTGAACAACTGGGAATTAGATCTGCAACGTATAGATCTGCAGATTAGTGTCATTTCAATCGAACCGCTAGAGCAGCCCGCCAAAACAACAGTGTGGATGCTTGGGCAAAAATAATAAGGCGCGTTAAAACGCAAGAAGGGCTAACCAAACGCGGAGCATTGCAGGATCATACGCTAAAAGCATTGAAGGGGGTGTTAGCCCATAGCGGGATATCCCACCTCGTGGTGTTAAAGCTACTGGAGCGCGTTTCTGTTTTCAGTCGGGATAGGGCAAAGATAGCGACAAACCAACCAATCCCGATGATACATTTGCGGAGGGATACGTTCTTACTGCATTGCAGGTTTTCGGTCAAAAGAGCTAAGGAATTAAGAAATTCCAGCATATTGCGTAAATCAGAACTGTTCCTTCCTCAAGACGTCGAGAGGGTCAACCTAGAAAACAGAGCTCTATGCCAGGACTTAGCACTGATGTCTTTCCCTAGACGCCCCTATACCAGAGCCACTTCTACTAGGGGTCGCTTCAAGAGGCAGCATACTGGGTACAGGGTAAAATGCTTTATTACGATTAAAAGCATATTCACGTTCTCCATCTTTAGACTTTCGTTAACCCGCCCTAATTTATTCCAACTTCAAACCCGCCTAGACGGAGGAGGGGCACTGAAATAAAAAAGGAATGTGGGTAATTTGTTGTCACTGTCTTAAACGTTTAAAGTGTTTCCGCTGTTGCCTACTAAGGAAATTTTTGGCAATGTTAATTTACGCTGTGCGCATAGAAAAGTCCAATTCACAATCAAATTATGCATCGCTTATGGCAAATGACGTCTTACGAAATAAACGTCTTACGAAATAAAGTGATAGTTTGTGACAAAAATATGACAAAAATAACCCTTTTTGTGAGTTAGTCGTGTCTCGGGATTCAGTACAAAAATAGAACATTATACATACATACCCGAAGAGGCAGATAAAACGATTTACAGGTCTCATCACTTCACACAACGATCTCATTGGTCACTTTATAAATAGCTCACGTTAATAGAGGTGTGTCCCATTTCATTTTTATTAAATTTTTCTATTATTAGTTTTCGTTTGAAAACACCTGTGAAAGCTGTTTCAAAACCCGCAATTTCCATAAAACACAAGTCTTTAAAAAGCCGTTTTTTCCTGTAATACATAATACACTTTTGTAATTTAAAGAATGATATTAGAAGCTTGATTAACCGCATTGAGCTTTGCCATGTGATAAACAGCACTGGGGTTTTGAATATTTTACCTGCGGCATATCCGTGGGAATGTTCTCAAAGGAAATGATGCTTATTCCTATTGAAAACTTAATGACAATGCGCGCGTATAAAGTGTAATTTCATTTATTATTTTGAAACCATTTCTTGTGTCTTTTCCGTGACACGTGGATACCTGAAAAAGTAGATAGCGGGGTTCTAATGTCTTTTTGTTCATATTTTAATAGTACATCTGATATAACCATCTTCCCACGTGTTCTTCTTACACAGCTGTTAAAGACAAGCGGATTGTAATATCAAACTTGTTATGTAGGTTTGTTCTTTTCTTGTGCGCATTTTTTGTTCAGAGTTGCAGAAATAATTATAAAAGCATTTTTTACCATTAATTTTTACTTAAATTAAACAAGTTATTGAAGTTTATTGTGCAAAACATAAAACTTCTGAATTCGGCATAAAAGCAGTCGAATGTTTTGGTGTGGGTCTGAGACAATTTCCCCCAAACAACTCCACCCGACAATTCCATCCCCCCGAGAGATTCCCCTCGTAGGACCAGACTATTCCCCCCACTTATTTTTATTTTTATTTTTCTTTGAATGCCAAAGCAAAAATGAAACAACCAGATATCTGTCATTTCTTTATTTGTAAAATATCTTAAAATCAAAATTCTTCTGTCTGGAACTAAAGTCTTTTCTGCCATTTAAAACCTGATGTTGTAGGTCATTCCACGCAAATATTCAACAATCTGTCGGTTTTGGAAGTCGCGGACTATGAGGTGGTCAACTTAAAGTTCATATGTTTGGATAAAGCATTGTTGGAATGTTGAAAAGGCCTCCAATTAGAAGATAAAAGGGCAATAATTTGTAAAAATGAAAATGAATTGGGGGGGGGGCTGTAATAGTCCTGGGCGAATTGTCCTACGGGAGGGGGGATTGTTCGGGGGCGGGAATTGACTGGGGAAATTGTCCTGTTCCCGTTGGTGTTCATGCAATTATATGCATCTTGTTATTAATCACAGATGTCAGTTATGTAATCAGTACGCAATGCTGCGTTTACTTTAATGTATTAGTTCACAAAACATCTCAACATGATTCGACATAGTTATAAATCTAGATAAAAAATATACTGGGTTGTCTTTGCTTTTAACTAAGTATTTTATTCAGCATTTTCAAAGAGAACTTTTTACTTCGCAACAGCTTTAAATTCGGTTACTTCTATTTGAGATGGATTTTCCTTCACGCTGATTTAGTTCAGGCACCACAGAAACTAGACCGTTTTCGCTACCGAGTAGCGAAAATTACACTTGGGGCCACAAAAATACGATTCTGAACTCTTTAAATTCAGAATTGACCAAGAACGAGGAGATGAAGGTCACCAAGGCATACCCTTCCCGTACATCTTCTCTTTTAGGCCAAAACGGTGGAAAATAAGCTTAAAATCGCACTACCTATAACCGTTTTTTGAACTTCCGGTTTTTGACATTGACCAAGAGGTCAAGGTAACCTAGGTACGCCTCACATAAGGATTTTAAGGTTTAAAGGGTAACAATAAGCTCAAACTATCTCTATCTTTAACCGTTTCGAATAACGATCAACTTGTAGTTTTTAACATTGACCATGGTGGAGGTCAAAGTCACCGAGGTACCCCTTACATATCGTTTTTTGGCCGAAAGAGGCAAAAATAAGCTCAGAAGCGCTCTATCTCTAACCGTTTTAAAGATGATGGGCCCGCTTCTGGTTTTTTATTTTGACAATGGCCGAGGTGGTCAACGTCATCGAGGTGCCTCTTACATATAGTCTTCTGGGCCCAAAGGATCGAAAATGAGCTCAATATCGCCCTACCTATAACCGTTTTCGAAATAAGTTTCAACTTCCGGTTTTTGACTTTTACCACGACCGAGGTGGTCAACGTCACCGAGGTGCCTTTTACATATAGTATTTTAGGCCCAAAGGGTCTAAAATAAGTCAAACTTGTCTCTAATCGTCTTGGAGATATTGATCAACTTCCATTTTTGACCTTAACCGTGACGGCGGTCAGCGAGGTACCTCTAATATATCGTCTTTCAGGCCAAACGGATCGAAAATAAGCTCAAAATCGCTCTATCTCTAACCGTTTTCAAGATAATGGTCCGCTTCCAGTTTTTGACCTTGACTATGACGGAAGGGGTCAAGGTCACCAAAATACCTCTATATAACGTCTTTTAGGCCCAACGGGTCGAAAATAACCTCACAGTCGCTGTACCTCTAACCGTTTTCGATAGAGATTCATTTAACGATGGTACTGCCCACTGACACCGTACTCGTGTTGAAACAAGGATTTGAGGGCTATTTCCAGCCATTATTTTGATCTCAATTTGACTTGACATTGAAGGTCAAGGTCACCAAATTTTGCGGATTTCACAACTCAAAACCCTCAATATCTCTACCAAATGCCGTCTTTCTACGACAAACTCTGTAGGAGGAGTTTTCTGGAAACCACTTTTACGTGAAAAATACTTTGATCTCAGTTTGACCTTGATTTTGAAGGTCAAGGTCAAAGAATTGTGCGGGTTACACGACATCTATCACCCTCTATGTCTATGCCAAATTTCATTTTCACACGTCAAATAGCGTAGGAGTTTTCTGGAAACCTCCGAGACGAAGAAAAAAAAACAAAAAAAAGGAATAAACAGCCAGAATTCTTAGCAAAGGACACCCATTTGCAGACTGTGGGAGTTTACTACGTCTCACCACCCCCTATCAGTGAGCCAAATTGCATCACTCTGTAGCAATAGGGAAAAACCGAAACGTTGCAGTCAACTTCAGCTTGCACACATATACTGTAATCGCTCTCATTGCAGAGAATCGATCAATACGCCTATGCTGATAATCATAACAGTTCTTTAACTGCGAAATAAAGCGTTTGCTTCGCTTGCCTTTTAATTGGTGTCAGTGGCAAAATTTCAATGCCAACATTTATTGGTAATGAATTTCTGCAAAAATTGAACTGGACCAACTACATATCCTACATTATGTTTCTGCTAAATTTGGTTGTCCTAGCCTTAGCAGTCTCAGAGGAGTTCGCTTGACAAGCTTTTCAAATTTTAAATTTCAATGTTCATTTTTGCTTATAAAATATTAATAAATTTCTTTAAAAACGGAACTGGACCAACTCGACATGCTATACTATGTCTGCCAAATTTGGTCGTCCTACTTCTGGCCGTCTCAGAGGAGTTCACGTGACAAGGTTTTGGCGGGGAAAAGGAAACATACGAAAACGCCTTATCGAGTCGTTCGAAAGCAACTAGACCGTTTTCGTTACCGAGTAGCGAAAATTACACTTGGGGCCACAAATGGTCAATAGTTAAAAATGCGGATTTTACGACGTCTAATCACCCTCTATCAGTGAGCCAAATTTGATCACTGTTCAGCAACTGGGCAAAACCCAAACGCTGCAGCCAACTTCGACTTTCACACGTATGCTGTGATGACTCCCATTATAGACAGTTGGGCGATCAATACGCTAAGACTGATATCAAGCCATTTCCTTCAACTGCGAAATCAAAGCGTCAAAGCGTTTGCTTGCTTACAATAGCCGTAAGTGGCAAATTTCAATGTCCATTTTCTATTAAATATTAATGATTTTCTAAACATTGCGCTGGACCAACACAACATTCTACAATATGTTTCTGCTAAATTTGATCGTCCTAGCCCTCAACAGTCTCAGGGGAGTTTGAGTGACAAGATTTTCAAATTTTAAATTTCAATGTCCATTTTTGCATATAAAACATTAATAAATTTCTTGAAAAATTAAGGTGGACCAACTAGACTTGGTATACTATGTCAGTGTTAAATTTGGTTGTCCTCACCCTAGCCGTCTCAGAGGAGTTTGTGTGACAAGGTTTTGACGGAAAAAAGGAAAAACACGGAAAAACTTTTCCGAATCGTACGAAAACAATAAACTAAGGGATTGTAAATCCCCAGGTGTAATGATTCAGCCAAGTTAATTTCGGACTTGGTAGCCAAGGTGATAGGAAGTGACCAAGTAAATACACCAAGTTCTGGTTATTCATTCGCATTATCTGCAGAGCAACTATATATTCCACTTCAGTCTGAGCTTTCCCCGATAGTATATAAATCTCAGTTGAAATCCAAGAAATTGCTCAGCGTAAGTTGAAGGCATAAGACCTTTTGCGTACAAACGAAATTAGAACATACAAATTGTACCACACATTGCTCTGCCTTCTCTCAATTCTTTTGCTACATTGTCAACAAGGAAGCATATGACAAATGAAGGTACGCGGAAATGAATTTGAAAAACGGACGCAAGCAAGGGACGCACACTCCCACTTTCATCTATCCAAGCATTGCTCAGTTCGTCATGTCACTTTCGCTGCGAATGAGCTTATTCCGTTGGAACCATTAGAACAACCAGTAAAACACACGGTTTGGATACCATCCGTACGTACTGACTCCAACATCCCACTGGCAGACCTGTCTTGATGTGTCTGCTGTGGGCGTCTGCGTGTCTGAGTCCTTGAGTACACGGCACACTTTACGGTGAACGTTTCTAGTCCTCATCTTGTCCAATTCGCCCTAGTCCTGAGGCGATAAGAGACATATCTCTCGATATCACCCACACTTATCACAGAACCTGGCCGCGTTGAAAACCAACGAAGAATGGATGCAGGAAGTCTTGGTCATGCTGTGCCTCAGACTGGCTACTGTCATCTCTGAAACAAAGCAAAAGAGAGTACATACGCAGCTTGTCTGTAAAGAACCAACACTCAACTCGCAGTTCAATGGTTGGTACTCAGTGACACCTAGCCTGACCGAACGCAAGGCTTGGTCATCGAACCAAGGTCTGGGTGTGTGCTTGGCACTTGGTACGTAGCTGTGTTGGTACTAAGAGTCTGTGATGCTCCAGTCCATCAGAACTGGCCAAAAAGATGGTTCTGCTGCGTCCAGACACTGCCATGTAATCTAGAGTTACGAGTGATCTACTAGGAGGCATTAAGCTACGCTTCTACGTAACCCACACGCAGCAAGTAGTGTGAGATCAGGACAGGCATCAGTAATCTGAAATGACCTGTGCTCCTCCGTGGGTGGCAGACAGTACGCCCATTCCTGTAAAACAGTGGATAACCAAGCATTTCAATTATCGGGGAAAGAATACGACCCTGTTCCGAACTCAGATTTACCAACAGTGAACCTACAAATATGAAACTCACAGTGCCTTGAGCCAATTGCACTCATACTTCAATTTCAGAAAAATAAAGATAAATAAACATATTATCCAACGAATAAAAGTTAAAGAGTTGAGATAAACAGCTTTTAGCTAACGGCAGCAAGACAATTTTTGCCTGCCTAAAAGCGCGTGTGGTTGGTACCTTACGCAAAACAAGAATGAGGCTTGGTACAAGGGTATCAACGCTTCTGATTGACTGAGAAATAGGCCGGGACTATTCGAGCGACTTCGAGAAAGTTTTGTTTTTCTATTGCGTGATTATTTTACAGTTACACGAGAATCCCGTGTAAAACTGGAGATAAGCGAATTGCTTTTGCCACATTTAGTAATAAACTGTCTAGTCTTTCTTCCTGCATAGCATTTGACTTAGGATCTGTGTCTCAGCCCAACACATCAAATGTTCAGTTATAACTCCATTGGGAGAGCCCCACACAAAGGTAGTATTAGTACCATAAATAATCTGATTATTTACATTTAAAACGGGCGAGTGGCGTGTAACTCTGCCTGCCCACCTTCACAGTTAATTCTTGTCTAAACACTTGGCGTCTCCGCCGAGTGGTTGCTAATCTCACTGGTCATCTCTTGATTCTTATCTAAACACTGGGCGTCTCTGGCAGTTTACTAGCCATCTCCTAATTGTTGTTTAAACACTGGGCGTCTTCGCCGTCGAAATATTGTTTGTTAAATGTCGCTGACCATCTGTTACTCTTGTCAGTACGGATTAATGCGTGTGTTTTAAAAAGGGGCTTCCTTTCTCTCCTTTCTCATTCGCAATCTGCAAGCGCAGCATTAACAGCTTTTAGCAGAGAAAACTACCATCGCAATCTGCAAGCGCAAAAAAACAACAGTTTTTGAAAAAGAAAAAAAAATAAAAATAAATAAAGCGGCTACTTAATTATAGGATAATTGCCGGGATAGACAAAGTAAAAACTGCGAAACTTTCGGAATTAAAACTGAATTACGATGGATGAAGAACATGTTGCTAAGGCTGTAAGTGAACTGAAGGCTTGGGCACTTGAAAAACACCTCACTAAGAGTACGGTAGAGGCTTTAGTGAATGAGGAATTTCTGTCCGTGGACACAGTCGCGCACATCGATGCAACAGTTCTGAAGGCTCTAAAGCTTTCAATAGGGCAAACCAAAGCCCTCCAGGCAGCGATTAGCGACCTGCGCGACGCCAAAGCCGACAGGAAAGCGGACAGGCTAGACAAGGGTGTTGCGCCCCCTGAAGCGTCCAGCTCGCCAAATGCTGACCTTGCTACTGAAAAGGACACGGAACCGGTCACCCTCGCGACCATTCCGAAGACGAGCGATACGGAGATGGCAGCCTTCTTAGAGTCCCTCAAGGACAGATCGACGACCGACAACGACCCGTGGCTCACCGGCAAAACGCCAGGTAATGTGAAACCATTTTTCGTCCAGGACTTCTGTGGCTCTTTCCTCGGCTCACAGAGCGAAGAATCGGTTCTCTCGACGCAGGGAGACGCGCGCATCGTCCTCTCAACCAGCGGGCGCAGACCCAAACCTGAAGACACCACTCTACAGCAATGGATAAAAGGGCATGGGCGCATCTATGAAGCGCTGGGACGTTCCGGACACTTCAAGTCCCAGGAAGATCGGGACGGGTACAACCTGTACGCCATTAAATTCGCCGACATGTGTGAGCACTACCCGATAAACCGTTGCATGCGGTACGACTTCGAGTACCGGCAGCGCGTACACACGGGTCAGCTCAGGTGGGGGGAAGACGACACTTACCTTATGGGAGTGTGCATCTTCTCCTCCCGCTTCCAGGCCTCAGGACGCAACGACGGCCAACCCCGCCACCCACATCCCCGCACCCGAGCTCAGGTTACCAGGGACCACAACGGGAAGGAGATTTGCCGGAACTTCAATGGCCGCCGGGGGTGCACCCTCCAAGGGTGCAGGTTTTCACACGTGTGCCTGAAGTGCTTCCGAGATCACCCCGAGCACACTCACGCCTAGCAACCAGACGTCTCTAACCCGCTTGCTAACAAAATCACGATCTGGGAACGATTATTGTGTTCAGATAGCGACAAATGTTTCATTCTAAACGGCATAAAGAATGGTTTCGACATCGTAAACACCAAAACCCAGTCTATTGAACCTTCCGAAGCCCCAAATAGTCGATCTGCGGAACTCACATACAGAGACTTAGTCGAAACAGAGATAAAGAAAGAACTCTCCCTGGGAAGATACAAAATTGCTCTTGAAAAACCGGTAATAATCTCCCCGATATCAGCCGTGCCTAAGGACAAAGACGGTATCCGCCTCATTCATGATTGTTCCAAACCGGAGGGAAACTCAGTCAACAGCTTCGCCTGCCCGGACAAGCACAAATTTACGTCTGTGGACACTGCGGTCAGCTTGACCAAGCAAGGGTCATTCATGGCCAAGGTGGACATTAAATCGGCATATAGGCACGTGCCCTTAAGCGCATTTTCACAGCAGTTTACAGGTTTGAAATGGAAATTCAAGGGCGATAAACAGCACACATTCCTGGTAGACACTAGACTCCCCTTTGGTGCGTCCCTCAGTGTCGGCATCTTTCACCGCATAACACAGAGTGTGTGCCGCATGCTTTGCCGGAAAGGTATTAAGGCGGTGATCTGCTACCTTGACGACTTCTTTATCACTGCGGACACCTGCGAAGATGCCCAGTCAGCGATGGACTATCTCCTTGACACCCTCATCTCCCTCGGCTTCACCATTAATTGGAGCAAATGCGTCTACCCGACTCAGTGCCTCACGTTTCTGGGTGTGTTAATCGACACCATTAACTGCAAACTCTCCATCCCCTCCGATAAACTAGAGGATACGCAAAACACCTTACGCGAATGGTCCGTTTGCGAGCACAAACGCTTTACCAAACGGGACATCCAGAGCTTGCTTGGGAAACTAAACTGGGTCGCCCGAGTAGTTCGTGTCATACGCCCAGCAATGCGCCGCCTCATCTCGCTGATGACGTCACTGCGCCGCCCCCACTTCCGCGTCCGTATTTCCGCTGATACACGCCGCGATATCGCTATGCTAAATCGCTTATGCAGCTCATTCAACGGCACGTGCCATTTCATTCTCGAAAGGTCTTTGCCCGATCCTGCATACATCGTGACGGACAGCAGCTCTGCCGCTGCTGGAGCAGCCCTGGTCCGCGGGACCCTCGCTTTAGACTGGCTCTATTGCAATTGGCACGTCGATGCTCCGCCCCTCGAAAAACACCACATTAATGTTAAAGAGCTGGCCGCTGTACACCTTGCCCTGAAACGCTGGAAGACCATCTATACAGGACGGAAAGTGAGGGTATTCACCGACAATATGGTCACGCTCCATGCCCTCAATAACGGCTCTATACGGAACATTGCGGCATCGGATATTCTTATTGATATCATGTTAATATGTCTTAAGTATAATATAAGTATTAACGCGTCGTTCCTAAACACGCGGGAGAATAAACTAGCTGACAGCCTATCAAGATTGAGCAATTTAACGCACGCCACCTACGCATTCGCGCACGTGCCAGTATCTGACCTTCGTAATCACATGTCTCACGCCACAATGCGCTTCCTGTTTCAGGAGTGGTCAGGGAAACAGCGCTGCTGGATATGGAGGTAGAACAGCTGCGTTCGGCTGCTTATTCCGACAACACCCATGCCGCCTACTCCACCCACATCAAGGCTTTCCTCTCATTTTGCGCGTTTTTTCGCTGTCGACCTGTCCCCGCTGACACAGACACCCTGTTACGCTACGCGTGTTTCCTGGGCCGCACCCTAAAGCCTCACTCCGTCAGGTGCTACCTGTCCGCGATCCGCTTCTTACATTTGGAATACGACCACCCGAATCCGACGGAGGACAATTACCGCCTTAAGACACTACTTAAAGGTTTAGAGGCCAAACGCGGCAGCCCACCAAAGAAAAAACTCGCGTTGTCACTGGATATTCTAGCTCAATTCCTCCACGTACTGGACCTCGACCGGTCACTTGACATGTGCTTCTGGGCGGCTTGCTTGGTTGGGTTTTTCACTTTCTTCAGGAAATCCACCCTACTCACGCGTTCACAGGATAGTCACGACTGCCGCAGAGACTTATGCCGTCGCGACGTGACCTTCCTCGCCGACGGGGCCCTCGTTCATGTCAAACACACGAAGACCATGCGGAACTTTTGCCATCAACTGGTCGTCCCACTGCCCCGTATCCCCGACTCCCCACTTTGCCCAGTTTATGCCCTAGGTCGCCTTCTGACCACGACCAAGTCCCCTGAGGACTCCCCTTTGTTCTCATTTAGGCGCGAAGGCGCCCTGGCCACACTTTCCCATGCGATTTTCGGCGCGTTGCTCAGGCGGAACCTCCAGAGTATCGGACTGGATGACACCCAGTTCAGCGGCCATAGCCTCCGCCGAGCTGGGGCCAGCTTCGCCCTGGCATGTGGTCTCCCCTCTGAGGTCATCAAATCACAGGGAGACTGGAAATCGGACGCCTACCTCCGATACACGGACGTCCCTCTCGGCTTGCGCCTGGAATGCTCCCGTGTCCTTGGAAGAAATGCCGCAAAAATTCCAATCAACCCCAAGAATACTTAATCTACAATACTTTTCGGTTTGGGTAGTTTGGGACAAAGTTATGTTCAACACCTACTTAAGGTTTTGAAATTGTTGCTATGTTTTGTTGCTATTCGCGAACTTTATGCCATTAAAGAAATGACTACCCAAACCAGTCTTTGTTTTATTTAGCAGCGTGTTAGAGACAAGAAAAAAAAAAAAGAGCGCGCCTAGCATAATCGAACCGTGATTTAATTGCTAATGTTACAAGGCGGGCGCCAAAGAAGTTTTAATACCATAAATAATCTGATTATTTACATTTAAAACGGGCGAGTGGCGTGTAACTCTGCCTGCCCACCTTCACAGTTAATTCTTGTCTAAACACTTGGCGTCTCCGCCGAGTGGTTGCTAATCTCACTGGTCATCTCTTGATTCTTATCTAAACACTGGGCGTCTCTGGCAGTTTACTAGCCATCTCCTAATTGTTGTTTAAACACTGGGCGTCTTCGCCGTCGAAATATTGATTGTTAAATGTCGCTGACCATCTGTTACTCTTGTCAGTACGGATTAATGCGTGTGTTTTAAAAAGGGGCTTCCTTTCTCTCCTTTCTCATTCGCAATCTGCAAGCGCAGCATTAACAGCTTTTAGCAGAGAAAACTACCATCGCAATCTGCAAGCGCAAAAAAACAACAGTTTTTGAAAAAGAAAAACCCGCCACCCACCCCTGTCCCCTTACATTTTAAGGTTTTTTGTCTTATTGGTAGTATGTGTAGTGGACAAAGTTATGTTCAACACCTACTTAAGGTTTTGAAATTGTTGCTATGTTTTGTTGCTATTCGCGAACTTTATGCCATTAAAGAAATGACTACCCAAACCAGTCTTTGTTTTATTTAGCAGCGTGTTAGAGACAAGAAAAAAAAAAAAAAGAGCGCGCCTAGCATAATCGAACCGTGATTTAATTGCTAATGTTACAAGGCGGGCGCCAAAGAAGTTTTAATGGGAGCTCTGCCACACTACGTGTTCATGGCACAAAATCTGCTTTGTAGTTTGTCTGATAACAAAATCACGTATATGATTATGTCATAATCTTCGTTATGGCTTGCCCTAGGTAGGGCTCCCATACAGTGGGTAGTCGGAGGGAACTGAGCAGGCAGGTCTTGGTATTTGTGTATCGATTCGCTTGTTCATCAATACCAAGAGGCTTGTTTGGTCCACTTCGTCCTTGGTACTGCTTTGTAATCCTTTTCACCAAAATTCAAGCACTGACTGATGCTTCTATGAGTGTTTTGTAATTCGAGTATTACGTAATTTTCAGAATCAAAGACTACTCTGAAACGGGCTTTAGTCCCATGTGAAAATGCAGCTTTTTCGAGCAAAAGCGTAATTCATGTTCTCCACTTTTAGAGAATTCTCCCACCCTCCACCCCAAGCTTGGAAAGTGTTTGTCTCATTTATGGTGACAGACAGGAAATGTCAATTTGACCTACTTTACTCACTCTGTGATTGGCTATTCAGATGCGCTAACCAGAAGGACCAAGAGTATTCGAACTAAAGTGAGGAAATTTGTTTCT
The DNA here is from genome assembly GCA_949752745.1 of Protula sp. h YS-2021. Lineage (NCBI taxonomy): Eukaryota > Metazoa > Annelida > Polychaeta > Sabellida > Serpulidae > Protula > Protula sp. h YS-2021. Next base: position 42,099,213 of record OX457026.1, on the reverse strand, counting down.
GGTGTGCATGAATGCCCATCTAAAAGTGCAGATCGCGAATTACGCTTTTGCTCGTAAAAGTTCAACAAATAAAACGTCAGAGTAATTAATTAAATGTACCCGTGTTTGTGTTGGCATTGTAACTAGATTCACAAAGCAGCAAAAACAATCCGCTGATTATGAAAACCCAAACAACGCCGGTGCACTGAAAACTTTACGTCTAGAAAGTGGCATTGAATAGACGTTAGAGCTGTGAAGGTATTTGAAAGTCGGGATACCGTCTTTCCCAAATTGCTGTTATTGTTCTTTTATTTCATTACCTTTGTCGCTTCCTTCAAACTCAATGGTCATAGATGAAGTGAAATATATGTGGAATAATTTTCGTGTACACGCTCCAAAATTTCGAAAGTAGTCAAGCAAAATCTTTCTCCTGATATTCTAAAATTTGCACCCTTATTTTAAGTGTGACTTATGACTTATCCATTTCCAATGGGCGATAATGCAACCACGATGTATTTAGACTTTGTGATTTTGTTAAGATGAGTAACAACAAACTACTACTTTTTTGAAAAGTTATTTTTTTTTGGAGGAACTTAAAACACATGTTGTACAGGAGTCGGCGTGTTCATTGACGAACTTTTTCATATCTGTTCAACAGTTTAAGATATCCATGAACAACAAGAGATATATTCATTTGATTTCGAAATATCTCTAAGTAATTTTAGTATTACCAAAAAGTCATACCAAAGTAGTAAAGCTTACATATCAGCCTGTCTGATTTTTATTAAAAAATAAAAGTATAAGTGTGACGATGTCAATTATTCATGGACCTGAAAGCCGTGCAAAAGTGGCTTCTTTATGCATGCAGCATAGAAATGTTGTTGTTATCAATCAAAGGTATAAACAAATTACAGGTCATTGAAGTAAACTTGAATGCCGCACAGTTTAACAGCTTTGATTACATTTTGCATCAAGCGTCAAAGCAGTTCTAGGAAATAAATGAAACATGAACCGCACGGACAAGCCCACGTTTTGCTCTTAATAGCTAAGGCATGAATAAAGACAAGGTTCTCCACTTTTCAGCAAATACAAGCTGGAGAACAAAATATACCTTTGGATCTCAATTTTGAGCCTGACTATAGAGTATAGTTATATTAGAAAAATCTTCGCCGTTGCACATTTGTGGTTGTCGTTGGCAACATAACTCGACTGCATAATTACCTTATGGTTACCACATGGCATACCATAATGTAACAAAACAGTAAAATTTGTGTTAAAAATATATGTTAATCATGACTTAACCATATGCTAATCAATGTTGAAATATGTGTTAACAGATATCAAAGTTGCTATACATGTTTAAAAAGAAACAAAGCTAAGTGTCTGCAAAAATATCAAACAGCCACTCCGGTATGAGTAACCTTTCAACAGCAACGACAGAAAATTTATTTGAACATTCAAGCGCATCCGATATCTCGTGTTATTTTAATAACAAGCACCGGCTAAATCACAATTATTTTGAAAATGTCAGCTTGTCTATACGGAACAGTATAGCTGACATACATAAAAAGAAACTCTATTAAATACTACATTTATTTGCAATAATTTTGCATACTTTCTTTGACTGCTTCCGTAATCCTAAGTTTGACTTGAGGTAAAGTTTTCTTGTTACTGAAATGTGTAGATGTGGATTTGGCAACAAGGCAACTTTAACATACGAAGTAGAATCCATTTGTCAGTTATCATCATATGTTTTTCCCTGTTTGTTTGATTTATACAGCAATGGAATCCAACACGTATTCCTGCCTCTAGCTCTTTCTCTTCAAGACCTGTTGAGCGAAGTGGAAGTTAATTTTCATCTTTTTTGCTGGCAGATCATTTACTGCCAGATGTTATATTTTGTTTGTGATGGCAAAACCCATCTCTGCTTACTGATCGCTCAACACGTGAAAACCTTGGCAGTAACGTCGACGGAAATCAGGATTGTGTTTCATTAATACATGAACCGGTTTGTATTAAGATCTACATTTATATTTGTTTTATTTATATTTCGCGTATTTTCTAGCTCTCAACAAAAACTTGTATCTTTTTGCGTATTATTTTGCTGAGTCTTGCTCTGTAGTTTTAACCCAAACAAACAGTTGGTGTTCTTGTAATGATGTCATCTTTTGAGTTTTCATTTTAATTCGAAATGGCTCAAGAATTCCTTGACTAATTCCTTTAAATGAGCCCTCTTTAAATTTGGGACGTAATCCACAATGCACGCATACAAAGGCAGCACATGTGTATATTTATTTATTTTTTTCTGATCTTTCAAAACACTAAACGCATTAGCAGAAATTAAAAAATATAACTTGACTACGTCTCGAGAAATACGTCTATCCCCCGTGGGCGATATGGTGTATGTAAGGCTGTTGCGTGTTGACTACGCAAAATTTAAAAGTGGAAGGATATGTAGACGTAGTTTATAACATTCAAACGAATCAATCCAGTAACCAGTAGGAGCGTGAGACTGCCGTAGGTACGCTAAATACAGCGCCGATTTCGAAAAATCCGCCATTTTGTCAATTTAAGTCCCATCCTGAATATTCTTGGTTACTGCACTGCGGAAAGGTCCAGAGAAGCCGTGCACAAAATGTGAAACGAATCCAGAACCAAAAGTCCGCCATTTTGTCATTTTTTCCTTTCCGGAAAATTCTTGGTCACTGCACTGCGGAAGGGTCCAGAAAAGCTGTGTACAAAATTTTAAACCAGTCTATCTATTAATGTGGCCTGCAGGCGCGTGAGACTGAAGCGTGACAGACGGACAGACAGATGGACGGACAGACCGAAAAATTCGAATCCATATCCCTCCGTTGCACGGGAGATAATGGGAAGTCAAGTGCTACTTCCTCTGCATTTTTAAGGTATATGAATTTCAGTAAAATATTTATTTGGGTATCCCGAGATTTGGTCGAGCGACAATTGCTCGACGACAATTGGTCGAAAGTGAAAATTGCGACAATTGGTCGAGATTTTTTTTAAAATAGTACTTTTGTATGCTAACGATTTTTTTAGAAATAAAAGATGCCTTACTGAGTTTCAGTCATTTATTTCACATGCAACCTTATCTCAAGCTACACCAGCACAAAGCATACCAGAAAAACTCGGCAAATTTTGCATAGTTCATATGAAAACGTTCTCCTTCTAATCCTTGTTACAGTGGAGCTTTGGAACTTCCACATCTACTCTGGTGTTTGAATAATTAGTCTCCAGATATAATCCTATACAATTAAATGCAATAATTAACCTTCGCAGGTATATGATGGATTATAGAGAAAAGAAGGTTTCATGAAATTAAATGCAATTGACTTAACTGCTTTGAAATAAATAATAATATGGGATAAACTTGACAGAGATAACTCTTTACAAATATATGCAATAACTAATCTTCCCAGACGTGTGATGGATTATCTTGCTAAGACGGTTGTATTACATTCGATTGGCTTACTTGTCTGTGATAAATTTCTTTATGGGAAAAATTAATACAATGATTGTAATTTGCCTTCGGAATCCGATCTGTGAAGGGTGGATCACTTTATGAAACGAATTGAAATTATATACATACTCCGGCGTGTAAGGGATTATTTTTGTCGAAGGGATCATATTGTATGCTAAGTGCAATTAACACATGATGTTTGATGTGTAATCAGAACAATTCAAGCAAGATGATTTTCTTTTAAAAAAATGAACATTTAGTTTGAAATTTCGATCTAAACAAATTTCGATCAATTGTCGCGATTTGCACTTTCGACCAAATGTCGCTCGACCAACTGTCGCTCGACCAATTGTCGTCGAGCAATTGTCGTTCACGAAATGTCGCGGATTCATTTATTTGAAGCAAATCCAAAAACATATTTGAAGGATATCTGTGATATTTATGAGTAGTTTCGCCTTCCTTCATTTGTGCCCTTTTGGTGTTATTCTGATCTAGAAAATAACAAAATGTTTGTTGTTGCCCAAACAAAAGTTTTTCTTAAACAGGTTTGATTTGGAAGATTAAGCCCAGTCCCACTTCAAAATACGAAAACTGACTGACAACCCAGATAGCAGTCCCACATGGGGACTATGCATAATATATGTGGGTATTCCCACGTACCCACGCATAAATAATGTGTATTTTGTTGGGGAATTCCCACGTAGTTACGTGGGATTTAGGAGAATTTGAGACTCTTTCCGATGTGTATTATGCACATGTGAACCCATGCATTTTATACGCATATATTTCCATGCATATATTTCCATGTGGGAATTCCCACGCATATTAAGCATGGAATTTTAAAGGGACGACCCACCCTGGACATACACGATAACTCCATCGAATACACAGACATGTACCTTTATAACTATAGTTCATTTATAAAGTACTCCTTAAAGGAATTTTAAGCATAAAACTTTTAGTGAAATTGGTATTTCCATGTCTAACTTTCTATTATACTTAGAAAAAAGGCAGCCCTCCACCAAAATATGCAGAATGTAGCAAAATTTAAATATATTATCGCTCAATGGCGGCTGTTTTCGGTCTGCGATAATAAGCCCACATTGCCAGACTGCGCATAATATACGTGTATTTTACATGGGAATGCCCATATGGGAAATCCCACGTAAAATATACGTGTAATATACAAATGACTTCCAATGAAATTTTACGTGGGAATTCAAAAGTATAATATACATATAATATGCGTTAATTACCCATGCATTTTAGAAGTGGGCAATTCTACGTATATTATACAGTGGAATGCCCACGGTGGGCATTACGCGGGAAAAACCATGCAGTTTACGCGTGTATCTACCCGTGCATTTTATACGTGGGAAAGCCTATGTATATTATATGTAGAGTTTACACGAAAATCACACCGTGGGAATGTCCACGTATATTACACATGTTTTCTATGTGGCCCTGCCAACGTCCCACATTCCCACGTAAATCCCACCTAAAAACAACGCGCTTTATACGTGGGACGAAAAATTATGCTAACTGGGAAGTTAGGACTGGGCTGCGACTGGGAATCTCAGGTAATCTCACGACAGTAGTCCCATGTGTCTTGGGTGGTCCCATGCAGTCTTAGATAATCGTATGAACGAAATCAATCGCTGTAGAGTTTCTGAATTTGGCGGCGACTGAAGCAGTGGCATAGAGTCGCAGCCTGGTTATTATTTGTCTTGCCAGCGGAGTCCTTCATCGTCGTTGTTAATCGTATGATTCTCAGGTCGCACGACTTTGTGTGACTTCTTGGACGACTGTCGTGCAAACAACTCCATTGTTTGACGATTTGCACGTAAATCATTTGCTCTATGCCGGTGCTCGGTATCCAGACACCTCGTAACTGGACATCTCGTAACCGGACATCTCGTAACCGACATCTCGTAACCGGACATCTCGTTACTTTTGGAGAAATGGGACATCTCGCAACCAGAAAATTTCAATGACTTTTTTCATATTTTTTTTACAAATTTAACTTTATTGTAAGTACCACTTTTCATGAGTATATCAGATTTTTGTTTAATTTTGAGCATGATTTGCATTTGGATTATCATCAGTTAAACTACAGATCTGTTAATATAAAAGATAACCAAATGAATCCACATTATTTACAAATCATGGCAAGATTAGGACGATTTATTCAGATTAAAATTGAACAAAAGATTAGGATAAGAAAATCTACAGATGTAGTAAGATAAAAGATTGTGAGCTGAATCCACATCATCGCCAAATTGCGGCAAGTAAGGATCAGGATCAACCCGTCGGATTAAGATTTAAAGTGAGTGACTGATCTATTCAGAACACAGATTTATAGCACATGCTGAACAATTGGAAATAAATCATCTCAAGCAATCGAAGTCCACGTCAGCCAGGTAAGGCATATGCATAGGCGGCAAAAACCAAAACCAATCATTCAGCTAATCTGTCTTTGATAAGAGATAATGGAATTTATAGAAAGTATTCGCGGAAAACCCAAGCTTTGTCTTGAGTTTACACGAAAGCTAAAACTTTGAAGTTGGTTTACTTGCTTGTTTTTTGTTGGTTACGAGATGTCCCATTTTTCCAAAAGTTACGAGATGTCCGGTTACGAGATGTCCGGTTATGAGATGTCGGTTACGAGATGTCCGGTTACGAGATGTCCCGTTACGAGGTGTCCTGGATTCGTGACAGCAGTTCCCTTTTTCACCATGTAAGTCTCATAGCGCTGGACAATGACTAGTGCCAGCGGGATGGAACTTTCAGAACGGAGAAAAACAAACTTTTGCGAGGTGCTAATCTGTTGTGTAAACAAGAGGACTGTTTCTCGGAACTCGCGCATTGTCCACACCCTTTCTCAATTACAGTGGAACCTCTGAGATCGGACCACCCTTGGAACCGGATAAAATGTGCCCTATTTCAGAGGTGGTCCCATTTGGGAGACTTGGTCCTACTTGGTTAAAATTTTGCAGGTTGACCGCAGATTCAAGTCTGATATCAAAACACATCAGTTATTTCAATTTTATCTTTGAGACTAATGTCTTTTCTTTTTCCATTAACTTTTTCTCTGCTTTCCATTTTGAGAAAGTTTTAACAATTTTTTCTTATTTAAATTACCTTTTTGTGCTTAAATTGACATTTAATTGTCGTTATGAATTCGGTGGCGTTTGGGTCGGCTTAAATAATAAAAGAATAAGCACCACATAAATTAACATGTCTCGGGTTTGTATATTGTTAGCCGCTATTGTTTAGACAAGGTACAAAAAAACTAAGCCCCTGCCTGGTTACACACTTGCTACTATAATCCCTAGCAACAATATCTAAGACAGCAACATGCTCAGTGTTGTAAGTAATGTGCCGCAAAAATACAGTGGACGCCTCACTGACTGACAGTGGTCCGATCTCAGGCATTTTGAGGGCTCGGGACCGAAAAAAAGCGGCCCGAAGTGGTCCGATCCGAGGTAGTCCCAATTGGGAGTTTTCTTTACCATTAAAGTCTAAGGAGCGCATTCGGGACCGAAAAAAATGTGCCCTAATTCAGAGGTGGTCCCAAGAGGGAGGTGGCCCGATGCCGAGGTTGCACTGTACATGCATAGGCACATAATACAAATTTTCAAACTCATATTTAATACTTGGCAAGCCTTTTGGTTGCAAGGTGTTTCTGAATTTGTGCGAGCAGCCGTTGGTTTCCTTTTTTCTTGACAGTGAACGGATTTTTTGTGTCATCTACTCAGCTGACACTACGAGCCCTAGGGCCACGAAACTTGGGACTTAGGTAGAACTTTATATAAACGTGTGCATGACACTTTTTATTTTCTCCTTCGATTTCGTTTTCTTGTTTAAAACGCCATGTGGAAAGAGTGTATTTTTGCAAGTAAATGTGCAGCATTTATCGCACAGCACAGCAGAACACACAGTTGCTTAGCTTTGTGCGAGCTCTCACTGGGTAAATAGATAACACGGCGTGTGCCTGACCAGTCAACAAAACCTCAAATCAATAAAACCAAACACTACTCGGTTAATAAGACGTATTCAAGCTGTGTTGTTTGCAATATACTATTTAAGAAATAACCCATTGAAGGAAGTATTTTGTGCGTTTTAATTTTTGTCAAGTGTTTAACATTTCGCTCGCCAAATCAGGTTCTAGTTTTCGAAATGTTATAGAATAACATTTTTATATGATGGCACAGCATATTACCGATAAGTTATGCTGCAGCCAATGGCAACGAATATGTCATGATGATTGTTGTTGTCATTCCACTGGCCCCGTTCCCAAAACGCATGCAAAAAATTGCAGTTAATTACATAAACAATCCCAAAATGTGGTCTATGCAGGCACCGATGATTTTATCTCTGGAAATTAGGCATGCCACATTCTCCCCACCCCTCAAACTCAACCCTGATATCGGATTAATATGTCCACAAATGCAAGCATAACCTGCTTACATAACAACAAATAGTGTACTTTAAATATTATCACCACTTTCTGAGCTGGAGCTGCTGTCACGGCAGGAACTCCCAGAACACACCACATTCGTGCTAGAATGCCACTAGGAACTTTCATCACGGTAAGAACTCCCTCACGTAACACTGGTAGGGGCACTGTCAACGTGAGGTCACAATTGATATTTATGTATGGGGCTGCTGGTATATAATCACTGATGCCAAACGAAAGGGAAAGGCCTTAAACAGTCACTACCAGTGACACGATCGTAAGCATCAAGCAGTCACTACCAGTCACACGATCGTAAGCATTCAGCAGTCATTACCAGTCACACGATCGTAAGCATTAAGTGGTTACTACTAGTGACAGGATCGTAAGCATTAAGCAGTCACTACCAGTCACACAATCGTAAGCATTAAGCAGTCATTGCCAGTGACACGATCGTAACAATTAAGCAGTCACTGCCAGTCACACGATCGTAAGCATTAGGCAGTCATTACCAGTGACACGATCGTAAGCATTAAGCAGTCACTACCAGTCACACGATCGTAAGCATTAAGTAGTCACTACCAGTGACACGATCGCAAGCATTAGGCAGTCATTACCAGTGACACGATCGTAAGCATTAAGCAGTCACTACCAGTCACACGATCGTAAGCATTAAGTAGTCACTACCAGTGACACGATCGCAAGCAGTAAGCAGTCACTATACCAGTCACACGATCGCAAGCAGAAAGCAGTTGTGTGACAGGACCTTCACACTCGTACGTAGTCTCGTGTACTCGTGCGATTAGTGGTGCTCTCTGTCGGCAAGTTTTCTACTGTGGGCCAGTCGGATATCGACCGCACATCCGCCTTACAATGTGACTGTTCGACTCAAATTACAGGAAATGCCCACGACAACCTGCCTATAGTGGCACAACTGATTGCGAGAAATCACAGCTCCTGGAGATTAATGCAATATCGAATACTGGTCGGGGAGTTAAAAATAAAACAACTTTGACCGAGACAATATGCCATACATTATTTCAATTAATAAAAACAATTAAATATGCAAATTACGTGAAATTCTATTGCACATTATATTCAGCACAGCAAACGGCTTATGTTCGAGTCATGCTTCTGTCAAACACCGCACCAATTGAAGAATAATACTGTCCCGTATCAGAAGCTTCCGGAAAGCGATAAGGGGTGCTCATGTGCTGTTCTCTTTCGTGTAGAGACCTTTCTATGGTTCCGTTCATGTAGCGGGCGGGTTGATACGCACTTCTGGGTGTGTAGAAGTCACTGTTTTTGAGCTGGTATTGGTGGGCAAAATATGCCCGAGAAGGAATTTGTTGTGCATATGCGTTATTATGTGACGTCACAAAAGTCGGTGTGTGAATGCCGGGTGCGACAAAGTGTCCATCTGAGGCGAAGCTAATTTGTTCGGAAGAAGGCAGGCGGTTTCGCGTAAAGCCGGAAATGGCAATGCCGCCTGGGCCATGTACGTCACGCCCGTAGTCGTAGAGTGAGCGGGTGGCGGGGGCCTTCGGTATCGAGAAGTTATACGCCGAGCTGCTGAAATGAGGAGGCGAGGGGGTGGCGTCCATTCTGTACTTACTGACGTTCGCCATGACAGGTAGGGAACGGCTACTGCAAAATACAAATGGAAACAAATCTTCTAAACAGTTACTGACACAGTCGACAATGCAGACAAGAGGTAATTCCCTCACGCAGGATGGATGCCTATTAAACATCGTGGTTTACCCCCAAAACAATCAAGTTACATAGTAATGATTTAACATAAGACGGGGCAACTAAGACCCGTAAAGCAGTTGTGCTGCCCAATCTCTGTTTTCAGTTCACACAGTGGAACCATAATGGGCTCATATATTCACAGCGGACGCTAGGTATTGCCATGCACTGTTTGACTGCATTGTGTTCATTGCTTCGCTGTTCACCCTGGTGCACAGCATCACTCGCAGGTATGTATTACATTAGGCGGTACTAATACATATCGCCTAATAAAACCCTAAAAATGCTATGTGGGCAGTGAAAAATGAATTCTGGAAAAATCCTGGAAATTATCGCGATAGAATTACTCTAGTACTATAAAAAATAGCCAAGAACACACAAAGTAACAAAAAAAAAACTATGCCGAAAAAGAAAGAACTACATGGGATACGAACTTGAGGCCAGCAGGCCATTAGTTCACGAATCTGAGCTTTCACTGTGAACAATGATTGTAGCATACATTATTGTCTCAACAAGTCACACAGAAAATGCATATCAACAATGAGTAATACCAACTGACACATGTCTGTATACTGTATACTGTATACTGTATACAAAATACATTTTTTCGTGAAATGACCAATATGCGGCAGTATTCTGTGTAGCCTTGTGGGTTGCACGCTTTATACCATGTGGTTCTCTCCCTATATTTCACATTATCTAAGTTTTTACTTCTCGGCTTTCACTTCATGGTCATTATATAGCGTGACCTTTGACCTTAGATGGGATAACATATGTTAACGATATATGATAAAAATATGTCCACACGGTAAAAAATTGTTCAACATGTTGACAATTTTGTACACAAATTTGAACATATGTTTCATCATGTGGTGAACATATGTTTGCCAAAGATTTGTGAAGCATTACTGAATGGCTGGCGAAGATTCCGAATACAAAAATATCAGACCTTCTGTGAGAGCGAACGGTGTTCTTGGCAAAGCCTTTGTTGTAGTGCCCAGCTTTGTCGTTCTTCCGCAAGCGATCCAAGTGTGACGGCTTGTAAACGAATCCAGACAAAGCACTCGAATTTGATGGCTCTTTTTTGGCAAAAATATGTTTGCGTTGGTTGCCATGGGGACTTTCTGAAAAGCGTGAGCTGTATCTGCCATCTGACATCACCGACTGAGAACCAACCAAATGCCTGGAATAAACAAGAGATTAGAATGGTTTGTTGGAACACCTCATAGCATTTGTCATTTTTGCTTTCTCAAATTCATTTTCACAAATTCTATTTTAAACCTAACTTTTGAAATTAGAAATTGTTTTTTGACAGCTTAAAGAAGTCGTTGTTGATATGTAGGATTAATTTTGTCTCAGAGAAGACTCAAATTAAATTTTCGATATTTGAAACTGCATTTTTGACACAGCAAACAGAATTTTCAGTCAATGATAACTTTTGATGAATACCCAAACACGGGCACAGTGAATACCAAGTAAACATTGCGACGTTGGATCAACGTTTGATGGAAGTTGCAAACATCGGATTTGGGTTGATTTTGAATGTCGAAGCAACGTCTGCTGCATTCGTTAGAGAGACGTCGGTTATACATCTTATCAATGCTACAAATGGAAGTCGAAACAACGTCTATTTCCCAACAGTGTATAAACATACAGAAAGTGACGATATATGATGTCAGTTTACCTCAATAGCTTTCAAAAGTGGCCGAAAAACCCGCTCGGGCTCTTGCAACTGAATCGACTTGTCATGGCTTCTTTTTCCGGTGGGCGATAAATTGATATTTTTTTGTACAAAGTCGATTATTCGATGTCCATAGAACTTCAATTTTGCGACGTCTATTGAACGTCGCGATTAGACGTGGCAGAAAGTGGAGTTTTGGTTGTGACCAAAAGTAACGTCTAAACAGCGTTGCTTCTCCAACGTCTATTCAACGTTGTTCCAAAGACGTTGATTGGACGTTGATTCATGTCCGCGACCAATCATAACAAAATTAGAGCCAGATTCAATATTGCTGTTTGGTTGACGTCACAACCTTATAACAGCGTTGGATCGACGTCGGAATGTTAATTGGATACTGCTAGAGTCATAGTTAACTCCATATCTTCTGTAAAATGGGTAAACCATAGAATCTAGACTGAACTAAAACCCCCCTTCCCATTACACCGAGCTTGATTCTCACTTGATAAAAATAAATGGGAAAAGTTTGGAATTAAATAGTCTTCTAAAAATAATTACTGATATATTATTACAGTGTTGATCTTTATCTAAGCAGGATATTTGTCACCAAGCAAAACCAAAGGCATTATTAAAAAAAAAACGAACATAGGTAATTGAGAAGTCTGCTGTGCAATAATTACGTGCCAAAAAGGGCATATGAAGGAAACAATCATTCCGTTTCCAACGTTAAACACATTCTTTCAGTGTGAATTTTTGTTGGGAGTTGGGTGGGGTGGGGGAGGCTAGCTCATGTTGTCTAATAAACTACAGTCGCGCTGCTCAGTTCCAAAGAGGTTGAGTGATTTGTTTTCAACGGAAGTCTTTCAGCTAACTGATTTTTAAAAAAGCTGATGTCATGGACACACCAATAAAGTTATCAGTAAATGGTCAAGATATTTATCATTTTACTCTCCCGGAACAATTACGCTAATGGGTAATAGCAGGTCTCCCTTTTTGGCACAAAATATGTAGAAATCTGTCGGGCCTTGTCGTGACAATTTCGTTACTGACGCTGCCTTGGAGCTACTCCTGGTAATTCTGCTTACCTGTCCATCGTGTCATGCCGGTGTGCGCGGCGGTGACGTGCCCTGCAGAGAAGGATGGCCAGCACGATAGCGACGAAGAGAAGCATGCAGCCCGCCCCCACCGACACGGCGATCACCAGTCGCTCCTGCTCGTTGTTCATCCTCGAGCGTCCCGAACTTACTGTCGGAAAAAATAGCACTTCACCTGTCAGTATTCCTCATGCATGCCAGGTGGCGAAACTTAAATATGACCATAACAAACCAACGGTGACAAATCCGGTTCATTTATTTCATATGCTTCTAATAAGGACTATCGTCTATAAAATAAACAGACTGAAGTACGTAAATATAAAATCCTTTTTCCTTCCGAGCATGACTAACTAGGAAGTCCATGGAATGTTCTTAATGAAGAAAAATTCACCAACCTCTAAAAATCTTGTCATGTTATATCCTTAAAAACTAACACAATACTTTGTTGTATGAGCTCATGAAGTCATCACGAAACAGGCGGAACAATCTTGTGGAAGTGACTTGACTGACTACCGCCCTGTCAACCACAATAACACAGTATATAGTTATGCGTAATAATGGCGCATTGTCAGACTATTCTGTCAAACCCCCAACCCGTACAAAGGGGGTGGGGGTGGGGAGGGGAGTCTCAGTGCACCATTGACCCGGAAGATATCTGAGAGATAAAAATGTTTCTGATATTTAGTTTCGTTTAACTTTATTTTTATTGTTTGAATAAATGCACAACTTGAATAATACGACATCAAACATACTGTGATGAAAATGAAAAATGCATTTAGCAATCACAATAATATTATATGACAAAAAAATGCTGGTACTACTTACAAACAACACTTTCGTAATACTTAAACTACTGATTATAAGAGGCACTTTTAATCAAGATGGCGAGGTTTGGACGTGGCACTGAGCTGAATGCCAACTCGTGTACAGGTTTATCCCTCCCATATCCTTCAAGTATAACAAATATTTATTCGTAAACTTAGCTACTGGCAGATAGCCACTTTAAGGGGAGGTCGACTCTTTGTGAAAAAAATAATACACACTCCCTTTTGACAAAGCTATTTTCAGTAGAGATCGGTTACGCCCAATGCACAAGGGGCCTTATTGCAGAATCGTATTCAACATCTTACGGGTAGAAAGTGAAGCAAGGGGTGTCATTTCGCCGCTGTTAATGGGTGGAGACAGAAAGCATTGATCTAACATGCCGTTTTTTTGCGAATATTACAGTTTTCTGTGTGTCGTTACTATTTTGGCATTTACACAAGTAAGTTTTTTTAATCCTGTGTACTGAAAGGCCATGGCAAGCAGTAGATGATGAGAAATTCACGCCCGTAACACGAGCGCACTTGTGTAGGAATATACTCGTTTGTTAGATCGTCGGGATACCAGGCCCAGAATCAAGCGCATACAGAAAATAATGACAATGGCGATAAGAGGGAGCATGCTGAAACTCGTGTAGCAGACAATGGCTACGTCCATGTTTCAGCCCGAACACTCGCGTAACGTCTAAAATACATCTATATTAGATCGGCAATATCGGCAACTTCGTCGGCCGATGTATCGGTTGCACATAGGATTAACTATGGCCCGACGCATAATAGATATAGCGGCTTCGTACATCGGATATACATCGGGCCGATATATCTTTAATACGTCGGGCCACCGTCGGAAATATCCCTACAAATTCTTCGACGTCGGATACCAACTGTCGGCTATACGTCGGTTATACGTTTATAATCCGATGCATTTCCAACGAACTTCCGATGATTTTTATACGTAAAAAAATTGTTTCTAACCTTAACTGACCCATTGAACCCTTACCAACCATTCATAATTCACATATTCATACATACACCATAGCATATTAATATACAACATAGCATATTTAAATATTGCACCTGAAGACTAGTACTTACTCGGGTTTGAACCGGGGACCTCTTGCATCCTAGGCGCGGAACATACCTCTACTCCACGGCGGCTGGGGCTGCCTCGGTAGTGTAATTCAGTGGTCTAATGTTTCTATTTCGTCCTAAAAAGTTTACTTCTTACATTTTCGTTTTTTGTTACCGCTGTCGCTTTTAAATTTAGTTATTTGTATTGTCTTTTCTCCCTTTATGCTTGCTGAGGGATAGTTTATTGAGGCAAATGATAATTTTCAAGTATATTCATAATGCCCCACTATTGATTCTTCATAATGTCCCATACAAAAGTTCAATCGATAAATTTCCGACGCCGAATAAGCATCCGAAAATATGCGTTTTATAGACGTATAAAAAATACGTATAATATACGATTGCAATATCGGCATCTTTTTTCCGATGTATTTCCGACGTCGTTTATACATAGGAAAATATGCGTTTTATAGACGTTTAAAAAATACGTATAATACGCGTTGGCAATATCGGCATCTTTTTTTCCGACACTGTGGAATATGTGGAGAACTCGTACACAAAACAATATATATATATATATATATATATATATATATATATATATATATATATATATATATATATATATATATATATATAGATATATATATATATATATATATAGTTTTCATTTCAAGTTATGCGTGAAATACACAAATTTAGAGATCCAGTGGAAATTGGTATATTCCCGACGTTTCACCAACAAATATAACCATATGTATAATATACGTATATATTTAGACGCATATTACATGCTTGTAATATCTTAAATAAAACAAATAAAGTTCCGTCGCAATTCGGTATATTTCCGACGTATAGCCGATGCAATGATGGATTTTGTATATTATACGATTATTGTAATGCGTCGGTTATACATCAGTAACATTTTTTTCAAAAACAAGTTTTGTTCCGTCGGAAGTCCGTCTATGTCAGACGTTGGGCCAACATATACAAATATATGTATAATATACGTATAATTAAATGCATCGAATATACGTATGCAATATCCGTTTCAATTTTTTTTTTACCATTGGTCGGAAGTTTATCTATTTCCAACGTATAACCAATGTATAAAAATATATGTATAATATATGCAGTGAGAAATACGTATAATATATGAATATAATATTAAAAAAAAATTCCCAATTGGTAGGAAGTTCGTCGGAAAAAGATGTCGGCCTGATAAATATTTGGCAACATCTATTAAACTGAGGAAAATAATCATCGGGCCACTTCCGAAGAATGGGGGAAAAATGGAAATTCGACTATTGCCAACCTATAACCGATGCATTACCGATGCATCGAAGCCGATGCCGACGTTTTAAGACCTGAAGTGGTATTCTGCTCCGTCCTTATATTTAAGGACGTCCTTATTCTCGAGATTAGATGGTTCATCCTTAATTTTTATCCTT
Source organism: Protula sp. h YS-2021 (assembly GCA_949752745.1). Classification (NCBI taxonomy): domain Eukaryota; kingdom Metazoa; phylum Annelida; class Polychaeta; order Sabellida; family Serpulidae; genus Protula; species Protula sp. h YS-2021. The sequence continues at coordinate 42,083,436 of OX457026.1, read as the reverse complement.
ACTTTTAAAAGACTTTGTTAAGTTTGAGGATAGAGCAGAATAGCGTTTTTATTCTTATTTTTAAAAATAAGGACATCCTTAAAAATAAGGACAGAGCAGAATACCACTCCTGGTTTATACCGTTCCGACGTCGGCCCGACGTTACGCGAGCGTTCGGGAGGTTTCACTTCTGTGAAACTGTTTCAGCAGTGGCTTTCCTTTAGTGATTTGTTTGTGCGTTCTTCCCAATTTTACAGTAAATCTGTTCGCGGTTTCTTTAATTTAACAACTCGAATTATACCTACACAGCTGTTCCTGTATCTTTGCGAAATTAGCCATCTTGGGCTGTCCACAAGGACGACGTAGAGTTATACTGTACAAGATATGCCGACATATCTCGAAAAACTAAAATATATCTGTTGATTTAAAACATCTCTAATAATTATAGCATTTAAAAGGGGAGAGATCAAGAAGTTTTTTTATAAATTTATTGACGTTGTTTAAAATTGGACTGATTGACCTTTAATGCAAAAATGGACACTTGCAATTTCAAGTTAGTAATGAAGTATATCACTTTCTGAATTATTAACTTTTGTTATTTCTACACGGAAAGTTACTACTCCATATTATCTTTATTCAAAAGAACTGGGTAAAATATTTAATGATTATAAATATCACTAAATAATGAATATATCTAAATGTTGCATTGATGTTTATATCACACAAAATCGTTAATTTGAGGTATAAGTGTGTAACAGCTCATCCAAGGATATCTTTAAGTCATTAATATGTATACCCACGTGCAATTCAGATCGAAATACCAACTTTTACTTGGATATATTTAAAATAATCCAAGAATTTAAATCAAATGTCTTTTATAATCTTAAAAATTAAAAAAATGTAAAAGCAACATTCCATCCATTTAACTTCAGCAAGCATTACTTTTCTGTTGCGTGCTTGTGTGATGTTTAGAATCAAGCCGCGGTCTCTCATGGCGAGCATTTGTCAAATTTGCCTTCGTTTTAGAATAACAGCCGCTCCAAGATGAAATGTCGATGGGTACACTTTGAGGGAATAGTAGTACTCCAGTCTGAGTATAAAGCTTCAGGCATTCGGGAGAATGTCGAGATCAATTTCCGTACAAAAAAATTTTTGCGTATCCAGCTGGAGTACAATAAATTGTCAAGAAAGAGGGTGATTTTCATTCGTTACTCGGCGTTACCTACAAAAAGGGGAATTCTTTCGGAACTGCACTCCACGTTTGGTTCAAAAAATTTTTTATTTTTTGAAAAGTTGCACTCCACGTTCAGAGGAAGTCTTAGAAAGCCGTGTAGTTCATGATAATACATAGTAACTAATTTGCACATCAGTACCCCGACCACCCTCTGTGGGGAACTGTGGGGGAGAGACCGTGATGTCAATTTCCGGAGCGATCATTAAAAACAATTCATAGCTTTTCACTTGACGTACGATATGAACATGGTACTTTAAGGGTGCCTTACGACAATTCAAACGGTTTAAATTTCATAGTATTCGTTTCATGAAATGAGCTGACTGATCTATTAAACAGTCGTTTGCATGACTAAAAAATTTTCCCACGCACACAAACTTCACCAGCTTATTATTACTTAAAGCGTTATGAACATATTTATAGTTTGACTGCGCAAATTCTGTGCCATTAAATGCAAAGTAACTGGTGAAAATTATTGAAATGTGTACGATTTTTGGCATGCTTGGAGGTTTTTTGGAACGTATAAAAAATTACCATGAATTAAAGGCCCGCGGTTCTCTGACTGAAAGAAACTATACATCGACTGGCCGGAAAAATATTCAATGAGATTTCCAGGCGGCTTTGGTGAATTGCAAAATATTGGAGGTACTCGCACAATTCACCCTGTGTCGGTTTTACAATAATCACTTCGTTAAACTGTTTCAATTTGCTTATTCAAGGCAAATTTTGTCCTTTACATGGTAACCCCGAGATAGGGACACCCCACAAATGAGACCACCTTACAAATGGACCACCTTACAGGTAGGAACATCCAACAAAATGGACCACCTCAACAGATAGGACAACCTTACAAATTAGACCACCTTACAGATAGGACCATCCTACAAATTGGACCACCTTACAGATAGGACCACCTTACAAATTAGACAACCTTACAGACAGAACCATCCTACAAATTGGACCACCTAACATATAGGACCACCTTGCAGATCAGACCAACTTTCGACAGTATATTTTTGGGTGCTTTCCATTATAAAAAATACCAGAAATAACCCCGGAAATTGGACCATTTAGTTCGATTCGTGGTCTTGTTTCACGGTAGACTGTCGTCGTTTCCCTGTAGTTTATGTTTTGACCTCACTGTTCCAATTTCCTAAGTGACTGGATATGGCAATGCTAAATCAAAGAGACATGCATTGGGAAAGAAAAAGTACCGACAAATTTTCAATATCGTAATGAAATCTGTCAAATTGTAAAAAAAAAATTGTTACAATTTGTCGCAACGGGTGCACTTGCAACAGTGAAAGAGAAATGGACTGATTCTATAAGTAATTCTTAAGATTAGGTGGACTATAGATTTAGTATATGTTCAAAAGTTCCAATTAATTTTGCACTATTAAACAGGATTAATAAGTACACGATCTCTTTTTTCACAGAAACTGATGACGAATATTTAGGCACTTGTGAAAGGCTAGTGACCTCACTGCTGTGCTTTTCGTTGACATGCTTCCACGAGTGCCCGAATCCAGTACAAAACACCCAGCCCCAAAATCTGTCCTGTGGCCGAAAACAACTTTCACTCGGTGAATATTTATTGCAGGGCGAGTAGTCAGATGAAGCAGGTCGCCTTACACCTGGTTGCCACCTTCTTTGCTCTCTACTTGATTCCAAGAGAAATTTCGAGGCTGTTCTTTGAAAATCAGATATATTTTAATGAAAGCGACCGGAGACTAAGCCTTTATTCGGTAAAAACCCAAAAGCGCGGAATTAGGACGTAAAAACGCGGATAAAAAGGACGTAAAAGCGCGGAGAAAAAAGACGTAAATACGCGGATCTTTTAGAGCAGAAGTGCGAAAAACCACAGGTTTACATACAATTGGTAAAAAGACAACGTTGGTAAACACAAATTACACCGCTTTTTAACGCCGCTATCAGTGTCCATCTACAGGTGAAACTGCTTTTACGAAGTGACAGCTCGAAATTTATGTCCGATACTTCTAACAGAGTCTTTGCGCATAATTTCGTGATTTTTCATTTTCCCATGTTCAGGGTTCGCGTTGGCGGGGTTTTGGTCCACTTTTTGGGCATTTTTTACGAAATGACCCATTTTTTCGGAATCCACCGAGTCTTTCTGGACCAAACTGAGTCACACTTTCCTTTTTTGACTCATTTTCCTGAGAACCCAGCGCGAACCCTGCATGTTGTCTCTAGAGAACTGACGTTTTTCTTGCTCTTTTTTGGTTGCTGGTTTTAGCGTATCCAGGTTCCTAATGGTGAGGTTTACACAAAGAGATTATTTTATGCATACAACTGTGTTAACCAATTTTCAAATAAATCACCCATTTTATCAGGTTAAGGAATCCGCTCATTTGACTACTTTCTTTCAGCGCTTTTAATACCGTTCTCTCAATGTCTATTCCACGCTTTTACTTCGCAAAAGCTTTGAATTCGCTTATCTCCACTTTTAATGGGTTCCCTTCCAGTAATATTTACCACGCAATATAAAAAAGAACTTTTTGAGGTACTGTTCAAGATACTCTAACCCTTCCATCCATCCTATGGCCAATCAGAATGCCCGAGACGTCGTCTGCTAGTCTCGTATAAACGACATTCCCTTTTTGCGTGGCGTCGTTACAACACGCCATTCTGTGTGCTGCCGGTTTTTTGCAGCAAGGGAACTGGTTTAAGGTGCGAATTGCTTCATTTTTTACTTAATTCACTGCCTAATGGATTGTTTTATCTATTATTGTGCGTTGGGATAAATTTATGGAGCCGAAGTGTGTTTATTCGCCATCTTACTCTTCGGTCTGATTAGGTTGAGTTTGCACGATCACGGAGACACTTTCCTAGTCCCGAGAAGTGCGCCTCTTTCTCCACTTTCATTCAGATCGAGGAACTTACCAGTTCCACCTCAGTTCGTCTAGGAGTAGGATCTTTTCAGGCTGCTGGACCTGATCAGACTCCAAGCTTTACCAGCCAGCTGTGTCATCGCGGAAATGGCCAGTTTTTGCTTAAGCTTTACTCCATGGGTCGCTTCTCAGTCTTTGTAGAGCAGGTTCTGCAAGTCTGACAGCGTTCTCCGACGAAAAGAGACGTTTTCTGTGACGTCTGAGGGTCATTTTCTTTGCCAGGACCGTTTTCCCTTTGTGGTCTTACGGTCACGGGTGCGAGAAGACCATTCTGGTCCAACGGGATTCACAAAACCCGTTACGGTCCGATGGTCCCAGGTGCATCTGAGGCAAGAGAGATCCATATCCGACACGGGTGGTGCCATTACGGTCCAGCCCGTTACGGCCCGGGAACGTTATCGTTCCGGGAAGCATCTCTTTTCGTCTTTCCTTAGACCCAGCGAGTTATTGCGGTGTTTAAGCAATTGTAAACACAGCTTGGAAGGTTAAAGCTTGCAGTTGAAGCAAAGCACGGAGAAATGTAGTTTTGTGCGTTGTTTTATACTACATATTCTCACCGTTGTTTTTCTCTGCTTGCATTTCAGATATGACAGAGGCCAGTCTACATTCTCCACCGTTACTGCCTCAGTGTATCCATCCTCCAACCGCGTGTAACCCCCACTCCATCTGCGACCGCTGTAGACGGAATAGTGGAATACCTCTGTGTGAGCCAGACAGCCAGTGTGGCGAGTGTCTACATCTTTCTCCAGAGGATTGGAAAGTCCTATTACGGAATAGGACCAAGAACGAGCGCAGGAGGGATAAGCGCAAATTCCTTTCGTCAGCTTCGTTTGTTACTCGTGAATTTATTCGTGATACCATGAAGAAGGCTAGCTCCGTTATTCTGGGCCAGGTCTCCACCCCCGTACACGTAGACACTGGTGCAGAATCGGAATCCGCTACGCCAGTTAAGAGACATAAAAAGTCCAAGAGTAAAGGACGTGCATTTTCTGAGACTGTAGCAGAATTGGACATCCCGGAAGGGCAAGAACGGGATCGTCTCCGCGAGGCATGGGCCTCACCTCCTAGAGTGAAACCCAGTGGCAGTCCAGGAGGGGCGTTTAAGTCCCCGTCTGAGGAACAAGTGACTTTAACGCATAAGGATACGGGAACAGTACTTTCGGCGGTTACAGGCCAGTTAGGCATTCCCCCGCGAGAGGACTTATCCCCCCCTCCTCAGCTGCAGCGTCTCCCGAGTGAATTTTCCGCGTTTTTGTCTATGCAATCGCAACTGCAAAAACAACTTTTGGATTTACAGAGTCAAGTTCAGAAGCAGGAGAGTCTGCTTAGTCAAAGGCAAAAGCCTAAACCATCAGCTACGGTTTCTCGTCCTCCTCCGGAAATTCAGTCAGTGGCAGCGATATCGGGCTCGCCTGTACCTCACCTCCCGCTGGACTCTAACGTGGATATTCCCGAAACGGTCACCATCAGCGAGGAGGATTCCGTGGGCGTGCCCCTTTCGGGCCAAGTCTCCGCATTGCTGGAAGATGATGAGGAAATCGGGCCGATGGAAAATTCTCCCCTAGCAGCAGTCCCAAGCAACAGGGAGAAAGAAATTTACACCCCAGTAGGGGAACCCCACATGTCACATTTTTCACAATCCCAACTCCCAGAAGCAGCATCTGATGAACAGGAGTCGGAGGTGGAAGACGGGGAAGAAGAATCCGAGGGTACGTCAGTACATTCCCGTTGTCATTTACCGTTACGGGCAGTGGAGCAGGTGCGTTCTCCCGGCCAAGGGCATCGACTTTGGAGAGATCCAGCGGCAGCGGGCAGACGGCCCATCCGTACTCCCTCTCCACCAGATCTTGCCCCATCGGTCGAGGACGCGGCCCCCTCGAGTTCTGCTTCTACGATTGCACCAGAAGACGTGCCGTTCAGGGATGCCATTCAAGAGATAGCCCGATTAGCAGAGGTCTCCTGTGGCTCCCCAAATTTAGATAAGGAGGATCCGCCCATTCGGATGACATCTCAGGCAGCTCCACCACAACAGGACTCGTTTATCGCACTAGCCACCAGTGAGGGCATTGCTCATGCTGTCACGGTCCGCGCGAAAGAGTTCAAGAAGATGGACGCCGGTGAGGGTCGCACGTTGTCGCGTTTCCATTTATCTAAACATTGCTCAGTACGACCAGGACCATATCGGTCAGCGGATGAAAAAATTCCCCTAGAGGCACTGGAGCAGCCCGTGAAGCGTACAGTCTGGATGCCCACAGTGCGTAGTGACTCAGACATTCCATTAGTGGAGAAAGACGCAAAGACCATCGAGGCGTCTTCTCGCCACATCCTGAACATTATGTCTTTTCAAGATCATGCACTTAAAGCACTAAAGTCGCGTTGGGAAGAACTTCGCCTTAGTGATCCCGTGTCTGCTAAATTGATGGAATGCCTGGCCTTAGCTACCCGAGACGTGGTCAAACTTTCCACTTTTTTGATGACTTCAATGGTCTACTTACGTCGAGATGCCTTTCTCCAGCACTGCTGGTCTAGTGTCAAAGGTTTGCGGGACCTGCGTCATGCCCCTATCCTGGAGGAACGAGAACTATTTCCTCACGCCGAGATAGAGAGGGTGAACCAGGAAAGTCGTTCGCTTTCGCAAGATTATGCCCTGATGTCCAGGATGTCTCGCTCCTCCTTCAAACGTCCACTGAAGAGGAAGAGACCACAACAGTCCTCTCCAGCACCGTCTAAGCCGAGTGCGCAGCCACAACAGCCCCCTGTCAAGAAACCGAAACCCAGCCCCGGCAGCAAGACAGAGGGTCCGGCTCCACAGTCGTTCAGGTAGCAGCCAACCAAAGTACCGTCACGAGATTCCCTTATCTCCTGGCGATACTTTAGCAAACTTAAGAGACTTGGAAAATTTACTTTCCTTAAACGCCTCCTTGCCCGTAGGAGGAAGACTAGGAAAGTTTTGGCAGCAATGGGCAGAAATGGGGGCGTCTCGAAGGGTAGTACGTTGGTTAAAGAGAGGTTACTCCCTACCTTTCAAACGAGACCGGAACGGGCTCAGGTGCCCTATTCCCCTAACCGCCCATGCGCCAAGACAACTAGTCACCTCTTACGCCAAGGGGTCAGAAAAAGACCGAGCTCTCCAAGAAATGCTACTGAGCTTGTCTCAAAAACAGGCGATAGAGGAAATGCCAGAAAATCAAATGGGTTTTTTCAGCAGAGTTTTTCTGGTTCCCAAGAAATCCGGAGGGTGGAGGCTGGTAATCGACCTTTCCCCCATAAACGGTTTTCTCCGAGTGATCACCTCTCAGATGGACACGGCCCAGGTGATAAAAGGGTCATTACGGGAAGGGATGTGGGGTACCTCCATAGATCTCTCCGATGCTTACCTCCATATTCCTCTCCATCGCTCGGCAAGAAAATTTCTAGCCTTTCAAGTAGGGAAAAGACGATTTTGGTTTCTGGCACTTCCCTTCGGTCTGGCTACGGCCCCGTACGTTTTCTCCAAGGTCATGAAGGTACTGAAAACATGGGCACGGCTAGAAGGGATGTTAGTCTTTCAGTATCTGGACGACTGGTTTCTGGCGAACCAAGACAGGCAGGTAACCGAGAATCATACAATGTCTTTAGTTCGCAAGGCACTAGAGGTAGGTCTAGTAGTAAATCTAGCCAAGTCCGAACTAACCCCCAAACAGTCCATTACCTTTCTAGGGGAGTTTTGGGATCTGGCAATAGCAAAGGCGTTCCCTACGCCAGAACGCCGCCAGAGAATTGCAGATGCCATAAAAGGTATTTCCCCAGGAAAGAAGGTGAGATTACAGGCCATGGAATCGCTCCTCGGCCTGTTAGTGGCAACAGAGAAGACAGTCCCCCTGGGCCGTCTCCATTACAGGCCATTTCAAAGCCAGGTAAGATGGGCGTTGCATCAGGGTCGTTCACCCGCAGCGAGGATGCAAGTGTCACAGGTAACCCTACAAGCCCTACAGTGGTGGTGCGATGTTCTAATTATGTCCGAAGGAATGCCATTTCAGCCCCCCACCCCGGAGATAGAGATTCAGACCGATGCGTCCCATGCGGGGTGGGGAATTTATTGGAATGGTCAGGTATGGAAGGGCAAATGGCCACCCTCGCTTCAGTCCTACCACATAAACTGGCTGGAGCTTCGGGTGGTCTGGATTGCCCTAATCAAGCTGACCAACCAACTCAGAAACAAGGCAGTCCTTTTTCGGTTAGACAACTCCACAGCCATAGCTTACCTCAACAAGCAGGGGGGCACCAAATCACGATCCCTGTCCAAACTTGCATTCCAAATTCTTTCAAAGGCCAGGGAGGAACAGGTGACCGTTTCCGCCCGTCACCTGGCCGGGAAATTAAACGTCCTAGCGGACTTAGCCTCCAGACAGGGTCAAGTTATCAACACCGAGTGGTGCCTATCCCCTCGGTCCTTTCAGTGGGTGACACACCAATCCCCATGGGGTGCCCCGACTCTGGATCTGTTTGCAAACGCGATGACCACCCAACTTCCCCGGTACGTGTCTCCTTGCCCGGACCCAGCAGCTTGGGCAGTAGACGCTCTCAATTGTCAGTGGCCACGGGACGAGGTACTGTATGCCTTTCCCCCACAAGCAATCTTAGGGCAAGTCCTGCAGAGAGTAATCGAGTTGAAACCACCGTTCCTATTACTCATTGCCCCATGGACACCGGAAGCCCCATGGTTCGCCCTCCTACTCCATTGCAAGGTAGTAAGGTCGATACCGATCCCATGCCACAACGAGTTGCTATCACAACCCCATTGGCATCACTTCCACCCCTCCCCTCGCTTACTGAACCTCCACCTATGGTGTCTGACCAGTCCTTTCTGAAAAACAAGGGTTTTTCTAAGCAGGTGAGAGAGAAAATAGTAAACAGTCACAAGGGTTCAACGGCCAAAGTTTACAGGTCGCAGTGGAATAAATTTGCCGCTTGGTGTAGCACTTCTAAGCTAGATCCGTTTCAGGCTAGCCCAGCAGTGGTAGCGGATTTCCTCGATCACCTTTTCACGGAGGTGAAATTAAAGGTAAGTTCCATCGAGGGCTATAGGGCCGCTATAGGGTCAAGACTCAAAGCGTCTACAGGCTACGACCCGGGCGAAGATACTTCCCTATCACAGCTAGTAAGACATTTTAAAGTAAACTCCCCACCCTGCCCATCCAACATAGCGCAGTGGGATTTATCATTAGTCTTACAGTATCTTCAGCGCCCAGATATATTTAGTAAGGACGTGATTTCAGCAAAAAACGCAACATTAAGATTCACGTTTTTATTGGCCTTAGCTTCGGGCAAAAGAAGAGGCGAAATCCATGCCCTAGACAGAAAGGTAAATAAAGATAAGGGTACATGGGAGAAGGTCACCCTAGTCCCTAGAGCAGGATTCATGGGAAAAACCCACATCATGACCCAAGGGATGGGAACGTTCGATCACATTACTCTCCCATCCCTACCAGATGACCCCGACTCAGACGGTCTGGTCTCTTTGTGTCCCATCAAAGCGCTGCAACAGTATTTGGAAATGTCAGAGGCCTACCGATCAGAAAATCAGAAGGCTCTCATCATTTCGTTTATGCCGAAATTTAACAAAGATCTTTCGAAACAGTCGATCTCAAATTATATTAAGAGGATCATTTTGGCAGCCTATGACGATGCACAAATCGACCCTAACCCGTTAGGGGAATCAAACATCAAAGCCCATCAGGTAAGGCAAGTAGCCAATTCCCTCAGGGCGGTACGCAACGTGTCCCTTTCGGATATATTAAAAACAGGTTGTTGGGTTTCCCCCAACTCGTTTGTTAAATACTATCTGAAAGATTTTTCTCAAGATGAATTGTCTGGCTTATATTCATTAGGACCGTTCGTGGCTTCAGAAACGACCATTACAGGCTGAGTGTTTCTGTTGTAGGAATGCTTCTCCCAAGTTTAAGAACAAGGGCAAGCACAAGAGTAACTTCTCCAAGGGCCGTAATGGGAACAGTAACAACAACAACAAGCCACGAAAGTAACAACCTACAAGAAGGTCTTTCCTTCTTACTCTGAACATTTCGCCTTTCGCTCAGGTCCTTTGGACCATTTCGGTTCGTGCTTATATTAAGTTACGGACGAACGCTGGACGGTTATGTTTAATTAAGCATTTATTTACTCCGAAGTGTTCAGGATCGCATGTGTAATGAGTACAGCCCAGTCTTCGGTCTTACGGCTACTCGGATGCTTAAGTTTTGATCTCCTTTCTTCATGTTTTTCAGAAAGAAAGGGGGGGGGGGACCATGTCGGTCCCAGACGTACCCAGTGACCGTACACCCGTTGTAGCCGGAAGGCCGAAAGCCGGTTTATGGTTCATGGTATGAGGTACCATAGTGTCATTATGGGCTTATGGGACCATAACGGCCCCATATAGGAAAACAGTCATAAATAAGCAAAATTTTTCTGTTTTTCATTTTATGACGATTTACAGTAGTTTTAGTACTATCTAGTCAATCGCTGTGAGTTTATTTCAAATAAACGTGGTAATTTATCAAATGAGAAGAAGAAAAGTTAGACAGCGGACTCGCTTTCTTTTTCAAGTTTGAATTGCATGTCTTGTAAGACACTTCAGTCACTTTACTAGAAGTGTCAAAGAGTTTATTTGCGTAATTCCTATGGATTTACGATCGTTTTGTAGTACTTCTAAATAAACCTAATTGTTCATCAATACATAGCAAGTGAATAGTGAGAACTTGAGGAAGGGATCCATCCGGTGGGCGGTTGGAGGGGGATGGTGATAGTTCTCAAAAAAGATGATGGCATGGTTGGAAGCCTTCTCATCTCAACTGACAGTTGCTGTGATATTTTTTACTTTGTTACGATTTACCTTATGTTGAAAGACCGGAATGGTACGCCTCCGGACTTTATTTAGGAAATCATTAAAAGAATTGAAACTTAGCTGACAAGTTTTATTTCTTCTTTGCGTCGAGTGCACAGCACTCCTCGCCTATATGCAATGAGCTTTTACAAGCCATAGTGTAATTCGCGACCTTTTTGGGCAGTTCAAGAATGGCAGGCTCCCCTGCTCCGGACTCAAGTCCCATTAAAAGTGGAGATAAGCGAATTCAAAGCTTTTGCGAAGTAAAACTATCGTTTTATTTCGTAAAACGAGCTTTTACGAGTAAAAGCGCAATTCGCGTTCTCCACTTTTAACTTTGATTTTAACCCGTCCCATCCATCCCCAACTAGCCTGGGCGTGTTTTACCGCCTTTTGGGGCTAAAAAGGGAATGTCGTTTATACGAGACTAGCAGACGACGTCTCGGGCATTCTGATTGGCCATAGGATGGATGGAAGGGTTAGAGTATCTTGAACAGTACCTCAAAAAGTTCTTTTTTATATTGCGTGGTAAATATTACTGGAAGGGAACCCATTAAAAGTGGAGAACGCGAATTGCGCTTTTACTCGTAAAAGCTCGTTTTACGAAATAAAACGATAGTTTTACGTCCCAGCCCTTTATTCAGTGGTTTGAAAGCAAAGAATATTGAATGAAGGGGCAGCAGTGGAAATCTAATCAAATGTGATCTTTGAAACGGACTTAAAATGAAAAGTCACAGAGATCAGTATTGATTTATTTACATATTTATTTGTGTAAACATCAACACAAAACGTCACAATATGGGTAATATGTACACTAGAACCCGGGGATAAGACCACCGGAAATAAGACCAGTTTTCGTCAGTCCCAATGTTATTCATTCCCACCATAGAAAGGCTTGGAAATAAGACCACAACGGAATTAAGGCCATTGACCAGTTATAAAGGTAGTTTTGTATCAGGGGCTCTTGTATGTGTTGCTGCTTATGTGTCATATCAGCGAATGTTTAAACTCGCTGAAATTTCAGTGAATGTGTCAAATCGCTGGCTCAATCAGCGAATGTGTAAAGTCGTTGAAATTTCCAGCGAATTTTAACATTCGCTGATTTTAAGCCACAAATATTTGACACATTCGCTGAAATTTCTCTGACTTTTGATGAACCTTTGATTGCTTGACCTGCCGATTGCTTTCAAGTATAACAAAAAGGGGTAGTATTATCTAATTAATAGCTACTGCTGCTTATTGGACTGTCTGAAAGACGACGAAATTAAGGTGCAAAGGAATTAAGCCCAGCTCAACTCTGGGTTCAACAATTACTACCGGTATTATGATTTACGGCAAGATGTGCATAATTGCAATTGTGCTTTATTGCAATCACATTTAGAATACTTTCATTTAGAGAAGTCTTCACGCCTATAAAGATTATTTTTAAAAGGAAAACACTCACACTTGTTATCTTATTGTTTAACTTTTATTCTAGAACAGATATTTCTACAAAAGGTTGTCTATTAATTTTCAGTTACATATTATTTAACATGCATTCAACATCTTTGTCGAGCTCGTACAGTTAATATAACTGAACAAATTGAATATTCCAAATTGTGGATTTTTAATAAAAAAATAGCAACGCGAGCAACTTTAAACTTACAAATACAAATATTACTTCTCATTCATTCAAATAGATTATTTTTTTCTTGGCGGGGTGAAGGGGGGGGGGGGGGTATTTTACATCTCGTTCATGCAGGTAAGGTTGGAGTGGCAGCGAGAGTTGCATTTGACTTTTACCTTGAAACATTCACATCTGTTTGACTGGCATCTTTTCGCTCCTGAACAGTTGCATTTAACAAAGCCCTGACCTCTATGTTCGTTTTCAATCAGCAATTCAAAGATTCCCGAAGCCTAATTGCATTTAAGTTCTCCGTAGTACAGGTGTGAAGCTAAACACTCTGTAGGTAAATGCAATAAACAGTAACTGCAATTTTCCTCCTTTCAATAACCGCATAATTGGTCGTTGATACCTGAGTAGGCCTCAAAACTGGGTACCAGATTAACATGAATAGGGAACAGTTTGGTTATACTACCCTTTTTTGTTATACTTGAAAGCAATGAACATGTGTAATCGACAATCAAAGGTTCAACAAAAGCCAGGCAAATTTCAGCGAATGTGTCAGATATTTGTGGCTTAGTATCAGCGAATGTGTAAATTTGCTGGAAATTTCAGCGCGTTGACACAGTCGCTGATTTGACACATACATAATATATGCACATATGGCACTAGTATAACAGGCGGTAACTAGATGCATACTAATATCAATCTCGTAAATAATTTTAATTTGTGTTATTTGAACACTGAAAACGTGTTTACAACTATATTTGCAAAAAATCCACCAAAATACAACTGTTTTGGTTCCATTTTTTAATAACTTATTTCAACACGTAGTATAACTGACACATATACACGAATGTTACGCAAGAGGTGTTTTGCTACTATATCTTTCATGAAATTTTTCTCTCGTATGCGCACCATCTCATTTAAAATTATTCCTTAAAAACAAGACAGTGCAGAACAACTAAAGTTTTGTATATATGCAAAATATTCCCACGCATGGAATAATTATCTACTACAATTCAACGAGAATGACACAACACTCACGACACACCGTAACAACAAAGTATAGAACATCATAGTTACAGGATACAGCATCTCAGAATGTTCAACAAATCATCGCCTTGGTCAGTCCTCGGTGTGATGACCATGCCCGTTGGAATAAAGTGTGGCGCCATTAATAACGGCCCCGGCGCGGTAGGCCGTACCGGGGTGACTGTTAGCTGGTATGCGGATGCCGTCCTTCGCCATGCCTTCCACAAGTACTCGTGTGTCCTCATCCGCAGCGCTATCGTCCAGAGACTCCGACTCAAACGATGTATCGAATATCTCCTCCAGCTTGGAGTCCAGCGAGCCTTGTTTTGGTGCCAAGTCGCGACGTAGCGGGGTCGATCGAATGGGCAGAGCGAGATCGAGGCTGAACTGCTTACCCTGGTCACGCAGCTTCCTGCGCGGTGATAGGCATATAGAGTGACTGTTAGAATCCATGCTTCGTGTCTGCAGGTGCTTCAGATACTCCAGCATGACGTCATTCATGTCATCAAACAGTGCTGCGAAGCTCCCATTAATGAAATTCGGTGACATGGGAACGTTGCTGAGAATTAAGCTCAAGCCGTAATCCCTCCTCTTGCCATGGAGCAGGCCTTCGCGGTGTCGCCTACCAACACGAGAAATGACCTGCTCACCGATCTTGATGACTTGCTCATCGGCCTCCTCAAACACCTCATCCTCGATGTCCTCCTCTTTCTGCTCCTCTGCCAGCACTGTGTTGCAGGTGGACTGGATAATCTCCCAGTCGCGACGGATGTCCGTCTCCGTCGTGTACTGTGACGTCACCGTGAAACGGATGACGTATTTGCCCTTGAGGGAAGCAGGGACCATGTGAAGTTTTCCGCTTTTGTTGAGTTGTTTAAGCAGAGTTTCTGTCAGGATGTTGTCGCCCTAAGTACAGAAAGCCCTTTTTACTGTTTATATTTTCTATGAATGCATGGGGGTATCTGACATAATTTTATTTCTAAATCAGGTGACAGTAATGTGCTTACACTTTCTACAAGGTAAACTAAAGATACATGGGCATGCTAGTTTAATACTTCTTTCTTGTAATAATTAATAATCTAAAATAATGATTATGTGCATGTTTATAGAAATCAACAGTGAAATAGATATTTAGTCTCTGTTTCATCTTTTGGATTATACGCGGTTCAATTCTGAGCCAACCCTCATAACGAGAAATCTAAATTCAACTTCAAAAATTCACCTTAACTCTAAATACCACCATTCCAAGATGTCTCTCTGCTGGGATTTCAAACCGTTTATCAGCACGTACCAAAACTTCAAACTTCTTGGCCAAAAGCACGCCCTGTAAGGTAAAGAAAACAAGCGGGATGTTACCTCTGTCGAAAGCACATGATATGTACAGCATAAGTACATGGCATATGCGCCTTGTTTTAAGCCCATAGCATGTAAACCTTGTAAAAATTATACCATGCAGACCATTAAGTTTTAGTTTCTTTATTTTATTTCTCTAGAAATTGTAAAGGTGATTACAAATATCACGATATGTACACATTTTGCGTTAAGAAGAAATTTTTGAGAAAGAAGAAAAGTAAATTTTCATCGATGAAAACGAAATGCAACATTGTCATGATAATAAGTTCTGCTGTTCGAGGATTATACTAAGGGTGATTTTGTACATAGCAAGCATCTGACCTTAAGTCTGACAATGCTTCACGCTAGTCGCTAAAAATGGGTGTACAAATACTGGGTGTACACAAAGAATCGACAAATAGGGCAGATGTGTAGGAAGGTTAACAGATAATAATCCGTGACTTAAGATCGGTCATAAAGATTACACAAAGTCTCACTTTCTACGTACTTTTCTAATATGTGCTTGTAAACCCTTGACTCCGAATGAGCGAATGACGAACCATAATTTGAGAGCTCTGAAGCGTTTGCTGAGAGGTATCTGCCAGTGCTGAAAACATGCCATGTTCAACTTCGAAATGATATGTTTTTGAAGAGGTTTGCTTACAAACAGATATCACGACTTTTGGTGGAAATTTGAAATGGTCTGAAAATAGTATGACGGTGTAGACTAGTTCATTGATATCAAGCTGACACTGCAATTCCCAATATAATCTTTCTTGATCAACAGAGTCGAATCGTTCGACACTTACACTTAAATATGCTTTTATAATAATTTTTCTGAACATTTATAGTATTTTACATGATTTGACATTTATATACGGCCTAGGAATTGTGCTCAAGTCGAAATTGTATGAATATTTTGTTGAATAATGAACATTTTACTGTACCATATAATCAATAGCTGCTCCTGAGTGCATGTCAAAAGGATAAAAACAACAGTAAGTTTAGTTGCTTATATACTGGTTGTTTTTCAAACCAGGCTATGATTTTTAGTATTAATTTCCTTAACTTAGATCTAGCGTGTTGGGAAACGTGAAAGCTTAACAGTATTTGCGATAAAATTAATTCCATTACAAAAACGTATTGACATTTATTTGTTCTATCACATCATATAAGCGATTATGACGGTCTGTCTTCAGCAAATCAGCAACACTCAGCATAATTTACATAATCTTACTTATTTGACTATCTAATGCCGTTCAAAGATTACCTGTGTTTTCATGGCGTAGGTACAGTGGCTGCACATTGAAAGTTCTGTGAAGAGCACCGCTGTTCTTCAACCTGTATGTGACACATATTATAGCTAGACTTAAATATAAGATCAGTTATCCATTGCATTCTGTTCAATTAGTCTCAACTAGAACATAAACTGGCTAACTCAGAATCTGAAATTAATATTGAGTAATTACCAATCTTAAGAAAAAATCGAAACATAAAAGTGTTAGAGAAGAAACGATGAATATTATTTAAGTGTAAAAACAGTTCCTCAGTCTGAAAAGACATAAGAAAAGAAAAACAACAGAACAAATCAAAAATTAAGCACAGTTCTAAATGTGCCATTACCTTCAGGGTGATCTTTTCAAAGGATCAAAGTTAGATGTAGAGGTACATCGCTTACCACATCGCTGTACAATCGAAATGTACCATCATCCACTTAGACGGGTTGAAGGCGAATGACTGTGCGTACTGGACGCCCTCTAGGAAGTGCCTGAACTCCGGGCAGATGAATGCAGTACCAGCATAGGCGGCGTCGATGTGCATCCACACCCCTTCTTCCTCACCTGTCAGTAAGTCATTATGAGATATGAATTTCCCAAATGGCATCTTACCTTTGTATTATGACTGGTAATAGAGCTACTGAAATAGGAAACACCACTAAATACGAATTCGGGACACTGTTTCTAATAGACGAATTTCCAAGGCCTGATTGCCAGAAAACGCGCGGTTTGTAAATGTCCAGTTGTTACTTGTCGGTTGAGAAATGGTCGATCAGAAATGTTTGGTTTGAAATGAATATTGGAAATATAACCCAAGAGAATCTAACTCATGCCTTCGAATCATGTATGCTCGTGTATGGCAGTGCATAAGTCATCTATTAATCAACAGGGGGTTGTCAAAGAAAGCAGACACTAGGAGAAAGTAACAGGTTCAGAAAATAACTAAGCTTATTTTCTTTACTGTACAAGTTTTGATACCTTTTATTTCATTTGAAACTATTTTTTTGCCCATGATGACACTGGGTGCAACAGGCATGCACCAGGAAAACGAGCTACATGAAGTTGTGGAATACTTACAGATAGGACCCAGTTCTTTAAGGTTGTCAAAAGCACAAGCCCCAGTAGTGCCCAGAGTAGCGCAAAGCTGCAACAATAAAACACACAAGATCTGACAATAATGCGCTCACAGAAATTAGCAACACTTCTAGTGCCATTGAACTTTTCAGTGTGTTTATGATTGTTCAATGTTTTATGACTTTATCCATCATCTCGTTTTACAAAAAATTAAACATCTGAAACAGTTATACAATTTTCCTTTTTACACATATTGTAAATGTTACATACTATGTACATTTGACATTGTAAGAAAAGAATACTTTTGTTGCAAAACACTTTTTCCTTGGAGGACACTTGGGGCATAGTTTGTTCTAAATTACCCTGAGACCTTATCAATGAAACTACCAAAATTCTGAATGATTTCACGTTTTCAGGCACTGAGACTTAGACTGCACAAGAAATCCACTGTGTAATTTTGCAATGTAAACCACTAAGCAAGTAAACAGCTTCATTTGAAAAGTTTTATATGATACCCAATCTAAAGAAAACTTAAGTATTCTGGAACTATGACCAGAATTTATCGAAACAAAAAATCGGTTGGGACTAAGTTTGACTATTGTAATTTGTTTGGCAGATGTCTATTTTCTAGGTGAATTCCGTTATCGGAAAACCCATTTACTGCATTTAATATTTAAAAACAACATGATCGGAAAACCCATTTACTGCATTTAATATTTAAAAACAACATGATTTCATTTGATGGTATGAAAGCTATTTCATTACTGTGTTGAAAACATGCAAAAAAAACCAAGTTTTAGATCATCAGACCAAATGCTAACCATTCTTTTTGGATAAAATCTCAAACAAATTAAGTTTCAGGAAACCGAATGTTTTGGGAGAAAAGACACAGGGACCTAATAATGCGATATTTGTTGCTTGCAGCACTATGTTGAGCTCTAATGATAATCTTATTCATCGAAAAAATTTAAGCTTGGTATTGATGCTGGCTTCGTTTAGTTAATTCTAATATTTTAGCCACCGTTGAGTCAGTTGATCTATAATTCTCCTTTGCCAAACAAAAAACTCACCTGACTTTTATTCATTAAATTATATAACATTTTGTCAAAAAACCTAAGAATATAGTAATGCAAGGGGCAAATCAAATCCAGAATAAACAAGTCACTGCATGCAGGCATTTATACATTCTTACACGTCATGTTTGGACTGATTGTTTGACAAATCAGAAATTATACTCAAACGGGTGCAGCAGCAAAGAAATATTACAAGTGTCACCACTGACGTCAGTGAGCGTGTATTGTCAGGGCAAAATTAGTCTGATGTTCATAGCTAAACTACTGAGATGTTATCGAATAATAATAACAAAGAATGCGACTACATGGTGTGTGGGCTTATGAACAAAAAGCCTAAAAATGGGACACAGTATTTTATAATCAGCCGGGTATCGCAGTATGTTGAAGGGCATGCTAGCTACTGTTTGTTAGATGTCTCTTTATATATCTCACCATTATTGATTTTTGAGCTACTATTTATCACCACGCACCACTCAAAAAGATTGTAAAGAATGTCAGCAACTCCCCGTCGTCAAGTGAAATGAAGATTTACCACAAAAAAAAAAAAAAAAACAAACTATGATGTCACTTCATCAAAAGTGATTACACACAGTGACTAAAATGACTAAAAAACTTTTCATTTTTCAATCAATTTTATTCCATGAAGCCAAGATATCTTAAGGTGTTATTATTCATCATTAAGAGGATTTGTGCACAACTAAAGCTTTCTCATTTTAGTGGTTCTATAGAGAGAAGTGAGAATGTTCTATTTATTTACCGAGGTTGCCTGATATACTCAGCAATCTGCATCCACCACCTCAATCACATTTTCTTTGGGTATATAGTAATGGTAGGATAATGACATTATTACGTAAACATGAACAAACATTTTTTAATGAAAATCTATCTCTAACCGTTCCATCTCTTCTATCTATAACCGTTTTCGAGATAATAGTCAACTTCTGGTTTTTGACATTGTCCATGACCGAGGAGGTCAAAGTCGCCGAGGTACCTATTGCTTGTTGTCTTTTGGGCCTTAAGAGTCGAAAATAAGGTCAAAATATCTCTATCTGTAACCGTTTTCGAGATAATTGCCAAGCTAAGAAAACAATGGGGATTTCGCGTGTAATCATCTTGTAATCATCAAAGAATTTGCCTCATATAAAATGTTAATGAAAATCTATAAAACACTGAGTATGACCAACTAGACTAGACATGCTACATTATGCCTGTGCCAAATTAAGTCATCATATCCCTAGCCGTCCCAGAGCAGTTCGCGTGACAAGGTTTTTGCGAAAAAAGGGAATCATACGAAATCCTTTACCAACTCCTTGTACAAAAGCAATACAACAGAGGATTAAAAATCTCCAAGTGTAACAAGACGTTATATAGAACATCGGGTTCAACCTAAACTTTTTTTAGCAACGGTTAGAACCACGGTACCCTTTAGTCTACAATGACAACAGCATAATCACGAGTAAAAAACAATGAATTTGCATAAGCGTGTGCACAAGGATCGACTTACATAGAATGGTATCAAGCCATTTTCTCGATCTTCTGCGATAGCTTGTCGCAGTGTATTTCCGCGTAGGCTCAGCTTGTCATCACAGGAAAGCAAGCGCATCTTCACCAGGCCTATCAAGCCAGCCTTCTCCACAGAAGAGTGTGCCTGAACACACATCATATACTAATGTGAACTTCAATCTTTACTGTATTCTTCAATCTGATATAACTCGGTAACTTAGAAACGTATACTACAAGTCGATTCAAATTAAGATTCTTTAAATATAAAATTAAAGCGTAGAAGTTATGCAAACCTGCTCCGAACAATATCCTACTAATCGTGCATTGATCTCAGCGTCTTCGAGCTGTGGATCCATCGTGCGACAGTTACGAATAGCTTCCGTTCTGGCCGCAAGCAGTGCCACGAACGTCGATTCACTTGCTGTTGTCTACACCATTATAAAGTCATTTTAACACATAATGCTTCTCGATTTATACGGCAATCCTTATTGTAATCTTCCCAGGTTAACCGTGAATATTATTGTTACTGACCAAAAGGTGAATAAACATGATCAACATGTAATAGCTGTAAAATACACCCAGATGCAAAATACCTTTAGCAGCATACATACTCTTACACTTAACTACACGACTAAGTGACCAGTTTATAGCTTACATAGCGCATTACAGGGCAGACGGGGATCAGAGTCATTGACTAGAACTGTGTACCTTACCTGGATTACACCTCCACCCATTGTCTGTTCATTACTGTGTAAAAACTCTGCAGGCAAACCAATCATTTTTCCTAGCCAGTCCATAACTATCGTTTCAAGTTCAGTGGCAGCTGGACTCGAGGCCTGTTAAAACATACAAGCTTTCTGAAGAAGCTACAGCAAAACCTCATTCTGGACAAACCCTGAAATACCAGAAACCTGCCAATACCGGACAATCCCTTTTTCCCCAAATTGGTTTTCATGACCCCTGAAACAGTATACGTATGTTATACGTATTTAATATCTAAAATGCATGGACAAAATGGGCATTTTTCCTCGGACGCATAAATAACGTATAAAATACGTATAAAAATATCCGCATTTCTAGAACCATATGTTATATATATATAATGCGTGGGAAAGAAAATGCCCATATTGAATCAATAGGCCTATATAGGTATGTATTAAACCTAACTTGCCCATTTTGCCCACGTACACGTTTAATACCCGCTGAAAACTTTGTCGTGTATATACCAGACAAAATCCGCAAGTCCCCCATTGTCCGGTGTAGGCAGGATTTACTTACTAAGTTTTTTTATAACTCCAGTATTGAGCAGGGACACGGAAATATCTCACATACCGATATTTTAATATATTACAGTGCATATAGAACTAAGCAAATAACACGATTTGTGGTCAATATTTTTCTATGGAAATATGGCATTTCTCAGTACAGGACCAAATTTGTTCCAAAGGTTTTATAAACGATAATGAACCCAGACCCAGATATAATCTCTAAACAACATTCTAAACCATAACGCCACAGATCAATTTTGTAGAAGGCAGGACAAGTGTATAACAATAACTCAAGCTGGTCCATCTTTGTTGCCGGTGTAACAGGTTATCTTACCAAACCCCTCCTGTACAGCTCCCACCCCTGGGGATATATGCTAGGCTATCTTTCCCATCCAGTATATTTATCTCCCCCACGAAACTTTTTGCTTGTACATATATTTTGATAACATTTGCTCATGTGAACAAATGGACTTAATTATACCGTATTAAACTATCTTGAATTAATTTATTGACTAAATTCAACATAATTCAAACAAAATATAAAAAGGTATCCTTGATCAGAAAGCTCTTTATTTTTCTCTTTTTATCATTTTAGAGAGCCCAGGTGGATACTCCTGATCGCTAAAATTATCATAAATGACATCCACGTTATCCAAGAAGCGCTTTCTTGTATGTTCAATTTTAGAAAGTGATACCAATAGGGGGCAAAAAATAGCAGGTGGAGGGGGAGGCTAGTCTATCTCCCCCCCCCCCCAGGGGGGGGGGCTGTACAGGGGCAATATATACTGTTACGCCGATACTTAAACTTACATGACATTATGTATCTCCAGTTTAGAAAATATGGAATTACATACGCAGAGCGCGAAACAACAGGAAAACAATTATGGAAGCAGCGACACCAGACAGTGCTTGCTTATTTTATCTTTTCACGTGACTTGAATTTCGGGTTTAACTGATTCTGTGAGCGTTTTCAGAATTCTGTAGCACACAGTTTTGGGGCAATGACAGTAGTAAGAGATGCCACTTTGAAAACTGCCAGCATTCACGAAACAATCGATCAGTCAAAACACATTCTGTGAACAGAAAACAACAAACAGCAAATAGAGGGGTTTTAAAGAATCAGACGGTGATCAATACGAAGGAATTGATGTGATGGTAGTGACTGTCCTTTCCTTTCGCACTTTGAAAGGCAATTGCAAGGCCCACTGCTTGCAGCCATTGTTGACAGGGTTTGTTCTACCTCAAGGTAAAAGCTGTTAGTCCCCGGAGGAGGTGCCGAATATTCGCCCTCGGCTTTACAAGGCTTACGGAGATCTACATACGTCGTACTAAGAGGCGACAGTAAAAAGTTATTAATACATTTTTTGTTTATTAAACATCACAGAAAGCGGATCTGCCCCATGTGCGTCCTTCTGAGAGCTGCCCCATGTGCGTCCAGATGCGAGGTGATTTGTAACTGGTTTTTGTAAATATTAGTGATATGATTAGGATTCCGGTTTGTTCTGTTCGACCATCGCACTGTATGGTATACGCGTAAGCGGCATGCGCGGCGGCATTAGGCGCATGCTGCCTGAGCCTAAGGCAGAGAGGCATGCCCGTTAATACTTAGCCCGCTCGCCAAAATAAAGAATCGAATTGCGTATATTTGACAAGAAAAATATATTATTTTCATCCTATTTTATTTAAAGTTGTGGTCACAAAATGAAAAATATAGAAGTTATAGAAAAGGGTCTGATGAAATTTAGCAGAGAATTGGATAAGAATAACATCATTCAGCAAGTTCAACTGCTTCCAAGCAAATTGCACAGTCTCAATGCTCAAAATTCTACCTTTTTGTTTGATTGAATGCAGGAGTCAATAGCATTTACTACAAGCATGCCTCAAAATGAAGTCCGTACAACCTATACATCTGCCGACATGCCAATCAGCAAAGAGTGGATGTGAACGAAGAACTTACCCATATAAAGCCCAGACAGCAGATAGCGTCTGTAAGCATGCCACCAAGCAGGAACGGGTGCGAATGAAGAACTTACCCATGTGAAGCCCAGGCAGCCTATAGCGTCTGCAAGCATGTCGCCCAGCAGGGACGGGTAGGAATTAAGTGCAGGAAAATAAGCGTGCATGTGTGGGCTCTGCCAGTGTGTTATCTAGGAATATAAACAAGTTTGTCCAAGGACAAAGTCCCAGCTTACGAAAAGCAATAAGACCCATTCCAGCGTGCATGAGCGAAGGAATTTCCCTGAAATATCAAGCTTCAAAAGATGAGACGGCAAAGAGCTAGCTCAATAATTAATTTAGCACCGGACCAGAACATAGACCGATAAATGCATACAAAGATTTCTTTCCAAGAAAAATTGGGAACAGATTTTTTGTATATCTGGTAGACTGGATAGATTGCCATAGATACCTTCAAACAACGCTCGCATTTCGGACCAGTGCGCATATTTATGTAACTTGCCTCGATGCGCGGTTCTAATTCAGACAAGTGCGCATGTTTATTTAATTTGCGTTGATGCGCGGCTCTCATTTTGGAACAGTGCACATGTTTATTTAACTTAATAAAGATTAATGCGCGGTTCTTATTCCAGACCAATGCGCATGTTTATTTTACTTTCGTACTTATTTTGGACAAGTGCACAAGTTTCCTTAGGTTGTCTTGATGCGCGGGTCACAACATTCGTACATTATCGCCCAATGTTCCCTATTATCGCCCACCCGAAAAATATTATATTTATCATATTTTCGCATAGTGCAAGAATTGTTTCCTGCACTTTTAAAGCGAAAATTACAACTTTCTTGCATTATCGCCCAATATTCCCTATTATCGCCCACCCGAAAAATATCACATTTATCATATTTTCGGGTCATAGAATTGATTCCTGCACTTTTAAAGCGAAAATTACAACTTTCTTGCATTATCGCCCAATGTTCCCTATTATCGCCCACACGAAAAATATCATATTTATCATATTTTCGGGTCATAGAATTGATTATTGCACTTTTAAAGCGAAAATCACAACTTTCTTACATTATCGCCCAATGTTCCCTATTATCGCCCACACGAAAAATATCACATTTATCATATTTTCGGGTCATAGAATTGTTTCCTGCACTTTTAAAGCGAAAATTACAACTTTCTTGCACTATCGCCCAATGTTCCCTATTATCGACCATCCGAAAAATATCATATTTATCATATTTTCGGGTCACAGAATTGATTCCTGCACTTTTAAAGCGAAAATTACAATTTTCTTACATTATCGCCCAATATTCCCTATTATCGCCCACCCGAAAAATATCACATTTATCATATTTTCGGGTCATAGAATTGATTCCTGCACTTTTAAAGCGAAAATTACAACTTTCTTGCATTATCGCCCAATGTTCCCTATTATCGCCCATCCGAAAAATATCACATTTATCATATTTTCGGGTTATAGAATTGATTCCTGCTCTTTTAAAGGGAAAATTACAACTTTCTTACATTATCGCCCAATGTTACCTATTATCGCCCACACGAAAAATATTATATTTATGATATTTTCGGGTCCTAGAATTGTTTCCTGCACTTTTAAAGCGAAAATAACAACTTTCTTGCTTTATCGCCCAATATTCCCTGTTATCGCCCACCCGTAAAATATCACATTGATCATATTTTCGGGTCACAGAATTGATTCCTGCACTTTAAAAGCGAAAATTACAACTTTCTTGCATTATCGCCCAATGCTCCCTATTATTGCCCACACGAAAAATATCACATTTATCATAATTTCGGGTCATAGAATTGATTCCTGCACTTTTAAAGCGAAAATTACAACTTTCTTGCATTATCGCCCAATGTTCCCTATTATCGCCCATCCAAAAATATCATATTTTTCATATTTTCGGGACATATAATTGATCCCTGCACTTTTAAAGCGAAAATTACAACTTTCTTGCATTATCGCCCAATATTCCCTATTATCGCCCATCCGAAAAATATCATATTTATCATATTTTCGGGTCATAGAATTGATTCCTGCTCTTTTAAAGCGAAAATTACAACTTTCTTACATTATCGCCCAATGTTCCCTATTATCGCCCACACGAAAAATATTATATTTATCATATTTTCGGGTCCTAGAATTGTTTCCTGCACTTTTAAAGCGAAAATTACAACTTTCTTGCTTTATCGCCCAATATTCCCTGTTATCGCCCACCCGTAAAATATCACATTGATCATATTTTCGGGTCACAGAATTGATTCCTGCACTTTTAAAGCGAAAATTACAACTTTCTTGCATTATCGCCCAATGTTCCCTATTATCGCCCACACGAAAAATATCACATTTATCATATTTTCGGGTCATAGAATTGATTCCTGCTCTTTTAAAGCGAAAATTACAACTTTCTTACATTATCGCCCAATGCTCCCTATTATCGCCCACACGAAAAATATTATATTTATCATATTTTCGGGTCCTAGAATTGTTTCCTGCACTTTTAAAGCGAAAATTACAACTTTCTTGCTTTATCGCCCAATATTCCCTGTTATCGCCCACCCGTAAAATATCACACTGATCATATTTTCGGGTCACAGAATTGATTCCTGCACTTTTAAAGCGAAAATTACAACTTTCTTGCACTATCGCCCAATGTTCCCTATTATCGACCATCCGAAAAATATCATATTTATCATATTTTCGGGTCACAGAATTGATTCCTGCACTTTTAAAGCGAAAATTACAATTTTCATACATTATCGCCCAATATTCCCTATTATCGCCCACCCGAAAAATATCACATTTATCATATTTTCGGGTCATAGAATTGATTCCTGCACTTTTAAAGCGAAAATTACAACTTTCTTGCATTATCGCCCAATGTTCCCTATTATCGCCGACACGAAAAATATCATATTTATCATATTTTCGGGTCATAGAATTGATTATTGCACTTTTAAAGCGAAAATCACAACTTTCTTACATTATCGCCCAATGTTCCCTATTATCGCCCACACGAAAAATATCACATTTATCATATTTTCGGGTCACAGAATTGTTTCCTGCACTTTTAAAGCGAAAATTACAACTTTCTTGCACTATCGCCCAATGTTCCCTATTATCGACCATCCGAAAAATATCATATTTATCATATTTTCGGGTCACAGAATTGATTCCTGCACTTTTAAAGCGAAAATTACAATTTTCTTACATTATCGCCCAATATTCCCTATTATCGCCCACCCGAAAAATATCACATTTATCATATTTTCGGGTCATAGAATTGATTCCTGCACTTTTAAAGCGAAAATTACAACTTTCTTGCATTATCGCCCAATGTTCCCTATTATCGCCCATCCGAAAAATATCACATTTATCATATTTTCGGGTTATAGAATTGATTCCTGCTCTTTTAAAGCGAAAATTACAACTTTCTTACATTATCGCCCAATGTTACCTATTATCGCCCACACGAAAAATATTATATTTATGATATTTTCGGGTCCTAGAATTGTTTCCTGCACTTTTAAAGCGAAAATTACAACTTTCTTGCTTTATCGCCCAATATTCCCTGTTATCGCCCACCCGTAAAATATCACATTGATCATATTTTCGGGTCACAGAATTGATTCCTGCACTTTAAAAGCGAAAATTACAACTTTCTTGCATTATCGCCCAATGCTCTCTATTATCGCCCACACGAAAAATATCACATTTATCATATTTTCGGGTCATAGAATTGATTCCTGCACTTTTAAAGCGAAAATTACAACTTTCTTGCATTATCGCCCAATGTTCCCTATTATCGCCCATCCAAAAAATATCATATTTTTCATATTTTCGGGACATATAATTGATCCCTGCACTTTTAAAGCGAAAATTACAACTTTCTTGCATTATCGCCCAATATTCCCTATTATCGCCCATCCGAAAAATATCATATTTATCATATTTTCGGGTTATAGAATTGATTCCTGCTCTTTTAAAGCGAAAATTACAACTTTCTTATATTATCGCCCACTGTTCCCTATGATCGCCCACACGAAAAATATTATATTTATCATATTTTCGGGTCCTAGAATTGTTTCCTGTACTTTTAAAGCGAAAATTACAACTTTCTTGCATTATCGCCCAATATTCCCTGTTATCGCCCACCCGTAAAATATCACATTGATCATATTTTCGGGTCACAGAATTGATTCCTGCACTTTTAAAGCGAAAATTACAACTTTCTTGCATTATCGCCCAATGTTCCCTATTATCGCCCATCCAAAAAATATCATATTTTTCATATTTTCGGGACATATAATTGATCCCTGCACTTTTAAAGCGAAAATTACAACTTTCTTGCATTATCGCCCAATATTCCCTATTATCGCCCATCCGAAAAATATCATATTTATCATATTTTCGGGTTATAGAATTGATTCCTGCTCTTTTAAAGCGAAAATTACAACTTTCTTACATTATCGCCCACTGTTCCCTATGATCGCCCACACGAAAAATATTATATTTATCATATTTTCGGGTCCTAGAATTGTTTCCTGCACTTTTAAAGCGAAAATTACAACTTTCTTGCATTATCGCCCAATATTCCCTGTTATCGCCCACCCGTAAAATATCACATTGATCATATTTTCGGGTCACAGAATTGATTCCTGCACTTTTAAAGCGAAAATTACAACTTTCTTGCATTATCGCCCAATGTTCCCTATTATCGCCCACACGAAAAATATCACATTTATCATATTTTCGGGTCATAGAATTGATTCCTGCTCTTTTAAAGCGAAAATTACAACTTTCTTACATTATCGCCCAATGCTCCCTATTATCGCCCACACGAAAAATATTATATTTATCATATTTTCGGGTCCTAGAATTGTTTCCTGCACTTTTAAAGCGAAAATTACAACTTTCTTGCTTTATCGCCCAATATTCCCTGTTATCGCCCACCCGTAAAATATCACACTGATCATATTTTCGGGTCACAGAATTGATTCCTGCACTTTTAAAGCGAAAATTACAACTTTCTTGCACTATCGCCCAATGTTCCCTATTATCGACCATCCGAAAAATATCATATTTATCATATTTTCGGGTCACAGAATTGATTCCTGCACTTTTAAAGCGAAAATTACAATTTTCTTACATTATCGCCCAATATTCCCTATTATCGCCCATCCGAAAAATATCACCTTTATCATATTTCCGGGTCATAGAATTGATTCCTGCACTTTAAAAGCGAAAATTACAACTTTCTTGCATTATCGCCCAATGTTCCCTATTATCGCCCATCCGAAAAATATCACATTTATCATATTTTCGGGTTATAGAATTGATTCCTGCTCTTTTAAAGCGAAAATTACAACTTTCTTACATTATCGCCCAATGTTACCTATTATCGCCCACACGAAAAATATTATATTTATGATATTTTCGGGTCCTAGAATTGTTTCCTGCACTTTTAAAGCGAAAATTACAACTTTCTTGCTTTATCGCCCAATATTCCCTGTTATCGCCCACCCGTAAAATATCACATTGATCATATTTTCGGGTCACAGAATTGATTCCTGCACTTTAAAAGCGAAAATTACAACTTTCTTGCATTATCGCCCAATGCTCCCTATTATCGCCCACACGAAAAATATCACATTTATCATATTTTCGGGTCATAGAATTGATTCCTGCACTTTTAAAGCGAAAATTACAACTTTCTTGCATTATCGCCCAATGTTCCCAATTATCGCCCATCCAAAAAATATCATATTTTTCATATTTTCGGGACATATAATTGATCCCTGCACTTTTAAAACGAAAATTACAACTTTCTTGCATTATCGCCCAACATTCCCTATTATCGCCCATCCGAAAAATATCATATTTATCATATTTTCGGGTTATAGAATTGATTCCTGCTCTTTTAAAGCGAAAATTACAACTTTCTTACATTATCGCCCAATGTTCCCTATTATCGCCCACACGAAAAATATTATATTTATCATATTTTCGGGTCCTAGAATTGTTTCCTGCACTTTTAAAGCGAAAATTACAACTTTCTTGCTTTATCGCCCAATATTCCCTGTTATCGCCCACCCGTAAAATATCACATTGATCATATTTTCGGGTCACAGAATTGATTCCTGCACTTTTAAAGCGAAAATTACAACTTTCTTGCATTATCGCCCAATGCTCCCTATTATCGCCCACACGAAAAATATCACATTTATCATATTTTCGGGTCATAGAATTGATTCCTGCTCTTTTAAAGCGAAAATTACAACTTTCTTACATTATCGCCCAATGCTCCCTATTATCGCCCACACGAAAAATATTATATTTATCATATTTTCGGGTCCTAGAATTGTTTCCTGCACTTTTAAAGCGAAAATTACAACTTTCTTGCTTTATCGCCCAATATTCCCTGTTATCGCCCAGCCGTAAAATATCACACTGATCATATTTTCGGGTCACAGAATTAATTCCTGCACTTTTAAAGCGAAAATTACAACTTTCTTGCATTATCGCCCAATGCTCCCTATTATCGCCAACACGAAAAATATCACATTTATCATATTTTCGGGTCATAGAATTGATTCCTGCACTTTAAAAGCGAAAATTACAATTTTTTTTACATTATCGCCCAATATTGCCTATTATCGCCTACCCGAAAAATATCACATTTATCATATTTTCGGGTCATAGAATTGATCCCTGCACTTTTAAAGCGAAAATTACAACTTTCTTGCATTATCGCCCAATGCTCCCTATTATCGCCCACACGAAAAATATCACATTTATCATATTTTCGGGTCATAGAATTGATTCCTGCTCTTTTAAAGCGAAAATTACAACTTTCTTGCATTATCGCAAAATCTTCCTTATTATCGCCCACCCGAAAAATATTATATTTATCATATTTTCGGGTCCTAGAATTGTTTCCTGCACATTAAAAGCGAAAATTACAACTTTCTTGCAGTATCGACCAATATTCCCTATTATTGCCCAGCCGAAAAATATCATATTTATCATAATTTCGGGACATAGAATTGATCCCTGCACTTTTAAAGCGAAAATTACAACTTTCTTGCTTTATCGCCCAATGTTCCCTATTATCGCCCACTTGAAAATATCATAGAAATGACCTACTGACAACAAAATTACTGAAAAGTCCAACCAAAAGTACTTGCATGTAACATATTGTGCCCCTCTGCAAATTGAAACTTTGCTTTTTTAAGAAGAAAAATGGAAATTTCCAATTTTTTAAAAGCTGCAAACTTCGAAGCTCAGTGGATTCAAAAATAAGGCGAAATTCAAAAATCGAAAAATGTACTTTTTTCACCCCTTAGTTCTAGTTTCTTCATAACAAATTTCGGAATCTTCCGATGAAAAATGAGGGACTAGATAGATTTTTTCGTATTTTGCCCAAATCGGCAATAAAATCGCCAAAAATGGTTTAAACCAAAAAATAAAAAAAATCCTAATGCAGTAGAAGGTTAAAAACTCGTGTAAAAAATTTGGTACGAATCGGATAAAAAATAAAAACGATATTCCACTTTAACTACTTTGTTCAGAAAAAAAAAATTGGAAATTTGTCAATTTTCAGAAGTTGCAAACTTTGAAGCTCAGTAGATTCAAAAATAAGGCGAAATTCAAAAATCGAAAAAAGTACTTTTTTACCCCTTAGTCCTAGTTTCTTCATAAAAAATTTCGGAATCTTCCGATGAAAAATGAGGGACTAGATAGGTTTTTTCGTATTTTGCCCAAATTGGCAATAAAATCACCAAAAATGGTTTAAACCGCAAAAATAAAAATATTTCCTAATGCAGTAAAGGGTTAGGAACTCGTGTTTAAAATTTGGTAAGAATCGGATAAAAATAAAAAAGTTATTCCACTTTTAACGGTCGCGGGACGGACAGACGGACGGACGGACGGACAGACGGACGATACTTGCCCCCATCTGTATAGCCCTGTTGGCTAAAAAGCAAACTGGGCTAAAAAAAAAAAGACATCGGATAAAAAATGTAGGACGAGATACATTTTAAATTTTTTTCTTCAAAAATTCCCCAAAAATTAAAAAATCACCCGATCGACTAGAAAAGCACAAGCCGTATGCACGACACTTTAGGGATGCCTCATACCAAAAATAAATCACATCGGGTCAAAAATGTAGGAGGAGACACATTTTAAATTTTTTTCTTTAAAAATTCCCCAAAAATTCAAAAATCACCCGATCGACTAAAAAAGCACAAGCCGTATGCACGACTCCTTAGGGATGCCTCACACCAAAAATAAATGACATCGAATCAAAATTGTAGGAGTAGATGCATTTTGAATTATTTTCGAAAATTTTGCTTTAAAAATTCCCCAAAAATACAAAAATTGCGCGATCGACTAAAAAAGCACAAGCCGTATGCACGACCCTTTAGGGGTGCCTCATACCAAAAATAAATGACATCGGGTCAAAAATGTAGGAGGAGATACATTTTAAAATTTTTTCTTTAAAAATTCGCCAAAAATTCAAAAATCACCCGATCGACTAGAAAAGCACAAGCCGTATGCACGACCCCTTAGGGATACCTCACACCAAAAATAAATGACATCGGATCAAAATTGTAGGAGGAGATGCATTTTGAACCAAAGTTTACTAAATAAACAACTAACTAACTAACTAACTAACTAACTAACTAACTAACTAACTAACTAACTAACTAACTAACGGACACCGCCCGCAAACCGATAGGAATACCCCAGCTTACGTGTAACGTAAGCTGGGCTAAAAAAAACGTACATCAAGTAATAAAATGTATTCTCCATAAATCGTTAAAAACTAAGACTTGACTTGAAATATTTTGCGCTGAAGTTGCTGCGTATTTATTTGTTTGATCAAATTTTAATCGATTTTAGCCCGATGCAAAGAACCAGTCCGCAGAAGCCTGAAATCATTTGGACATAAACCTGAACTATTCAAGTAAGTCCAGAGATGTTGTGGAAAGAGGCCCTTGCTGGAACAGAATATGAAACAGATTGGTCTTTTTTTAATTACACCAGAATCTTGGGATCAGACCATCCCGCAAATCGGACCGCTTTTCACCAGAACCGAAATTCTCCTATTCATTTCTGTTATTAAGTTATCCCACAAATCGGACAACCCCGCAAATAGAAGCAAAAAAAAAAAAACCCCATTTTTGCCAGTCTCAATTGTCACTGTGAATCCGTCAAATAGGGCCGATTACTATGGAAAGCCGTTTTAACATCTAATGCTTATTTTTGATATCAGAATATAATTTAAGATATCAAGAAATCAATGCAGATCTCAATAATTTATATTTTGCGATCAATAATTGAATTTTAGATGGCAAAAACTTATTTTTGAGATCAAAAAATCAAATTTTAAAAATTGAAAAATCTTAAAGGAGACACACATTTACATAAAATATAACGAATCGTCAATTAAATTTTTAAGAAAACTTGAATTATTGAGATCAATAATAATAACACACTTTTTGATCTCAAAAATTGCTTCTTTTTTGTACAGTAAAAATTTTAAAAAAAGATTCTGCATGCAAGAACTAGTCATTGTTAATTTACAGATGTGTACTTCTGAATTTTTTAGTTAAAAAATGGACTGATATTTTGATATCAAAAATAAATTTTGGAGATAACAAAATCATTTGCAGATTTCAGAATACAAATTATAAAAGGCTCGTTCTGAAATAATGATATCTAAAATAAATTTTTGATATCAATAAAAGGAAAATGAATTATTGAGCTCAAAATTGACATTTCATTTTTGTTATCAAGAATTGAATTTTTCATCTAAAAAAAATGAGATATCATTAAATCATTTTTGATAACAATAAATATTTCTTGATATCTCTAAATATTTACTGATACCAAAAATTATATTTTGAGATCAAGAATACGTTTAGAGGTATCAAAAATACAATTACAGAGAGCAAAAACTAATTTTTGATATAAAAATATGGATTTTTAGAGATCAGAAATTAATTCTTGATACCAAATTCTGATTCAATATTTGAAATCAGAAATAATTTTCTATATCAATAATTTCCTAATAAATGTGAAAATGACATTCCATAGATACATGCGCACTTAAATTGATCTGTAATCTATGGAATGCCATTTTCACATTTATTAGGGAATTATTGATATCAAAAATTAATTTTGTTTTCAAAAATTGATTTTTTTATATCAAAAATTGATTTTCTATCTCTTAAAGTTCTTTTTCATATCAATAATTAATTTGCAATTATCTGTAATTATATTTTTGATAAAAAATCTTGATATCAATAAATACTCAGAGATATCAAGAAATATTTGTTGATATTAAGAATGATTTAATTATCTCTAAAAGGCGATTTTTATATATCAAAAATTCAATTTTCGATAGCAGAAATGAAACATTTGATAACAAAATCTCAGTTTTGAGCTCAATAATTTATTTTCCTATTGATATCAAGAGTTTTTATTCAGAATAAAACTTTTTCAATTTATATTTTGAAATCTGCAAATGATTTTTTGAGCTCAAAAATTAATTGTGTTGTTATTATTGATATCAATAATTGAAGTTTTGATCTCCAAAATTTACTTGACTATTCGCTAATTTTTTATAAATATGTGTCTCCCTGAATATTTTTTAAGCTCGTGCAATCGATTTTTGATCTCAAAAAAGTCCCAAGGGCGGTCCGATTTTCGGGCTTTCCGCTGCGCATCCTTCGATTATAGGTTTTGTTTATCAATGAATGTCTAATGAATGTCTTTTCCAAACGCATTCGTCGATCACAATAACTACAGTTTGTTAATGTCGTCACCATTAACGCACGGTTGATGTAAATAAAGCCATATAAATTAATGGGCCTCGGGATATATCTAACTCCATACAGACAGCATATGGTAATTATATGATTAACTCACGCCAGGCATGATGACCTTTTCCACATCGCCAAAGATGTCACTCCATGGCTCTCCGTCCTCTGGCGCTTGAGCTGCAATCAGCGGCCTCATGTATCCGGGCTTCACTCCCGGGAACACTCGACGTTCGCGGATGTTCTCCAGATAATCGGCTATGTAGTCCACCATCTCCTTCCCTAAAGTAACGTGTAGTCTTTGTAAGCAATATGAGAAGCTAGGCCTGTTTACCTGTCTATATACTACTTAAAAAGGAAATCCGTTACTCATAAAAATCATGAATCGCCGAGGAGTTCTTCCTTTTCTTCGATATTTGCTTCAACACTTACTTTATACAATAAGATGTATTTTAAAAAGAAATTAAAACAACGTTATATGAATTTTAGAAAAACAAAAAAAAAAAAAACAAAAAAAAAACACAAGCACAATCACAAATGCTTCTAGATCTGCCATTAAGTACTTTGTAAGCAAGCAGTATTTTGCTACGTCCCAAGTACTTGATGTCTCTCCCAAGAGCCACAATTCCCTTCAATCTTACAGTTCTCAACTGGCCAGTCGCCGGTCTGCATTCCTAACAGAATTCAAGGGTTGATTGTAATTATGGATTGCAATTTTGGACTTCAGTCCGTGTGTAATTGCAAAACTTCACACGAGTCAAAGACCCCATAATCGTTCCAGGTCGCACAAAACATCACACGAGTCAAAGACACCGTAATCGTTCCGGGTCACACTAAACACTCAACTGATCTCAATTTTGCTATATATCTACTTTTTTTTAAAGATTACAAGGATCCCAATGTTGTCTTTGACGTGTGTTGTGTATACAACTAAGTGTATACAACCGCGGGAAGCATATAAATTTCTCTTTCAAAAAAAAAAAAAAAAATACGTAGATATGTACTTGAGTTTTTAAATTTGAGAATTGTCCTAATCGACGGCTGTTGGGTCGGGAATTGTCCTGATCCGAAATTGTCCTGCTTCAGTTTGGAGATGTTTGCTGTTGTTGTTGTTTTTTATTTCGTATTATCATGGTTCTGAGACGGAATGCTTACTAAAACGTCGACGATCAAAACGATCTGAGGTTGGGATCAAACCACAACGAGAGCTCTTGTTGTACATTGCTTGTGACAGGTCGTGACCACAGTTCGACATCCAACCAACGTCTTTGACACAATGTTGAACAGACATTGAGTGGGCAACGTTGCTTTGACGTTGCTTTTGGTCGTAAGCAAAACACAACTTCCTCCGATGTGTTTGGTGCTACGTTGAATAGGTGTCGGAAAATCGACTTTGGATAGACGTCGAAAATTTGAGGTTGTATAGACGTCAGACTCACAATAAAAACAACCTCCTTGTGTTATCGCCCACTGGTAATGGCAGCCATAACAGGTTACTTTTCTAGTACACCAAAACGAAGACGCAGATTATGACAATATATATAACGCATGAGTTTTTTTCATCTAATTTTGACAATTTTTCATGAAGATCAATTTCATACGTATCCAAGGGTGGGGTACTCTGACGGAGGGATGAACTGTGACTGTCGCTGTTTTGACGGCGATTT
Source organism: Protula sp. h YS-2021 (assembly GCA_949752745.1). NCBI lineage: Eukaryota > Metazoa > Annelida > Polychaeta > Sabellida > Serpulidae > Protula > Protula sp. h YS-2021. Next base: position 42,047,818 of record OX457026.1, on the reverse strand, counting down.
CAGATCAAGATTTTCCCCTCGCCTATACAACGTCACGAGATAGGCGTTGTTCAAGTTACATTTCCAACCTAATCGCAACGTTGATTAGGCGATGGGTGATCGACGTCTATTCAACGTTGGGGATAGACATTGTTTTGATTTCCATAATCAACAATGTTGAGTTTGTCGTCGATCCAAAATTGTTCCAATGTAGCAATGTTCACTGGGTAAATACACACCGGTTGCCGCCCCACGAAATACATCCAGACTTTATTTGTGCCAGATGGGCTAGATTCCACATAGCCAGTTTTATGCGCAATAAAACTCGTTGAGGAGAGAACTTTTGATCAATAATGGCTGACGTTTCTCCGCCTTTATACTTGTCGACGTTCTGACCGTCAACGTTTTGTCCGTCGACGTTTCGGCACTCGACGTTTTGACCGTCAACATTTTGTGCGGATACTTTGAAATTCGTTGTTATAAAACATATGACCTCTGAGAGATCTATCTGTTATGTAGAAACACTGATCGGATTTACATTTTAAAAATTAGTCCCTTACTTTAGGAGTACTATTTTTACGGAATCCCCAAATATATTCTTGATCTCAATAAAAGGAACATAAATTATTAGGTTGAGCCTGAGATTTTCTATCAGATATTTCATTTTTGCTTTCAAATATTGAATTTTTGATCTCTAAAGATCAGTTTTAAAGATCATTAAATCATTTTTGATCTCAATAAATATTTCTTGGCATCTTTAAATATTTATTGGTAGCAAGACTTATTTTTGAGATCAAGAATATTTTTATAGATGTCAAAAATATAATTACAGAAAACTGTTTCTTGATATAAAAAAATAAACTTTTGAGATCAAAAATTAAATCTCGATATCAATAATTCCCTAATAAATGTGAAAAAGACATTCCATACAGTGCGTGGGCACGTCCTTCTGTCGGTCGTAATTGATTCAAGTGCACGCGTGTTTAAGCCATGATGTCAATCAACTTTTGATGCCAGGAAAGGAAGATGTGGAAACATGATTTCATTTCCTCAATAATAACAGGTCAGTTGAACAAGTAGCGCCACTCGTGCCTTCAATGGCCACTACAGTAATCGCCACAAATTTAGCAGGCAGGAAATTAAATCAAAGAAGCTACCGACGTCTGGAAAAAAACTGCTGTTCATACGCCACAACCTCCTTCAATAAATTAAACTACCTACTTTCCCCTCTTTTGATCAACCCGCTGGTATGATCAACCCACAAGTAAGAAAATGGTGCACATTTGTCAAATTGCATTTGCCCACACTTGCATGCGACTGAGGAATTGTACCCCTATTCATCCTTTTTTTTAACGCTCCGGTTACATTTTCAGATGAGACCACAAACTTATATTGGTGGTTTTCTGCTTATTTTTCAAAAACGCACTCACACTTTAGTGTTGTCTTTTTGAAGAATGTTGTTTTCTACTCCTTGATTTTGATTCTAAAATGTCTTGTTTATGGTGGTCGTGGGGTGGGGTGTGTGGGGTAAGAGGAGGTAGGGGGGGGGGGGACACAAACACAAGTTTGCTTTTTAATCAAACGCAGTTAGATCAAGTGATTCCCAATTAAGTAAATTTAATTACGGCCACAGAAAAGTGATATGACGCAATGTTTGTTTTCAGTGCTAACCAATGCCAAGGCACGCTAAAAAGCTATTGATTAAAAATTTTATTTAGTATTTTAATTACTTTGAATTTTTAAAGTACTCTATTTGAAAACAGTCCCCTTTGTTGGACAGGCGGTGCTTACGGTCCTTAAACAATGTAATAGAACCAAATAAGAATTGAAAGTTTAGAGGTAACTCTGACCGGAGGTCGGGGTAATTGGGCAAATTTTATGGGAAATGGCATCACTCGTGTTGAATAAGAGCATCCCATAATCAAGTTCAATCACTAGCAAAAGGAACGCTGAGTTCTAAGCTAACACAATTCAATCAGTCCCTAATCAAATGTTACCCGCCGGCTGAATAGATCCTAGAATGAGTAGTTTTTATCGCACAAAAGACGCCTTTCAGGAAAAGCAAGATTAAAACTGTTCTTCTTTGGAAAACCTTACATAATTCCCCTAAGTGCTTGGTTGGGCAAGTGGTTACTATCGCAAGAGTCCCTGTAAAAATGCGCTGCTAAAAAGTTCTCTAGGAACTGTAAAATAATAATTATTATTTTTCACGGGGATTCATTTGTTCGGGCTGCACATAATGTACGAGCTTGTCCTACGATTTGCTTTCCTTTCATGGATTTTACAGGTTTAGGTCAAAACTTAAAGAAGAGCTTGAAGTTTTCTTTGGTCAAGCATTTCAAACGTTTCTCCGACCACTGAATAATGCTGTAATTATTTTCAGTCAAAAGTCCTTCCATTATTTACGTAATTAAGTGTGGTTGTGATGAAATTGTTCTAATTCCAATTGAACACTGAAGCTTTACATCAGAAACAGCGCCAAAATTGAAATTTTGAGCTTTTAACTGTAAAAGACTTGCATTTATGCCGTGTATTTCATTTGTGAAATAACTAGAATTAACGCTTGAAAAGTAAACTTTTCAAACGTATTTGTTTTTACTCGGTGTGGAAAGTATGGGCTTAAAGTACTTAAAGTATCTCTAAAATATATACTTAACAACTGCACTGTCATGGAAATAAAATGAACCTACGCCCAATTGAAAGTTTATCACACAAGGACTACCAAACGGTGTAGATTCAATATACTCCAGATACATATATTGATTTTAAATGATTTCAAAGGTGATATCAAGTCCCAACTACAATCCAAACCAAATCTATATTATTTAATATCTTACCCACCACTAAGACCTAGACCTAGAGCACTGACGTTACTGCAAAATTACGTTTCAATTTTAGGCTGACAGAAATCACTAGAGCTAGACCAAAGCCGCTACAGAGTAGCGCAATTTTTTGCCATTGGGAGTGCAAAAGTACTATAATGAAGGCTTAAAATAAAGTATTCCACTTAAAGTTCTGTTAAGTGCATGCATGAAAAAAATCAAAAGGAATCAAACAACTATTTTACCCCTGAGCTAAACTATTCACGTGCAAAACTTCACGAGCTGATAGAAAGAGACAGCAAAATAGTCAGCAAAAGATGTTTAGGATTTGTCAAACTGACGAAAATGTGAATATCACCAAAATAAAATATAAGATGGCCTCAGTTTGTTGGAGAAATAACGATTATTCAAAGCTTACGGACGGACTGATTGAGACAGTGACCACACAATGGCTGTAGCCCATGTGGCCGAAAACCACCAGTGTTAAAATGTAACATAATGTGATACTAATGGTGAGTCAAACTGATTAAAAGTACAATATAGTTTTGATGAAGTTATGAAGTAAACGTAACTATTTTACACTCTCGTTCTAAGCCGTTTAAACAGAGAGTCGTCGACATGTGAAACGTCATGCGTTCTTCTGAGCTATTGATCACTGTGGCGTGATTTCACAGAAGCTATGCTGGATGCTTCACTCCCATGCATATGTACTGTTGGTTTAGGGCGATGCAGGCGCTTTCTAGTGTCATGCGCTGAGAGAGTTTGGGTGGGACATGTGAGGCATGTTTGATGGAGCTAGGGCCTTTATTATCATATTTTATTTCTACCTTTTTTTCTTTAAAGCACTTCAAAGTGTTCAAATTCTGCATTTAATCCATTCAAAAATAGAAAATAAAAAAATGACGTCATGATGACATCACAAGTAAAAAAGATGATCTGCAAATGTTCATTGAGAAACACTAGTCTCATGACGTGTTTTGCTCCAAAGCTATTACTGCCACCATTTTCGAGATATTTCACTCTCATGACGTCATAAGATGCTGATTTACGACGTCATAGGTCAGTAAGTTTTTTGGATGGATCCAGATTCGATAGATCACTATATGTGTGCCATGTTTGAAATTCTTAATCCTCACGTTTCGGAGGAAATGCACTGAAACGAACAGGTGACGAGGAAAGCGAAAACGAACCACAAAGGAATCAAAGCAAAAAGAAAGAGAAACTTTTGCAATGGCTGGTAAGGCAATAATTCCTTAGGACTACATCCCAAGTGTATATAATATTACGCACGGTGTATTTACAGAATACGCCTTTGAAGGTGTTTCATTTATAAACGTGTCGGCACGATTTGGAACACTTTATAGTTGGTTCTAGGATAGCTTTCTCAATTTTTAAACTTGACCAGAAAGAAGCTGCAGAATGTCAAGCGGATTTTTTGAAGACATAAAGCTTTGAATTGGACTTTATTTGTCGAAAAATAATTCGGCCATTAGGGATTAAGATATACTTCATTTCAGCGCTCGCTTTTTTGCAACTTAACAACAAGAGCCATTTTGTTTGTATCCCATCAGATATAAGAGAAGAAGTGTTCTGGGGAATCGAGGTGCTCAGTCTTTCCTCTTATCGAATGTGGTTTATGATTATCTTACATTCAGTTATAGTTTGATTAACACTTGGCAAATCGAAGTCAAAGAGTATATTGAAGTTGTACGGGACCAGTGTTTCTCTTTCAGGCACTAGGACTACAGCATTTCGGACATATGTAGTACTTTTATCTGAAGCTGTGCATTTTTTTTGTTTTCGCCTTGTTTTCATTTTTACGCGAAAAAAACGCAGCAAAAACAATGATTTTTATTCAGAAATGCAACGCGTAAGGACTACAGCATTTGCACCAGCGCTCGCACCTGCCAACAGCCACATAATGCGAGCGTTATATAAATGGTATATGCTTTATTTGCATACCCTAAATACGCTGAGCATAGTGCTAGCGTTGGTTTTACAAGAACAACGTTGGATCCAAAATATTACCTGATCATTTCATATAAAGTGAATGTTTATATAAATGATCAGCTTCAGATAAGCACTATTCCCGGGGAGGGCCGGGAATAGTGCTTACCGTCTCACAGAGTAAGTAGCAAGCTATGTTTTTGTCTAGAAAGTTTCGAACTGGCAAACAAGTTTCTTGGAAAGGTTTCAGAATCTGGAGGAAACATTGCTTTGCAGTAAATGAAAAACAAACCAAAATCAGACTGAACAGTTTCTAAAATTACACTCGAAATGAGCCAGTAATTTTTCAAATATTATTCTTTGGCTTAGTGTTCAGTATTTGAGAAATAGCTCGTCTTGATTGTTTTACCGTAGGCCATTCCTGACAGGAACTGTTCTCGTGTCCTCATAAGCTACTTTTGTCAAAGTGTTATTGTTTGGTGTCTTTGTAAAATATACGACAAAAATGACTAACGAAGAAGAAACGGTGCGAAATTGAAACATCTCAATCACAGAACAAAGCTGTTGGTTAGATAGATTAAATGCAACTTTTTACACAAGTTTATAAAACTTTTGTGAACTTAATTTGTCTAATTTGTGCTATTTTCAATACTTACTTTTATGAAATCATTCTCAAATATGTTAACCTTTCCAAAACAACGCGTCTGAGTTGTAACTCATATTTGAACTATTTGATAACTTCACTTTGTAGCATACTGTCTATACTATGTAGACAGTATTCCAGATATTTATTATTAATTCATTGGGGTTTTAAAATAAAATTCTGATTAGAACAGTGGATCTAAAAGTAATTAAGATTTTATTGTAAAGTTTTCTTAATGGTTACGGAGCATATACACTTATTGTTTTGTTGTCAGTATAATGATTTCTTAAAGATTTTTACGTGTATGGCATCTAAAATTATTTTATTAGTGCCGTGTTATCATTCCTACCTGTTTCATTTGTGTCAACAGGTACTGATTTTTGAGTCGGTAAATTATATTTAATTTAAAATTAATCTGGAATCTACAAGTCACTGCTACATAACAGTTATATCAATTTCTTTGCTTATTAAAAGCAATTTATCAAAATTCTTGGCACATGTCATGATCAGTATGACTCTTTTCTTTACCAGCTTATTTAATATAGTAACTAAGGAACACTTGCCTATATATAATTATAATTTCCTTCAAATTAGGACAGCTATAATAAATATGCTAGTTTTTGATTTTTTTGACAAATAATTCTTGAAATGATCGTAGCAATATGAAGACAAAAACGTCTATATTTGTATTTTGTGCAAAATTTAAGCTAAAACTGAGACTTGAAGGGGATATATATCACGTTAAACCATTCGTCTTCCGCTCGACCACCGCGTCTGCCTCACAACTCCAAAAGAACTATCGATGCTCCTAAAATCACTGTGTAAGCTCTCATTACTTGGAGTTAGAACAGTGAAGCAGTTTGTATATCAGACAAGCTGTTGGGTAAACGTGGCCTATTCAAAACGTTTTTGTCTGATGACTTGTAGGACTGACAAAATTTGATCGACTCAGTTGAATCCAGCACTGTCCCAGTTACTGTATAAATTCGTGCTGATTCCCATAAAACTTTCATAGCAGCCAGTTTACCTATAAGATATTTTGAAGTCTGAACGTCTTGTAGTCCAAACATTTCGAAGAAATAATCAGATTATATTAAAACCTGTGCCACTATTGCTTTGAGTTACATTTGATAAAGTATTTCCTTTTATGCATTCAGTTTCTCGTATACTATCTAGCTTCTAGAGATTTTAGGGAAACGTTTGGTTTGGCGTTCAATTTAATACTATTATAGCTAACAAATTAGTGTAACGAGCTAGTGTCAACTTGAACATCAGCATAAAAATGTGTCACGGTGATCAGGTTACTGGAGTTGTTGTGCAAAAATTTCGAAAGAATAATCAGATTATATTAAAACCTGTGCCACTATTGCTTTGAGTTACATTTGATAAAGTATTTCCTTTTATGCATTCAGTTTCTCGTATACTTCTAGCTTCTAGAGATTTTAGGGAAATGTTTGGTTTAGTGTTCAATTTAATACTATTATAGCTAACAAATTAGTGTAACAAGGGAGTGTCAACTTGAACATCAGCATAAAAATGTGTCCCGGTGATGGGGTTACTGGAGTGGTTGTGCAGGGTTTCTCTGTACTATACTGTGACCATCAAAGCACTGAGACTTGTCCTCGAAACACCACTTAAATGAGGACTGGAGGATAATGTTACATGATAACAACCACTGCGGCTAAATTACTATTGCAGCAGAATAATGGCTTGATTAACAGTGTAGATGTGCTGAAGAAGCGACCACACCAAAGAGCATACTTGAGCACATGTTAACCATATGTATTTTTATGTTAGAAGGGATTTCGGCTTAATTAATCTTTTGAAAGGTTTTGCCATATACTGGAAAACAGAACGTATATGGCTAACTAACAGACATGGTTGGTATATATCCATGAAGTAATTATAGAAATATATGCCAATTTTGTTAGATAGGTGCGATAATTTCGTGATTATACTGCAAACATAATATTAACATTTTACAAAATGAACTTGTCTTAATCGCGTTAAAGTGAAATCTAATTTGCCACTTCCTGCGACAACTGCGACATAAGTAAATGTCTCAGAAGCTCGTAGTTCCATTTGATTATGCTTCTGCGGAAGAAAATTACACACAAGTCGCAAATCTTGTATCAATCGATTCTGCATTTTGCAACGCATAATTTTGGTGTTAGATACACTACAAACAGAACCAAAACATTTATTTTTTTGGTTTATTTCAATATTTAAAGAGTGGAATGCAAAAGAACTACTTCGTGACGCGCAGTGAAATTAAACTGCAAAAACATTTTTAAATAAAAACAAAATTCCAAATTGCTTGAAAAGTTTCAGTATTCTGATGTTGTGGAGAAATCTCTAGGCTTTTCTGTTGCCCCAGAGCTCCCTTCATTCCCATACATCTGAGTTGTAGTAAGCATATATTTATTTGTGTTTCGACTCTGAAGACTCTGTGCTGAGACATGGTGTATAGCAAATGTACGAGCTTAATTTTCCTTTGCAACAAAAGTCAAATAAATACCATGACTAATTAGGCAAGATCAACTTACTACATAACTGTATATCTATCAATTTGGCTCACCTAGCCCCAAGCCGGGCTGGTGAAAAATAGCAGGAAATGGAGATATGCCGTACGAATTCAATAAGCCTAGGGGATTAATTAATTCCTAAATGTATTAAAATGGTCATCGAAATAGTTAAACCCTAAACTACGATTTCGGAGTATAACTAGACGCTTATTTCTCAGAAAAGACACTCTTTTGCTATTATAGACAGTTTTAATTATTGTTGGTGAAAAAGACGACAGCTCTGTATCTGTTTTAGAATTTTTCTCTCAGTCATATTTCGAAAAATCAGTTTTATACGCATTTTTCAATCCAACTTTGTGGTAGGTTTCAACATGATGCAAAAAGCAACAAATCAATTCATAAAGTGTCTGTATTTCAGAGTGAACCAATTGGCAATCAACAGGGACTGAGGAAGTTATAATGTTTCTCGGTCTTCAAATAAGGGTTTAAATACAATAAAGGGTTTAAACCTGTTTTAAATTAATAATAACTGTTGCGCCTATTGAACGTCATTACTGAACACGTAGCGTTCACAATTCAGTATTTGATTGGCAGGAATGACGAGCGCTGCAAGTACTGGTGTTAGAGTCCATCTGGAGATGGGCTTGGCCCATATAGGAATTCGCAATTGGGCTGCCCATCTGCGAACAATAAAGAATAATTTTTCTTTGCCCATCTGAGAATTTTTGTTTATAATTTATATGTTTTATCGCTTTCATGTTTATTTTCTGTAATCGTGTAATTTAATTTGGATCTGTGGTATTTCATGTATTGTTTAAGATAAATGTATGATCTTGTCATGTTCAAATTGAAATCTAAAAAATTCAATTGCATTTCTTTCTACGGGGATTGATGTATTGTTTAAGGCAAACGTACGATGCATTGTGGGAGTTTAAGTTGCAATTCAGTTCTACACTTAAAATGTATGTAATCTATAGAAATAAAGTAATTGCAATTTTAATTTTGCAATAGTATACCGTTCTCTGGATATCTTTTATAAAAATATCCAAGATTATCGTAGCGTTTATTAAAGTTTATACTCCGGAACTAAGTCTCAACTCCGTGAATGGGTATAAAAGGGGCTCATATTTCCAAGTTTGTCATGCAGTAAAATCCTTCAAAATGGATGAAACGAACGGAAGAAAAATTCTGGACGAAAGCTTTCATTAAGAAAGCTCTAGAAAAGGGACGTTCTACTCTGATCTCGAATGAGCGATATTATGAGGTTGTTCAGTATTTGCAAATTCCGGATCAGAAAGTGGATTCCGGATTTAAGCATTGGAGTAAAAGCAGAGGCTTTCATTTGCTAGACACTTCGTTACTGGGCGTTACTGGTGCCCTTGTCGTGCCACATCAGAAACCTGGTGAGGGTAAAAAATTCTTACGGATGGTTTCAGTTGGTAAAATGTTCAATATTGTGCAAGTAGTGAAAAGTAATGAAAACGAGATGGACCACGCTGGATATCGCATATGTGCAGGGATCTGACGACACCGCGCAGGGACCGGACGACGCCGCGCACGGTTTGGATTACGCCGCGCAAGGTTCGAAAGACTCCGCGCAGGGTCCGGACGCCACGATTGACGACGCACAGGGACCGGACGATGCCGCGCAGGGATGTGATATTCCAGAGATATGGAGATAAAGTCAAGTCGTACAAAAGCACGGTATATTGAATGGTAAATATCGTGTAGGAGATTTGATGTACCATAGTGGAATCGTGGAACCCAATCTTGCACAATCCACCACTCTTCGATTCGCGGCCAGAAAGCAGAACTGTGCAAGTAAATTTATCAAGAATTCGGTAACGGCGGTTATAAAACATCAAAATGTTTGTGTCCCTGTAATAGAATCACATGCTCTACCCAATGCCATCCAGCAAATACTTGTTCCAACAGTCAGAAGAATTTGGATGTAGGACTCCAACAAAAAACATCTCTTAATGATAGAGAAATTCGAATCCTGTAACGCTCCAATGGATGGTTAACTGATGTCCACATGCATCTATATAACGAAATTTTACAGAAAGAGCATCCCGGGGCGGGGGATATTCCAGCAGTGGAGTTTTTGCAAATTCTCCACGTCAACAAAAATCACTGGATTACTTTTTCGATTGTTGGACAAGATGGGAAGTACCTTTTATGATTCTTTGTGTTGAAAGCCCTCTCCTGATTTATAAACACTGATCCCAAGAATGTGAGACTACAGGTCATGAACGTCCATCGCCAGACAAATGGCTGTGATTGTGGGATGTTCGCGGTTGCATTCGCGAAGACATTTCTGTACTGCCCAAAACTACATTTATCCAAGAAAGCATCTGGCCGAGACTCTTCCACACGGAGTCCTATCCGCCTTTCCCGCAGCAATCATTCTGCGGATACTGCGCATTCTTGTGAAATGTTGAACTCACTGACTGTTAAAATGGACAATTGCTATTTTTAGAACGTTGGTTGTATAATTATTGCGTTCGAATTGCAATTGACGACTTTAGAGCTTTTGTATTTTTAGTTTGGTGAAAGGTGCATAAGACAAAGGCAATTAATTATTCGGTAGTGATGTGAAGTCCAAGTGAGTTATTCACTCCAGTGTTTGATGTGTGGATAAAAAACTGCGTTTGAATTGCAACTGAGGATTTTAGACTTTTTGTCTTTTTAGTTTGGTGAAAATTGCCTAAGATATAAATCAGCAGTGTTTAGTTCAGTGATTTAGACTTATTTTATTCGCACCAAAACAATGAAAAATAGCAAACAGATGGGCTCTAATACAGGTACTGATGCATGCCTGTTGGCAAGGCTCTGCTTCCTGTGGGGAGAAATGGGAAGGCCATATGCTGGGGTATGTATTACCCTCCCCCCCATCAAAAAATACAATTTGCTTTGTGTTCTTTTTTTAATTTAAAGGTTTGTGTAGAGGTTTGAACAAATTCTGTTACCAGTTGGAATCACTGAGGGGGGCAGCTTGTGTGTAAATTGGGGATGGGGGAGGGGGGTTGTTAGGTTATTTGTCCCAAACAAATCCATCTATAAAAATAAATTTCTTTAAAATCGATATCAAACCAGAATTCATTACTCCGACACTAGTTTTCTGTCAATCCGACTATGTGGATAGAAAATTGGAAATATTGCAACCGTGTGAAAAATAATGGAGATATGGAATCTGCTGACGCCCTCCAAAACAAATATATCATATATTCCACTATATCTCGCCGGAGAAATGAGAATGAAGAGGCTTTATTTTTTTGCATAGATTTTTTGGTACAGTGCATATGCGGGCGCTTTGACATCGACCCTGGGTGCAGTGTTGCCAACGCCCAGTCAGACATGAATATGACCCTCATCCCTCGTGCTACAGGCTCACAGACGTAACCCGCACCCCTCGTGCCATAGGCTCAAAGACGTGTATATGACCATCATCCCTCGTGCTACAGGCTCACAGACGTGTGCGTGACCCTCACCCCCATGCTACAGGCTCACAGACGTAACCCGCATTCCTCATGCTCTAGGCTCACAGACCTAACCCGCATCCCTCATGGTCTAGGCTCTCAGACGTAACCCGCATCCCTCATGCTCTAGGCTCACAGACGTAACCCGCATCCCTCATGCTGTAGGCTCACAGACGTAACCCGCATCCCTCATGTTCTAGGCTCACAGACGTAACCCGCACCCCTCGTGCCATAGGCTCACAGACGTAACCCGCATCCCTCATGCTCTAGGCTCACAGACGTAACCCGCATCCGTCATGCTATAGATTTACACACGTATCCCGCTTCCCTCATGCTGTAGGCTCACAGACGTAACCCGCATCCCTCATGCTATAGGCTCACACGTCCCAACAAACAACCGACGTCTTTTTTGGTTGATAAAAGGTTGGATTTTGGTCGCAACGACTTATATTCGGAATAAAATAAGGTAGAATTACGTCAAGACTTATTTCCCCAAAATCCGACTTTATTCCGACGTCGAGGAGACGTCTGTTTTCTGATGTCATTCCGACGTTGCAAAAACGACCAGAAACCGATGAATATTTATTATCGCTCACCGGAAATGGAAGTCATTTTGAAAAAAAGAGGAAGAAAAAACGTAATTTTTACATGAAAATTTTATAATTTTGATGGCGCGTCGGTATTTTGCTTCCTAGATTGTAAAAATGTACATGGAAAATGCTTTCGTATGTATTTCACAACAGCAGTTGAATGATGAATTATCTATTAATTCTACAACTCTAGACTCTATTTTTGTAAGACGTGTCTAAGACTGGTCGTTTCAAGGTGGTAAACCCGACGTCAGTTTCAGGTCGGAATCCGACGTCGGTTCCAATTTCATATACAACCTAAAACCGACTTAATTCCGATGTCGGATTTAGGCTGAAACTCGACGTCATTCTGATGTTGACAACCCGACGTCGGTTCCATTTCATATAAAACCAAAACCGGTAGGTCTATCCGACGTCGGAAAAGTCGGTCACGATGTCGACCCGACGTCATTCTGACGTCTTAATGTTTGCTGGGGTGTGTGCGTGAGTCTCACCCCTCATGCTATAGGCTCACAGACGTGTGTGTGACCCTCACCCATCGTGCTAAAGGCTCACAGACCTGTGTGTGACCCTCACCCTTCATGCTAAAGGCTCACAGACATGTGTAAGACCCTTCATCCCTCGTGCTTAAGGTTCACAGACGTGTGTATGACCCTCACCCTTCATGCTAAAGGCTCACAGACATGTGTAAGACCCTTCATCTCTCGTGCTTAAGGTTCGCAGACGTGTGTATGACCCTCACCCTTCATGCTAAAGGCTCACAGACATGTGTAAGACCCTTCACCCCTCGTGCTATAGGCTCACAGACGTGTGTGTGGTCCTCACCCCTCATGCTATAAGCTCACAGACGCGTGTGTGACCCTCACCCCTCGTGCTGTAGGCTCACAGACGTGTGTGTGACCCTCATCCCTCGTGCTAAAGGCTCACAGACATGTGTGTGACCCTTCATCCCTCGTGCTAAAGGCTCACAGACGTGTGTATGACCCTCACCCTTCATGCTAAAGGCTCACAGACATGTGTAAGACCCTTCACCCCTCGTGCTATAGGCTCACAGACGTGTGTGTGGCCCTCACCCCTCATGCTATAAGTTCACAGACATGTGTGTGACCCTCACCCCTCGTTCTGTAGGCTCACAGACGTGTGTATGACCCTCACCCCTCGTGCTGTAGGCTCACAGACGTGTATGTGACCCTCACCCCTCGTGCTATAGGCTCTAGGACGTGTGTGTGAGTGACGCTCACCCCCCGTGCTATAGGCTAACAAACGTGTGTGTGGGCCTCACCCCTCGTGCTATAAGTTCGAAGACGTGTGTGTGTGACCCTCACCCCTCATGCTATAAGTTCAAAGACGTGTGTGTGACCCTCACCTCTCATGCTATAGGTTCACAGACGTGTGTGTGACCCTCACCCTTCATGCTAAAGGCTCACAGACATGTGTAAGACCCTTCACCCCTCGTGCTATTGGCTCACAGACGTGTGTGTGGCCCTCACCCCCATGCTATAAGTTCACAGACGTGTGTGTGACCCTCACCCCTCGTGCTAAAGGCTCACAGACATGTGTAAGACCCTTCACCCCTCGTGCTATAGGCTCACAGACGTGTGTGTGGCCCTCATCCCTCATGCTATAAGTTCACAGACGTGTGTGTGACCCTCACCTCCCGTGCTATAGGCTCACAAACGTGTGTGTGACCCTCACCCCTTGTGACTAAAGGCTCACAGACCTGTGTATGACCCTCACCCTTCATGCTAAAGACTCACAGACATGTGTCAGACTCTTCACCCCTCGTGCTGTAGGCTCACAGACGTGTGTGTGGCCCTCATCCCTCATGCTATAGGTTCACAGACGTGTGTGTGACCCTCAACCCTCGTGCTATAGGTTCACAGACGTGTGTGTGTGTGACCCTCACCCCTCGCGCCATAGTCTCACAGACGGCTGTTCTATTTATTCCCACTGCACGTTACGATTTATTCTCCATGAAGTTTTCTGAAAATGTCAAGTGCCTCACGGAATTAACGTTTTTCAGCATTTTGTGTTGTTTGATCATTCAGGTTTTAATACAAATTGTGCATTTGAAATTTCTCATCGCAGAACTATGGTTTCACATTGTGAATATTACTTTAAAACAGGTTTCTTTAATAAACATAAAAATCTATAAAAAAACAACATGTGAAATATATATATATTTTTTAAATCTTAATTGTGACACATATGAATAAGCCATCATTTTAAAGTAAATCTTTTCATAATCGCGTAAATTTATGTGATGAATTAAAATCTTCCATGCAATCGCAATGAAACACAGGTATGAAAATAGTTCGCTTGAGGCAAGTCAATGCAATTCTAAGAAATGTGTCCAAAAAGATTAAAGCATGTCGTGCAAGCAGCAATTTTAGCACAGACATGCGACGAGACCTCCCGATTACATGACACACACCCATTTTTAATCAATCTCCCAGAGATTTTCTGCCGTAATCGGGCTCTCTGACATTTCAGCGCTGCCAGGTGGCTCTGCTATCAACACTCTACATAAGTGCCTTAATTTATAGCAATGCATAATTTCGCTTTACTTTTCTATATTAATTCTTAAGCGTACTTGCCATTATGGCATAAATCAAATACCAGTACTGCTCATTGCTATATCAGCACGTGTTGTATGAGTTTCATACGTCACTTGAAGTGTCATAGAACTATAGCAAATGACAATACGATATTAATATGAAGATTTCAACCTAAAAAATTATTTATCTTGATTGCGGTAAGGTATATACTCTTTGATCAACACAAACGTTACACAAGGGGATGTGTCATAATGGGTGGTGCAAAATCTGCTCAAAACAAACTGTGGTAGGGCATTTTCTTCTGCGGGTCCACGGCTTTGGAATACTCGTCCCGGTAAAAAAACTTCCCTTTTAGACATATGTATTTTATAACTTTTTGTCTTTATTTATCTTTTTTTTCGAAAATATGTAAGCTATTGTGATAACTTATTTATTAAGTCTCAACTTATTTAACTTAAGAATTATTTCAAAGCCTTCAAAAATATGTTTTAATGAATTATTATTATTATTAGTAGCCGTACTTAGTGATATTACTTAATGGGATTTTTTCATTGCAAAATACTGGGGGAATTGTGCACAGTTTAAAAATTTCAGTATCCAACACTTTAATTCAATAAGCAAAGACATTTTGGTACTAGTGCAATGTGTAAATTCCCAGTTTTGGTCTCGTGTTTTGACCCAGTTTTAGTCACAAAAAGACAGTGGTGAGAAGGCCGCCTGAAAATCAAGAACAGCAACATAAAAATGCATAAAAACGTCACCGGTGTAGAGAGTTAATAGGCATCCAGTAGAGATAAAACAGACACGGATGTATCCCATATTCATAAAACAATAAGATTATTCATACATGCATTGTTTT
The DNA here is from genome assembly GCA_949752745.1 of Protula sp. h YS-2021. Classification (NCBI taxonomy): domain Eukaryota; kingdom Metazoa; phylum Annelida; class Polychaeta; order Sabellida; family Serpulidae; genus Protula; species Protula sp. h YS-2021. Next base: position 42,032,416 of record OX457026.1, on the reverse strand, counting down.
AGTTTCATCCAAGAGGAAACGAATGGGAACCCTCGTGTGTTGACTTGTACCAGAGGCATTTTTTTTTGGAAGACTACGTTCGTTAAACATGCATACAAACATATATCTGTACGCCTTCTCTTTACCAAAGAGTTTTTATTTAATTTTGAAGTCAAGCAACATGAACCTATCTGGCCTGGAACCAAGACAAGTCAATGCCAAGTCTCTTATGTTTAATTGTTTCAACTGGAACACCGACAGCCTGACATGTAGAAAAAAGACAACCAATTGATTGCAACTGGAGCATAATTTTCCGTCAAGAAAAAAAAAAACAAACAAAAAACAAAAAAAAAAAAAAAAAACAAAAAAAAAACAACAAAAAACAAAAAACAAAACAAGGTATTTATTTTAACTGCATCTATATTTGACCTCTGTGTAAACAATTATAAAAAAAATGAATTTAATTATTTTATGAATAACAGCGCACTGAAAAAGTGGAGTTTTAAATCAAGTTTAACCAATGTAGTATTTTACCTCTTTTGCGATATTCTTCCGTATCCATGGTTTCTTCACAAAGTAGACCAAAGTCCAACGAACTTTCTTCGATATTAACAGTTATATTAGAACAGAACACTTCTCTAGATATATATCTAACTTTTAATGGTTGCTTACAAGGATTCCTTGAAGAAGTACAAAGGCATCAAACATTCAGGCGAGTTATCCACATTTTGATGATTATATGTTCAAAAAGAGAGCACCGTTAATTTTAGTGAGACTGTTGTTGCTCAAACAACGTGATCTTATTGACTCGCGAATTGTTATCAATTGGTTACAATGATTGCTTGATTGAACTTCGTGATTCCCTCTTCCTGATATGATTGGCTGGGAACACGGGCTGTGACAAGTGACTCCCAGGCGCGGCGCCGAGACAACAGGGGCGGGTGTGAGGGGGGAGGGGGAGAGGGGAGGGGAGGGAGGGGAGTGGAGGGGGACGGAGAGGGCAGGTTACCTATATAAACGGAATGATGCGGTGAGCAGCCGCAATGGGTAAACAATGTAAAATAGGGTTATTTAATTTATGAACTGCGCGTACCGCTGGGCAGACATGATTCGGGCGTGGATGACTGGAACTCGATGTTGTCCCCTTCCGTTAACGTGCACCATGACGGCTCGCATTGAGTAGCATTTGTAACTTCATGCCTTAAAGAAACTACGTCACACAACATTAGCAGACCATGATGCATGTCCTGGGGTATAACCTGATTTTCCTCAAAATCTACCTCCCAGAGTTAAAACTAGAACTGAAGACTCCGCAACGCTCAATCTCTCCACCCCCGTACCCCCTGCCCCCTTCCTAGATCTGCATGGGGGTAGATACAGACTATAATAATTGCTTGAAACAACCATCTTAAACTCGGCCTGTGATTGGCACACTTTCGGCAGCCTGGACACTCTCCACAGTGAATGCGCACGATGTCCATCCCACACACCTTGTCGCCGCTGCATGTCGCACACCGTACTCACTGGCCAAGTGTCCACCCTCGAGTTGCTGTTACACCAGAACCACGAGATCGGACCACCCCGGGGATCGGACAGCTTTCCACCACAACCGAAACTCTTCTATTGATTTCTATTATTAAGGGAGTTTGGACCACGCCGGAAATCGAACAAACGGACCACTTTTGCCTGTACCAAATGTCATTTTAAACCCCGCAAGCAGGACGGAACAAACAAAGCTCCGAATAAACAACAGCCGGTGATTCCCCAGTAGAGGGATTACAATTCTGATGTAATTAGGATATTCTAATCCTCACCTAAAACACTTGAATGGAAAATTGCAGGGTGCTGAATACCAGTGTTGGGTTTTAATAGAAAAGAAGTGCATCTTCAGTTTTAGTTAGCACTTTAGATCAACATTTTAAATGTCCATTGAGCCCCTGGAATCAACAAGATAATTTACCCGTATTCCGTTCAGATGATTTACCAACAAAAATTCAATTTATCACTTCACTGGTATATGATGAGCAAAAGTGTGATCATTAACAATGTAATTAAAGTCGTGGAAAAAGAAAAGAAAAGATCTGTTGTTACAGGATAAGGTGGAAATAATTAAGTCAGGTGGAAAGTCAGAGATAATTAGGAGAAAAGGTGTGCGTAATTTTTTTCTTTAATTTTTAATCAGATTTTTGGCAGATTATGATTAAATAGTGGTCGTATACTTTTTCATTAATAACAAAACTGCTAAAAAGGAGATCAAAATGAGAAATCGATCTTTTTTATTGTATATTATATAGATTATTATGCACTCGAATATGCTCAAACCCCGGAAATCGGACCAGCTCGAAAATCGGACCATTATTGCTTAGTACCAAAGGGTTCTTGGTTCTAAACAACAGTGGTCCATGGTGCTTGGATTCAGGGTCGAGTACAAAACGAATGTAGAATTCCAGAGATTTGGACGTCAGATGAGTGCTGTGTTTTTTTTGTTTTTGTTTTTTTTTTGTCTTCTGATTAGGGGTGTGACGGTTCGTACCGTAACCGAAAACCGACCGCGGTTCTTCGGTTCGGTTCGGTTAAAAAACCGAAAGAGAAAACCGCGGTATTTTCGGTTTTTTTGGCAGTTTAATTTTTTCACTGATAGTAGAAGCGATAAAATAAAATACTGCTTCGCGCTTTTTTTAAAAGAAAAATATGTAAATTTTGAGAACTTATCACTCGACATTTTAATGTCAACTGTTCCCTCAGCGACATTAACATTATGTTTCCAAAGTATACTTCAAGGTTTAAAGCTTCTTATAATATGTGTCAAGGCGTTTTGTTTATGGCGTTGTAACTAAGAAACTCTGTAAATGTTCTTAAGTTGAATTTGCTAACAAAACTGAATGACTGCTATGTGATATACTGAAACTTAAGTTAGTGCAAAACTGCAATGATTGTTACAGGCTATACTTTTAACATCGTATTATTTAAAATAAAAATTCTGAAACAAATAAGGAACCAGATATTTTCTAGTAAGCTGTTCCCCAATAGACTACCGATAATTCGAATGACACAGAAATTGATTTTTTTTCAATATTTCATAATTTTATGTTGCAGACTACATAAACAACTTATTTTCTTTCCTTATAAACAAAAAAATATGAAAAAAGGAAATACAAATAAATTTTTAAAACTTTTAAATTTTAATAGATTATTAACACTTGACAAGCCTTTGTCTTGCAAGGTTTTTATGAATTTGTGCGAGCAGCCGTTGGTATCTTTTTTCTTGACAGTGATCGAATTTCTTGTGTCATCACCTCCACTGGCACTACGGGCCCTAGGGCCACAAAACTTGGGACTTAGGTAGAACTTGATATGAACGCGTGCATGGCACTTTTTATTTTCGTCTTCGATTTCGTTTTCTTGTTTAAACCGCCATGTGAAAAGAGTGTATTTTTGCAAGTAAATGCGGAGCATTTCACGCATGGCACAGAGCACAAAGTTGCTCAGCTTTGTGCGAGCTCTCACTGCGCAAATAGATAATACGGCGTATGCCTGATCAGTCAATCAAACCTTTAAGTCAACAAAAGCCAAACACTGCTCGGCTTATAAGACGAACTCAAGCTGTGTTGTTTGCAATATATCATTCAAGAAATAACCCATTCAAGGAAGTATTTTTGCGTTTTCATTTTTGTTAAGTGTTTAACATTTCGCTGGCGAAATGAGGTTCTAGTTTAATACTGAACTACCGATATTTTGATAAGCAGCCAATGTAGCTTCCATTTTTCAATATTATGGTTTTTTTTCACTAAAAAATAAAAATTGACATTGTTCGACTTATTTTTACCCTTTGTTATCAGAAAAGTGAAGCATTGTTTGATTTCTTTGACATTCGAATTATCGGTAGTCTATTCTGGAATAGCCTGCAAAAAAGAGACTATCTGGTTTCTGATTTGTTTCAGAATTCTTATTTTAAATAATACGGCGTTTTTAACTTAATTGGTGATGTGGAATGATAGGTATATTGATTGCTATTTGAGATATTTATGCTTAAATGTAGTTCCTGTGACTTTTTAAATATTTTACGAGAATTCCGAGACATTTGTTGTTAAAAAGTGAACACCTTGTTAAACAAGATCACCGGAATGCTGCAAATCCCCTCGCCCTTTTTTAACATGAGGAGTAAATCTGTATAGAATTTGAACTGTGTGTGTTTACCCGTTCGGAGGAGTTGTGCATACAAGACTTAGATCATAGAGCCTTTATAGTCGAAAATTATGCTAAGTTGCGACCTCAATTTTGGTTAAATAAATGAAAAGTTGGACAAACTGAATACAAGGTGCACAACTACAATACATGAGGAGTAAATCTGTATAGGATTTGAAATGTGCGTGCTTACCCGTTCGGAGGAGTTGTGAATACAAGACCACTACCCAAAAGCGGGACGGACGGACGGACAAACCAAATCCTATATCCCCTTCGCTAACAAAGTTGGGCGAGGGGATAATAAGAAAAACAATTTTATGATTGATAAATTCACTATTAGGTCTCCTCCTTTGAGGAGACCTGTTTGAGATGCTTCGTCACTGAATAAATATTAAAGGAGTGATGCTTTATTTATTGAAAAGTATTCTTTTACTTTATCAATTTGTGCTTTATAAATTTTATAAACTGGTGTTTCTGTTTCAGTCACATGGCTAAAAGCCATTATTGGGTGTTATGCGATTAATATTTAGCTAAATACAAATATTTATCATTTCTGCAAAATTTTAATAATTTTTGCAAAATCGTACCGAAAAAATCCGAACCGAACCGAATAACTTAAGTGTACCGGACCGAACCGTGGACATGGCGTACCGTCACACCCCTACTTCTGATGGTGTTTCCGAGAGTGTGGAACACCTTTCGCACAGAATGCCCATATGGTACAGACGATCTCCTGAATTATTTTGACTCAACATACGTTTCGCGGTCGTTCCGCCAGATTCACCCGCCAGCAGCTGATCCCGACGCGACGCCACTACCGATGCGTTTGCGCCGTTTTCCGGCTCGACTTAGCCCCCGCCCCCCCCCCCGGCTACTTGGAATCAGCACGATGAGACGTTTCTGGATGAGGCAAGGACCAACAACTGGTGTGAGGGATGGAACCACTGACTGATATCATTTCTGGGGTTTGTACCTGAGGGATTGTTCCTAGGACCTCAAAAAAGGGGTTTATAAATGGTAAAGTTTGTTCTACTACGGTTCCGACTACGTAAAGCTTCGCAGCTTGCTCTGCTGGGGAAGTAACCGCACAGTCAGACAAGCCAAGACGTGTCGTCTCCAGAGACATCAGTGCAGAGCGGTATTCCACAATTACAATAGTCAGAAGGCGTGCGTTCAGACCTGTTGTACAATCGCCCACCCTTGCAGCACTTGCTTAAGAAGCACCCGGAATATTTCCACCGTAAATAGCAACGCGCAACCTCTAGCCCACTTTCTTTCGAAATTTGAAATTGGGAACAACTTTAAGGAGGATTCAGTTTAGACGGCCTTTCGAACGGTTTTCATATTGTAAACACAAACATAGACCAAATTCAACCCTTTGACGTAGCTAATAGCCCGTCTGCGGAGAGCAAATTTAGAGATAGATGGAGACAGAAATAAGGAAGAAACTTCAGGTAGGTTGCTACAGAACTGCGCAGCAGAAACTAACCATCATGTCAATTATCTCCTTGGTTCCGAAGTAAGAGGTCGGCATACGACTAATCCGCGACTTTTCGCAGCCTGATGGCGGATCACTCAACAGTATCGATCAGTCCGACAAGCACACATTTACGCGCGTCGACACAGCAGTAGCCTTGGCGGGACAGGAATCTTATGAATCATGACATTTGTGCCAGACATATGGACAAGCTACATTTGGGCCAGTGACATCTGCACCTGAGATATTTGGGCAAGAAGTGAAGTGTGCCATTTAGGCCAACGTATTCTTCAACATTTTTAAAAAATAGTTTTAATTGGACAATGAGTTTTGAAAATTTATATTTTATTGATGGTGTCTAGCCTACTGAAAGGAGCTCGGATTAAGTACGTCCACTTTCTTTCAGCGTCACTTTATGTCGACCCCTGTGACAAAATACGAAAGACCAACCCCACCCCACTCCCGTTTCGCGAAACTTCTGCAGAAAGCTCTTCACTGTCATAATGTGTGAGCAACTATCGTATATACCGGAGTAGTCTTTGCCCGTTAATTCCTGCTGCTAGACAATATGTGTGGTCTTCAGAAATGGTTACTTGTTCTAATTGCGATTTTTAGTTAATACACCGCGCCAGCATGTAATTTTCCTGGTTTTAGAAAAACATATAAAAGAAAGAGTCAACCCACTTAACTCAAACCAAAATTACTCAATTGCACAAACTTACGAATATCATAGCTTAATTACAAATATTTAGCCATTTTTGAAGTAGCCCAAATGTCGCACTTCCCACTTCTGGCCAAAATGTCTCTGGCCAAAATGTCGCCGGCCCAAATGTCTCTCCTCCACATGTCTGGATACTGGATCCTGTATGTATAAGGTCGACCTAAAATCCGCTTATCGCCACATCAGCCTTAGCCCGTTCTCGAAACAATTTACGGGTTGCAAGTAGAAGTTCGATGCTGATTCGCACTATGAATATTTGATCCACTTCGTTCTGCGTTTATCCGAACTCCATCATCAGGGAATTAAAGTCGTCTTCTGCAATCTCAATGACTCCTTCATAACGACAGAAACGAAGACGCAGTGAAATTCATGGGATGCTCATCCACTTGTTTTCGCCAGGTTTCTCTATCTGCTGGGAGAAGTGCATTTCTCTAATCCGGTACCTCACCTTCCTGGGCGTTACGATAAACACGCTGGAGTGCATCTCTAACTCCGAAAGAGCAAGTTACAAGAGAATCAGGATTTAATTAGCCTCTGGGTCATCACCAAGCCCAGCAAACGCGAGTTTCAGAGCTTACTCGGTAAACTCAGACGGGTCGAACGCGTCGTCCTCGTCATACGCCCCTCCCTGCGCCGCTGTGGAGAAAGCCCTGCCCGAATCCACTCTGAATATCGCTATGAACGAAAGCCCAGAAGACGTGGGCGCCACACTTATCTCCAAAAGATCAGTAATCGACTGGCCATATTGCAACTGGTCAGTGCATATGCCGCGCCTAACTCACGAGCACATTAAGGAATGAGCCACAGTTCTTTGCTGTAACATTAAGCTGATTGCTTCGTATATCAGCAGCCGTGCAAACAAGCTCGCGGAGACAATCTCTCGAGTCCTCAGCTTTCCCACTCCACTTTCACCCTTGCGCACGTCCCCTTGGTCGCAAGAACCCACGTGATGGCCGGACGGAGAAAGCACACATTAAGTTAGTTAGTTAGTTAGTTAGTTAGGTGCTTAGGGCACGTTTCTCCGTTGCAGCTCCATGGCATTTACGACTCCAAGCTACGCGGTCTGAAGAATTCTTTCTACAGTGGCTACTGGGAGGCCAGTGTCTTCGCGAATCTGGCTTATCCACTTCTTTGGCGGTCTTCCACTGGGTCTTGGGTTTTTGAAGCCTTGTTTGTATGCTTGGTACACCATGTGTTCGCGAGGCTTCCATGTGACGTGGCCGAACCAACGGAGTCGTTTTTTCTTGATTATCTGTATTATTGTTTCAGTAATCTGGAGTGTCTTTCGGACTCTCTCTTTCGTATAGCGGTCTCCATATTGGTATAGCGGTCTCCGTATTCGTATAGCGGTATTCCGAGTATTGGCCCCAGACATCAAGGCTTCTGTTCTGCGCGTGTCTTCCGAGTATAGGTCTCTGATGCATGCACGGCGATAGGTAGTATTAGGACCTTATATAAGCGGGTTTTGAGCGCGCTACCTATAGCCCGCTTGCTCCATATGGCTTTTCGCAGTCGGCCGAAGGCTGACGAGGTGAGCGCGATTCTTCGTTCTTGAACCTTCTGCACTTCTTTACCGTCTATCATGATGCTACCACTCGCAGATGAGATAATCTTACACTTAGCGCCATTTATTTTCATGCCTCATTTTTGGCATGCTGATTCAAGCTGAACAGTCTTTAGGTGTTCGTTCAGTACTCCATACTATTTTAAAGTTTTTATGCAGCATCTTTAACATCGGTTCGTCGCCGGCTTTTAGGACCTCAGCTGTGATCGCATCGATGCCTGGTGCTTTCAGAGACTTCATTTTAGAGACTGCTACTCTAATTTCTTCTAGGTCAAGTGAAGGTAAGCTGTCGGCGTCCGCTGGCGCTTCGGATATTTCTGTGACTGCGGAGGGTTGGTGCGGAAACACGGTGTTTAGATGTCAGCAAAAATGTTTCTGCCAGCATTTGTATGGGTGTTGCCATCTTTGTCTTTCACGCACTCAATGTTTTCTTGGGCTTTCCTTGCGGGTCTCTAACTCATCGAAATAGGTTATGAGTCTTGTTCTGTTTGAAGTCTGTTTTCCATAGATTCCATCTTGGTTTCCAGCAGTTTCTTCTTTTGTGCTCTTATTTAACCCGTTTATTTAATTCTTTATATCGGTCTGTTGCCTCTGTGTTTTATGCGTTCTTAAGGTTTTTCATTCTGGCTTGTCTTCTGTGTTCACATGCCTTCTCTACGTCTCGTGATACCCTTCACCATTTTTCGTTTTCTGAGGTCAACTACCTCTTCTGTTGTTTTGTTAGTTGTCTCTACGATGTCTAGCACATCTTCTTTCTTCTATGTATACAGCGGAACCTCGACATCGGACCACCTCCCTATTGGGACCACCTCTGAAATGGGGCACATTTTTTCTGTCCCGAATACGCTCCATAGACTTCAATGGTTAAGGAAACTCCCAATTGAGGCCACCTCGGAACGGACCACTTCGGCCACTTTTTTCGGTCCCGAGCACTCAAAATGCCTGAGATCGGACCACTGTCGGACAGAGGGGAAATCACTGTATCTGTGCGGCACATTATTCACAACACTTACCATGTTGCCGTCTTGGATACTGTTGCTGGGGATTATGGTAACAAGTGTGTAACCAGAAAGGGGCCTTATTTTGTTATCTATTGTCTAAACACTAGCAACTGACAATATACAAACTAATTGCCTTCCCTCTGAGTACTTCTTGCGCGCTATAATCCTTACCGCCCCAGCTAATTCTTCGAAACATGGTGTTTAAAACTTTTCCAGAGTTCAACCACGTTGAAAATTTACAAAGAATTTTCTACTGTTATTTCTATTGTAAACGAATATTTTGTTATATATAATATTATATATTATATTACTTTCATTGTGTTCGGACATCAAAATTGAATCTATGGTCAACCCACAACATTTTACCCCAGAATGACCAAACCTCTGAAATGGGATCACCTCTGAAATGGTACACATTTATGAGGGTCCCAAGGGTGGTCCGATTTCAGAGGTTCCGCTGTAGTTCTTCTATCTTTTATGTATAGCACACATTGCGGAAGCAAATATCCGTCTACGCCCGCATTAAACAGACACAGTTATCAATCAGATGTTTGTTGATACTGGAGATCTATCAAATTTATTGTCAGAACTTTACTGTGCAAAACGTTATCTTATTCAGTTGATTGTTATATTCTCCTTCCCGGACGTATTTTGAGCACGACGATATGTATCTTTAAAATCACCTATTACGTCGTTTGTATTTATTTTAGCAGTTATAAAATGATTTAAAGAAATTATAAAGATTGAAAACAAAATTGCAATGGAGCATTATAGTATGGAATGCCATTTTCACATTTATTAGGGAATTACTGATATCAAGAATTAATTTTTGATCTTATAAATTGATTTTTTTATATCAAGAATTAAATTTTGATCTGAACAAAAATCATTTTTTTGATATCAAGAATTAATTTTTGCTATCTGCAATTATATTTTTGATATCTCTAAATGAATTCTTGATCTCAAAAAACAATTCTTAATATCCATAAATATTTAGAGATACCAAGAAATATTTTATGATCTCTAACATTGATTTTTAGAGATCAAAAATTCAATTCTTGATAGCTTAATATTGATATATGAATATATAATATTCAACAATTTATTTTCCTTTTATTGATATCATAAATTTATTTCAGATATTATTTCAGATATCATTATTTCACAGGTAGACTTTTTGAATTTATATTTTGAAATCTGTAAATGATTTTTGATATCAAAAATTAATTTTTGATATCAAAATATCAGTGTATTTTTTACATACAAAATTCAGAAGCACACGTATGTGAATAAAATAATGACTGGTCCTTGTACACAAAATCTTTCTTTTAATTTTTTACTGTACAAAAAAGAAGTAATTCTTGATCTCAAAAATTGTGTTGTCATTATTGATTTCACAATTCAAGTTTTCATTTAATTGACGATTCGCTAAATGTTATATAAATGTGTGTCGCCCTTAAGTCTTGTTTAAGTTTGTAAAATGGTTTTTTTTATCTCAAAAATAAATTTTTGCCATCGAAAATTCAATTATTGTTAGCAATATATAAATTAATGAGATTTACACTGATTTATTGATATCTTTAATTGTATTTTGACACCAAAAATAAGTATTAAATGTTAAAACGGCATTCTATATTACAGAGCGTCTGGGAAAGTGGCCAAATTGAAGATCTTTCAAATGTTGTTCCATTTCACGGATGGATAGATATGGAAATCAGGGCAATGAACCTGTGGCATTTCTTGCGTGGTCTTGGAGTTCCCCTGCAGAGTGGAATTCAGGCAGCAGCCCTGATTGTCTGCTCCCCCAGAACAAAGAAACAGTGAAAAAAAACACTGCAAACGTTTATCGTTATAAATTGCTTTCTGATCCTTTGAACAAGAGTTAACTATGATATTATTCTACAGCCGTCTGCAAGTTGTTGTGGCAAAACAAATTGCTATTTCCTGAATTATTCTATGCACTTAGTTATTTTCCCATTTTAGTTGAATGTTTGTTGTTTTTCCTATTGTTTGGCCTATCCCTCTCTAACCACACCAGTGACAGTCAGTAGTTTGGTATTACTTTAAGACACGCGAGAAAACGATAAAAATGTTGACACAAAACGGGCATTATACATCTAGTCTTACAGAAATTTATCACGATATTAATCAACTGAAAAGCTGACCAGCAGTTAGGTTACTCGGTCTGATTTTTTTTATATATTTTTCTTCTCCCCTTCTTCGCTCCTTTTTTCTTTCTCTCCTTCTTTGCTTTCCTCCCCAGTTCTATCTTTTCCTGTGTAACAGATATCTTTTAGCCATTCGCAAACGCCACCCATTTTATTCAGCTTTTCTCGAACAAATAAGACCTGACAGGGGCCGATTTTTTTCTTCACTTTCGTTGACCGGTTATTGACCAAAACTATTTCTTCGCATTTACTTTTCTCGCAAAATGTGAGTAAATGTTTTATTAAAACCGTTGCGTGCCGGCACGGTCAATCACACCTCGTGACCTTCGCGTGAGCCTTCATTGCCTGGCTCTCAAAACCAAACAAAGCATCAACATAGCCCCCTCCCCCCTCCCCCCTCCCCCCCATTACTTTACCCCCATAGAAATGTGCCAGAAAATGAAAATCGCATTCAACGCTCCATTGTTTAAGCCTTCAGATGCACGACAAACAGATAAACCATATATTTTACATTAAAGAATTGCATAATATTCAAATGATTACACGGACTACTACTTTAATGATTGTGTGCGTTAAATAATGGGAAGCTCAAGTCCCAGAGAGATGAACGAAGCAAACGTGAGTTGACACTTCTTGAGTGAAAAAAAAACATCCAATTCAGTACAAAGGATGTGACTCGTGGTCAAGTCCTTGTGATACATCACTGCGCTGAGATGAAACTCGCATACATTGGAGAAATCAACCTTTAAGGGCAGAAACTCATGACAAAATTCTCCATTAAAGTGGTTGACTCGATGTGCTTTGATAGCTTGCTAATTTTCGAACATCAAGCTTTTATGGTGTGTCGAATATTTCTTTAAAGAATATGAGGCAAACCGACATTCAATAGAATAGAAATAATACGTCGGTGACAAAAACACATGTCAATTTGCAGGCTATTGTAAAACGTTTAGATGCAAGTCTCTGCAATGACAATTTATTCTATTTTTTCTCTCATTTTTTGCTTGTCATGGAAGCTGTGAAATGGTTAAGTTTGTATGATCCCTGGCAATGTCAGGAATTTTGTAAACTGCCTGACTGAATCAGGAAATTTATACGCTTCCTGCAATTTTTTGAACCTTCTCTATATGGAATGCTATTTTCACATTTATTAGGAAATTATCGATATCAGGAATTAATTTTTTATCTCAAAAATTGATTGTTTGATATCAAGAATTAATTTTTGCTATCTGTAATTTATTTTTGATATCTCTAAATGCATTCCTGATCTAAAAAATTCTCGATTTCAATAAATATTTGAGATCAAGAAATATTTATTGACATCAAAAATAATTTAACGAGCCCTAAAGCTGATTTTTAGAAATCAAAACTTCAATTCTTAATGGCAAAAATGAAATATTTGATAGAACAATCCCAGTTTTGAGCTCAATAATTAATTTTCCTTTTATTGATATCAAAAACTTATTTCAGATATCATTTTTTCAGAATGAGTCTTTTTTAATTTAAATTTTGAAATCTGTAAATGATATTTTGATCTCAAAAATTAACTTTTGATATCAAAATATCAGTCTGTTTTTTACATAAAAAATTCAGAATTACAAATATGTGAATAAAATGATGACTGGTCCTTGTATACAAAATCCTTCATTTACTTTTTCACTGTACAAAACAAAAATTCTTGAGCTCAAAAATTGTGTTGTTACTATTGATATCATTGTGTTGTTACTATTGATATCAATAAGTTTTCATCTCCATAATTTAATTGCCGAGTCGTTAAATTTTATAAAAAAAGTTTGGGAAATTGCTTTTTGATCTCAGAAATAGATTTTTGCCATATAAAAATTCAATTTAATTATTGATAGCAAAATATAAATTAATATGGAATGCCGTTTTCACATTTATTAGTGAATTATTGATATCAAGAATTAATTTTTGATCTCAAAAATTGATTTTTTGATATCAAGAATTAATTTTTGATTTCAATAAATCCATATTTTGATATCAAGAATTCATTTTTGCTATCTGGAATTGTATTCTTGATATCTCTAAATGTATTCTTTATTTCAAAAAATGATTTTTGATATCAATAAATATTAAGAGATATCAAGAAATATTTATTGATATCAAAAATGATTTAATGATATCTAAAATTGATTTTTTGAGATCAAAAATTCAATTCTTGATAGCAAAAATGAAATATTTGACAGCAAAATATTAATTTTTTTGAGCTAATTTTGATTAATTTATTTCAGATATCATTATTTCAGACTGATACATTTTTAATTTGTATTTTGAAATCTGCAAACGAATTTTTGATCTCAAAAACTGATTCTTGATATCAAAATATCAGTCTATTTTTTTAAATAAAAAATTCAGAAACGCATATCTGTAAATAAATAATGGCTGTCCTTGTATACAGAATCTTTATTTTAATTTTTTACTGTACAAAAAAGAAGCAATTCTTGAGATCAAAAATTATGCTGTCATTATTGATCTCAATAATTCAAATTTTCATCTCCAAAATTTAATTGACGATTCGTTATATTTTATGTGAATGTGTGTCTCCCGTAAGATTTTTTAGGTTTGTAAAATTGATTTTTTGATCTCAAAAATAAATTTTTGCCATCTAAAATTCAATTATTGACAGCAAAATATAAATTAATGAGATCTAAATTGATTTATTGATATCTCTAAATATATTTTGATATCAAAAATAAGCATTAAATGTTAAAATGGCATTCCATAAATTAATGAGATCTATTTGTTGATATCTTTAATTATATTTTAATATAAAAAATACGCATTAAATATTAAAACGGCATTCCATATTACGAAGTACCGGACATTGAGGCCTAAAATTATACAGTTTGACTGAAAGGTTGCGATGCCGTGGGGCAAGGGCTTCATTTCTGAACCAGGTAATTTACACATTGAAGAAATTTTCAGGAAGTGTCCAAACTTTCTATTTTGAAGTTTCCTTGCACCATAAACAAGGATATAACATGGTAAGGCGGTGAAGGTGTAGTTTACGGGTGCCAGTTTTTAGCCAAAGTCGTATTTATACAGAATATAATTTGGCCACAATTTGGCCAGTTTTTTGTAGCCAGCTATTTCGGATGCGTGTGTTACTTATATTACATTATTTATCTTGTCAGCGTAAAAATGTATATAAAAATTCTTTTTGGCTACAAACATGGTGGGTAAGATAAACTACACCTTTACCGATAAAGCTAAATAAAAGTTTGTTTTAATTTGCAAAATTTTTTTAATTTTAGAAAATAACCTCAGTGTTTGTAAACTTTATTCTAGATACCACTCGAAAAGGAAACAAAAGAGATTAAAGAGGCCAAAAATCACGAAATAGTCCGCCTGAATACTGCAAATAAGACAAGTTCTTTGAGCGAGGCGAGTAAGATCGGTATGTCTACTCCTTAATTTTTGACGGTTATTCCCACATGGAAACTTCCCATCCAAATGGAGCTGATTTACGTGGTATTTTTCATGTACAGCTGTATTTGTTTTTGCAATTTACTTTTTATTCCCAATTTCGGTCTGATGAGGTGTTCAGAGTACTCCTAATAGAAAATATGGGCCACAAAAATGCGAAACTTTCATGTCACGTGCAGGGCGACGGTGACGGGGTTCATTGGCAAAAACGTTTGATCTTGAATACTGTTAGAGATAGAGTGAGTTGACCTCATTTTCGGACTCGAACCTGTGTGCGAATCTATTATACAGCATATTAACATTATTTAAGCGGTAACTTCACGATCTCAGAAACCGTTTGAGATAGCGACTTTAACCTCATTTTTCAACTGCATCCCGAATAAGAACTTGTGATTGTGATTTGTGAAGAGCTTGCGATTCGATCTGGCCTTGAGCGTCGTCATCATCATCATCATCATCATCATCATCATCATCATCATCATCATCATCATCATCATCATCATCATCATCATCATCATTATTATTATTATTATAATTATTATTATTATTATTATTATTGCTATTATATGATACGATCATTATTATTATTGTTATTATTGCTGTCGTTGTTGTTATTGTTGCTATTGCTGTATTGTGATGCCCATCTTTTTTTTTTTTAGATAAGTCAGTTGATTGCTTCAGTGCAGACTTCGACATGGAGGACACTGATCGCTACAATGCGGACAACCAGGGTGACGACAGCGACAACCAGGGCGACAGCGACAACCAGGGCGACGACAGCGACAACCAGGGCGACGACAGCGACAACCAGGGTGACGACAGCGACAACCAGGGCGACGACAGCTATTTCCTGAAAGAGCGAGAAAGTTACAGAAATATCTCACAGCTCACATTTCAGTCGGTAAGAACAAGAATGATAAAATATAGAATGACGTCACGCTTATCTCTAATCCATTCTTCATCGGTTCACATGTTTCACAGTTAACGTAATTATGTTCATTTATTCTGATTAAATTCAAGAAATACCTTATTCATAAATAGATGTATCGTCATGTTTGGAACGAAACAAGAGCCAAGTCCGTACCTACTTGAGTAATCTAATAAACAGCTTATGAAATATTCATTAGTCCTTCAAGCTATAGCACTCGTGATGATGTTGTGAGGTAAATTAAATGCTTGTCAGTACTTCAGATAACGGGCCGTGTAATCCAGACACATGGACACACGGACACACTTCGTGCACAGTATCAGTCGTTGTTATCACTAAGTGTTACACAGATACAATAACATCTTTTATCTGTATTTCCTTATAACGGCAACTTTCTTAATCGATTTCTCTGAAAAAAACTCCTCCTGGATAAATTTACAGTGCAAAAATTTGGTTATAACAGGATAACAAAACCATATTTAATATTTAAAACTGTCGGTAAGCCACGGTAACATGTCTGGAGGAGCACCATCATTTGAAGACGGAACGCAGTCAAATGTTTCCGTCTCTAGCACAGTACGCACCAAAAATGGCAGGGTAAAATTTTCTTCATGTTCTCTCACAGGAAGTTAGAAACTTGTACAAAATACCGTTTTAGAGGGAAGATTATTTCCATTTCTGTAACAGGATGTTTAAAGCAATGTAAAGCTCGAACACTTCCCTGTGTGTTACAGGGCTTCTTGTAGCCTCATCGTTCTCTTTCCGGTGCGTTATACTTACTTTTTTTTAGAGTCGCTGTTGCAGCATAGGCAGATGCTGGATTTTAGCGGTACATTTCCGATTCCATTACTCTCCTTTTCTTCAGGTGTTACATCGCTGCTGTACAAAAGGCGATGCATAAGCAATGCTTGCAGCAACTGAAATATTTGAGTCGACAGGCTTTTTCTGACATGTTTAACATGTTCGAGATTTGCTTGCATGTTTTTTTGCGGCATCAACAAAGTTGTGCCGGTGGCTCTTTTACAATAATACCCAGTCTGACTAAACAACATAGGGGCAATGTATGGTGCTTTTTTATGAAAGCTCCAATTTTGTTTTTAACAATTTAGCTCCAGTGTAAGTGGGGATGTGTGCTGCTCTCCATTCTCGCTATGAACGTCTTCGCCCACTCGTGGGGCTGAAATTTGTCGTCGTTACTTGTTTTCAGAATGACAAATGGCAGCGAGATACGAGCTAAGTATTTTTTTCATGTGCATTTTAAAGCATTACAAATTTACATTTTTAGATGGCTGGCCAAAATGACACGGACTGGAGGGAATACCATGAAGGTGAGAAAAGCCTTATTTAACTGAGAACCAAGAATACAGTGCAACCTGGGAAATAAAACCAAATACCGGACCAAAGACCACCCGGGACACATACCACTCTTTACATAGTAGGATCAAATACTACCCTGAAAAAAAAACCAACCGGAGTAGATGCCACAATTAATAAATAGATAATAAATAGGTCTTTTACTAAAATCTTTATCCTATCATTATTCATTTACTTCTTTGTACCTGGATAAACAGCTGCCCCCTCTAAAAAAGACCGGATTACAATTGTGTCGAATGTCTTCGATGTGCAATAGGATTTTAAGCACAAAGCGTTTAAATACGTTTGTGATCTTCAGGTCTATGGGTACTGCCTGCTCAGGAAACTTAACCGGGAGAACAGTTTTCGGAATTATTATGCACAAAAGAAATTAAAACTGATGCTTATTTCATTGGTTCAGTCAAACACCTGGATATAATTGTTCATTATATATATTTTTGCTCTTATAAAGTCCCCTTTAAAGACAGAAAGTAAACAAAAAAAAAAAACAAAAAAAAAAAAGAAAGAAAGCAAATAATTTATAAACTTAAAATTAATGGGGGGTGGGGCAGAAGAGCTGACTCAGTTTATTAAACATGGCATTTATTTCAGGTCGCTTTGTTGCTGTGTGGCATTTGGTCCTGTTTGGTGACAAAGTGTGACATTTATTCCGGGTCACAGTTGTTCCGGTGGAATATAAACCGAACACATACAGGACCACCTATACCACTAGTTCACACGTGTCCCTTTTTCTAAAATCTTTCTGAGGGCGAGATTCTTTCAATAAAATAATCTTGTTTCATATTCAGTCAGAAAGTGGTCCTATTTACGAGGTGGTCCCATTTGTGAGGTGGTCCGAACCCGCTCTTTAATTATCGTTTAATTTTATTTCTCTTCTTTTTTGTCTCACTTACACCTGCAGCGTAATTGTCGGTCTGTGTTAGACAAAGATGCTGATAACAAAACTAAATCGGTAGATCGATTCAATTTGGTCACCCACTTTAGTCTGTCGTACTAAGAGTCTCTCGTACGGTCAAACCTGTTACAAGAGACACTCCACCTACGACAAAGCTTAGTGTCTACTTGAAAAGTTTCAAAAGAAAGACAAAAAAGAGCAGTAAAACGAGTCACTTGTGAAGTTGAAGCATGACATTTCATTGTCATCAGCACGTAACTATCGCGGCTTTCATAAAGAGAAATGTTTGCGTTCGAAAAATGCAAGATGAGTTCGGCCTTTCCCCTAGTTTTAGAGGGAGATTGCAGTAGACATCTTTTGATATAATCTTGAATCCGCCAAATGCAGGGTCATAAATACGTCATTGTCTTTTTAAATTTGCCACTCTCGTTCTAGAAATGATGACTAACATGCTGAAACAGAAGGTGACAGACGCGGCGCGGAATGGTGACAGGGCCGCGCTAGAGGAACTTCTCCCTAAGTGTAGCGAGGCAGGCCTCGACGACAAGCCCTTCGTCCAGCGCGCTCAGCACAAGCTCAAAGTCGTCCAGGCTAGAGATGGTACATAGAACAACAATTCCCGATCAAACCCTTCAATAAATTAGAGCAGATCAAGACAGTCTGAAACATAATCGTCGTTGTTGGGGGAATTTTAGACTATCACATTCCTATCTTTAAATCCAAATTTGAGGGGGGGGGGGGGTTACTTTTTCTTTTATCCTGCGGCTATTTTGCACCCACATTAAGTTAGTTATTTGTTATCTTGTTTCATTAATTCTCCAATGGATCATTGCTATACAAATTCAAGCTTTTTAAATTATGCATAACGGTCTCTAGTTAATGCACCCAGAGAAAATTTTATTATCTCTATCCGAGACCTAACTACTTTCAGTAAAGTGTAAAAAACAAACAAACAAACAAACCTCACACCCCGTAATTTCGTATTTCGTTCGTATTTCACAGGTAGAAAGTTAGACACACGCATGCATAATCAGGACTCTCTAGTATGCAGAACTTTCTGTGCATAAGGCGGCACTAACAACACAATATATTTTCTTATTTTTTCGCATGCGTATTCCTCAAATTCTTGGCAATTCTTCAGCTATTCTACAATTCCCTCAAATTCTTGGCAATTCTACGGCTATTCTACAATTCCCTCAAATTCTTGGCAATTCTACGGCTATTCTACAATTCCCTCAAATTCTTAGCAATTCTACGGCTATTCTACAATTTCCTCAAGTTTTTGGCAATTCTACGGCTATTCTACAATTCCCGTTGCTGCGGAATTCAGTTTCATGTCATTTTTCATTGATATCACGAATTTTTGCTGTCTGTAATTTATTTTTGATATCTCTAAATGTATTCCAGATCTAAAAGAATTCTTGATATTTGTAAATATTTATAGATATGAAGAAATATTCACTGATATAAAAACGAATTAATGATCCCTAAAATTGATCTTTGGGGATCAAAAGTTCAGTTCTTGATAGCAAAAATGAAATATTTCACAGCAAAATCTCAATTTTGAGTTCAATAATTTATTTTCCTTTTATTGATATCAAAAATTGATTTCAGATATCATCATTTTAGAATGTACGGAATGCCGTTTTAACATTAAACGCTTATTTTTTAATATCAAAATATAATTAAATATATCAAGAAATCAATGTAGATCTCAATAATTTATATTTTTCTATCAATAATTGACTTTTAGACAGCAAAAATTTATTGTTGAGATAAAAAAAAATCAAATTTGCAAACTAAAAAAAATCTTAAGGGAGACACACATTTACATAAAATTTAACGAATCGTCAATTAAATTTTGGAGATGAAAACTTGAATTATTGAGATCAATAATAACAAAAAATTTTTGACCTCAAGAATTCCTTCTTCTCTTTTTGTTTTGCACAGTAAACAATTTAAAGAAAGATTCTGTATACAAGGACCAGTCATTATTAATTTACAGATGTGTGCTTCTGATTATTTTATTTAAAAGAATAGACTGATATTTTGATATCAAAAATCAATTTTTGAGATTAAAACTATCCTTTGCACATTTTAAAATACAAATTAAAAAATCTCATTCTGAAATAACGACATCTGAAATAAATTTTTGATAATAATAAAACTAAAATGAATTATTGAGCTCAAAATTGATATTTTGCCCTCTATGGAATGCCGTTTTAACATATAATGCTTATTTTTTATATCAAAATATATTTAGAGATATCAATAAATCAATGTAGATCTCATTAATTTATATTTTGCTATCATTAATTGAATTTTAGATAGCAGAAATTGATTTTGAGATCGAAAAAATCAATTTTACAGACTTGACAAGTCTAAAAGGAGACACACATTTATATACAATTTATCGAATCATCAATTTGATTTTGGAGATGAAAAATTGAATTATTGGTATCAATGATGACAACACAATTTTTGAGCTCAAGAATTGCTTCTTTTTTATACAGTAAAAAACTAAAATAAAGATTCTGTATACAGGGACCAGTCATTATTTATATTCACAAATATTTGGTTTTGAATTTTTTACGTCAAAACATAGATCGATATTTTGATCTCAAAAATTAATTTTTGACATAAAAAATAACTTGCAGATATCAAAATATAAATTAAAAATTCTCATTCTGAAATTATGAAATCTAAAATAAATTCTTGATATCAGTAAAAAGAAAATAAATTATTGAGCTCAAAATTAAAATTTTGCTATCAAATATTTTATTTTTGCTATCAAGAATTTTTGATCTCTAAAAATCAATTTAATAATCATTTCTAATATCAATAACTATTTCGTGATATCTCTAAATATTTATTGATATCAAGAATTATTTTTCAGATCAAGAATAGAATTTGAGATATCAATAATATAATTAAAGATAGCAAAAATGAATTTTTCATATCAAGAAATGCTTTTTCTGGATGAAAAATTAATTCTTGATATAAAAAAAATTATTTTAAGATAAAAAAGTAATTCTTGATATCAAAAAAATAATTTTTCAGCTCAAAAATTTATTCTTGATATCAATAATTCTCTAATAACTGTTAAAATGGCATTCTATAGCTCTCAAATATTTCATTTTTGTTATCAAGAATTGAATTTTTGATTTAAAATGAATATTTCTTGATATCTCTAAATATTTATTGATATCAAAAATTATTTTTTGAGATCATGAATACATTTAGAGATATCAAAAATACAATTGCAGATAGCGAAAATTAATTTTTCATATCAAAATATTGATTTTGTGAGATCAGAAATGAATTATTGATATCAATAATTCCTTAATAAATATGAAACTGGCATTCCATAGGAATGAGACTTCTTTAGTTTACATTTTGAAATCTGCAAATGCCCTTTTTATCTCAAAAAATAATTTTTGACATAAAAATATCAGTCTGTTTTTTATATAAAAAATTCAGAAGCACACATCTGTGAATAAAATAGTGACTGGTCCTTGCATACGGAGTCTTTCTTTTAATTTTTTACTATGCAAAAAAGAAAGACATTCTTGAGCTCAAAAATTGTGTTGTTATTACTGATATCAATAATTCAAGTTTTCATCTCCAAAATTTAATCGGCGACACGTTAAATTTTATATTAATATGTGCCTCCCTTAAGATTTCTTAAGTTCGTAAAATTGATTTTTTTATCTAAAAAATAATTTTTGCCATCTAAAATTCAATTGCTAGTAGCAAAATATCAATTAATCAAATCTCCCTTGATTTATTGACATCTTTAATTATATTTTGATATAAAAAATTAGCATTAAATGTTAAAACGGCATTCCGTATTTTCCTATTGGCAGTGTAACATCCTGAGTTACTTTCCACTTGGTAGTGTAACAACGTGAGTTACTTTCCTCTTGGTACTGTAACAACCTGAGTTACTTTCCTCTTGGTACTGTAACAACCTGAGCTACTTTCCTCTTGGTACTGTAACAACGTGAGTTACTTTCCTCTTGGTAGTGTAACAACGTGAGTTACTTTCCTCTTGGTACTGTAACAACGTGAGTTACTTTCCTCTTGGTACTGTAACAACCTGAGTTACTTTCCTCTTGGTAGTGTAACAACGTGAGTTACTTTCCTCTTGGTAGTGTAACAACGTGAGTTACTTTCCTCTTGGTACTGTAACAACCTGAGTTACTTTCCTCTTGATAGTGTAACAACGTGAGTTACTTTCCTCTTGGTAGTGTAACAACGTGAGTTACTTTCCTCTTGGTACTGTAACAACGTGAGTTACTTTCCTCTTGGTACTGCAACAACGTGAGTTACTTTCCTCTTGGTAGCGTAACAACCTGAGTTATTCACATCACAGATTTGCGTGAGGCGATAAAAGGCAAGGACCTGAAAGCCTTGAATGACGCCATTGATGACATCCACCGTAGGGGATTCAAGAAGGACCTGAGACCGGATCTCCAGGAAGGAGAGCGCATGGTAACCCACTTATCTTCATTACATTTTATCCCTTCATCCCTTCATACCTACACCTTTCACGCAAGTAGCGCGGCTTAAACTGGCTACCGTCTCAATCTTTTTGCGATTGTTTAGAATGTTTACCACTACATAAAGCAGCGCCGAGTGCGATATATACTTAGATGGACGACCCCTGTCTTTTGCCACAAATGCGCACATGTATATGGTTCTGAAACAAGACCATAATTACACTTTGAGATTTTCAATCGCTTGTTTATTGTATTTGTACGATTCAGTAAAGTGTTTCCGTATGATTCCTTTTTCTGCCATATCCTTGTCACGCGAATTCCTCTGAGACGGCTAGGGCTAGGCAGAGACATAATGCAGAAATAATGTAACATGTCTAGTTGGTCCACCTCAATTCATTTTAGAAAGTTATTATCATTTTATATGCAAAAATGGACATTGAAATTTTGCCATTGAAGCCCTTAGTTAAAGCAGTTAAGGCGTATGGTATGATTTTAGCGTAGTTATATTGATCGCCCAACTGTCAACAGTGAGAGTGATTATAGCATGTGTGTGTGTACGGTTGACTGCAGCGTTTCAGTTTTCCCTATTTGCTAAAGGGTATAGATATATATACCTCACAGATAGAGAATGATGAGATGTCCTGAAATTTTCTGTCTTGACCTTCAAATTGCGGTCAAAGTATTTTTGCTTAAAAGTGTTTTCCAGAAAACTCTTCCTACAAGGTTTGACGTAGGAAGACGACATTTGGTAAACATATAAAGAGTAATGAGCCTTCGTGATGAGTCCTTGACCTAAAAGATTAAGGTCAAATCGAGGTTAAAATTATTTTAAACCTTTATTTATCACAAAAAACTGGTCAGAAATTGCTCTCAAATCCTATATGGTTTCAGAAAAAGTAACCTCGCTCTATGAATCTCGACATTCAGGGTTTAGTGACCTTTGTATATAGAAAAGTGTTCGAGAAAATTGACATTATCTCGAAAACGGCTCAAGATTTTGAGTTTATTTTCGACCTTTTGAACAACCGAATTTTTGAGGTCAAATGCGGGATTTTTAAAAGATTTCTGAATTTTTAAGAATTCAGAATCGTATTTTCTGTGGCCCCAAGTGTAATTTTCGCTACTTGGTAGCGAAAACGATCTACTGATGCGAAATAGCAAAAAATCTAATTGGTCAACCTTCGAATAATTTTTTTTTGTTCTCAATGATTAGTTTGAACAATTTAATAAAGATTGTATTCCCAGCAATGCTATGGAAGCTAGATTTTGCAATTCTATAAAGAAACATATAAACTAGACCGAATTTCGCTACACGTAGCGAAATAGGACCCACTTGCAAGGGCAGAGACACAACATATTTGGTCAAAGACACATTTTTCAGTGTTTCAAAATAATTGTCAGCTTCCGGATTATTATGGGTACAAAAAAATCAAATTCAGTTTTCTAACCGTTTTTGAGATACTGATCCACTTGCAGTTTTTGACCTTGACCATGATGGAGGAGGTCAAGATCACCGAGGTACCTGTTATGTAAGGTTGTTTAGGCTCGAAAATGAACTCAAAATCGCTCTATCTCTGACCGTTTTCGAGATAATAGTCAACTTCCGGTTTTTGACCTTGACCGTGACCCAGAAGGTCAAGGTCACCGAGGTACCTCTTATGTAACGTTGTTTAGGCCCAAAGGGTCGAAAATGAGCTCAAAATCGCTCTATCTCTAACCGTTATCGAGATAATAGTCAACTTCCGGTTTTTGACCTTGACCGTGACCCAGAAGGTCAAGGTCACCGAGGTACCTCTTATGTAACGTTGTCTAGGCCCAAAGGATCGAAAATGAGCTCAAAATCGCTCTATCTCTAACCGTTATCGAGATAATAGTCAACTTCCGGTTTTTGACCTTGACCGTGACCCAGAAGGTCAAGGTCACCGAGGTACCTCTTATGTAACGTTGTTTAGGCCCAAAGGGTCGAAAATGAGCTCAAAATCGCTCTATCTCTAACCGTTTTCGAGATAATAGTCAACTTCCGGTTTTTGACCTTGACCGTGACCCAGAAGGTCAAGGTCACCGAGGTACCTCTTATGTAACGTTGTCTAGGCCCAAAGGGTCGAAAATGAGCTCAAAATCGCTCTGTCTCTAACCGTTATCGAGATAATAGTCAACTTCCGGTTTTTGACCTTGACCGTGACCCAGAAGGTCAAGGTCACCGAGGTACCTCTTTTGTAACGTTGTTTAGGCCCAAAGGGTCGAAAATGAGCTCAAAATCGCTCTATCTCTAACCGTTATCGAGATAATAGTCAACTTCCGGTTTTTGACCTTGACCGTGACCCAGAAGGTCAAGGTCACCGAGGTACCTCTTATGTAACGTTGTTTAGGCCCAAAGGGTCGAAAATGAGCTCAAAATCGCTCTATCTCTAACCGTTTTCGAGATAATAGTCAACTTCCGGTTTTTGACCTTGACCGTGACCCAGAAGGTCAAGGTCACCGAGGTACCTCTTATGTAACGTTGTTTAAGCCCAAAGGGTCGAAAATGAGCTCAAAATCGCTCTATCTCTAACCGTTATCGAGATAATAGTCAACTTCCGGTTTTTGACCTTGACCGTGACCCAGAAGGTCAAGGTCACCGAGGTACCTCTTATGTAACGTTGTTTAGGCCCAAAAGGTCGAAAATGAGCTCAAAATCGCTCTGTCTCTAACCGTTATCGAGATAATAGTCAACTTCCGGTTTTTGACCTTGACCGTGACCCAGAAGGTCAAGGTCACCGAGGTACCTCTTATGTAACGTTGTTTAGGCCCAAAGGGTCGAAAATGAGCTCAAAATCGCTCTATCTCTAACCGTTTTCGAGATAATAGTCAACTTCCGGTTTTTGACCTTGACCGTGACCCAGAAGGTCAAGGTCACCGAGGTACCTCTTATGTAACGTTGTTTAGGCCCAAAGGGTCGAAAATGAGCTCAAAATCGCTCTATCTCTAACCGTTATCGAGATAATAGTCAACTTCCGGTTTTTGACCTTGACCGTGACCCAGAAGGTCAAGGTCACCGAGGTACCTCTTATGTAACGTTGTCTAGGCCCAAAGGGTCGAAAATGAGCTCAAAATCGCTCTGTCTCTAACCGTTATCGAGATAATAGTCAACTTCCGGTTTTTGACCTTGACCGTGACCCAGAAGGTCAAGGTCACCGAGGTACCTCTTTTGTAACGTTGTTTAGGCCCAAAGGGTCGAAAATGAGCTCAAAATCGCTCTATCTCTAACCGTTATCGAGATAATAGTCAACTTCCGGTTTTTGACCTTGACCGTGACCCAGAAGGTCAAGGTCACCGAGGTACCTCTTATGTAACGTTGTTTAGGCCCAAAGGGTCGAAAATGAGCTCAAAATCGCTCTATCTCTAACCGTTTTCGAGATAATAGTCAACTTCCGGTTTTTGACCTTGACCGTGACCCAGAAGGTCAAGGTCACCGAGGTACCTCTTATGTAACGTTGTTTAAGCCCAAAGGGTCGAAAATGAGCTCAAAATCGCTCTATCTCTAACCGTTATCGAGATAATAGTCAACTTCCGGTTTTTGACCTTGACCGTGACCCAGAAGGTCAAGGTCACCGAGGTACCTCTTATGTAACGTTGTTTAGGCCCAAAAGGTCGAAAATGAGCTCAAAATCGCTCTGTCTCTAACCGTTATCGAGATAATAGTCAACTTCCGGTTTTTGACCTTGACCGTGACCCAGAAGGTCAAGGTCACCGAGGTACCTCTTATGTAACGTTGTCTAGGCCCAAAGGGTCGAAAATGAGCTCAAAATCGCTCTGTCTCTAACCGTTATCGAGATAATAGTCAACTTCCGGTTTTTGACCTTGACCGTGACCCAGAAGGTCAAGGTCACCGAGGTACCTCTTATGTAACGTTGTTTAGGCCCAAAGGGTCGAAAATGAGCTCAAAATCGCTCTATCTCTAACCGTTATCGAGATAATAGTCAACTTCCGGTTTTTGACCTTGACCGTGACCCAGAAGGTCAAGGTCACCGAGGTACCTCTTATGTAACGTTGTCTAGGCCCAAAGGGTCGAAAATGAGCTCAAAATCGCTCCGTCTCTAACCGTTATCGAGATAATAGTTAACTTCCGGTTTTTGACCTTGACCGTGACCCAGAAGGTCAAGGTCACCGAGGTACCTCTTTTGTAACGTTGTTTAGGCCCAAAGGGTCGAAAATGAGCTCAAAATCGCTCTATCTCTAACCGTTATCGAGATAATAGTCAACTTCCGGTTTTTGACCTTGACCGTGACCCAGAAGGTCAAGGTCACCGAGGTACCTCTTATGTAACGTTGTTTAGGCCCAAAGGGTCGAAAATGAGCTCAAAATCGCTCTATCTCTAACCGTTTTCGAGATAATAGTCAACTTCCGGTTTTTGACCTTGACCGTGACCCAGAAGGTTAAGGTCACCGAGGTACCTCTTATGTAACGTTGTTTAGGCCCAAAGGGTCGAAAATGAGCTCAAAATCGCTCTATCTCAACCCGTTTTCGAGATAATAGTCAACTTCCGGTTTTTGACCTTGACCGTGACCCAGAAGGTCAAGGTCACCGAGGTACCTCTTATGTAACGTTGTTTAGGCCGTAAGGGTCGAAAATGAGCTCAAAATCGCTCTATCTCTAACCGTTATCGAGATAATAGTCAACTTCCGGTTTTTGACCTTGACCGTGACCCAGAAGGTCAAGGTCACCGAGGTACCTCTTATGTAACGTTGTTTAGGCCCAAAGAGTCGAAAATGAGCTCAAAATCGCTCTGTCTCTAACCGTTTCCGAGATAATAGTCAACTTCCGGTTTTTGACCTTGACTGTGACCCAGAAGGTCAAGGTCACCGAGGTACCTCTTATGTAACGTTGTTTAGGCCCAAAGAGTCGAAAATGAGCTCAAAATCGCTCTGTCTCTAACCGTTTCCGAGATAATAGTCAACTTCCGGTTTTTGACCTTGACCGTGACCCAGAAGGTCAAGGTCACCGAGGTACCTCTTTTGTAACGTTGTTTAGGCCCAAAGGGTCGAAAATGAGCTCAAAATCGCTCTATCTCTAACCGTTATCGAGATAATAGTCAACTTCCGGTTTTTGACCTTGACCGTGACCCAGAAGGTCAAGGTCACCGAGGTACCTCTTATGTAACGTTGTCTAGGCCCAAAGGATCGAAAATGAGCTCAAAATCGCTCTATCTCTAACCGTTATCGAGATAATAGTCAACTTCCGGTTTTTGACCTTGACCGTGACCCAGAAGGTCAAGGTCACCGAGGTACCTCTTATGTAACGTTGTTTAGGCCCAAAGAGTCGAAAATGAGCTCAAAATCGCTCTATCTCTAACCGTTTTCGAGATAATAGTCAACTTCCGGTTTTTGACCTTGACCGTGACCCAGAAGGTAAAGGTCACCGAGGTACCTCTTTTGTAACGTTGTTTAGGCCCAAAGCGTCGAAAATGAGCTCAAAATCGCTCTATCTCTAGCCGTTATCGAGATAATAGTCAACTTCCGGTTTTTGACCTTGACCGTGACCCAGAACGTCAAGGTCACCGAGGTACCTCTTTTGTAACGTTGTTTAGGCCCAAAGGGTCGAAAATGAGCTCAAAATCGCTCTATCTCTAACCGTTATCGAGATAATAGTCAACTTCCGGTTTTTGACCTTGACCGTGATCCAGAAAGTCAAGGTCACCGAGGTACCTCTTTTGTAACGTTGTTTAGGCCCAAAGGGTCGAAAATGAGCTCAAAATCGCTCTATCTCTAACCGTTATCGAGATAATAGTCAACTTCCGGTTTTTAAACTTGACCGTGACCCAGAAGGTCAAGGTCACCGAGGTACCACTAAAGTAACGTTGTTTAAGCCCAAAAGGTCGAAAATGAGCTCAAAATCGCTCTATCTCTAACCGTTATCGAGATAATAGTCAACTTCCGGTTTTTGACCTTGACGGTGACCCAGAACGTCAAGGTCACCGAGGTACCTCTTTTGTAACGTTGTTTAGGCCCAAAGGGTCGAAAATGAGCTCAAAATCGCTCTATCTCTAACCGTTTTCGAGATAATAGTCAACTTCCGGTTTTTGACCTTGACCGTGACCCAGAAGGTAAAGGTCACCGAGGTACCTCTTTTGTAACGTTGTTTAGGCCCAAAGCGTCGAAAATGAGCTCAAAATCGCTCTATCTCTAGCCGTTATCGAGATAATAGTCAACTTCCGGTTTTTGACCTTGACCGTGACCCAGAACGTCAAGGTCACCGAGGTACCTCTTTTGTAACGTTGTTTAGGCGCAAAGGGTCGAAAATGAGCTCAAAATCGCTCTATCTCTAACCGTTATCGAGATAATAGTCAACTTCCGGTTTTTGACCTTGACCGTGATCCAGAAAGTCAAGGTCACCGAGGTACCTCTTTTGTAACGTTGTTTAGGCCCAAAGGGTCGAAAATGAGCTCAAAATCGCTCTATCTCTAACCGTTATCGAGATAATAGTCAACTTCCGGTTTTTAAACTTGACCGTGACCCAGAAGGTCAAGGTCACCGAGGTACCACTAAAGTAACGTTGTTTAAGCCCAAAAGGTCGAAAATGAGCTCAAAATCGCTCTATCTCTAACCGTTTCCGAGATAATAGTCAACTTCCGGTTTTTGACCTTGACGGTGACCCAGAAGGTCAAGGTCACCGAGGTACCTCTTTTGTAACGTTGTTTAGGCCCAAAGGGTCGAAAATGAGCTCAAAATCGCTCTATCTCTAACCGTTTTCGAGATAATAGTCAACTTCCGGTTTTTGACCTTGACCGTGATCCAGAAGGTCAAGGTCACCGAGGTACCTCTTATGTAACGTTGTTTAAGCCCAAAGGGTCGAAAATGAGCTCAAAATCGCTCTATCTCTAACCGTTATCGAGATAATAGTCAACTTCCGGTTTTTGACCTTGACCGTGACCCAGAAGGTCAAGGTCACCGAGGTACCTCTTATGTAACGTTGTTTAGGCCCAAAAGGTCGAAAATGAGCTCAAAATCGCTCTGTCTCTAACCGTTATCGAGATAATAGTCAACTTCCGGTTTTTGACCTTGACCGTGACCCAGAACGTCAAGGTCACCGAGGTACCTCTTATGTAACGTTGTTTAGGCCGTAAGGGTCGAAAATGAGCTCAAAATCGCTCTATCTCTAACCGTTATCGAGATAATAGTCAACTTCCGGTTTTTGACCTTGACCGTGACCCAGAAGGTCAAGGTCACCGAGGTACCTCTTATGTAACGTTGTTTAGGCCCAAAGAGTCGAAAATGAGCTCAAAATCGCTCTGTCTCTAACCGTTTCCGAGATAATAGTCAACTTCCGGTTTTTGACCTTGACTGTGACCCAGAAGGTCAAGGTCACCGAGGTACCTCTTATGTAACGTTGTTTAGGCCCAAAGAGTCGAAAATGAGCTCAAAATCGCTCTGTCTCTAACCGTTTCCGAGATAATAGTCAACTTCCGGTTTTTGACCTTGACCGTGACCCAGAAGGTCAAGGTCACCGAGGTACCTCTTTTGTAACGTTGTTTAGGCCCAAAGGGTCGAAAATGAGCTCAAAATCGCTCTATCTCTAGCCGTTATCGAGATAATAGTCAACTTCCGGTTTTTGACCTTGACCGTGACCCAGAACGTCAAGGTCACCGAGGTACCTCTTTTGTAACGTTGTTTAGGCCCAAAGGGTCGAAAATGAGCTCAAAATCGCTCTATCTCTAACCGTTATCGAGATAATAGTCAACTTCCGGTTTTTGACCTTGACCGTGATCCAGAAAGTCAAGGTCACCGAGGTACCTCTTTTGTAACGTTGTTTAGGCCCAAAGGGTCGAAAATGAGCTCAAAATCGCTCTATCTCTAACCGTTATCGAGATAATAGTCAACTTCCGGTTTTTAAACTTGACCGTGACCCAGAAGGTCAAGGTCACCGATTTACCACTAAAGTAACGTTGTTTAAGCCCAAAAGGTTGAAAATGAGCTCAAAATCGCTCTATCTCTAACCGTTATCGAGATAATAGTCAACTTCCGGTTTTTGACCTTGACGGTGACCCAGAACGTCAAGGTCACCGAGGTACCTCTTTTGTAACGTTGTTTAGGCCCAAAGGGTCGAAAATGAGCTCAAAATCGCTCTATCTCTAACCGTTTTCGAGATAATAGTCAACTTCCGGTTTTTGACCTTGACCGTGACCCAGAAGGTAAAGGTCACCGAGGTACCTCTTTTGTAACGTTGTTTAGGCCCAAAGCGTCGAAAATGAGCTCAAAATCGCTCTATCTCTAGCCGTTATCGAGATAATAGTCAACTTCCGGTTTTTGACCTTGACCGTGACCCAGAACGTCAAGGTCACCGAGGTACCTCTTTTGTAACGTTGTTTAGGCGCAAAGGGTCGAAAATGAGCTCAAAATCGCTCTATCTCTAACCGTTATCGAGATAATAGTCAACTTCCGGTTTTTGACCTTGACCGTGATCCAGAAAGTCAAGGTCACCGAGGTACCTCTTTTGTAACGTTGTTTAGGCCCAAAGGGTCGAAAATGAGCTCAAAATCGCTCTATCTCTAACCGTTATCGAGATAATAGTCAACTTCCGGTTTTTAAACTTGACCGTGACCCAGAAGGTCAAGGTCACCGAGGTACCACTAAAGTAACGTTGTTTAAGCCCAAAAGGTCGAAAATGAGCTCAAAATCGCTCTATCTCTAACCGTTTCCGAGATAATAGTCAACATCCGGTTTTTGACCTTGACGGTGACCCAGAAGGTCAAGGTCACCGAGGTACCTCTTTTGTAACGTTGTTTAGGCCCAAAGGGTCGAAAATGAGCTCAAAATCGCTCTATCTCTAACCGTTTTCGAGATAATAGTCAACTTCCGGTTTTTGACCTTGACCGTGACCCAGAAGGTCAAGGTCACCGAGGTACCTCTTATGTAACGTTGTTTAGGCCCAAAGGGTCGAAAATGAGCTCAAAATCGCTCTATCTCAAACCGTTTTCGAGATAATAGTCAACTTCCGGTTTTTGACCTTGACCGTGATCCAGAAGGTCAAGGTCACCGAGGTACCTCTTTTGTAACGTTGTTTAGGTCCAAAGGGTCGAAAATGAGCTCAAAATCGCTCTATCTCTAACCGTTATCGAGATAATAGTCAACTTCCGGTTTTTGACCTTGACCGTGACCCAGAAGGTCAAGGTCACCGAGGTACCTCTAATGTAACGTTGTTTAGGCCCAAAGCGTCGAAAATGAGCTCAAAATCGCTCTATCTCTAACCGTTATCGAGATAATAGTCAACTTCCGGTTTTTGACCTTGACCGTGACCCAGAAGGTCAAGGTCACCGAGGTACCTCTTATGTAACGTTGTTTAGGCCCAAAGGGTCGAAAATGAGCTCAAAATCGCTCTATCTCTAACCGTTATCGAGATAATAGTCAACTTCCGGTTTTTGACCTTGACCGTGACCCAGAAGGTCAAGGTCACCGAGGTACCTCTTATGTAACGTTGTTTAGGTCCAAAGGGTCGAAAATGAGCTCAAAATCGCTCTATCTCTAACCGTTATCGAGATAATAGTCAACTTCCGGTTTTTGACCTTGACCGTGACCCAGAAGGTCAAGGTCACCGAGGTACCTCTAATGTGACGTTGTTTAGGCCCAAAGGGTCGAAAATGAGCTCAAAATCGCTCTATCTCTAACCGTTTTCGAGATAATAGTCAACTTCCGGTTTTTGACCTTGACGGTGACCCAGAAGGTCAAGTCACCGAGGTACCTCTTATGTAACGTTGTTTAGGCCCAAAGGGTCGAAAATGAGCTCAAAATCGCTCTATCTCTAACCGTTTTCGAGATAATAGTCAACTTCCGGTTTTTGACCTTGACCGTGACCCAGAAGGTCAAGGTCACCGAGGAACCTCTTTTGTAACGTTGTTTAGGCCCAAAGGGCCGAAAATGAGCTCAAAATCGCTCTCTCTCTAACCGTTATCGAGATAATAGTCAACTTCCGGTTTTTGACCTTGACCGTGACCCAGAAGGTCAAGGTCACCGAGGTTCCTCTTTTGTAACGTTGTTTAGGCCCAAAGGGTCGAAATTGAGCTCAAAATCGCTCTATCTCTAACCGTTATCGAGATAATAGTCAACTTCCGGTTTTTGACCTTGACCGTGACCCAGAAGGTCAAGGTCACCTAGGTACCTCTTATGTAACGTTGTTTAGGCCCAAAGGGTCGAAAATGAGCTCAAAATCGCTCTATCTCTAACCGTTTTCGAGATAATAGTCAACTTCCGGTTTTTGACCTTGACCGTGACCCAGAAGATCAAGGTCACCGAGGTACCTCTTATGTAACGTTGTTTAGGCCCAAAGGGTCCAAAATGAGCTCAAAATCGCCCTGTCTCTAACCGTTTCCGAGATAATAGTCAACTTCCGGTTTTTGACCTTGACCGTGACCCAGAAGGTCAAGGTCACCGAGGTACCTCTTATGTAAAGTTGTTTAGGCCCAAAGGGTCGAAAATGAGCTCAAAATCGCTCTATCTCTAACCGTTTTCGAGATAATAGTCAACTTCCGGTTTTTGACCTTGACCGTGACCCAGAAGGTCAAGGTTACCGGGGTACCTCTTATGTAACGTTGTTTAGGCCCAAAGGGTAAAAAATGAGCTCAAAATCGCTCTATCTCTCACCGCAAAGGGTAAAAAATGAGCTCAAAATCGCTCTATCTCTCACCGTTTTCGAGATGAGTCGGCCTATCGTTAAGGACGCGCGAAATCACGTGACCTTTGACCTTGACCCTAAAGGTCAAGGTTAGTGATGAAAGTTTACCCTTTACTGGGTACGTTTTATGCATTTACAGTGGGATTTGAGCACCTTTATGGCTACTTTTCGTGATTAATAGGTGTTTCCAAATATATTTTGACCTCAATTTGACCTTGACCTCTGAGGTGCAAGGTCAAAAAAATTTACGGATTTGACGACAACTCATTACCCTGTATGTCTCTGCCACATGCCGTCTTTTTACGACAAACCCTGTAGGAGGAGTTTTCTGGAAACCACTTTGAGGTCAGAAAAACTTTGACCTCAATTTGACCTTGACCTTCAAGGTCAAGTTCAAAAAATTTTGCGGATTTGACGACATCTCGTCACCCTCTATCACTGTGCCAAATTTCATCGTCCTACGTCAAAAAGCGTAGGAGGAGTTTTCTGGAAACCTCCGTGACGGAAAAAAAAGAGAAGAAAAAAAAAGGAAAAAAAAGGGCAGAAATTTCGAGAAAAACTACAAACTTATTCCCATTTGCAAACGAAGTTTGCAAGTGGGAATAAAGTAATCCGTGGCCGTCTCTTTAGGTAGACTTGTTAAGCAGAAAACCGGCCGGCACTAAGATGCTTGCTATGGATAGTAGCACTGTGTCTGAGATCAGGCGGTACACGAAGCCTAATAAGGTGCTGCACCAGGTCCTCCAGGCCGCGCTGTTGCTGTTAGGGGAGGACGAGGAACTCACCTCGGTAAGATTGACATTATTAAAAAATAATAATAATATAATGTGAAACCGATGGTTTGTTTTAAAAACAAATGACTAAGTTCCAGTTTATAAGGCTAATAGGAGTTGGGTGTCTATGGCTTCCCGTAGGCTTATGCAATACTGAATTAGTGAGGCCCAGGAAGGCCGCTTGGTATCATATGTGTTACCATGCTTTTTGTAAAAATAAATAAATAAATAAACGCAGAGAAAGGGGGAAATTTTGAAGCGAGAGATCGACAGCCAAAAGAAGGGGGTTGGCAAACAATAGCGGGAAAGGAAGACCCTGTCGAGCTTGACCTTTCGTTAGAAAAGGGGATAATTTTCATTCATTACTCCCCGTTTCCTACAAAAGGGCTGTTTTCTTTTTTGGAAATGTACTCCGTATTTTGTTAAAAAAGGGGATATTATTTCAAACTTAGCACTCCGCGTTTAGGGGTTGTTTTAAAAAGTCATGGACACGCATGGTAACAGTTGGTACACAAATGCCTCCCCCCCCCCTACCCAGGAAGTGAGGCCACAAATTTTGCGTACAAAGAGAGAAAATTCCTAAAATCTCGTGTACGTATTTTCTTGATGGGCTCTAAAGTGTTGTAAAGTTAATTACTCAAGTCGCTATAAATTTCTCCTTTTAAGAACCAGCCATTAACTTTCGTTGATAACACATAAGCTAAGCTAGGTGCAATATTGTAAATGTTAAAATAAAATTGTCCATGTAAATTTATATGGAATGCCGTTTTAACATTTAATGCTTATTTTTAATATTAAAATACATTTAGAGATATCAATAAATCAATGTAGATCTCATTAATTTATATTTTGCTATCAAAGTTGAATTTTAGATGGCAAAAATTTATTTTTGAGATCAAAAAATCAATTTTACAGACCAAAAAAATCTTAAGGGAGACACACATTTACATAAAATATAACGAATCGTCAATTAAATTTTGGAGATGAAAATTTGAATTATTGAGATGAAATAATAACAGCACAACTTTTGATCTCAAGAATTGCTTCCTTTTCGTATAGAAAAAAATTAAAATAAAGATTCTGTATACAAGGACAGCCATTATTTATTTAGAGATGCGTGTTTCTGAATTTTGTATTTAAAAAATAGACAGATATTTTGATATCCAGAATCAGTTTGTGAAATCAAAAAATCGCTTGCAGATTTGAACAAAAAAAAAAAAAATTAAAAAAGTATCAGTCTGAAATATATGGAATGTCCTTTTAACATTTAATGCTTATTTTTGACATCAAAATATAATTAAAGATATCAAGAAATCAATGTAGATCGCAATAATTTATGTTTTGCTATCAATAATTGAATTTTAGATGGCAAAAGTTTATTTTTGAGATAAAAAATCAAATTTACAAACTTAAAAAATCTTAAGGGAGACACACATTTACATAAAATTTAACGAATCGTCAATTAAATTTTGGAGATGAAAACTTGAATTATTGAGATCAGTAATAACAACACAATTTTTGATCTCAAGAATTGCTTCTTTTTTACACAGTAAAAAATTTAAAGAAAGATTCTGTATACAAGGACCAGTCATTTTTAATTTACAGATGTGTACTTCTGAATTTTTATTTAAATTAGACTGATAGTTTGATATCAAAAATCAATTTTTGAGATCAAAAAATCATTTGCAGATTTCAAAATACAAATTAAAAGTCTTCTTCTGAAATAATGATGTCTGAAATAAATTCTTGATATCAATAAAAGGAAAATGAATTACTGAGCTCAAAATTGATATTGTGCTCTCAAATATTTCAATTTTGCTATCAAGAATTGAATTTTTGATCTCAAAAAATCAATTCTAGATATCATTAAATATTTTTATATCAATAAATATTTCTTGATATCTCTAAATATTTATTGATATCAAAAATTATTTTTTGAGATCAAGAATACATTTCGAGATATCAAAAATACAATTACAGATAGCAAAAATTAATTCTTGATGTCAACATATGGATTTTTTGAGATCAAAAATTAATTTTTGATATCAACAAATCATTTTTTGAGGTCAAAAATTAATTTTTGATATCAATAATTCCGTAATAAATGTGAAAATGGCATTCCATAGAAATAATGACATCTGAAATAAATTAATATCAATATAAAGAAAATCAATTATTGAGCTCAAAATTGATATTTTGCTCTCAAATATTTCATTTTTGCTGTCAAGAATTGAATATTTGATCTCCAAAAATGAATTTTAGATATCATTAAATCATTTTTGATATCCATAAATATTTCTTGATATCTCTAAATATTTATTCGAGAATAAATTCAGAGATATCAAAAATACAATTACAGATAGCAAAAATGAATTCTTGATATCAAAATATGGATTTATTGAGATCAAAATTAAATCTTGATATCAAAATTCAATTTTTGAGATCAAAAATTAATTCTTGATATAAATAATTTGCTAATAAATGTGAAAACGGCATTCCATAAATTTCTAATTTAAGGTAAGTGACTCCAGAGTTTAAGAATATCATAAATAAAAATGTTTAAGGAATATTGAAGTGATTTAAGATACCTATTCCAAAGTCAGTTTAAAGGTATATCTAACGGTCATCTCTCAATACAATAAAACCCCGAAAATAGGAGTGGTCGTAAACTGGACGGGGCTAAACTAAGGCGCTCATATTTTTGGGATGGATCTATATATTTGTGAGGTTCTACATAATTGTATGCAGCTATTGAATGCGGCTGTTGAAAAAATATTTTGTTGTGAGTCCGATGTCTACGCAACGCCAATTTTCCACGTCCACCCAACGTCGATTTTCCGATGTTTGTCCATCGTTTCACCAAACGTTGATTAAACGTCGGAGACAGCTGCGTCTTAGTTGCGACCAAAAGCAACGTCTTAAATAACTTTGCGTATCAAAACTATATTCAACGTTATGTCAAACACGTTAGGATATAGCGACCAGTCACCACCAAATTACAACCAAACTTAATGCCGTGTTTTGGTCAGGACGACGGCGCTACCTCAAATCGAAGTTTGATCGACTTTGGAATGTTCATTGACATACTGTATCTGAATCTAGAACCAGATGATGCTGGTGATTATGATGATGATGATGATGATGATGATGATGATGATGATGATGATGATGATTATTGTTATTATTTTGATTACTGTTAGTAGTTAGTGGAGTTTTATTTGGAAGAGTAGGAGGGACACATCAGTTTCATACTTCACACTTAAATGCTTAAATGCTTGACTCACAAATAAATCAAGAACCCAAGCCTAAATAAATCACAACACTATCATTTTAGAATACTGAATACTGACTCGAGGACTCGTATCTGGCTGGACTAAGTACACAAACATTTCCCCGTCTCTTGGCCAAGAACGGAGTACCGGACTCACAAGCGATCACGTACCAAGGTCTGTCTTGGTGATAAGTAAAGCGGAATAGACAATCCACAGCTGCGACCTGTCAGGTGCTGAAACAAACTAGAATAAGCAGTGCACTAAAATAAGCGACTTAAGTATCAGCTCAAAACACACACAGACATAGATATCTCTCTGGCCAAGTAGAAAACGAAGCTAGCGATGACCTTGGTTCTTGTCGTTCTTGCACATGCCAGAACCATTTCCGCAGTGGCGAAAGAAGGTGTCTTTCTGTGTGGTCTTGCCTTAACCCTGAACGTCGATTCACTGCAACAGATAAGGGTTAGAGACCACTGACTCATCTGCGACAAAAGAACCTATGGAGAAGACTAACATTCCGTTTTTATTATATCTGATAAGGACGCAATACGCAGGGCCTTTACTGAGTTGGTTACCTGCCTTACTTGATCGGCTTACACGTTACATAAATACCCTAAACCCAACTTGAGACTGTGCTTTAGTGTGCGTAGCTAAGATGACGGATGACGCCTTTAATCCAGTTGGAAACAGTCTGTTCAGACCAATCTTTTTGATATAAAAGAAACAATCAACGCTTTCTGATTATCTTTCCTGTATTCTCAGAAAACCTGCAAGTACTTACGCAAGGCTCGCACCGGACAAAGCGAGACTAAGCCAGACTGTTTCTCCCCATCCGTCAGCACTGGTAACGTTATCTGCCCGATCGTACCTAGACCCATCGTGGCAATGTGCGTCATACCTATGAAATCTGACCTAAGTTGAAGGAAAACCTTAATCCTCTCACCGTTCTCTCCTTTTGTCCGATACCAGAGCCAGAAGAAAGGTAAATATTGCCGTGCCGTTATTTGGTTGCCGAAAATATCACTACTCGTTAGGCAAACCAATATTGAGGAAAGATCCCACTGTACTATTTTAGTCCCGAAGTCTAAATTAGACAAAGCACACCAGCCGGCAAACCTATTCCACTGTGACCGATATACCTTAGCAGTGGAAACTTTATGGATATTTAGCATTTTGTCCGTTACTTTCTTAGAGAAACCTTGTTTTCTAGGACAGGAGGGATAGGCACCACAGCTGTAGGTCCAGGAGGAGGGTGGAAATACGTACAATGG
This sequence comes from Protula sp. h YS-2021, assembly GCA_949752745.1. Lineage (NCBI taxonomy): Eukaryota > Metazoa > Annelida > Polychaeta > Sabellida > Serpulidae > Protula > Protula sp. h YS-2021. Next base: position 41,994,215 of record OX457026.1, on the reverse strand, counting down.
GGCTTTGATAGGACTTGTGCGTGGCAAAAGCTGGTCCCGCACTTGGTTAGAAATGGGAACCAAGGTGCGTCTGGTGACCAAGAGGGTATCAGGAGCAGACTTTTTGGTCTTGAGTGATAGAATCCTCTGAATTACTTTTGGAAGAGTCTACTTGGGGAGCATGGAGTACTTCGTCCCCTTGCCAGACGTAGGTCTGTCGTTCGATATCCCAAGCTTGAGAGTCTGGGCATGGGAAAATTTACCTAGTTATTTAAGTCATCATCGAGTCCGTAAACAGGTCTAGCACCGGGGATCCACCAGAAGATTGATCTGTTACCCCACTGAACGCACGTGTTGACAGACACCACTCCGTGTGTTTGACCTAGCTGTCTCGGGAAGCAAGGTCTGTTTACACGTTCAACCAACTGGCTAAGTGACGGGCAGATAAGTAGATCTCTTCTTAACGAGCCAGTAGCAGAGACCTTGAACCGCCTTGCTTGTTTAGATAAGCTACCACTGTCGAGTGGTCTTCATGTAGCTCTACTTACCTGCCTCTCAGTTGGTCAATGCGATCCAAACTGCCTGAAGCTCCACCCAGTTTATGTGGCGACTGCTTTGCCCCATGCGGCCTTGAATATGTATTCCCCACACCCTGACAGAGACATCTGATTCAGGTTCAGCAGCAGGGAGACATCTGCCTATCTAATTCTGGGCGGGAGTTGAGAAAAGTTTCAATCGCTCATGATCCAAAGGTCACATCACCAAACCAATGCCTGATACGACTGCTCAGATACCATAATCGGAACCCTTTGGTGTCTCCCTCAACACAGTGTGTGATTTTCAAATGGAATCGACGGTGATGAAGATTGCCAAGGGAAACTGCCTTTTTGTGGCTACAGAGAAAAGACTCCATATTGACCAGAATTACTTCCGATGCAGGCTTGATGGTTCGGATTGCTAATGGGATCCTTTTTTGTCTCACGGGGATTGGATAAGCCCGCACTAGGTATAAATCCCATGCCTAACCCAAAAACACATTGAACTGCTTCAGACGACCTCTGATTTGGCGCCACTGACCAACAGACCTGTCTTTGTGGCTTGCTTGTTCAATGACTCCGCCTGCCGACGCACTGTCTCACACTACAGACGAGCTAGAAACCAGTGCTCTAGGTGCACGAAGACAAACATACATCAAACACGGGTCCACAAGAACTCTTTTTGTTTGTGGAAGCGAAAGGTGTCGAGTAGCGACCGCTGAGAGCCAGAAGCCAGTATTTCTTTCCCCTATCTGGAAACACAGGTACTTCCTCGCTGATTGAAATGTAGGGAAATGTGTAGGTAGGCATACAGCAGGTTCATGGACGTACCCCACATACCTTTGCCTAGCGACTCTTTTTTTACACGAGTTGGGTCCACCTGAAAAGAGGTTACGCGGAGGAATTGATTTATGGTAGACAGATAGATAGTTAACCACCATGCCCTGGAATCAGAAAAAAACCCTGCTGAAGAAGCCTGTTTAGTTTTCCGTGCGATTTCCTTGCGCGTCAAGTCTTCTACCATGCCCTGAAGTATTTGGTGCCCTTAAGATACTTTTGGTCGTAGGATGTAGCTAAGTTATGCGGATCTTTCCTGTGAGAGGCATGGATAGCTTGTGACCTTTTGAGTCGCGATTGAAAGCAGTGTTGAATAACCTCTGAGCCAACGCACTACTGCATTTGGGGCACCAGTCTCTCGCCAAACTGACCAGAACTTGTCTGGCCTGGTTCCTAAGGGCAAGGACCACAACATAGTGTGCAAGCCCTTGTACGAAAGAAGAGACCTTATTCTGTGATGGATACTTTGGTTGGTTGCTAGCTGCACTGCGGCAAAGTTTGCGGTGGTGTTGGACAGATTACTTTTCTTCGCTGGAGAAGCCTTTGCCCTGCTGCTAAACTTTCTGGCTGAACTTTTGCGTTTCTGAGGTCGCGAGAAGGGGTGTGTTTCCCTGACCATAAGAGCCACATCTTGACACAAGGCACTACTCTCTTGGCTGACCCTTTCTACTTCCTGTGAGTAAAACAGTTCTATCTGGCTCAAAATCGGGCGTGGGGACACCCGCGAAGACCTTTCATGCTCAACCAACAATTCTGTAAAAAGGTGTCGCGTCGCAGAAACTCCATGAAAGAGCTTAACCACGTATATGGTTGCCAATGCCATGCAACGGGTGAGCTGTAGCGGAGACGAAAAACTCCCTGGATACTCGTCTTTGGAACCACCTTTCAGCTCCGAAACCCCTATGGCCTTCTTTGTGCCTCTTGAAATCAAGGACAATGGAGGCGTGTGTAACGGCGCGAGCTCCTGATCTTCCACCTGTTGTAATAGCGATACTTAACCCGATTGTAGATATGAGAGATATACTGTCGCTGATTACGATCGCTTCTGACACACACTTGGTCTGGATCATTTGCAGGGTAGACGTGGGTTCTGCGCACGGAGTAAACAACTCACTGGCAAGGAGACTGGCAACATAGCTGGCTGGTCCTACGGCACGAAATGGTGGCCGACGGCGACCTATCTACTTGCGTCTCCGCTTATCCCCTTTTGCGAGTATAGCTTTCTGTAACAGCCTGGATTTATCTCTGAAGGTGCGACTGCATGGAAATAAATGTGAGAGATTCAATGAGTCATTTTGGGTAAACATTATATAACTGCGACGGAGACGCATTAGTGGGAGGAGGGAGGAGGAGCTCCTCGTGAGTAATTGTCACATCCTCCTTGACCGAGTAGATGGATGCGGACGACATAAATTCAGCTTCCTAAGACAGCGTTTTCTACGTGTCTTTGTGTAACGCTGCTGATGTCTTATCTCTCGCTGGTAAGTGCAATTCTGCATTTTCGGAGACAATACAGAACCGCACAAACGGCTAACGGTTTCATTTTTCTTGGATTTCTTGGCTAGGTCTACGTTTGACTCATTGAGCGCTCTGCAGGAGAGACCTGAGTGTGGATGAGACAACTCACCTTGGGCATAATGTCTAAGGACTAAGAACTTGTCTCTTAATGTTTCTCGCTCTAAACTTATCCAATGCGTCCCATTTCTGAGGGGAAAGTGCGCACACTCTGAGCACGTGTGTAGTGGTGTGTCTCGACATCTTCTGCACCTGTCACAGAGCGATTACGGGTTAATGATCTAGGATGGGTGAATGCAGGAAGCCTCGGTCTTTCCATGTTGAAAACTGGCTTCGGTCATCTCTGAAATGAAGCAGAAACGAGAAGATAAGAGAAAGTAGCAATAAGTGATGCGAACAATTAACTTGTCTGAAAAATGCAACACATTCTAACCACTGGCGCTGAATTTCTGTACCTGACCAGGCGACCTGCAGCTTAACGGTTGGTACTTGGCGATACTTAGCCTTTGTGAACGCAGGAGCGACGCAGCCCAGAGCAAGAAACACCATGGCTTAGCCATTGAACTAATGGCTGGGTGTGTGCTTGGTACCCGGTGGGTAGACTAAGACTAATGCTGGGTAGGCAGTCGTAACCCAGCAACAGGCCGGAACCAAGACTCGGGTACCAAGTCGGTACATGTACGAAGACCTTGGTGTGCGCTCAGAATCAAGCCTTGGTTCCATGAGTCTGCAAGGTTACTACGTTACCCAGAAAACTGAAGGAATCAAGCGGACTGAAATGAATTGTGCCCTTATATGGGTGGTCAGTGAACCTGCAGCGATACCAAGAGTAACACTTTGCGGGGAAAAACGTCAACAAGGGTGAGCCAATTACACTCACATTTCAATGCTAGATGAATAAACTCAATATCCAAATAATTAAAGACGCAAAGTGAAGATAAAAAAAGTGGAGATAAACACGTCTCAGTCTTGTTTCTCGTACAGTAAGAAAAACGAAGCTGAGGCGTGGTACTAGAACATAAACGAGTTTTATTGGCTTAGATCTAGGCTGAGACTACTCGAGTCACAATGAGAAATAAGCTGAGATGAGCGAATTCAGAACTTTTGAGAAGTAAAAGTTTTCTTGATACAGCACATACAATGAAAACACAATTCTTGTGGAGAACCGACTGAATTTTGTTCAATATATACTCAGCCAATTTAAAAACTCAACAAAAATTATGTGGGTTATTGTTTTGTCCAGCAACTTACAGGAGCATGGTAATAATGTACTGTATGTCCAAATTTAGCCAATATGGACATGAGTACTTTGTATAATTCACTCGCTGCAGTACTCCTTATTAACAGAGGTTAAGGCAACATGGCACCAATACTTAAAAACCCTTGGTGGCTTCTCTGTACAATTAATGCGATTCTCGTATCAAAGCTAGGAAAAAGTCGATTTGTTTAGATATTTTGTGAAGTGTGCGCTGAACTTATGGCAAGTCTGACAAATATTCAGTGCGAGGGCGCAGTCGGCATGTTCGAAAGTGGAAGAACTGCGTCAGGCGTCGCAAGACATTTCGATGCCAATAGGTCAACAGTTTCGCAGCTAAGAACACGTTTACCTGACACTGGGTCGACCGCGGACCGCCCTAGGCCAGGTAGACCACCGGTAACCACTCCATGACAGGATCGACAAATGCGTCTATCACACCTGAGAGATCGGTTTCTGCCATCAACTATGACTGCAAGGCAAACCCTCCGGGGCTCGAAATAATCGCATAAGTGCTCAGGTTGTGAGAAATAGGTTCCATCGCTACGATCTACGTGCGCGCCGCCCAAATCGAGGATTACTGTCAATACGGGCTAGACGGCTTCGTCGTGTGCAATTGGTGGATACTCACATTCACTGGACTCAACGACAATGGAATAAAGTGTTATTCACTGGCGAATCGCGGTGTTGCCTCAGTTACACCGAGGGAAGGATGCGCGCATGGCGACGTTCGAACGAGCGATACGCTGACGCCTGCGTTCATGAAAGAGACCGTTGGGGAGTGAAAGTGTAACTGCTTGGGCTGGAATATCATTTGCTCACCGTACTGAGATCCCCTTCATACCAGGTATTGTCAATGCTGACAGTTATCCCGAGGTTATTCTGGCACCAAGTGCAGTTCCATTCGTCCCACAGCATGGGCTAATTCTTCAACAAGATAACTCTCGTCCGCAATCAGCACGAGCGACACCAGCGTATCTACGGACGCAAAATATACGGCTTTTACCCTGGCTGCATTTTCGTCCGATTTATCGCCCATATGGGGCATACTCGGTAAAGCCGTACGCTCACGCGATCAACCACGACGCTGCCTCAGTTGCGTCACGCGCTAGTGGAAGAGTGGCACAACATTCCACAATACAAGATCACCTCGGTTGGTAGTAGATTGACCGCAGTTCAAGAAGCGCGTGGAGGACACACGCGATATTAAAACTGGACAAAGGATAAATTCAAGCGTTATTTTGTTTGTTCAATGTACACTACCGATACAAATTGCAGTTGAAAAAATTGAGAAAACTGAAATGCTATTTTTTTGTATAATTGTATAATGTACAATTCACTGAGTTAAAGTTTGTCTGAGTATTTCTATTTAACTCATATAAAAAATTTATCAACTGGTTTATCGAAGTGAAACAATGTCTTTAATATAGTGATTTTCTTATGCAACCAGATTCTTATTATTATATTATTATGTCTGTCATTTATAATGCGCCTTTTCGCAATAAGCGAAAGCGCTACAGAGTACAAGATAGTTAATAATACTGAAATCATGAGTAAATATATCCTAAAACTAGAACATTTCTCGGAGTTTAACATCGCTGAGAAGCTAAAATACTATCCAGAGATCGAGAAAAGTAGCAATTATGAGATATCCTAAATAAATGGGTTTTAAGCGTGGTGACAGCATTTCAATATACCCAAATGAATGATCTACTGAATGATCTAAAACTGGATTTTGGGGAATTCCCATCATGTCACGTTATCCTTTCTTTACTTAACACAAGGACTATTGTTTAGATAAAAGATGAGTAAACAATAGATGCTCTTCAAGGCTCATACACCGATGACAGTAGAAATCGAAGAAGGAATACAAAAACACCTCTATACTGCTATTGTTATTGCATGAAATAAGATGCTTGAATATTTTTAGGACTGGGCAAATTGTCAGAGGTTGCTAAGCCCACAGGGCAACAGCAGCTTATCTAAGAAAATACAAGACTTTGATGCGACCTTTGTACACCCAGAAATATATGCACGGTCACAGCAAATTCTTCAGCCGTATGATTTGGTAAAGGTGAAAAAGTCAAGTCCAGCTGCCACTACCTTTTATGTTTGGGTGAGTTTTGTGCTTCTTTATACTTCCAGATTTGTCAGACTTAACATTCTCCGGCAAAACAAGCTTTTGAAGTAGGAAGGACTGAGGCAAAGGACTCTGCAACGTTAATTTTTCTCACAGTAAAATAAATATTCGAGCAAAATATCCATATAGAACAAAACAAATGGGATTTTTGTGGGATTTGTGAGATTTGTATCACCAGCTGCAAAGGTGGAATATTACTCCGAAGTATCACCGTAATACCATATTTACACTGATCTCAGGCAATGGGCGTAATTGACGAGTGTGCGAAGAACCAAGGCTCTTCCAAACCGAAACCGGCAAACATCCCGAAACAACTGGAAATATTCGGCAGAAAGCCGAGCCCACAGATGTATCGACGGGCCGCCCGACAGCGCCAGCGGCCCTTGCCGCACCAACATCCTCATGAAGACGTTCAATAACTATAAAATTACCAAATAGAACAAACTCGTTGCGATTTTTAATTTTATTGATTCTTTGAGCTCAGTTCAGTATTTTTATAACGCAAATTTTATTCGGACCAATCGAGAGCTTGGGGCGATGCATATAATAGTTATGTAAAAGACCTTTTGAACCCCTAACCTGCTGATCCCGCCCATTCAGTATAAAATTATGAATGCACCAAGTGACAGTGCTCTCCGTATAAAGAAACGGTAAGTAAATTTGTTGTTATCTAACCGCATACCAAACCTCGCTAGTCACATTCACCCGAACGCCACTGGTATAAGCCAATTGGCGTGACGCCGACAAAGGTTTTGTGGCGAAACCGTTTTTGCTGTGGGTAAAGAAAGTCGCCATGTAGTAGACAGACGACGTCACAGTACGAGGAAATATCTGAGAGGTAAAATAAGAAGTTCGCATTCTCAGTCTTTAAATGAGGGTTTTTTTCCATTGCAATGCATAAATATGAATGAGACTTGTCTACGTGTGTATGGATGTTTACAAATACCAGGCTCTCGAGATTTCCCTATTTGGTAATTTTGAAAGCTAAATTAAATCAGAGTATCTCGTGACCACATTCCCGTTTTATTCCGATGATCCAGGATATGAGGATTTGGAGCGGGGATGGATGAAAGGGCGGTTACTTAATTTCCAAAGGTGGAGAACGCGAAATACGTCCGTTTTAAGCGTTTTATGAAATAAATTTTACTGCGCAAAGCTACCGTTCGGTTATCTCTATTTTTAGCGAGACTTAAAACTGGCGTAGGGATAAACCCGAAGGATACGTAAAGTGGGGAAAAGTTTCATTTTTTAAAAATACGAACTGCACTTTAGCAGTAAAGTAGTTTAAAAACGCGTAAAAAGATGAACAAATAACATTTAATTCAGTATAAAATAATAGTTTGATAAGACAGAAATCGTTAAAAACGAAAATACACAAGAATAACTCGGGTGGAGCCATACCAACGAGGATGCCCCAAGAGGTTCTAACATGGTATACCTAAAACGTGGGTACGGTCAGCCCGGCAGCCGCTTCCTTTATGTATCAATCCATCCCTAAAGATGAGCACACCTAGGAATAGCTTTCTACTGAGGAGGCTTTCACTCCATGAGCCAGGATGGCTCTAACGTTAATCTGTGCCAGCAGCCAACTTACTAGGGAAGGCTCCACTCATCACAAATACTTGGCTTCCGTTCCTTTTCTGAGGGGAAGAATCTGTGCTCCACGTTGATTGAGAAATGCATAAGCATACATCAGTCACACACGAAGGTCATAGGTCAAGCAATACCAGGACAGGGGCCGTTGAAGATGGGAAAGGGATAACCCATAATTATTCCCCCCCTCTCTCAGAGTGGACGGAGATAGCAATAAATAAAATTATCAAGCAGGGGTCACTGGTGTATGCCTCTCTGGGCTGCTTAACAACTCGGAGAGTCTGAGGCTCAAATAACATCAAACTAAGAGAAGAACAAGCCTCAGCCATTGGCTTTTCGAAGACTGGCTACTGTGGACTACTTTCCTCTCCTGTCTTTGGCTTTGGGCGACTGTTTGCAGGATCGTCCCCTCTTGCTTGGAAGGTTGTCTGTCCTTGGTTGAATTTCTTACTTTAACAGATGGCGAGTAAGGTTAGAAATTTTTCGGGCGCAATAAACGTACCAATTGATAAACCTGACGATCCATTCTGAGTAAAATCTTTCAGACAGAATTTAATGCATGTGTTAGGAGACGCCCAGCACCAAGTGCGTAAGATGTTTTCTATGGTAACATTATGTAAAGCTACTTGCCTCCCTGTTTGCGAAGTATAGGCTACAACTTTGGAGTTGTTTAACAGTATCTTTATGGCTCTGCCGTTCAGAGTAGCAAGTAGCTGAGACAGCTGATAGAGCTAACCAGACTATCCTTAGCCCTAACCAACTGATACGTTTTGATGCCAACTGTAAGAACCACACGCCCTTCCACAGTCCCATCTTTTCAATGATGCGTCTGTCTAGATCGATGGAGAGGGGAGGGTGTTTGAATATACAACTCTCGGCCAAGAGACGAGATAACCCACCATTGAAGGTTCGCGATGGCTTGCTGGGAGATAAGCTGTGCACCCGAGCCACTACTGCTCTAAATATGGCCTGGTACTTATTGCAATGGTACTTGCCTAGTGATTTTTCTGCCGTCACTAAGAGGCCCAATAATGACTCCATGGCGGATACTTTCATCTGGTCGGAGGTAGTTTTGATGGCTTGACCAATCGTTCTTACTCTTTCCTTCATGGGGGGGGGGTGGGGTGGGGGGAAGGGGGCCTCTGGCTGTTTCCAAATTCCATAAAGACCATCTTCTGCTTGGGCATGAGTTCTGACTTTGAAATATTTGCCAGTAGCCCTGTCTTCATTTTTCCCTGTTTCACTAATGATACGGTTTGGAGCCTGATATGGGCTCTTTCTAGAAGAGCCAGCAGCCAATCATCTATGTAGTGAAATGCTAGTACATCGCCTAAAGCAGTCCTTTTATTGCCTAGTTGTGTCTATTTGGACAGTAGTCGTTTATAAGAATTAATTCAAGCAAAATCTCTATTCTCCAATAAACAGACCCAACTGAAATGTCCACCCAGAAGTCTTGTATTTTCTGGATCGCCTGTTTGCTCAGGAGCTCTTGGATCATCTTCTGGAGCATTTGCTCTTGATCGGACTCTGAGCTGTTGGGGACAGTTTTCTGGGAGCATTAGGACGGACAGGAAAAGATAGGGCGTTGCGTCGTGCGTTCCTCTTGAATAAAAGGAGCAACCTGATGACCCGTCGCAAGGCATCCAGTAGAGACGTTGGGGACGCGCCATCAGAGCCAGATCCTGACACAAGGCCCTATTTTCCCGGTTAACTGGCTCCACCTCTTTCGCTAGAAAGATCTCTGTCCGGTTAACACGTCTGTAATACGTCACTCCCAGTCCCCTTAGACGAAAGGACAAGAGTGGAGCAAGAAGGCGTCGGGACGCAGCTTTATCATGGACGTGCACTTCTTGGCAGCGAATTTTCGTTGTGTTACTGGTGTCTATCGACACACACTCCAGGAACTTAAGAATCACGGGATCTGCAATTCTTTCTGCTTTGCATACGATCTTGCATACATGTCATATTCAGCGTTTATCTGGCTAGATTTCCGAGAGATTTCCGAGTAGGCTTGACCTTGGGCATCCATACTGTTCATCGTGCCAGCTGCTGTCACGTCTCTACGGGTACTAAGTTACCCATTGACTTGTATGACGCCGATTTAGCTGTCCAGTGCATCGATGGGTTGAGCCTTGAGCCATAATTTGCCAGATCCATTCTTTGAAAGGCGCGCAATCTGGCCGCCACAACATTTACCATACCTGTTCTGGTCGTCAAAACAACAAAAGCTTCTTGCTATGGAGCCTCACACTGCGAAGAGAGACAAATGGGTGGCTCGTCCTTATCTTGTGCTGACAGGGTTGTGGAGAGGGGTGTGAATGTGGCCCCTTCCTGCCGCCACTGGGCAGAACTGCTGCCCTTTCTTGTGAGAACACACTTCATTAGTTAATGGTATGCGATTGTACAGCCCCCCAACTCTGATTGCTGAGGCCCTTCCCCCTGAGCCGCCTTTCTCTTCATGTAACAACGCTTGAGATCTTGCTATGGAGCTTCACACTGCGAAGAGAGACAAATGGGTGGCTCGTCCTTATCTTGTGCTGACAGGGTTGTGGAGAGGGGTGTGAATGTGGCCCCTTCCTGCCGCCACTGGGCAGAACTGCTGCCCTTTCTTGTGAGAACACACTTCATTAGTTAATGGTATGCGATTGTACAGCCCCCCAACTCTGATTGCTGAGGCCCTTCACCCTGAGCCGCCTTTCTCTTCATGTAACAACGCTTGAGATCTCTTCCCGTCGTCTTCTGTTTCTTCCTTCTCCCCTGCTGCTACACACTGTCTGTTTGTCAGTTACAAATAGGGACAGCTGGCACGTGTCTCTGCTTCCTTGGGCTGGATCTTTGAAACTTATGACGTCAGAGGGGATGCCTCGGATACCCATGAAACTCTGGCAGCCAGGCCAACTCGGCATGAGTATGTTCGTGCATGGCTCGCATAGAAGCCATCTCCTGGTGACCATTAGAGTCGATCGGTTGTGACGTAGAGAATGTGGGACAAGGCACATCCAAATAATCCAGATTATTGTTCTATCGAAAACTAGCTGATAGCTCATACTCAGATTCCAAGAATAGGCCACCAAAATATATAATGTAACCACACTCAGAAACGTACCTATTATTGTTTTACCATCATGAAATAGTTCATAACGAAAAATCATAATATACCCTTCAAATCTAATGTTTTAAGCTTTTAACAACACCCTAAACTCAACCACACAAGGACACAATGAACGTGTTACATGAATCGACAGTCATTACATTTAATTTCTACTTTTTGGGTATAAGCAGGGTATTTAAAGGGACAGGCCCTCACTATGGTGCCTTAACATCTTGCAGGAAGCTGGTATGTTGCAAAGGCAGACGCAGACATTACTTATGGCTAGTCTTACAGTTGTAAGCTATAATATGCGTGGAGGAAGAAACATTCCCAAAAGAATCTGCATTCTTGGATTTTTAAAAAGCAAAAATGCGGACTTTCTGTTTCTGCAAGAGACGCACGCAGTTGAGGAAGACTTGAACAGCTGGCTAAACCTCTGGGCTGCGGGTAACATATGGCTTAACCCAGATACGACCAGAAGCGCAGGACAAGCTATTCTAACAACACAAAACTTAAAAATAATAGAACACAAGATTGTAATGGATGGTAGATTGCATGTCCTTAAATTGTACAGAACAGGTAAGATAATATCCCTTGTTAATGTTTATGGTCACAACAACGAAATTCAAAAAGAGGAATTTTTAAACTGCTTTCGAAACATGTTGGACTTGTATGACTGTGGAGATGAAATTATCTGCGGTGAGGACTTTAACATAGTACAAAACAGTAATATGGACAAACCTGGGGATTCTTCTAAACCATACAACAGTCAGAAAAGTTTAAACAAACTTATAGAAGACTTTAACCTAGTTGATATTTGGAGAGAACAAAATCCACAAAACAAGAAATACACTTGGTCCCAACCAAATCCTCCAATCCGTTGCAGGCTAGATTTCTTTTTAATTAAAAGGTTGTTGCTTAGCTCAGTACAAAAAGCTAAAATAAGTCCAGGTTATATGAGCGATCACTCAGTCATTGAGTTGGTCATTACGATAGGGGCTAATAAAAGAGGACCAGGTCTTTGGAAGCTTTATTCGGGTATAATTATGGAAGATGATTACAAAAACAATATGAAATCACTAATAGACCAAGTATGGGAGGAAGATATAGGCGATTTAAGACCAAAAATTTGACTGGCTAAAGCACAACATAAGACCTTTCTCTATATCCTACTGCAAGAAAAGGTGTAAAGCAAATAGGGAGCGGGAAAATAACCTTAGGTTTAAACTCGAACGCATTGATACAAAAATATGTAAGGGAACTGGAAACTTTCGAAATAGAGAAAGCCAGAGGAGCTTGGATACGTTCTAGGCTCCAGCACATCGAATTAAATGAAAAAAGACTAGTTATGAGAAGAAAACCATCAGTAAACTAAATACCAGCAATGGTGAAATAAATGACCCTAAACAAATACTTCAAGAAATACAGACATACTATGAACACCTATATAGCTCAAAGAATAACAATACATCAAATCTTTTCAACGAACTTAATATACCAAGGAAATTTTCAAACATTCAAAAAGAATCTTGCGAGGGTCCAATCACTCTACAAGAATGTCATGAAGCCTTAACAGAATTCAGACTAAACAAATCGCCGGGAAGTGATGGGCTAACTGTTGAGTTCTACCAAGCTTTTTGGGAACAAATTGGTCCAAAGCTGGTCGCCTGCTTAAACTATTTCCTTCTAAAGGGAGAACTATCTATGTCACAAAGAAGGGGAGTGATAGTATTGTTAGAAAAAGGGAAAGATAGCACTCAAATTAAAAACTGGAGACCAGTATCACTTCTCAATATGGACTATAAAATACTCACCAAGACATTGGCAAAAAGGTTAGCAAAACACATCTCTACAGTTAGCCACCCAGACCAAGCGGAGTTTATAAAAGGGAGATATATAGGGGAAAAATTAGATTTGTTAAAGATGTTATAGCAATATATGACGCTTACAATCTACCTGGCCTTCTGTTACAGCTGGATTTTGAAAAGGCTTTTGACTCAATCAAATGGCACTTTCTATTTTCTACATTGCGAAAGTTTAACCTAGGAAACAATTTTATAACATGGATAAAGTGCTGCTACACTAATATTTTCAGTTGTGTTAGCAAAAATGGTTATAATACCGATTGGTTTCAGTTGCATCGTGGTATGCGCCAGGGTTGTCCGCTGTCAAGTCTTCTTTTCATTATATGCGCAGAAATTTTGGGTATTATGATACGTGCAAATGATGACATTATAGGATTAAATATAGGAAACAAAATGCATAAAATTAAAGAATTTGCAGATGACTGCACATGCATGGTAAGAACCATCCCATCCATTTACACGCTAATTGAAACCATCCGCGGTTTTTCAAAGTTTTTAGGGCTGAAATTAAACACCGAGAAATGTTGTATCTTTTATCTAGGATGCTGGAGGGACAAAAATGAAAAAATTTTAAATACGAATGTTGTAAAGGGATCTTTTGATATGCTGTGAATACATGTAGGGCGAAATGAGTCGGTAGAAAAGCATAAAAACTTTGATATGAAGGTTTAAAACTTTAGCGCTTTACTTAAATAGCACAGGTAAAGAAAAGTAAGTACTTGTGCTTAAATTCTAGTTACAAAATCTAAACCCCCAAAAGTAAAACGCACGGTTATATTATTCGACAGTACAATCAGGGGGGGTGGGGCTCAGAGCGGTAGATGTAGAATGCACAGTGAAGGCTCTGAGAATGCCTTGGCTGGGGCGAATTATTTCAGGCACTGGATGGACGGACACTGCCCATCAATATTTCGAATCCATGGGAGGACTATTGTTCCTCCTAAGGTGTAATTACCATGTTGATAGTCTCCCTACGATTCCGGCCTTTTACAAAAATATGATTCGATAGGCAACTGAAATAATTTGCCATCAAAACACGGAATATCTGTTGTGGAAAAACCAATTCATTGTCGTTGGGCAACAAAGCCTATTTATTAAAGAGTGGTATGAAAAAAGGGTGGTGTTCATACAAGATCTGTTAAAAGATGACGGCTCCTGGTTGTCTTTTGAAGCCTTTTCTTCTAAATTCAATATACGAGTAAACTTTCTTAGATACATGGGAGTGGTCAGTGCTGTTAGAAATGCGATAAAAACACCCATTGATAAGCCATGCCTTAACCACTCCCAGACCCACTATCAACTTCAACAGTTACAATTTTACGCTAAAAAGTGGGAAAAGGGTTAATTTGGCTAACACAAAAAGCAAGAATTTCTATTGGGATTTCATCAATGTTATTAAATCAGCGAATCTGTAGATTCACTGACTCACTTAGCGACTCTGTAGATTCGCTGAAAATTGTCAGCGAATCTACAGATTCACTGGTTTTTCACCTAAAAAATTATACAGATTCGCTGAAATTGCCTGACCAGTAGTCTTTACCGACAGGTTACTTGTGTTGGGTGATATTTGGATTTAATTGCTTTCATGCGACTACTTTACTCCAGAGGTGTTTTACACATCTTTTTCTTGTTTTGGGGATATATGGGAGATATTGCAGTCGGAACTTTTAAAATTACACTATTTTTATTTAACGAGCTTTAAATGCATTGTTGAAATGCGAATTTCTAGTTTCAAATGAAAAACAATATTTGAAAGCGTTCGAAAATATTTGCTATCAATATTCACAAAGGCTTAAATTAAGTTTCTTGTTTTTTGGGGACTAGGATATATTGCAATCGGAACTATTAAAATTACACATATTTTTATTTAACTATAGCTTTAAAATGCATTGCTGAAATGAAAAACAATATTGGAAAGCGTTCGAAAATATTTGCTATCAATATTCACAAGTGTTTAATTTAGGTTTCTCTCTTTGTGTTATCGTCTTTCGTAAAAGTGATCACAGCAAATCTTAATACTATTGTTTCTAAATACATTACAATCATTACTCCCCTTCTGAGTATCATTCAAATTGCCACTAGCCAAATTGCAATTATTTTTCTGTGAGTGCAACACAAAAATCTCTTAACCTACGGGTGATATAAATTGCGATTGAATTCTCGTACGCTTATGCAATCAGTGCTCATTTTCGATGCTCCGCATACTAATAGTTTAATTTAACAGAAACTGAAAGGACCAGGATTTCGACGAACAGAATCTTTATTCCGACGTGATAGCATATAAATTGCTGCATTTTCATCAAGTGACCAAAACCCTCAGCTACATGAAATGACTTAATACCAATGGAAACAGATAATAAAACTCGATTTTGATATTTTCCTTCACACAAACCAAGAAAAAGGTGTGTAAAATACATCTGGAGTGACGAAATCACACAAAAGGAATTAAATTTCAAATGTTAGCAAAAACAAGTGATCATGTCGGTAAAGATGGCTGATCAGGCAATTTCAGCGAATCTGTATAATTTTTAGATGAAAAACCAGTGAATCTACAGATTCGCTAAGTGAGTCAGCCAATCTACAGATTCGCTGAAATTTTCAGCGAATCTATAGATTCGCTGGTTTTACAGATTCGCTGTAAAATATAGACGTTTAAAACTCACTAGAAGATCGGTAAAAGAACCAAAATTGCTCGCGTTACATTTTAAAATTATACACAATGTAATCAATTGCGGCTCAGATTTGGTAAAGTGGAAAATAAAGGGAGACGATACATGTCATTTGTAGGGGTGTGACGGTTCGTACCGTAACCGAAAACCGACCGCGGTTTTTCGGTTCGATTCGGTTAAAAAACCGAAAGAGAAAAACCGCGGTATTGTCGGGGTTTTTTGGCAGTTTAATTTTTTCACTGATAGTAGAAGCGATAACATAAAATACTGCTTCGCGCTTTTTTGTAAAAGAAAAATATGTAAATTTTGAGAACTTATCACTCGACATTTTAATATGAAATCTTCCCTTAGCGACATTAGCATTATGTTTCCTAAGTAAACTTCAAGGTTTAAAGCTTCTTATAATAAGTTTAAAGGCGTTTTGTTTATGGCGTTGTAACTAAAAAACTCTGTAAATGTTCTTAAGTTGAATTTGCTAACAAAACTGAATGATTGCTATGTGATATACTGAAACTTAAATTAGTGCAAAACTGCAATGATTGTTACAGGCTATACTTTCAACATCGTATTATTTAAAATACGAATTCTGAAACAAATAAGAAACCAGATATTTTCTAGCAGGCTGTTCCCCAATAGACTATACCGTTAATTCGAATGTCACAGAAATTGATTTTTTTTCAATATTTCATAATTTTAAGTTGCAGACTACATAAACAAATTATTTTGTTTCCTTATAAACAAAAAAATATGAAAAAAGGAAATACAAATAAATTTTTAAAACCTTTAAATTTCAATAGATTATTAACATTTAACAAGCCTTTGGCTTGCAAGGTGTTTATGAACTTGTGCGAGCAGCCCTTGGTATCTTTTTTTCTTGACAGTGATCGAATATCTTGTGTCATCACCTCCACTTTCACTACGGGCCCTAGAGCTACGAAACTTGGGACTTAGGTAGAACCTGATATGAACGCGTGCATGACACTTTTTATTTTCGCCTTCGATTTCGTTTTCTTGTTTAAAACGCCATGTGAAAAGAGTGTATGTTTTGCAAGTAAATGCGGAGCATTTCACGCATAGCACACAGTACAAAGTTGCTCAGCGTTTGTGCGAGCTCTCACTGCGCAAATAGATAACACGGCGTATGCCTGATCAGTCAATGAAACCTTTAAGTCAACAAAAGCCAAACACTACTCGGCTTATAAGACGAATTCAAGCTGTGTTGTTTGCAATATATTCTTCAAGAAATAAGCCATTGAAGGAAGTATTCTTGCGTTTTCATTTTTGTTAAGTGTTTAACATTTCGCTGGCGAAATGAGGTTCTAGTTTAATACTGAACTACCGATATTTTGATAAGCAGCCAATGTAGATTCCATTTTTCAATATTTTTGTTTTTCTTTCACTAAAAAAAACATTTACATTGTTCAACTTATTTTTACCCTTTGTTATCAGAAAAGTGAGGCATTATTTGATTTCTTTGACATTCGAATTTTCGGTAGTCTATTCTGGGATAGCCTGGCCTGCCAAAAAAAAACTATCTGGTTTCTGATTTGTTTCAGAATTGTTATTTTAAATAATACGGTGTTTTTAACTTAATTGGTGATGTGGAATGATAGGTATATTGATTGTTATTTGAGATATTTATGCTTAATTGTAGTTCCTGTGACTTTTTAAATATTTCACGAGAATTCCGAGACATTTGTTGTTAAAAAATGAACACCTTGTTAAACAAGAGCACCGGAATGCTGCAAATCCCCTCGCCCTTTTTTACATGAGGAGTAAATCTGTATAGGATTTGAAATGTGGGTGCTTACCCGTTCGTCGGAGTTGTGCATACAAGACGTAGACCATAGAGCCTTTATAGTCGAAAATTATGCTAAGTTGCGACCTCAATTTTGGCTAAATAAATGAAAAGCTGGAAAAACTGAATACAAGGTGCACAACTACAATACATGAGGAGTAAATCTGTATAGGATTTGAAATGTGCGTGCTTACCCGTTCGGAGGAGTTGTGCATACAAGACCACTACCTAAAAGCGGGACGGACGGACGGACAAAGTTGGGCGAGGGGATAATAAGCAAAGCAATTTTATGATTAATAAAATCATTATTAGGTCTCCTTCTTTGGGGAGACCTGTTTGAGATGCTTCGTCACTGAATAAATATTAAAGGAGTGATGTATTATTTTTTTGAAAAGTAATCTTTTAATTTATCAATTTGTGCTTCATAAATTTTATAAACTGGTGTTTCTGTTTCAGTCACATGGGTAAAAGCCATTATTGGGTGTTATACCATAAATATTTAGCTAAATACAAATATTTATCATTTCGGCAAAATTTTAATAATTTTTGCAAAATCGTACCGAAAAAAACGAACCGAACCGAATAACTTAAGTGTACCGAACCGAATCGAACCGTGGACATGGCGTACCGTCACACCCCTAGTCATTTGTGTAATTTAACAAGAGATACATTAATACATGCATTAATTGATTGTTACACAACGAAAAAGTGGATTCGAGAAATTTTTAATGCAATAAACCCTACAGAAAATATTGTAATATCACCTATGGAGTTTATCTTTGGTGTCGAGAATTCAGCCCTGAATCTAATGCTTATGGTAATAAAAAACAACATTTGCATAATGCGCGGATACAACAAATTTGTGTCGTCCTTCGTCATCCTGAATGAAATATACAAAAGAATACATGTTGATAAACAATCGCTTTCGGTGAAATTTTCAATAAAAAAATGGGAAAATTATGCACCACTATGCCATAAAAGTGAACGTTTTATTCAGCAGTACTTCTGAGAGATGCTATAGGTGCTGGTGAGAGCCTGGAAACATAAAGGGGCAGGGGAGAGGGTTCTCTGTTCATTTCGGCTTTTTTTACTATTCATTTAAGAAAAAACTTTCTAAATGGACAAAATTATCGGTAATTTAAACTTAGTGTTATGATATGCCTGTACGTAATTAATGTATGCAAGTTTGACTATGTACTGTATATTGTATATTATTTAAGAAAATAAAGGGGAAAAAAAACAAAAAAATCTAAGTTGTGGGCTAGAGGTATCCCTAGCCATACTTCCGATGCTGTCACTAGAGCCGGCTTATCTAGATCAAGGCTCTCGATAGTCACTTTATACCCCTGACTGGCGGACGGTGTTGCGGAATGCTTAGAGTGGAGAGATAACCACAGACTTCTAGTCTGTATCTAACCTTTCTTTAAAAAAAAGAATGACCGAAAGCCTCAGTTGGCGTTAATTTTGATTTCGGTGATCTAACCCACTGCATTCGCTTAGCTGATGCAATTGGAGCTAACATCAATCCCCTGCCTACCACCCCGAGCTGAAAAAAGACTCCGCAACCATTTCTGATGACACAAATATGCTTAATTTGACCCTCTTCCGGCTCGCTCTACTCCTCCCATACTCTCTGGCTGTCCTTTGAGCCCATAGCAGGGCATGAATGAGCAGGGTAGGGGGAGGATTTGTAGACTTCGACAATGCATTGTCTTTTTCTTTCCTCTTTCAGGTCTATGCGTGGTTGATTCTTTAGCCTGTTTGTCTCAATAGCTTTTAACTCGCCGTTGTGGCTTTAAGCGAACACGACACTTGTCGTGTTTCATCAAGTCGGAAGTGTATTTCCTCCAGCATTATAAGCAGCGATCACAGCTTCGCGCAAACAGTTTTGCTGTATCTCCGGCAGCGTACTTGTGTAACTTGATCGCTAGGTACAAAAAGTTCTCCTCGGTGACTTCCTAGTAGCTGAACATCATTCTGAGATCCCACGTCATTATGTGTTTTAGCGGTGGGGTTAGTGAAACACTCGACATGCAATGTATGTGAAATTAAGAAAACCATTCACCCATTTTTTTCCATAAATACGTGATCAATATCGTTTGGACCGAGCTTTTTTCTTTTCTTTTTTTCGGGATTATCCAACAATTAGGTTTGATCGTATTCGGATTAACTACTGTGGAGAGACTGAAACTGTGTAAAATAACGCGGATATTGAATCTGCTGAAACGTATATTAATCCCAAGAAAATATTACCTGACTGAGCCCCCTGCCCCCCTGGCATCAATAAGGAACTAATGTCACATATTTCAGTATATGTTCCCGAGAAGTGAGAACGAAGACCGGGGTTTTCTGCATAGATTTTCACACAGTTTACATATACTGACCTCTTCACAGTGACCTGGATGCAGTGTCACCCACGCCTAATCAAACGTATGTATAACCCTGACCCCTCGTGCTCTAGGTCCACAGGCGGCTGTTCTATGTATTCCCACTGCATGAGTGCCCCATGAGTTATTTAGTTATTGCCCAGATTTTAGGCAAAGCTTCCATTTCAAATTTTATGAAAAGTAGCCACTGAATGGACATTTTCTGTATATTATGTTATTTGAGTTACTTGATTTTTATCCTAAAATTGAAGGGGTTCGTGCACAAACCTGTAATATTAGGGTTAACAGCACTCGAGAAAATCGCTCTTAAAGTTAGGAAAACTGCAAAATGTTAATTTTAAGTCTGTGATTGTTATTGTCTGACCGATTTTAATAAATGAGGTATCTCCAGATTTGTCACTGCTTGAGAAACACGATAAGCTATTAAAATGCAATATTTATGTGTAAATGTGCCAGAAAACCAAGAAAAACTTTAAAAATCAACATGGTATTACGGCTTAGCATTCACAATGAAAATGTCGTTCAGGGTGCACAATCCAAACATGTTAGACACGTATTCGTTGGTTTTAGACATTTAAAAGGCATATTTTGAGAAAATAATCACATTCACTCTATAGTAACATTACTTCACTACCACCCCCCTAACCCCCACCCAAACCAAACATGTTTAAGTAAATTTTTATATCTGTTTCCCGGAGTTTTAATGCGTACAGCCCCCGCCCCCTCCATCACTGGCCAGAATTAAGGACCGACAAACAGTTAATTAACACTTGACAAGCCTTTGACTTGCAAGGGCTTTTAGAATGTGTGCGAGCAGCCGTTGGTATCTTTTTCTTCTTGAAAGTGATCGTATTTCTTGTGTCATCTTCTTCACTGCCACTACGGGCCCTAGGGCCACGAAACTTGGGACTTCGGTAGAACTTGATATGAACGTATGCATGACACTTGTTATTTTCGCCTTCGATTTCGTTTTCTTGTTTAAAACGCCATGTGAAAAGAGTGTATTTTTTGCAAGTAAATGCGGAGCATTTCACGCACAGCACAGATCACACAGTTGCTTAGCTTTGTGGGGGCTCTCACTGCGTAAATAGATAACACGGCGTATGCCTGATCAGCCAATAAAACCTTAAGTCAATAAGCTGTGTTTTTGCAATATATTATTCAAGAAATAACCCATTGAAGGGAGCATTTTTCCGTTTTAATTTTTGTCAAGTGTTTAACATTTCGCTAGCGAAATGAGGCTCTAGTTCTTATAGTTAATTTTAATACAGTGGAATCGTTTAAGCCGACATCGTGGGAACGATCGATTTACGTCGGTTTATCCAACATAATTTCAATGCAAAACTAGACCGAAGTAAGGTCAAGGTCAAACATTTTTATCAGTTGCACCACTTCAGATGACCCTCCATACATGTGCCAAGTTTGGTTGGTCTAGCTTCAGCGGTCTTGGAGGAGATGTCTGGAAACCGATTCGGCGGAAGAAGAAAAAATTAAAAAACTAGAATTGTGTCCGTCATAGCCTTTGAAAGTTTGAAATAGCGCGTTGACAATTTAGGTTCTCACTGTACGAATTATACTTTTGAGCAAGTAAATATTACAAAAGCGGCACAAAGATCTAGAATCTTCTATGAGACGGCTTTTTTTGTCGATATGTCGGATGGTATTATTATGCACTCGTTTGCTGCTGGTGCGATTGAAACTATTACACCGGCTCTAGGTTTGTATTCAAATGGCGTTCATTCAAAACATCATTTTTAAGCAGTTCATTTTTTTATTATTTATACAATGTGTAATGTAAATGATTACATGTTTTACTCAGTGAATAAGTGAAACAAAAATGCTTACAATCTTTTCTTTGACATGTCATAAAATCAGAACGCGAAGGAATCAACAAATTTCTATTCTACTGCACAGCTATGAACATGGCAGATATAACTAACTGGACATATGATATATAAACTCACCATGCTGGACAGATTTTTCAATCCCTTTTTATTTTTCTTTCATTCCCATGATAAAGAAACCTCAATAAACCGGACAAAGTGCAAGCTTTACTGTATAAAGAACCCCAGTATGCTCTGGACGCTTTAGTTAAGCCTCTGGTATTTGTGTGAGTTATAACAGCACAACTCAAATAACATATTTCATTAACATGTAAGAAATTGGAATGCTCTTTAGAGCACTTTTGACAAAACCGGAGAAAATCACCGTGTTACCCCTTCCCCCTCTCCCTCCCCCTAGGAAGACGTTGGTCATACACAGAAAAGTATTTTTTTAAGAAGGGGTGGTTAACAAGGGCTTTAGCTATTGTTTTTGGGGCATGGCCGAGTGAGTCATAAAACAACAAAGGAGTTTGCATGATTGCGTGGGGTGTTACACCTGGTGTACAGTATAAGGTATCAACCTGATGTTTTCGGGAAATCGATTAGTGATTGCGATTAACTAACCTCACTGGAATCTGAATGTACCGAAAGTACTCACAGCTGGTGAAAAGTAAAATTTAGCAGAAGTGATCCTTTACAATAATGTCCTTGGACATAGTGCCCAACCTTGAAAGCCACCAATTTTGACAAAATTTATATTTGGTAGAAGGCTTCATAGCCAACATTGCTATCAAAAATAATTGGACGAACGTATGACGAACGTATTATTATGTTTCTCTTAAAGTCATCCGTTTATTTATTTTTTGGCCAGTTTTTGCCGAAACGATAACAAAGGAAAAAAACTACAATGGAAGGAAGGAAGGAAGAAAGAAAGAAGAAAGAAAGCGTTTTTATGTACTGATGTTTTCATATAATGCTCAGGTCGGTTTAAACAAATTGCAACGACTGAAAAGAATAACTGTCTATTTTACAATGCAGAGTACATGCTTTAGAATCGCTGTGCATATGCTCTATTTTCATTGGAAACTTTTCATAACTAGCACCAGCTGATTTTCGTTTTGTATTTCAATAATTAATATGGCAAACTAGAAATAGACCACTAACACATGCACAAACACAATTTTTTCACTACATTCTAGATAAAGTACAAGGTTACTACTACTACAATGATTACGGGATACACTACACATTGTAAAATTTGCAATGCAGGGAAAATTTTGCAAATGCCTGCTGTATATATATATGGATTCCATCTTAACATTTAACGCTAATTTTTGAAAGCGAAATATAATTAAAGATATAAATAAATCGATGTAGATTTCATCAATTTATTTATCAATAATTGTATAATTGTTATCTCAAATAAATTTTTAATATCGATAAAACGAAAATACATTAATGAACTCAAAATTGAGATTTTGCTTTCAAATATTTACTTTCTATTAAGAATTGAACTTTTGATGCTAAATATCAATTTTAGAGATCATTAAATCATTTTTGATATCAATAAATGTTTTTGATCTCTCTAAATATCATTTCTTGCATATACATCGTTTTCTTCCATTTTAATATCAGAACTTCTGCTTTCGCGTTTCACTTGAGGGTTCTGCATGTCATGGAGTTGTTCGTTGTTACCAGCCCTGCTACCCTCATTTGCGCCTTCCGGTCCGGTGATGTTTCTTTCATTATCATCGATGTCACCTCCAGCATATACCTCATTTTCTTGCATGTCTATTTCAGGGTTTTCAAAGTCGTTACTTACACGCTGTGGATTGTTTTTATCGCCAGTGGAATTTTCTACATTTTTCCCGCCGATGTATAACTTACTCTTGTGTACCTTTGAATAATGAACACCATTTTTGTCTTCACTAGTGATATGCTCACGACTTTCTTCGTATTTATTAGTCTTAGCAATGGCGTTGTGTACACCCTGTTCTACTGCCTTGTTCCAAGTTCCATCAGTTTTGCCATCTAAGGAAGCGGAAGCTGGATTATCTATGGTTATGGTTGGCTGCAAGCCCTCGCCAGAATAGATGTATTCCGCTCCCTGCCTTGACTCGGTGACGTCATCAGTTTCTGCGTTCGTTGTATGGATGTCAACGTAATCTCCTTCCTGTGAGTCATCTGTAATAAACAGATGAAATTGTTAGAAAACAAAAAATGTACACACGTTTGATGTATAGTATGGATTTTGGAATGCGTTATCATTCCGTGATCATAAAGAACATTGACCGAACCAAGCATTTTGTATCAGAAGCGACAGATTTGTTTAAACGATATGGATTTTAACATTGCATGGGCTCAATACAGTCACACATTAAAGAGTAAGGGCTATGCTTTATTTTGTGCAAAATAAAACATGGCAAACAAAAATTAGATGCGAACATTTTGTACATAAATTAGTTCTGTTATATGAATCAAGTTCCACGACTGTGCAGATGATGAAATCACATGCCTAAGCAAGACAATGAATACAAATAACCATGTTTCTTATCTAAATGCTAAGAAATTTTTCCTCAGAGGCAGCGTTTCTTAACAGAACCGGATGAGAAGAACGTGACCAGGGGCTGAATAAAATTCTGATTTCGATTCTGTTTTCAAAGTATTGATTTGTAAAATGCTTTTGTCATCACAAATGACTTACAGCCGCCCCTAGAAAAGTATCATAAAATTGTTTCTCAAACGTACTTCATTGAACTTCATTGATGGATCTTGATTCTTGAAAAATTTTCCTGGCTTGTGCTCCCCTCATTGGCAACCTACCCATTTACTCCCCAGTTGTCATTTTGTTGTTGAAAATCGCTCCTGGTGATGTGATCAAGTGAAAGGGAGAGAAATAGTTAAGGATTATGTACCTGCAGTTCCTGGTCAATCCACCCTTGATGCCTGTTGCAGGTAAGTAAAGCTAATACAGTGTCTATGGTTAGTAGTCTCGTTGTTTTTGCAGTGCCGTATTCGTCTTATAGCAATGGTACTAAAACCGAAAGACACGGGAGTACAAAAACTATTTCTACCGTTAATTGCTGTTAGAGCGGAAACTTGTGAATACGTACTAGCTCAAATTTTGTGGCATGTAGACACCAATACAGGATCTCTGGAGGGGAGATGTTTTGCGCAGTAACCGACAAGTCTTTCTGTCGTTTTGACACCAGTTTCTTCTCAATCGAACTGAGAGCTAAAAATCGGGAGCGCGTCCACAACACAATATGAGTTTCAGGATTCCACTGCTTCTTCCGCTTTTTTGTAGTGTTTTCACTACAAGCTCTCTTATCCAGCTTGACACTGTTCCCGGAGCCAGGAAACGCGGGCTTGCTAAGAAATTAGTAACTCAGTTGTGGGAGAATTCCCGCGCTTTCGTAAGAGTAGAACACAGAGCGCGATGCAATCATCAGTGGATTCCCCCGATTCTGTAGGAGTAGAATCTCATACAAGAGTGTAGCGGGCCCACCCATGTCCTCATTCTGTGGTGCCAAAGGCTGCGAAGAACGGCGCTATCGTCAAGATAGCTACATCCGCTTTATAGACCAAGACTCCGATGGAACAGTAACATGTAAAATATATTTAGTTTTATCGCTTAAACAGTGGAAAGTTATTAACAGACTGCGATCGCGTAAAGTACGTAATAGATAGGTAAAGGAATTGCAGCAAACAGTGTCGTCATTCTGCACACCTGCTGTGGAGACACGATCTGCCACAGAGCTCAAGGTACGCACCTCCAGAACGAGCGTAGGGATTTGGATACTGAGCCGATGGCAACACGCATCAAGCCCCCATCGAAGAAAAAAAATTACGCAAAGAAATCGCTCAAGTCACCTGTGCAAAGATCACTGTTATCGGTGCACGAGCTTGAAAGTAGCAATGCAACTATTACAAATATTACGGGCATGGGACATAGATCTCCATCACTGAACTCTCAGTTAAAGCGGCGAACGAGGCCGTCTAAACATCAGACAATGTAAATAACGCACCCCATCATTCTGGTCGCCACCACTGTCTCCATAATGTCGTCAGTCAACTCTGGGATACAATCCACCACCAGAGGCCACCGCAACAGATGCCTTGCAGCAGTACCGCCCAAGCAAAATGTCATGTCAGCAGAGTTTGCCGGAGACAGACCTCAATGTCCAGCTCTCGCTGGGTAGTGCGAGTAGTAGGAAAAGAGGGGTTCTGGGTCACTTTGTGACGTCATACTGTCTGGAAATGACGTCATCATGTCTGGAGCGGATTTCTGGGTCACTTTGTGACGTCATACTGTCTGGAAGTGACGTCATAGCGTCTGGACCGGAAGTGTTGTCTGGAGCGGAAGTCATGATAAGCGTTAGGATAGGCGCGGCCATCCATGACGTGATAATGACGTCATGATGACGTCATAATGAGGTCATACTGTCTGGAGCGAAAGTCTGGAGCGAAAGTTGCTTGAAAGTGTTGGCCGAGTCAATCATCATGAAGCCAACGAACTCCACCTGTCAATCAGTGTAACCATGGCAACAGACCCTAAAAAGGTCGACCACCCCCCCCCTCGAAATTGTGATTTTTGTATATTTATCCGTTTCAGACGATTCTGAACATTTTTCATTTTTTGGGTCGACCACCCCCCCCCCTCGAAATTGTGATTTTTTTATATTTATCCGTTTCAGACGATTCTGAACATTTTTCATTTTTTGGGTCGACCACCCCCCCCCCCCTCGAATTTGTGATTTTTGTATATTTATCCGTTTCAGACGATTCTGAACATTTTTCATTTTTTGGGTCGACCACCCCCCCTCGAAATTGTGATTTTTGTATATTTATCCGTTTCAGACGATTCTGAACATTTTTCATTTTTTGGGTCGACCACCCCCCCCCCTCGAAATTGTGATTTTTGCATATTTATCCGTTTCAGACGATTCTGAACTCAGCAGTACAACTGTAAGTGAGACATTCATATACATAAGTAAAATTCTGCTGAGTCAGCAATTTTTGAACAAAGTTACACACCATATTTTGATTACATGGAAGTAGTATAAAAGCATGAGTGAAACATGTCAACTAGTCAACTAGTAATACATTGTGTGACGAGAAAAGACTTCACAATGTCAGCATTACTTCTTGACAGATGTATGACTATGGACGACGTCTTCAAAGTGAATTATACTAACTATGTGTTTTCAAAGCTTCCTGCTTTTGAATCGGATTGGATGCTGCAAGTAAAGAATTTGCATATGCATTGGGAAGCTGTGGGAAAGGCTATTCCAAGAGATCGTTTCATCAGCTCGTTTCTACATGAATGTGAAGAACTGCATTTACTATCAACTTACAACATTGATTTAGCATTTATCAACGCGAATACAATTTGGGCAGAGGAGCTCATGTTAGTTGTAGCTGCAAGAATCATTTTACTTTATGATGATGATGTTCCATTGACGACGAATGTATCAGACCTTGTTCGGTTCAACCATGGACGAGTTGAAGTGAATTCAAAAGTTTGCAAGAAGTTTGAAAAGCTTGACTCAGCAACCAGTTGGGTATAAAAGGGAGTGAACTCAGCAGAGTGAAGTCATTTCTCAGCAGACAGTTGGAGGGAGTGGATCATCAATACATTGTTGCAGCCATGGAGAACAAGACAAGCAACGCAGCGCAGCGCAGCAGCAGCTTTAAAATTAGTGCAAACTTAACCATTACTGTGGAGTATGGAGAATATGGGCCATTTCTACGCATCACACGTGGAGAGAGATGGTGTGCTTATTCACCATCTTTGTGGAAGATTGTGTGCCAGAGCTTGAAAAATTTACGCGACATTGGCTTCAAACTATACTTAACGCAAACGAAGTGGCTTGAAGTCATTTCATACTTGGATATGCGTTATGTGAGTTTTGTGCGCACGTCACGGTTTGAAGGGAAAGAATACACACATCACATCAACATGAATGATGGTGAATGGGAGACACTGCTTCAGGAGATGGACAACATCAACTCAGCCCTATCACCATGTGAGGAATGTCATGACAAGAAAACAATCATCAAGCTGCAAAAGGATGGTCGGATGAAGGTGTCAAAGCTATCCAAGAAAAGGCTGACTGAAGTTCAGTTGGAGAACATGAACGTGCAAAATCAACTTGGACTTACCTGTGACTATTGCGGTGCTTGTGCATATGTGGAGGATTATCATTGCCACTGCCACAAGTATAATTGCAAGTTGTGTGAACCAAGCAACTTCTGCGGCAAGTGTGGAGTACTTAAAGTCAGTGAAGCAAAGTAAAAGCACACAAGACATTGAAACAAGATGGACGCATGTTTTAAAAATGCTCATATTGACTTGATGATTGCTAAACTTGCTTGCTATGGCACTCCAGACTATCAACTTTATCATTTGGATGCTTTTTGGGATGTTGTACATCATAGTCTTGATGTGATTGAACTGCATTCAAGATTTCTTGGAGAATGTCATAAAATTGGAATAGAAGAAGATCCTGACTTTGACTTTGATTGTGCACTTTATTCTGCTCGTACTGATGTTGAAGTATATTTCACCGTAGTGGATCATTTGAGAGATTGTTGTAAAGAAGAAGAGGAAACCGAGCAGCTTTATCAGGTAAGAGAACCTTTAATCATCTTTGTAACAACATAGTGAATTGATAACAATGTTTTTCTTACTAGCAAATTTAGTTTTATGTGAGTGGTTTCAACGTAAACAAAGAAAGAACATGATAGAAGAGGCAGCAACTATATTAAAAGATATATTATTACAGGAAGAAACCGACATGTCAGAATAAAACAACAGAAACAAAGTCAACATGGAGAATCTTGTGCTATTCAGCGGTCATAATGACGTTCTTTCAAACATGTTTCCAACACGACTTGAAAAGTATGGACATGTGTTCAACTCAAGTGAAGCGTTGTATCAATATGAGAAAGCAGTGTTTCATCACCGTCAAGATATTGCTTCAGCCATTGCTTCATGTAGAAATGGATATGAAGCAAAACGTATTGCTAAAGTAAAGCCATGTCCGTTATGGCATACAGTGAAGAGAAGCAAAATGCAAGATGTTTTACAAGTCAAATGGAATCAGTGTGTATTGTTTCGCAACAAGTTGAAAGAATGTAAAGACAAAACTTTAGTTGAAGCAACGTATGATCATTGGTGGGGAGCTGGTGTGAAACAAGTGTCATCTGGATATCCTGGTCAGAATATTATGGGAAAGTTGTTAGAACTGTTGTGTGAGACTTGATGTGCAGACGTGTGAACATGGAGAAGTGTGTTAAGTGAACAGCAACTGGAAAAAACTTGCTGAACTTGACAGACTTGCATTGCCGGAGCAGCATAACCTGACAGACTTGTGCTACATTGCCGGAGCAGCATAACTTGCTAAACCTGACAGACTTGTGCTGCAAGACCCACAAGACTGCATAATGGCGGACATGACACTGAGACAATATATTGTGCAAAAAGCTTATTGTGAAGAAATGTTATCCGCTGTAAAAAAGTTTGCTTATTTAGTCTGTCCTGCTTGCCAACTTGAAGAGTGTTCAGAACATACTTGTCATACTGCATGTGTTTATACATATTGGAATGAAGCTAAATATTACATTCATTTAGATAAAGTGTTAGATAATGCAAATCAACGTTGTGAGAAATATGGTGTAGATGCTATTACATTGGATGAACTCAGTCATTGGTTAATGTTCATTGAAGACCAATGGTCTCCAGTGATTCATACCTTTGTATCCATACTTGATTTGTAAATACATGTTAGTTATAAATACATGTTAGTTATAAATACATGTTAGTTATAAATACATGTTAGTTATAAATACATGTTAGTTAAGTTACTATGTTAGTTAAGTGATGTTGGTTGAGTTATAAAATAAAAGCTGTTCTGTTGAGAAGGTGGTTTTCATTCATCATGTCGACGTGGAAAGACTATTTGACCAATATTTACTTCAAACCTGGACAGCCTGGAGCATTTGCTGGTCCTTACAAACTGTATCACATCTTACGAAAACATAATCAACCAGTCACACATTCACAAGTGAAGAAATGGCTACAGGATCAAGATGCTTTCAGTTTACTCCAACCTGTCAAATACAGGTTCAAAAGACAACGTGTCATTACACGTGGTATTGATGATATGTGGGATATTGACTTGGCTGATATGGGAAACATAGCTCCCTATAATGATAACATACGCTTTTTACTCATTGTCATTGATGTGTTTTCCAAATATGTCTGGGTACAGCCAATACCTAATAAATCACATACCAGCGTCATACAAGCTTTCCAAAAGATTTTTCATGACACACGACGAAGACCGCGAACTCTAAGGTCTGATAAAGGAACAGAATTTAAAAACAGATGGGTTAAAGCATTTTTGAAGAAAGAGGGAATTCATGCTTATACCACAAAGAATGAAACCAAAGCCAACTTTGCTGAAAGAGTCATTCGTACTCTGAAGGGAATGATGTATCGGTATTTTCTACATAATCAAACTTACCGTTACTTAGACATTCTTCCAGACTTGGTGTACAATTACAACCATAGACCTCATGGTTCTCTTCCTAATAAATATGCTCCAGCCGAGATTCGTAAAGACAACGAATCAAAAGTGTGGAAGTATATGTATGTCGACAAACTGAAATTGAAACCGAAGAAGAAGAAGAAGTACAAATTTAACATTGGCGATCATGTTCGCATTTCCCACATTAAATATGTGTTTCAACGCGATTATCACATCAAATGGACGCAAGAAGTCTTCATTGTCACACATCGTTGTAAGAAGCAAGGAATACATTTGTATCGTGTGAAAGACTTTTTAGACGAAGATATTGATGGCCATTTCTATGAAGAAGAACTGCAGAAAGTGACCAAAGATATTGAATCTATTTATAGAATTGAAAAAGTCTTGAAAACACGTAAAAGACGAGGAGGAGGTGTGAAAGAATTATTTGTCAAGTGGTTAGGTTGGCCAAACAAGTTTAACAGTTGGGTGAAAGAAACAGACATTCAACAATGAAGCATCCATTTACATGTTTGGTCTCTGGACCTACAGGCAGTGGCAAAACGTCTCTGGTGAAGGAAATTCTAGAACAAAAATTGATTCAACCCTCTCCGAAAAACATTTTATGGCTCTATGCAGCAGATCAGCCTTTGTACAAGGGAATGAAAGGCGTGGAATTTTACCAAGGCATTCCAGATGACATTGAAGAGCGTTTTAACCCGAAGAAACCAAACTTACTTATCATTGATGACTTAATGACGAAATGTCATAGTGATGAGCGTATGACACGTCTCTTTAGTGTTAGCAGCAGTCATCAAAATCTAAGCATTATTTTTATTGTGCATAATTTATTCCATCATGGGAAAGAGATGCGAAATATTAGTTTGAATACACATTATATCATTCTGTTTAAAAATCCGAGAGACAGTCAACAAATTAGTACATTGGCGCGGCAAATGTATCCTGGAAGATCTCAATTTCTCATAGAAGCCTATCAAGATGCTACTAGCAAACCTCATGGTTATTTATTCATTGATTTAAAACCAAAGACAAATGATCAACTACGTATTCGTACAGGCATTTTACCAAAAGATACACATTATGTCTATATTGATAAAGCAGTGTATGAACAAGAACCAACTCATTTGACCATTCGCAGTCAAGATGTCTAAACGTATTCGAGCGAACCAGCCGTTTCTTCATTTGCTTGCACGCAGTGGGCCTAAACGACGTAAATCCTTGCTACAGCAAGCTACAAAGGAGGAATTAACAAGCTTGTTTGAAATTTGTTTGAATATATTGCAAGGACATTTACCCTTAAGCTCAAAACGCTTTAAGGAATTTAAACGTGAACGTCATACGCTACGTACTCTAGCAGATAAGAAGATATCCCTTCGACGAAAAAAGAAGTTGATTAATCAGAAAGGAGGATTCATTGGAGTTATTGCTAGATTGGCATTGCCCTTGTTAGCCAAACTACTGCTAAAATGAAACATATGATGAAAATGGTTCTTATTCCTGAATATGAATATAAAATGTTGCTAGAAAAGAAAAATGATATTAAAACGAAAGTGAATACACTTTTACGTGGGAAACGAACACGTGAAAAGGCTATAGAAATGTCTCAACTTCTTGGCCGTCATTTACGAACAAGTCAGTCTAGGCAGCAAAAGCCCTCATCATCATCATCACCACCTGAAAAGCCAGAAAAGCTAGTGTTAAGTCATTTTCAACCTATCTATCATGGAAAAGTAACACAACTTTTAGCCGAACTGAAGAAATATGGTGTTAAATGGACAGAGAAGAATGAACTTGTGTTGAAAACGGGCGATATTATCACAAATTCCAACATGGTTGATTTGATGAAAGAAGCATTGGTGGCGACAAGAAGAAAAGAACGAGTCAAACCACATGGTTGGCATCCGTTTATCCAGGAAATTGTAGATGCGAATATTCCAAAAACAATGTTTAGTAAAAAGACCACTCGTGACGACATTACAACAGAAATGAAACAACGTCAACAAAGACAGTTTCCTGAAGGATGGGAAAATTTTTAACATGGTTGAAAGAGCTATGTTGTTGTTGTGAGGAAGATAAACCAACTATTCCTGTAAAAATAAGATGTACAAGTGCTTGTTGTGAAGGAGAAGTCATAGATCATCATGATGTGAAAGACCATTTACATACTTGGTTGAATGGCGCGCGCTATCGTGAGGTATATAGGCAACGTCAACGCACCTATACCATTTAGTTCCCATCATGGAGTCGACAAGCTTTTACATCACTTTGCCTAGCAATGCGAGTATGACCTATTATCCCAACAACAAGGCTTCAAATTATCAAATTCGTATGCCTCGAACCATCTATCTGAATGGAAAATATGAAGTGGCTTTAGCTGAAATTCAATATCCACATACATGGACAACGATGAGACAGGGCATGGACTACTCTATTCAGTATCGACAAGAACTATTCGATGATCCTATTCTTAGCACTCTCGATATTCCTTATGGGTATTATAGAACCATACAAGAACTATGTGAGGCAGTCAATGAAGAAGCGACTAATGCTCTGAAACTTACAGAAGCTATTCGAATAAAGTATGATAAAATTAGACGACGCGTGTTTCTATTTCTCGATTATGGCTTTGAAGTGTCCTTTTCCGCTGGATTAGCTGAGATTTTAGGATTTATCCCAGATCAATGGTATACTGAAACATGTACAGCTGACCATAAAGTGGATGTGAAACAGGGGTTTTATACACTGTATGTGTATTGTAGCATTTGTGAACCACAAGTTGTTGGTGATTATTATGTTCCATTACTACGTTCTGTTGGCATACAAGGTCATGATGGAGATATTATCATGAAAACGTATGGCGAACCACATTATGTTCCTGTAAACACATCCAAATTTGACATGATAGAAATGAATATTAAGGACGACACAGGCCATAATGTTCCATTTCAAACTGGAAAGGTGATCTGTAAACTTCATTTTCGACCAAAAGCAATATGAAAGCTTATACACACGATCCGTCTGCATATCGCAACCATTTTCTTCGTCAAGTGGGCGGGGAATTACCAGGATTCAAAGGAGCGCGAATCCAATATGGCGATGGTATTGGTTCAATACTGGGATCATTGGCTCGCAAAGCTATTCCATTACTTAAGGCTGGGGCTAAGATCGTTGCGCCACATCTTAAGAAGGCTGCAAAGAATGTCGCGAAAGATGTGACGGGCCGAGTAGCAGAACGTGTGTTTGGAGAACAAAAGCGTGTGCAACCAACGAAACGTGCCAGAAGACGAAAAACAGCCAGACGGATAACATCAAAATATCGCAAAGATATTTTTTAAAGAAAAAAAAATGTCTCTCATTCATAATCATTCGTGTGAATGTAGTCTTTCTCCATTGGAATGGTTTCACGTACCACCGACGCAAACTGCTGTAGAGAAAAGTTATAATGTTGACTATCAACCACTTACAAGTATTAGAGAAGGCGCTCCAATAGAATTCTACATTCCTGCGAGTACAGAAGAATATCTAGATTTAAAGAACAGCAAACTTCATATTGTATGTCGCATTGTAAAGGCTGATGGAACAGCGTGTGGCGCAGATGATAATGTCTCTTGCATCAATGATGTGTTTAATGGGTTATGGTCTAATATTGAATTGTTTCTGAATGATCGTTTGGTTTCGCATAGCAACAATACTCATGGTTATACCAGCATTATCTCTCATCTCATCCATGATTCGGAAGAAAGTCTACATTCTGAGCGCTCTATGCGTCTCATGTACAAGGATACTGCTGGGTCAATGAATAGTCATGAGGTGAAAAGGCCTAATCATGAACAATATGTATCCGGGTTTCATGTCAATGCTGACGGCGGTGACTTGGCTGAGCAAGGCAATAATGGCTTACATCATCGTTATTTACATACTCGTCTTAGCCGTGATGTTATGCTTACTGGTGGTTTAAGGATAGATTTGTTTGAGCAGGATCGTTATCTTCCGAATGGCATCAGTTTGAAGTTGCGTTTCCATAGACAAAAAGATGACTATGTATTGATGGCTGCAAATAATACCTATAAGGTAGAAGTGAAAGAGGCATTTTTAACCATTCGCAAAGTGAGGGTGAGTCCAGGTATTCAGTTAGGACATACAGATGCATTGATGAAAAGTCCTGCCAAGATCATCATCACTAGAAAAGAATGTAAAGTCTTGGCTATTCCAGCAGGATTTCAGTCTTTTGTGAAAGATAACATCTTTTTGGGTCAATTACCAAATCGTATTGTCATTGGTCTGGTTCATAATGAAGCTTTTGGTGGATCAGTATTGAGGAATCCATATGATTTCAAACATTTTGATCTGGACTATATGCAACTGTACACGGATGGTGAACCAGTTCTATCCAAACCTCTCAAGCTTGACATTACACAGAACAAATACCTGAACGCTTTTGAAACGCTTTACAAATCGTTTGATCGGTTGAATGGTGAGAAAAGTTCCATTATAAAACGGGAAGATTGGCCTAGAGGTTATGCTTTATTTTCGTTTGACTTAACACCGGATTATGATGGTGATGATCATTTCCCCCTGATCAAGCATGGGAATTTGCGGCTAGAAATGAACTTTGCTACGGCTTTGCAACCTACCATCAATGTCATTGTCTATGCTGAATTTGACAACATTATTGAGATCAGTGCAAATCGCAGCATCCAATTCGACTACCAGTCATGAACACGAAGCAGATTGATGCCATATTGAGTCATGATGTCATGATGTCGTTTAGACATGTTTTTAAGAAATGACTATATGTATAATTCTATCTCATTACAAACGCCAATATCATCGTCATGTGGTTTTTATTGTGTATATTATATATTACATAGAGCTCGAGGTCAGAGTATGTTTGATATTGTGAATATATTAAAAAGAAAGGATGGCGATTTTATTGTAAAGGATTTTGTATATAGACATTATAAACCATTGTTTTATTAATGTTGTTGTTGTTTTATTAATGTTGTTGTTTTATTAATGTTGTTGTTTTATTAATGTTGTTGTTTTTATTAATGTTGTTGTTATATTAGTTAAGTTGTAGTTAAGTTGTTGTTATATTAGTTAAGTTGTTGTTATATTAGTTAAGTTGTTGTTAAATAAAACAAACCAAGTTTTCAAACAACTGTCTTGTTTATTGTGTTCTATTTACAAAGTTTACAAACACTATTTACAAACTCTTAACTACAAACACTATTTACACTATTTACAAATTCTTAACTACAAAGTCTATTTACACTATTTACAAACTTTTATTTACAAAGTCTATTTACACTATTTACAAAATTTTATTTACACTATTTACAAACTTTTATTTACAAAGTCTATTTACACTATTTACAAATTCTTAACTACAAAGTCTATTTACACTATTTACAAAGTCTATTTACAATCACATTCATTTTTCAATACATTCATCAATGCATGCCATTCATTAGAATCTAAATTGATATAGGTATCATAGACATTACATCCGTGTTTGTAAATGCTATGAAAGCTCACATAACGCATATCACCAAACTTTATCACTTTAGCAGTTTCATGTTCAGACAGTTTCAGTTCATATCCTTCATTTATGTCCATCACACGTATCCATGTCCATATATGTTGTGTCAGCTCAATGGATTTGATACCCCGCATAAGTTGTATTCCATTCTCTTTGAATTCAAGCGTCAGGTTCTTTCCAATCCAATGCTTGCAACAGCGCGTTCCATTCCACGGTGCTGAGGGTGATGATGTCGCAGTCTTCTGTAAGCTCGTCATATTGGCGAAATTGTACAAACACGTCTAGACCGTTCTCAGTCACACGCACTTCTAATTCATTTGAGACTGCTAGGAGAAAGCCGGGTATTCTCAACTTGTCTAGATGATCCTTCAACACGGATTGGTCATCAAGCGATAGGACGAGATACTGTCCAAAATGTCGTAGCACAATATCATCACATAAGTTTCTCATGTATGAGAATCCATATGTCATGGGTTCATAATCCAACACATAGTCGTCTTCCATCTCGTCCATGTATTTTATACTCGGATGATGTCGAACAGCGGATGTTGTATCGCTTCTAGGAATCGTAAGATTGCGCGCCAGTTCTTGATATCAAAGAAGATCAACTGTGCATAGGGTGTGTCTGGCACAACTCCCTTATAATCCTTTGGATAATCCTGTAAAAGATTTCTACAGAATGTCACACGTATCTTAGAATCATATTCAGCCACCGTCACTTCCAGTTTATTTTCAAGTCTGCGTTTAAACCCAGCTTCAAGCGGTATGTTTTTAAAGTCTTTCCACACTTCAGGTTTAAACCGATAAGCAGAACATCTCCGAGAACCCATCATCACTTCATTCCTCTCATTAACTTTAAGGTAGACACCATCGTCCAACATGAGTGCATTCATGATTGTTACCTTGTTATGACTTGTCGTCTTGTCTGCGAAGCCTTTTATCCACTTCTTTCACCTGCTTCTTCATCATTTTCCATTCAGGTATTGTCAGCAAAATTCCCTTTTTCGTTGGACGGTTTTTTCCAGTCCCCTCATCTCTGAGGTATTTGCGAATGTTCACCACACCTTCATTACTTTGTTTCATAATCTTGATATACTTTCCATTGCCTAGAGAAAGCATTCCATCCCACGACTGTGGTGTTGGTGCTATCTCCACTTTTAATTTCTTGATGGTAGTATCAGGATGTTTCACATTCATGTCTTTCACTGTATCAGCAAGAGTATCCATATCCGTTGTTGCAGATCTTTTCATGTTGATGCTTCAGTGTTCACACCTCAACTGACTCTAAAGTTGAAGTGTCTCCCCCTTATATACTGTAATGCCCATGCGCCAAAGTGGAATAGCCATCACTCATCACATATCGCTTGTCATCAAAGGGAGAGAGAGCCACTTTCCTCAACTTCTCCGAGAAAATCTGGTGGTCATGACTTCGTATGATGTGTCCTGTGGTCATCGTTTGTGTTTGGTTGAACAAACTGTCTCTATACTGCTGATGTTTCATCCGTCTTTGACACGCGCGAGTGATGCCTTTGGCCGTACGTTTTTCTTTCCCACCATATATCATACTATACATTTTCGGTCGAAGTCCAACAAACTCTTCAATGGGAATGCCCGCCGTCTCATCTTTCATTTTCCCAAGCACTTTCTTGTTCACGTTGGAATGCAGGAAATGATCTGGCGGATAGTCACTTGTGTCGAACAAGTCGGCATCTTCCTGCATGTCTTTGTAGATATCGTCCGTTTCTATGTCATAACATAGACTGTCGGTGTCGCTGAACAACAGCTTGGCGTCGGGATACTTGATGTAGTTGTAATGAAAGTGAAACATGAGCACCTTGCTGAGGTCGAGAATGGTGAAACCAACTTGAATGGGTTTATCCAGAAGCAGATCCACTTTGCGCAAATGTACCGCGGTCAAATCTTCGTTGAAAATTCTAAATTTGTGGAAGGACGGTTTGGCCACAAGTTTCTTGAACCGCTTTTCCTGGTGAACAAGTTCCACATTGATGCGTTTTCTTACATTTTCCATGGTTTTGCCAAACACCGAGTTGTTCATCAATTTGAAAAAGTCTTTCTCAAACGGGTTCTTGGCCAACTTTCTCTTTTCCGTGTTCAAGGAGATGTATTTTGCCAACCATTTGCTCTGTGCAAACATGATGGCACGATGCACCTTCGTGACTTTCAATCCCAGTGAGACATATTGCTGTAAATTTCTATAATGAAGTACATATTTCTTCTTGTCACACAAGTTGGGAATGAGCTTTTCACTAGGCTTGCTTTTCATGTTTAGATCTTTCCGTAGCTTCTGACTATGCTCTGATAATTCTCCCACTTTCACACATTTCCGTTCTGGAGCCACTGGATAGTGATTATGATGATCATGGATTGAATATGGGTATTCCAAATCCACTTCTAAAATGTATCCAATCTCATCATCTTCATCCACATCCATAAAGTCAATGGATTCTGGCTCGCTCACCCACATAAATCCACTTTCCGGCATGCTTTGCGACATGGCCCAGCCATACAAGTTGTTTGCATCCAGGTACGTCAAGTAGTTGGTTGGTTTCAAGGGATCGTAATCTGCTACGTAGGGGTTATTTGCTTTCGCATACTTGTGTGTGATGACAGATATTCCTCCACGTAGACCTTGTTCAATCATTTGGTACATGTCAGTGTCGTTGATCAATTCCAATTTCACCTTTGTCGCTTTCAACATGGCATCCCACGACAGTCCTGGCGCTGTATAGTAGTGAGCAGGATCTAATTCATATGTGTTGAGACATACGTGACGAAAGTTTTCAAACACGTCAGCCAGCAGCAACACATCTGATTTCAGGTACAAGTCATGGTATTCGCCAAATGTAGTACACTGGAATGTCTCCCACACCTTCTGCGCATGCGCATAATCCTCATCGCTAATGTCTTCTACACTGAGCAGACTGTAAAACTTGTCCTTGGACGGCAGTTGTGTTTCAGCAAACTTGGATGGCTCATCCACGTAATCATAAGGGTACACTCCCTTTCTCAACAGTAACTCTTGTTGCTCACTATCGTGAATGTGTGACGTCATGTTATAAAAGTTGTCTTTCCCTTCTGCTGCCAGGTTGGAGACCAGCTTCTGTAGAGAAGTACTCATGAACTGAAAGCTGTCTGTAAATTTCAGATTGCTCATAGTGAATGCAATATATTTCTCAACGGTGTTGGGAATGACTGTAATCGTCTCATTTTTGAACTTTCCAATTTCTTCCATGATCAAATGGCTGTCATAGCCTCGTAAATTGTGGAAAAAGACAGGAATGATGAAAGAATCTTCAACATCCTGCTTATCCTTTCGAAGTCGAAATTGTAAATTGCATTCATTATGTGCAGCTCCACGGTATTTGCCATTGATATGGTCATGATCTCTCACATGATCTGCTCCTAGAGGCTCATGACAAATGTAGCAATCTGTGGCGTTCTTATAATGCTCTTCATCTTCATGAGTCATCACCATTTTCTTTTTCTGTTGTAAACCATGCACAATACGATCACGCTCATTCACCATATGGTCTAAAAAGACTTTCACGGCATTATCTCCTCGATACACGACTGGAGCACGTGTATCATACTGGCTCACAACCACATAGGCAAAGCTGTTTGGACGATGATGCTGATACTTATCTCCTTCATGCTTTTTCGTGAAACATTCAAAGTCTGCATAAATGACAAACGGCGCTCGCTGTTGTTTGGCTACATTCTTGAACTTGATGAAGGGTTCCTTGGGGAATGATAAACGTTGTGCGCCATGCTTGCCACACACTTCACGATGCTCATCTAAAAGCTCTTGTCGTATAAACCCGTGAAGACAGTTGAAACAATAAAATGCTGCAGTCTTACGCTTTGATCGATAAGCCATTAGTCTGCTGAAATTCTTGATGAGGCAGTAATGTCTTGTCTTGTCATTGCTAATCAAAAGCAAGTTGATTTCTCTCGCACTGGTGTTTCGACTGAGTTGTATGGGAACAACGACATCATGTTCATATCCAAACACGTTAATGGACACATCATTCTCCTTTTCAAACTTTGGAATGTCTGTAATCGGGGTGGGAAATGCCATGCCTTCCACCTTCAATTCGTTCTCAAATGGTGTGTAATGACTCACGCGGCAAGGACTGTTTGTTGAAGGGTGAAGGTGAGCCAATACAGACCATAAGAAGCACTTGTTGTCTTTATTCTGAATGTTTAACACACCTTTTGTACTCTGTACTTTCTTCGGTAGTGGGATAAAACTGCTCGCTTCCAGTGGCGCTGACGTAGCTGTATGCACTTCAATGAATAATATGTTATCCAACACCCAGCCAGAGCCTTGTCGCTCATGTTCATCAAACCTGGTAAATAATTCTTTATAGGCTTCTGGCAAGTCCTTCTCAATATCTGTTGGATTGTATGCTGCATACGTTGGACTACTGATGAAGGCATTATCCACTTGTTCTACCATCACGCCTTCAACATTTGGTGTCATTTTCTTGAAGCGTGCATGTACCACAATGTACCATTTCATGCCACGGTTTAACGTCTCTAGCAAATGTCTCTTGATTCTATTCTCTTGTTGTCGCATTTCGAGTAGCAAATCCGATCCATCTTCAGGCTCAAACCGTCTTTCCTGTGCGTTTTCACCAAGACTCACTCTTCTACCTCTGCCTACTTGTCCTGTCTCTTTCTTTCTTTGTTCTTCATGAGACACATTTTCCATCTCAACACATGC
Source organism: Protula sp. h YS-2021 (assembly GCA_949752745.1). NCBI lineage: Eukaryota > Metazoa > Annelida > Polychaeta > Sabellida > Serpulidae > Protula > Protula sp. h YS-2021. Next base: position 41,953,883 of record OX457026.1, on the reverse strand, counting down.
ATGCGTCTCAAACGCATCCAAAGATGGAAATATTTTAATACATTCACCGCAGAGGACTGGATCAGGTCTGTCAACATCATCTTGTAAGGTCTTTCGTCTCTTGGCTTCAATCTGCTCAACAAGCTCTTCACGAGCACGTTTCAACCTAGCTGGTTTACATCTATGTGTCACGAACACTTCCAGAGATGGAAATGTCACATCACAATCATGACAGTAGACTGTTGCCATCGTTGTTGTTTCATCAACTGCTAGAACTGAAATGAAGTAAAATTATACGTTTCACTCTTCCTTTTATACCACTTCAATGGTGTGTTAACTCAGCAGAATGTATCACTAGTTGACTAGTTGACATGTTTCACTCATGCTTTTATACTACTTCCAGGTAATCAAAATATGGTGTGTAACTTGTTTCAAAATTGCTGACTCAGCAGAATTTTACTTGTGTATATGAATATCTCACTTACAGTTGTACAGCTGTACTGCTGCACAGCAGAGACATCTAGCGGTGAAGTTAAATGGTCTGCCAAATGGTATTCATCCGCGAAGAAGCACTGTAATGGCGGTAAAAATGCATACAGCCAGCTGCGCAAATAGCCTATGACTACTTTATAACAAAACTTTACATAAAACTGAATCAAATGGTGAAATTTTCATATAAATCGACCAAGTATAACGAAAGGTATTGTTTTACAAAGTTTCAATTAAGCAAATAACCAAAGTTTGTTTACAAAGTTTGTTTACAAATTTTGTTTATAAAGTTTGTTTACAAAGTTTGTTTACAAATTTTATTTATAAAGTTTGTTTACAAAGTTTGTTTACAAAGTTTCAATTATGCAAATAACTAAAGTTTGTTTACACAGTTTGTTTACAAAGTTTGTTTACAAAGTTTCAATTATGCTAATAACTAAAGTTTGTTTACACAGTTTGTTTACAAAGTTTGTTTACAAAGTTTCAATTATGCAAATAACTAAAGTTTGTTTACAAAGTTTGTTTACAAAGTTCACTTTTTATTTATAAAGTTTCAATAAACACTTACCGAAATAGTTGTCACTGGATGTCATCCCTGGATCTGATGTGATCCAATTGCTTCCTTGCTCCACTCACCGAAATGACTGTCACTGCTGGATGCTCATCCCTTATATACCCCTCTGATGGAACTGAAGCTGACATGACAGAATGTTGCTCGCCTAGGTGGGGGGGGGGTCGGTACATAGTATGTCCTGGGGGGGGGGGAGGGAGGGAGGGGGGGGGGTCGACCCAAAAAATGAAAAATGTTCAGAATCGTCTGAAACGGATAAATATACAAAAATCACAATTTCGGGGGGGGGGGGGGTGGTCGACCCAAAAAATGAAAAATGTTCAGAATCGTCTGAAACGGATAAATATGCAAAAATCACAATTTCGAGGGGGGGGGGTGGTCGACCCAAAAAATGAAAAATGTTCAGAATCGTCTGAAACGGATAAATATACAAAAATCACAATTTCGAGCGGGGGGGGGGGTGGTCGACCCAAAAAATGAAAAATGTTCAGAATCGTCTGAAACGGATAAATATACAAAAATCACAATTTCGAGGGGGGGGGGGTGGTCGACCCAAAAAATGAAAAATGTTCAGAATCGTCTGAAACGGATAAATATACAAAAATCACAATTTCGAGGGGGGGGGGGGGTGGTCGACCCAAAAAATGAAAAATGTTCAGAATCGTCTGAAACGGATAAATATACAAAAATCACAATTTCGAGGGGGGGGGGGGGTGGTCGACCCAAAAAATGAAAAATGTTCAGAATCGTCTGAAACGGATAAATATGCAAAAATCACAATTTCGAGGGGGGGGGGGGGGGGGTCATCACTTTTTAGGGTCTGTTGCCATGGTTACACTGATTGACAGGTGGAGTTCGTTGACTTCATGATGATTGACTCGGCCAACACTATCAAACAACTTTCGCTCCAGACTTTCGCTCCAGACTTTCGCTCCAGACAGTATGACGTCATCATGACGTCATTATAACCTCATGGATGGCCGCGCCTATCCTAACGCTTATCGTCACTTCCGCTCCAGACAACACTTCCGGTCCAGACGCTATGACGTCACTTCCAGACAGTATGACGTCACAAAGTGACCCAGAAATCCGCTCCAGACATGATGACGTCATTTCCAGACAGTATGACGTCACAAAGTGACCCAGAACCCCTCTTTTCCTACTACTAGTGCGGCTATGCTGCCCCCGACCTCAGGTGCAACCGCAGCGCTCATCTGGGGCTAACGCCAACTCGTACTATGGAGTTCGCACTAAGTGGAAGAGTGGAGCCCACAGCAACAGCGGTGAGGGAGTCCACAACATAAGAGAAGACAGAACAGTCGCGAAACAAGTAAGAAAGTTAATTTAGAGCCAATCAGCGCTACGGAAGCTCAGCAGTGTCATCACCGGCAGATAGAATTTATTCATCCTCCTCGCGACTTACCGCTCAACCCTTAACAAATTGTACAGACACGTAAAACATAGCAAGCGGAGCGCCAACAGATCTAAGTGACAGTCAAGTCGACGAAGCATATCGCAACCCCAGAAAAGCGGCAGATCCCGAAGGAGAAGAGGCGACGCGATATCGAAAATGAAAACTATGCGCCTGATTACGGTCGATGTATCCGTAACAGCGTAGACACGCCAGACGAGCGCGAGAACAACGTTAGCATCGAATATATCAATGACAAATCGCCATTCAACACCCAGATCTCGTGCGCACGCCGCGGAAGCGATGCATCGCTGCGAACTATCACAAGCAGACAGTTTCGTAGAGACTCCAGCTACCCGAATGTGAATGCAGTGAAGCAGGAGATAGTGCCAGGGCCACAGCTTCGTCCTCAGTCCCGGACTCGATCGAAATTCCATTCCGCGATGTGGTAGAAGTAATCTCTGTTTGTATCCGCGCGCGTCGGCAAGCCCCCACAAGCCTGCGAGATGGAGTTTCGACTAGAATCGAAGGAGTCACGGAATTATGGACTTTACTTCTTAGCCCTCAGCACAGCGTATGGAGTCGTTGGCACAGTGTACATAAAAGAAGTTTTGCGCATTTCCTAAAAAAAACTAGGGTTACAAAAGGCTAACAGGTGTTGTAGTGACGAGTTACCATTGTCTTTTCATCATTGTCTCTTCCGAAGCGTGTACCGGCGTGGCTCCCGCAAATCAAACCCAGATCATGAGGGCTGTGCTAGGGATAAAGACATGGCGTGTTTTTGAAGCATAGGCAAGAACGAGCCTTTGTCATTTATGGAGTTTCAATTAAGCGTTTGGTGGACAGGGTGGAGAGTTCTGAAGCAACAGTGATCCCTAAACTATTAAGGTGTTTGTTTAAGTGCGCGAAAGACTTTATTAAAATAACTCGTCCCCACTTTCAGTAGAACTGTGACAAGACTGCATTTCGCAAACATGTCGCCTGTGGCAAGACAAATTGTTTCAGCTTCGGTACGCCACACCGTCTGAAAGCCAGTTGTTCCAAGACAGCCTGATCTCTAAGCTAGACGACCGGCATGTGCAGGAACTTCACGGCGTCGGAAACTTCCCTTTGTAGAGGATAAAGTCTGCACCTATGAAAAAACAATGCACCGCCGCAACCCAGGTAACGAGGTCCAGTGTTTTCCAGGGACGGGGTCAAAAGCGATCAGATGACAATCTGCCCAGGCGTCCGACGAAAAGCTTTGCCAAATAATTTTCCCGATGTCTACGCTATTCTGAGCTCTAGTGTAATTTTAAAGGTATCACGGAAAAGATAGAGCTCTCAAACTCTTTACCAGGAGAAGGCAGGACTCTAAACAAAGTCGTACGCTGGCTACGCTATGGATACCGCTTCCGTTTGTGAAATAAAATGGAAAAAAGTCCGATAGTGGGACTGTTGACTGGTTTGCTTTTCTGGCAAAACAGACGGAGGGGTAGCGTTTGTAATACATAGTTTGATAAGTCCCTGAATCGTATGTTGCAAATACCGTAATTCAAATGGACACGTGTGAAAACATAAGAAAGGCAGTGGAGAGGGGTATGTGGGCGACATAGGATATTTCTCTGACGCATACTTCCACATCCCCGTTCATCTCAGCTATATGAAGTGTCTATACTTTCAGGTTGAAGACAAGCGGTACTGATACAAAGATTTTCTATTCAGTCTGTCGTAGGCCTGATGGGTGTTCAGCAAAGGCGATGCGGTCGCTGAAGGAGTGGGGCCGACGGCTTCTCATGTCCCTGTTTCAAAGCTTAGGCGACTTGTTCAGCAAAATATCAAAAATGACGAGTGAGTGGGCAGGCAAACTCCACATCTCATAGACAAATGTGACTTCTTATGAATCTAGATAAGTCAGAGATACAGCCAAAGCAGGTAATCGTGTTTCTCGGAGATCAATTCCATTTTACGAGAGGCATGACACGCCCAACAACAAATCGTCTGAGGAAAATAGAAAGCTTGACGGCAGTAGGACTACGGGACAGCTGCCTGCCGTTTCAGTGTCCCGAGCAGCGACTGGTAATGTTGTGATTTCGCCGCCGCCAGACGCTAGTTATTATTAAAGCAGTGCAAGTGGACCCTAACATTGACTCATGAAGCCAGAGGATAACTCCAGTGATCTAGCAAGAGACCCAATAATCTCAGAAGTGAGTTGTTATTGACCCCAGGCTCTAAACCTCCAGCTTTGGCCGCCGCAGCGGGGTGGTTAGGGAGGAAAGGTATTTCGCGTGAAGCCGTTGAGCGCATACAAAACATTCATATTCACACTCAATCCACTAAGACATTATACGGAAACTTACGTTCGTTCAAGATCGCCTTTCTCCTCACCGTAGCATCGGGAAAGAGCTAGGGAAGAGCTAATTTTATAAGAATATCCTTTTTATTCAAACGCACAGTACAGACACCCTTTTACGGAAACGTGGTGTACTGAATGAAAACTACCCTTTTTTAAAACGAAGCAGCGAACCGTGTTTGGCTTCAAAAATTATTTCAATTTCTTCGCATTTTTTTTTCTTTTGAAAAGGCATGACAACATATATGATGCAGGGTGGCCTAGCCCCTCCCCCGGGGTCCCTTCCCCTCCTAAAACATTTCTAGCTTATAAAACATTCCTTGAACAAGTAATAGGGCATTTCGTGAATGGGTGGAATATTCCTGATTAAATTTTTCAGGGTAGAATTTCCAGGGAGTTCAGACGGGGAGGGGCAAGGTGGTACGGTGAAGTCTACGAGTACGGAGTTTTTGTCCCTAATATGCATTATTTTCCTCATTAAGCTGATATTTAAGTGAAAAGTCAAATACAAACCGGGTTGTTTCTCGATGGACTTTGGCCTTTGTTCTCTATTTTTCAGCAGGTTCTTTCGTCTGTGACATGAAACAATAGATGCACTGTTTTAATGGGCAATGTCACTGTTGTTGTGCACGTAAAGCAAATAATTCTGGGTCATGGAAAGTTTTGAAGCTTTTTTTATTCGGGGTATAACATAATATAAGCTTTTCGAAATACTGTGGTGTCAATCAGAAGCGCAATTAGAAATTCCTCTTAAAAATGCCCCTTTGAAGCACGATTTTAATAGTATTATATATTTAACCTCAGGAGTGAACAAAAGTTGATTTGTTCAAAACTAAGAGTAAAAATTTTTATTGGGAATTGGTAGGGCTTATAACGGACCCCATCGTCTCTGCAAAAATGGACCGTTGAGAGAAATATCCAGGAAGATGTAAGTTACAGCAGTTTACCACTAATAAAATCCTCAGTAAACGAACCAAAATGAGTTGCATTACAGTTTAAGACTAAAACCTCATTTCGGTAGCGAAATGTTAAACACTTGACAAAAATTAAAACGCAAAAATACTTCCTTCAATGGGTTATTTCTTGAATAATATATTGCAAGCAACACAGCTTGAATACGTCTTATAAGCCGAGTAGTGTTTGGTTTTTGCTGACTTAAGGTTTTATTGACTGATCAGGCATACGCCGTGTTATCTATTTACGCAGTGAGAGCTCGCTCAAAGCCGAGCAACTTTGTGTTCTGTGCCGTGCGTTAAATGCTCCGCATTTACTTGCAAAAAATACCCTCTTTTCACATGACGTTTGAAACAAAAAAAAAAATCCGATCACTGTTAAGAAAAAAGATACCAACGGCTGCTCGCACAAATTCATGTAGCCCTTGCAAGGCAAAGGCTTGTCAAGTGTTAATAATATATAATATGGTAAGCTGTAGCTCTAACTAGTATAAATGAGAGATAATAGAAGATGATGTATGCAATTATTGCAACTTGGGAGACAAAGATACTCTCGTTCATGTGCTATTTGGATGTTCAATTACCCAGCAATGATTAGTTAATATTTTCAATTTAATTGGACCTAGGACTATAGTAAGCATTTCAGCTAATGAATTCATTTCCGATGTTGACGATTCAGCTTAAGATTTAATGTTTATTGTTATTAGGTATTTCTTGTTGCGTCCCGAGGGAACAATCGAATGTGTTTCTCTCGAACTGTAATACAAGAAATATATAAAAGAATATATATAGATAAGAAATCTATGTCAAATTCTAATTATCTAAATAAGTGGCGGAAAGTCTGAATATTGAACTTTACAGAATTCAATCATTACAATACTAACCCTATTATAATACCAGATTCATACCTTTTCATGAAAACAAGGATTCCAACAATTATGAGTGTTGCTATGACAACAGCAGTAACAACAATGCCGGCAATAATAGCACCTATATATCAAACCATATAAAAACCATGTAATGCAAATTAAGCTTTCAGTTATTTAAAACTAAAGAGTCTGAAGCGTCCATTCAGCCAGAATGTCCGAATAGCTTCATCGCGTCTCCAGCATATTTTATTCAGACCTGTGTTCGATATCATGTAAGACCTGTGTTCGATACAAAAATAACTTTTTGCAACAACTGACGAAAAAATAGCTCTATTTATACATATTTGTAAACTTCCAGTAAAACAAAAATTTATAATAAAACTGAAAACCTTTCTTGCAATAATTAAATCAAAGACATCGTTAACTAGCGTTTATTATAAGCATAAAAATCTTACCTGGATTACTGTCCGATGACTGATTTTTGACACTTTTAGATGGACAATTAAGCCTTTGTTCTAAGGGACCGCTGTTGCATTTTACGGCCATGTCCTGTCTTGCGTTGCTTGGTACTAGAAAATGGAAATTGCCTTTATCTTACATGTTTTAAACATAATGCACACACTCTACGCATTTTTAAAGTCAATAGCTTTAAAACATTGACAGTACATTCTTTAGAAATATCAGCTCAGGGCCCCACCCCCATTCCTCCCGGGGATGGGGGACGGAAGGGTGAATAAGGGGAACTCGAGTACCAACTGGTTACCATTCGTATCCATAACTTTTTATAAGACCCTTTAACGCGGAGTGCAACGTTTGAAATAACGCGGAGAATGAATGAAAATTCCATCATATTTAACGAAATTGGCACTCTACGAGGACCCCCTTTCTCCGCCTTTTTTGTTAAGGAAGGGGGTCCGCAGGGTAACACACACGATACTAAGAGCCAGCTCCACGGTTCAGAGCGATGTGTATTCCTTCAGCATATTCATCTATGCATTAAATTAAATGTTTCGCCTGAATCAGCAAATAGTTTTAAGTAATTTAAATTGGTACTTTAATAATACTCAACAATATATAGCAAGAATATTTTCTGATGACCAAAAACCTAATTGTTTTCCATACATGCAATGTACCATTCTTTATTTCTTCCTTATAGTAACAAAAATATTACTTTTTTAGAAAAGACCTTTGAGGGCATTGTGTGAGTGGTGGGCCATTTTTATTGGACAATGACAATGCCCAAGCAAGAATTCAGATTTTAATGGTAGAAATAAACATACCACTTAATTTAGCCTGTCCAATAATAACAGTAGAACTACTGGAAAGGTGCTGAATTACTTCAATACCGAATGATGTGCTCTGGTGGAGAGGATATGTATAGTTATTTGCAATACGGCCGTTCGCTTGCGGAATTCGTCTTGTCATATCACAGCTTCTAAATACAATGTTGATATATCTACGGACAAGAGCAGGTTGATCTCCAATTGTCAACATAACCCGTTTACTGAAGGGACTCAGTGGTGGAAGAAAGCTTATTTCACAACTACAGACTTTTGGAGAGCTTCTCTGAAAGGCATTGCGCTGTAAATTGATAAGAAGTTCGCCTCCATCCTTTAGTGTGAAGGTTTTATCTTGTACAGAGCACATATGATCGACACGATGGAAGTATAGTCCACTGTCACCTTGATTTGCTCTAGGTATGTCTGAAACCAAAACAGATTTGCCTTAAATATACGAAAAATGTCCCAGTCATTTCACGAAATTCCTATATGAACAAAAACTAATACGGACCTTTAGTGACGGTATCCTGCGTATACCCCAATTTTCCTCCGAAATAAATTATTTAAGTTAAAACTTCTATTGATTTGAGCAATTCATTTGCTCATTTGTTTTTTCTTTAAAATCTTTAATGCTGTTTGCAAATTGGTGGGATTTCAACATTTCGTTCGGAATTATAATGCAGGCCTATATTTACCTTATTAGAAAATTGTGTGCCATTTCTCTTGTCATTTTTGATACAATCATTTGTTTACATTAAACGCACTCATTAAAAAATTTAAGAAGTAAACAAATTGCCTTTATCAAAGTATTATACTTTAAAATCCACCTATAACAATATGACAACGACTAAAAAGTCCGCAGCAACATGGGGAAATTGCAAACATAATAACCCGCATGAACTCACAGGCAACAAATGAAAGTTTAAATGGTAATAAAGTTAACAACCTTTAACAAGAATAATAAAGATACTTTCAACTAAATGTATATGTTGGTTTATTTAATACCGAAATGGTTTCTTACCAGAAGGCAATACCTCAGTACCAGCCTGTGATGTAGACGCAGATGTACTTGTCGTGAGGAGTGGAGAATCTCGTGTTTCTGATGTCTCAGACGAAGGATTGCATACGATTTGCAGGCTAGCATTCGAACCGCAAGGCACTGTATATGTTTCATAAATTAAAAGAATTAAATTTTATAATGCTATTAATTTAATTATTATTTTATGACTGTTATAAGGAAATTTTCGTGTAAGTGCGTTCGTTTGATCAAATGCAAAAATTAAATTAAGTCACATGTCAAAAATACAACACTTTTCTGTGTAAAAATATCGACATGTTATGTAAATGACGAAAAAGTGGCTCATCTGGAGCCGTTGTCTGTGCTGGAATATTAAATGGAAAGTTGTTACCTTGCATATTGACTGTTGCAGTAACATTGTGAATTGATGCCCCTTTGATCTGCGAATATTCCACTTCTACTGTTTGAGCAAGTTCGGGGGTTCCAGGAAAATTCAGACATTGTTTAAATTTGCTGTATGTACAATTTCTACATTCAGTGGAATTGCAAAATGCATATTGAAGTATTCCACAGCGCTCCCCTGAACATAGTACTCGAAGTCCACTATCTTCTGTTATTGACTCGCTCATTAGACTATTAAACGGACGAGTACTCGAATCCTGGACAGTGCATTTGCATATCAGTGGAGTATTTCTTTCACCGAACTCAGAAGTGTCAAGAGTAAATGTGACATTTGATGTTGCTATAACTGGCTCAGGAGTGGTCTGGCATAAATCTACAATCGCCGCTGCTGCTGAAAAATAAAACAAAATTAATAAATCTCGATAAATGGGACACCGACGTTACTGAGATAATTTGCTCGTTTTAGAGAGGTGTCCGGTATAATAAGAGTGGAGGAACGTCCCTCATGGAAGAAAATCCACCCTTTTGGTATTTATGGAGAAAAGTTACCCCAGATTTTTGCCATTCCCCGAGAAAATCCTCTTACTTAAAACACGATATCAACCCTTCCCTTATTAGCTGAAAACTGTCCATTTGGCATACAGCTAGCGAACGATGGAAAATATTCAGATGTCAATTGTCGTTTGAAAATGGCGTGCTGCAAAACTTCTAGTTGGAAAGTGCCATGGTACAACAGGATATCATGGCTCACCTGATACCTTTGTTTCACATCATCGCCAGACAAGATACCCTAGGATACCTTGGCCCATTTCTAGGTGCGTAAGCCAAGTTATTCTAGGATATCTTGGCCCTCTGTTATTATAAAGCTAAATATAATGTATTTTATATGTTATATTTCTCACAACACTTAAACTTTTACAGTAAAAACGACCAGCATGGTACAAAAAGGTTAGTTATTTAGTTCTATGATTTGTTTAACGACACGAACCTTAGCGGGTTACATTGTGTAAAACATGTCAATAATCAGCGACTAGAAGACGATGTTACAACTTAAAATAGAGGTAAGTCAAAACCGTGTATATTCTAAAATCTGATAAGGTTGATTTCTTTTCACAGGTTCATAACAGATAAAAGATTAAAAATGTGCGTTGGATATTAAAGCAGTGTACAATCTTAAAGCATATCTATACAATAAAGGCAAAAAATATAAATATTAAAAATACTGATACAGGTTTGTTTCTTTTAGAAACTGTATTATTTTACACGGTTGTATTTTATCGAATGACTCGGTCATGGAACTGACACTAAAATAACGGGAACGAATGTCTTGCAAGTCTATGCAGTTTATCAAAATATGTCTTACAGTATATCTCTCTTGGCCACTGTTGTTGTCTGGCAAATCATGCAATCATGCCTCATGTGAAATCCAACTGATCTTCGAAAGATATAATTACCTGCTTTGGCTCAATCTCTAACTTCTCCAGTTTCACAAGTCGTCCCTGTTCCACACCTTCGGCTATAAAAAAGTAAGCTTTGCCTGCCCAAGTGTTTTTCGTTTCGCCCTAAGTTGAGCCAGTCGTCTATTTACCAAAATAGAACCATGCGATGTCGTCGGCCCTACGCATTCAATGGCCGCATCGCTTTATTCAACTCCAATGGGGTCGGAACGAGACAGAATGTAAATCACTTGTATCAGAACTGTTCGTCTCCTGCTTGAAGGCATAGGTACTTGAACCAGCACGAGTAAACGGGATGTGGAAGTATGAATACGAAAAATCTATTGATGTTGCCCCAATGGATGCATACCCCTCTCCATTGCCTTCCTTATGTGTTGGTACGTATCTATTTTGAATGACGGTGTATGGACCATTAAACTGAAGGTCTTGAAATCTCTAATCAAATGCCACCCCAGACCACTTTCGCCGGTGAAACACTCGACTGGAGAAGTCCGCCTCATTTGGAAACATTTCATCTATCACTTGTTTTCCAACAAAGTTGTTAGCATGTCTGCCTGTGTCAGCAGCTTCTCCAGCCCTTTTCTGTAGGAGGTCATCAGGCTTGGGCTCGGTCTTTTGGCAAGTAACTGGGATTTTCTTTTTTGTTTCACAAACTCATAGCGGGTCCCGATCTTTTCCATTCTTGTCATAGATCCGCTATCTCTTTGGTATAGTGTTCTTTCAGTGCGCCATTTTACAATTCTAACACATGCCGGCTGTCCAACTTAGAAATCAGGCTGCCGAGGAAGACCTAGTTGGGCGCATGTCGAAGCTGAAATAACTTGACCTTGCGACAGGCGATATGTTTAGAAAATATCTAGTCCCAGCTTCCCTGCTGCTGAAAGTATTTACCAAACGGCTACTAGTTTAGGGAGAACTGCTATTTCTGAGCTCTCCGTGTTCACTAAAGTCCGATTCAAAGACTGCACAAATAGTAGGTTCGTTCTTGCCGAAGCTTCAAAATACGTTAGATCTTTATCTCTAACACTGATTTGGCTTTGCTTGCGGGAGTTACACCGGCACATGCTTCGAAAACTACAGTGTGCAAATGGTATCTGATCAACACAAGTCCTGCTGGGACCTGTTTGCCGTTTTCGCAACCCCAAGTTTTAAAGAAATATGCCACCTAGAATATTCGACTTCCTTTACGCGTACTGTGTCCGTGACTCCAAACGCTGTGCTGGCGGCTATGAAGCCAGGTCCCTGATCCATTGGCCCCTAGACGACATCCATCTCGACGGGTGTCTGGGCTTGCCGACACGTGCAGATGAAAACGTGGATTACTTCCACTATATCCAGGAACAGGAGTCTTGCATGTCAACTTTGTGGAGGCAGGTGCTGCAGTTACACCTGAAGTCATGGATTCACCCAATGCAACTAGACATTGAGATCTTTAACCAGCAAACTCTGTTGACCTAAAATTATGCTTGCAGCGAAGCTAAACGATTTCGGAGCATACCAAATTGCGAGTCTAGGCCCAAACCCCCCGACCAAAACCCCCCCGGCCCTAACCCCCTGTCAAAACCCCCCTGACTAAAACCCCCCGGCGGCCTAACCCCCCCCCCCGACCCAAAACCCCCCGGTTCTCAAAAGAAAATGTGTAATGATAATTTGTTATTGCGCCTCTTTTCGCACTCGTACGAAACATAGCCATTTGCTATATTTTTTTGCTTTACGTACAAATGCCCTTGGTACAATATCTTTGGATTCCCTTTAGCAGATGTGATTTTTCACAGCAATCTGGGTCACTAAATTAGTGAATCACAATGGATATAAGTCACATCCACCGCAAGAGAAATTGTAATTTGTAAACTCGACTGATCTCGCAACCGGCATATGAATTGCAATTTTTAATGTGTACACACTCATCAATCGTAAGAGCAATTGCAATTTCAAAAACTGAGTGCTATCATCAATGGATGTATGAAGTTTCTTTTATAATGATGATCAATTCCTTCAGTGGTTCGGAAATTGTAATTTTAAACGCCATGTGGTCTCTTCAATGGGCATTTGAAGTGTAATTATTAACAACGTGGATGTATCGCAATTACAAAATATCAAATAGTCCTGAGAACCGGGGGGTTTTGGGTCGGGGGTTTAGGCCCCCCGGGGGGTTTTAGTCGGGAGGGGGGTTTGACGGGGGGGGGGTTAGGGCCTGTTCCCCCAAATTGCTGGTGCAGCGCATCTGTCACGATGGCCTCAAATTCAGGCGGTGGGTTGTATCCCAGCAATGGCTGGCGATGTTGTGGAAACAGACGGCGACGAAAATAATGTGGGTCCTTGGTTAACATTGTATGATGCATTGAACTCCTCATTAGCTGCTTTAACTATTGAGTGCGGAAACTGAGAGAGCTATGTCCCGTATTCGCAATAGGTCTAATAGTTTCATTGCTGTTGTGCAACCACAACAATGATTTTGGCGCAGGCGACTTGTCCAATTTCTTTTTATCTCTGCATATTTCTTGATACACATTGGTGCCATCGATCTACTATCCGAGGGGGTGGAGCAGTGTGTCAGCAATCATGTAGATCTTATTTCAGTCCGGTGTATTTACACCTAATCCTTTTACAACGGAGGTGCAGGTTTGCAACAAAGCAGCTGCGTATTGGTACCAGATCAGGGCTCTGATCCCGACAATTCCGTTCTTTGCAACCTGTCGCATCACACAGAGTGTTTCTTCTTAGCAAAAAGAGAAAGCTTCCATCTTGCGCGCGTAGTGATGAAAAGTGACATCTTAGAAGTAAATAAGTACGTTTCCCATGAGGGTGAGCACAGCGCAGTAAGGATTTTTTTAAAGAATCGGCGTTCAGTAACCCCTATTCTGTACAATTAAGGGAGAGAAAAGATATGGATAATTCTTTGTTACCCTCGGTGAGATCCACGGAGCTATCAGTCACCTGGAGGGACAAATTTATTTTTTATCGTCACAAGAGTGCAAGATTTAGAATAATGACGAAAGGTAATGATGAAATGCCTCTCGGCGCTGTGTGGTAGTAGATAGGGGTAGTATAGTGGAGTACCGAGGAGGGTTGTGAATATGCCTACATACGGAACCGCACAGAGGCCGCTACTGCACCCGAGCAGAAGGAGAAGTCATATCACAGAGGCCACAAGCATCAGGAGTGGACAGAAACCAAACAGCTGTTGAAACCACAATGGGAACTGCAGGAGCACTCGAAAGAGAAACACTGTAGAATCACGTAGACAGACAAGAGTAAATCACCAACAGTGGCAGCAACAGTGGAGCGTCAGTAGAGATAAAAAGCAAATTCTGTGCAGAGATGAAACCACCGTACCGGGACAGGGAGAGGTAGCCAACAGAAAGTCCACCTGCAGCACCAGCATCACCATTGAGTAAACAAGTGGAGACTAAAATCATTTCCGCTTCAGGGACAAACCAACAGGATTAAAGTAGGGGGCAAGAAGCGCATTGAAGACACCAGCAGCTAAAGAGAAAAGATCAGTGCTGGGACACGAGGCGCGGAAACAGCATCGAGAACACTATTATTCAACAGAATATCACCCAACAACACAGTGTGTGCGCCATTAAAAGTGGGTTCTGGTGCAGTGACAGAACAGCAACCGAGGAAGGAGAGCAACAGTGGAAAAAACTTACAGGAAGCTTAATCGCAAAATGGAGCAAAACATTGAAGGACAAAAAAGCGAGATTTCTTCATCATTTTAGAGCTATGTGAAGAAATATGCGGTACAAAGCAGAACAGTGCATTGGAAAAGCACGCAGGGCAATACGAGGAGAAGCTGGAGTATCTTACTATGAAGGAGCAGTGGCTAGACCTAGTGGGGAAGGCGCAAACACGATCTCAGTCCTGGAGGAGCAGAGGTCAGGTCAGACCGGGCTCTTCCAGTTGATATGCAATTCAATAACAATATAAATGCTCTCCCAACCGCTGATGGAATTTTTGATGCAATCTTAGGCGCACAAAACACTGTGATGAAGAAATCACTTGCCCGTCACATGTCTCAAGACACATTCGAAACTATGCAACGGGATGAAATGTTTCCGCCATGGTCATAAAAAATCAGGCACATGTGTGGGGAGGCATTTTCCATCAAAGCTAACTTCGCATATTATCAGTCTCTAACACACCAGGTACAGGCAATAGATATGAAACTGCATCTTCCGTGTAAAGACTGTGGAAAGAATTTTCGAGCAGCAACAACCTTGCACGGCATCGCTGTCTTTGCCGTTACATGTACAACCACGATCAAAACGGCAGACGTGAAAGCAAGTGCAAGCAAGTGGAAACTTCAGCGGATAACAAAGACAGTCTATTAGCACCCAAAGAACTGGAACCTGGTATTACACAGTCTGCAAGCCAAAAATCAGTTAGTTAGTTAGTTAGCTATTTGATTGGTTTAACGACACCGCCAACCTATTGCAGGTCATATTGTGTCATTCCTGGTAACTTTGTCGCATTTATACTTTACTGATTAAAAGTCAGTACAAGATAAAATCTTAAATATACTAAAACGTTGGACTTAATGGTAATCTACACCTAAGAATACACGTTAATCTCTTTTAAAAATTCTAAGACCTGGTTGTAATTTACTTTCATAATAACGGGGACGAATGTGATTGAAGTCTATACAGTCTATCAAGATGTGTTTCACTGTATACCGTTTCTTATACATTCGGGTTGTGATTCACCTCTTAAGAGGTGTTTGTGAGTAGTGTAAGAATGTCCTATTCTTAATCTGTGTATTACCATATCGTCGCGAAGGCCATTTAGGGAGGGCCACTTGCGCCCTACCACAGGGTTAATATGGTATAGTTTATTGTTGGATTGTTCATCCCAATGTTGTTGCCATAGATTTTTGACATATCTAGAAATATGGCACTTAAAATCTGATGACGGTATAAGAAAATCCGCACAACCTTGGTTTAACGCATCTTTGGCGCATTTGTCCGCTGTCTCGTTGCCCAAAAATCAGATCGAAAACTCTTTAAGTTCTAGTCGAAGGGAGAAAGTAATTTTAACAATATTTTTTGGCCGCGTGTTTAATATTTCACCTTTCAGAAATATGTTTTCAAAATGTTTTGGAAGCCTTGAATGACGTAATTCACAACAGATAACATTTTATGGCTTTTGTCAATAATATTGCATCATTTTATTAACCAGTACCTACTTATTGTGTAAAATAAAAATTAAATTGATTTGACTTAGAAAAAGGAAGTTTCTTACAGTTACAAAACACGCCCCCCATATAGCAAAATTTGGACTTCTGTAAATCATCACATAAAACCAGGATAGAGAAGAGAACGATTGCAGCCTGGTTAGGCTATGGTAAATAATTCACCCAAAAGTCTTCGCTCAAGTGATGAATTGCTTTTAGTTGTAACAAAATTGTAAGCTAAATTGCCTGAGATAGAGGGTTGTCAGCAGCGGCACCCAAATGCCGGATTACCTTGCCTCGGTCTCTCCGACAGTCAAAGTCAACAGACTTGTTTAAGCGACACTGAAAGACCAATCTATTCGCAAAACGTTACTGTGAGTAGATAAAGACTCCTATGTTCTGACAAAAACTCATAATTGTGACCTGCCGGAACTGGGTTAAATAGCAACAGAATCCCAAAACTTGATACCTTGTTTCGGCACAGACCTCTCCACAAATACCATGGTCTTTTCTAAGCGTCCAATGCGATGGGGTTTTTTTATACAGTACTGGTTGGTATTTAACCGGATATCTCTCTCATTGCTTTGGTCGGCTGATGAGAGCCACATAGGTTTGTAATTATCCCCATCACACTGGGCCAAAATACCTTGATCACTCCTATTTTTACACATTCACAGGGAAAATAATTCTACAAAATTCCAGTCATTCGAAGAGATTGACTAAAAGTATTGCTATTACATTTTAGATACTGGTAAAAAGTTGGGAAAGGGTAGTTTCAGGCCTAATATGAAACCGGATATATAAAACACCCTAAAAAGTACATGTTTTATCATTCTTGTTTTTTCTTAGAAATTAGCAGTTGTTGGCTTCTATTATAGTGCAGTGATTTAATTAGAATTGTTTCCAACTAGTGCACGTATAAACGTGTAGTAAAATTACCGGAATGGTTTTAATTTGAAAAATGTCTGAAATTTTCATCTTTGTCACTGTTTTTGTTGTAATGCCTCCTACCTTGGGTCCTGAATATAGGGACAAAATGTAAACACTACATTCAATAGTTTTATACTATACTATACTAAGTCTACTATTTAGGGCCAAAACTAATCGTGCATTGCTATTTCTTATACTGACCTTCATTTCCAAAGATAATTAATACCTGTAGAGACGTGAAGAGAAATGTATTAAAAGTTCCATGAAAATGCATTTTATCTTATAGCTCTATTTGTTTCCCACAGTTAGTATCCCAGAGCTACAGCGGCTTCACTGATTTGCTTTATAAACATTTTAGTCACTTGAAAGATTAAATTCCCAAAATCACTGTCACTAAATTCAAGAAATGAATTATGACTAATACTTCTGGTATTTCACTTCCTGCGTGAGCTGTTATTTAAATGAACTAAAGGAACGCTACATGCATTTAACATTTGCATAGAATGAACTTGCATTTATTGGCCACTATACATCGCGTCTTTTACTTATTCGCGGAAGTTATATGGTAATAAATGCGTAATTTTATACTGTGCGTCTGTTACTGTTTTAGCATTTTGCTCACCGTAGGAGTATTATGCTATAAAAATCACAGCTAGACCCTAAATACACTTAAGATATGCATTTTGAGATCTGTATTTATTGACCGGTTATATAGAAATTAGAGCCATATATGTACGGAGCCAGTCTCTCTCTCTGCCTATCTGTCTATCTATCTCCCTCTTTCTGTCTATCGCTCACTCGCTATCCTTCCCAGCCACGTTGAATATTTACCCCTGACACCCTCCGTAGTTTCCTATCTTATTGTATTGATATCTCCTTCCTCCACGTGCCCTTTTCTTTCTCCTCCTCTTTATCTTTTCTTTTTCTATAAGGGGGCCGAACAGGGTCATCTTCCCCTTGATATGGATCTCTGGAGGAGATGTCCTAGTGTGCACATTCTTTGTCTGTGATATCATATAATAACTAGAACCTCATTTCGCTAGCGAAATTTTAAACACTTGACAAAAAATACTTCCTTCAATGGGTTATTTGGTGAATAATATGTTACAAACAACACAGCTTGAATACGTCTTATGAACCGAGTAGTGTTTGGTTTTTGTTGAATTAAGGTTTTATTGACTGATCAGGCTGTTATCTATTTACGCAGTGAGAGGTCCCACAAAGCTGAGCAACTGTGTGTTCTGTGCTGGCGCAAAATGCTCCACATTTACTTGCAAAAAATACACTCTTTTCACATGACGTTTTTTAAACAAGAAAACAAAATCGAAAGCAAAAACAAAAAAGTGTCATGCACGTGTTCAAATCAAGTTCAAGTCCCAAGTTTCGTGGCCCTGGGGCCCGTAGTGATAGTGGAGGAGATGATACAAGAAATCCGATCACAGTCAAGAAAAAAAGATACCAACGGCTGTTCGCACAAATTCAAAAACCCATTGCAAGCCAAAGGCTTGTCAAGTTTTAAATATTACTTATCTGTAGTGCACATTGAATTAATAATTCACACATCTACCGCGAGGCAAAATTTTTTCGTATATAGAACTGATTGATATTAATAATAAGAGAAAATAGAATTTCATGGCCATTAAATGGAGGTTCACGTCTACCGAAGTAAAACTGATAAAATTGTACATAGCCAATAAATAGCAACACTGCATAAACCTTCCGCAATCAATGCTTGGGGGGTGGAATTTAGGTTCAACTTAGCGCATTCACATATGCAAATTCACGGTCACTCCTTTTTTGGCATTATTATGCCTATTATCATTGCGTTGAAACGACATAAGTATGCCTTAAGTAATATTCTGAAATTGTTGTCGCAGTTGAATATTTGTAGCGAATGTCTGCGAAAAAAATGATTATTTTTAAAATAATCTATAGCGTTGATTATTTAGAGATAATCAACACTGCTGGAGTCGATTATTTGTTTCAGATAATCCACGAGAATCAGAACGTTCCTTTATCTAAGCAAAGCATGGCACTCATCACTTTTACATCACTTTTGACTGGGGGGAACTCTCCTTCAGATTGGTTACCAATGGCTCTGTAAGGTATTTTAAAAGGACCCTAAATGCAGAGCACCAAGCTTGAAAAATACCTCATTTTTAGTAACAAAAGCTCTGCATGTTTTTACACAAATGTTAACGAATACGCGGTCAAGTGTCACAGGAGTTTTCGTACATCCGACATTTCTGCTTAGAAAACACCCATAAGCAAACAAAGAACGTTTGTAAGAAATAAACCTACCGGTTTAGAAAAAAACACTAAAATTGATCTTACAAAGAGGAAAGAATAAACTCGTAAGTATTCGTGCATTATTTAGTGATACAGAATACTTTATCGATATTAAGTATATAACATCAATATTTCATATATCGAAAATACATTCTCAAAGTTACCTTATAATTTACAACGTTAACTTGTGGAAAGTAGAAACAATACAAACAAATTGTTCAACAGCCCATATGTATATCCTAGTTATCCGAGCAGTGCTTTTCTCTTGCTGAATTTATAGAATCTGACAACAGCAAGGCGTATGTTGTCTATATGTTTGTTTTTAGCCATTTCGCTTTAATTATTAGCAATGGGACAGCAACATATGGAAATGCGAGTGATGGAGACGGCAGAGAGGAACCAGGAGCTCCGACTGCGAATGGACTCCAGGAATAACTCCATCCAACGACCAAGATATCAGAAAGGGGTCTTTCTTTTCCATATCTTCTTTTCTGAAAGATCATGTGCTCACAAGGCAGGGATATTTCTTTGCTATAACTAGCTCCATGTGTTTTTGTGTCTTCAGTGCTACGATTGGTAATATTATCCTTGACGTATAGGAACGACATCGCACGCTTGTCTCTATGTAAGTTACCACTGCCCCAGTGATTTTGTCTTTCATCACCAACGTTGTATTTTTAGGCAACAGAGGCAATGGACGCCATAGTAAGGCTCGAATAATTGGACGTTTGTTGTGTTCTCCCACTTAGCCCTTGCTTATATTGTTTGAGTTGAAACAGCTGGATTCCACAAAAATCGAACTTAATGCAACAATGGCTGATAGTTGATTATGGATTATTTAATTACGACCACTTTTATAACACGAGACTGTATTTTCGTTCTTTCTTAAGATGAGATTTTAACAGATTGTTTGCTTTGCGATAAGGACATGCACGATAAATAACCACTATTGGTTTAAGCAAGAATATGGGTCTTAGTAGCACACAGCCTTACACGGGTTGTTTATCCTGTTAAAATACGTCCGATCAACTTTTCTAACCTACTACCCTTAACAGATAATTTATACTTCAAACCTCAGAGGTTCAAAATATAGCATAGAATCTACAGCCAATCAATCCATGTTATTATATTGCCTCGTTTCATCACTCGTGTTATCGCCTGTACCTCCCCCATAACACCACATAACCTACTTCGGTATAAGCTTCTGTGTATGCCTGCATTGCGTTTATTCAGGTAGGTATAAGGCTTTAGACGACAATGAGTGTAAAAGGAAAAACTTCTGACTGGACTATAAATCCATGATTCCATTTGAATGTGTGGCATTTGATGAACTGGATGATTGATATACATGAGGAAAGAAAATATTGATCATTGGTTTTAAATCAAGCTCTAATTCAGAAAATGTGAAAATTGTATGTGACATAAAAGAAAATTTATAATTTGACTGCTGGACGGAAGCCAATTGTTTACTGAATGTCTAATATATTAGTCGCATACGTTGCGAAATATGTGAATATGTGGGGTGTTTCTTGCAAAATATATATCAGTGTATGTGAAATGCACAAGCGTTTCAGGTGTACAACTATATGAAAGAATTATAAGGGAGTTCTCGAATAGCACATTAAGATGGAAAGCACCATAGGAAAGCCATGTGCGGTTGTTTCTCTGTCTCTGTCTGTCTGTCTGTCTGTCTGTCTGTCTGTCTGTCTGTCTGTCTGTCTCTCTCTCTCTCTCTCTCTCTCTCTCTCTCTCTCTCTCTCTCGCTCTCTCCTAATAGGTTCAATATACGTAACAGCAGTTAAATGTATTATCACAAAAATATTCTTGGTTTGAACTAAAATCATTGACTTAACTATTGAACGAACTCAAATCCTGCAGTTGAGACAACTTGCACTGCATTTACTTTTCCATTTACTTTTTTGTACCCTCGCAGACCACTTCATACTTCGGAAGAACCACTTCCTCCTTCCATAGTATTGCTTCCTCCTCCAGTAGGCCTTTTTATTGCTTTCAAGGACTGCTTTCTCCTTTTAGAGAACTACTTTGACCCTGTAGGACCATTTCCTCCTCAGCAGGATAGCTTATTGCTCCCGGAGAACTTCCAGTTTGAAAGTTGCTTTCGTATGTTGTACTTTTTTTACTTTGACAGTTTTCAAAACTATATCCGTTAAGAAATTTAAACTAACCTCAATTAACTTAAACAGCTCAGTTGACATCGTGATCTCTATCCAATGCCCATTGAGGCAGTTTTTAAGACTGCAACGATTTGGTTTATATGGCAATATCTTTCCCCAGTTTCATTTTAAGTCTGGCAGAAGCGATGTTTTGTCTCATACATAATACCAAATACCAACGTTGGTCAGACGTCTTGTCGGAACATCTTATAAATCATGTCGCAGAATGCCGAAACGCTACAGTACCAAAGATTTGGTTTATATGGAGACTAAAACAGTATCTTACCCCGACCTTCTTTTTAAGTGGAGGGGAGGAGAAGGCGATGTTTTGACTCATATATAATAACAGATATCAACGTTGGTCGGAACATCTTACAAATCAGAAACACCACAGTATCGAAGAGAATGCATTGTGATGCGTTGGGGGCATTGTAATGTAAATCGTTATCAACACTGATTTGTTTCTTATGAGTGACAGGATTGTTCTTTGCGAAGTGAAATGCATTTGGAGTTAATTCGTGCTTGTCAGGCGATCCAGATTAAAGAGGATAACTATGACTATAACAATCCAAAAGAGAACAAATAAGTACGCGGCTGATGGTGCAGCTTAATAACATGGTCCCTGTGTTGGGAGACTTGCCTAATGCATATCAAAAACATTCACTAAAGCCTTTCAGTTGCCGGCAGGATCAACTGAATATGAAGATCAGGGAAACGAATTTGTCTGCTCACTAAATTAAAGGGCAAAAGGCTTAATCTTGATATTTAGATAAAGGGTTCGTTTTGTAGTTTTTGGAAAAGGGAAAAAGGAAGAAGGCAATCAGTTCTATCTACAGTATTTTTTCTATGTACAGTATTAAATAACGTCTGTCAATTACAGGCCGGATGTCGCTCTATTACGATTTGTTTGACACGAATGTACAATATTGATTTCAAAGAAATTAGCACCTTGAAGTCTGACACCTTTTTAAAATGGCGTGATGGTCACATGGTTTTCATTATTTAAAAAAATGCGCATTTACCGTCTAAATAAAGCAAAAAAAAAACAAAAAACAAAAACAAAAACAAAACAAAAACAAAGTCTTATCGAAAAATGAAAGAGATCACCCCTAGGTGTGTTGTTTTCTTGGATGAGGACGACATCTCCGGGGCGCAGATTCTGACGAGCTGTCCTCCATCATGGCCTTTTCTGTAATGTCTGCACGTATTCTGTCAGCCAGCGCTTCCAGAAAGCATTGGCGAAAATGCTGCGCGCGGCGCCACCAACGACGGGTGTAGTTCTCGTCCTCTGTAAATTTCCCCATAGGTCGGGAGCTGTTTGACCGCAGTAGAACCAGCTTTGCCGCTGTGAGAACTTCTAGGTCGTTAGGATCGTCTCCTGAGCAGGTGAGTGGTGGGTCGTTTACGACGCGCTCGGCCTCGGTGAGTGTTGTCAGGAGCATCTCGGCCGTGCGCGGCTGGTCGCGGGTTATGGCAAGCAAGACCTTCCTAACGCTTCTGATCATCCGTTTTGTGGCGCCTCCACGGTGGATAGCGTGAGGTGGGTTAAAGCGCCAGTCGATCCCGTAGTCGGCGGTTCGGATCCCGATGTCATCTGCCCACGATTCCAGCTCTTCCCTCAGTTCCTTCTCGTCACCCACAAAATTCGTCCCATTGTCGCTGTGCACCCCCTTGGGACGGCCTCGACGGCTGCAGAAGCGATACAGCGCGGAAATGAAGCTCGCTGCGTTCAGACTATTAGCTACCTCAATGTGGAAGGCTCTTAAGGCAAGGTACGTGAACAAGCATCCCCATCGTTTCACAGTCGATCGGCGGCATTTCACAAGGATCGGTCCAAAACAATCGACCCCTACATACGTGAAGAGGTTATCAACCGGATTCAATCTCTCTTCCACCACTGGAGCCATTTGTTGGGTTTCTCGGGAGCTGAAGAAACGTCAGCACATCAGGCACTGCTTCAGCTGACTGTTTATGGCGTGCGTCCATGGATCAGCCAGTACCTCTGCGGTGGCGATTAGCACCCGAATGGTATTGGCACTCGTAGGCATAGCCGATTATCAGTGACGTCAGATGGTGCTTTTCTGGCATGATTCGAGGGTGTTTGACGCTCTGTGTCAGTGGACTGTGTTGTAGTCGTCCTCCCACCACTAAAATTCCGTCCTCTAGTCGTGGGTCGAGCGAGGCTAACTTGTTTCCCTTCTTTGTCTTGTCCCCGGCCTCCGGGAAGCTCAAGCTCTGCACAACCCGGACTAAGGCTACTTCGGCGTCCTGGATCTCTTCGATCGTGAAAGGTTCAGTTCCGTGTTTACCGGCAGCATAGCGGCGCCACCAGGCGGCGTGATGGCGTAGTTTTCAGGGTGCTGTAGCGTTCTACCAGTCTCTGGAGTGGGTCTTGGTCCCTAGTGGCCGCTGGAACGTTGACTTCCGCTTTCAACTTCGGGTCGTCTTCAGGGGTTTCCGGTACCGATTTTGTGGTTGGCCGTTCCGTCTCAGACTTTTGTAGAAATGTCGGTCCCTCTTCATGGCAACAGAGTTGTCAGGGGCGATCCCTCTGGATGCCAGGTCGGCGGAGTTCTGTTTTCCGTCCACGTGGCGCCACTGTTCTGGCTCCGTAGTCTCCAGAATGGTCGTCAGGCGGTTGGCTACGAAGGTCTTGAAGTGCTGTCTTCTGTTGGTCACATAGCCGAGAACAATCATCGAGTCCGTCCACATCGTTACGCGGGTGATTTAATGATCTAGTTCTCTCAGGCACTGACCGGCCAGTCTCGCCCCGACCACTGCGGCTGTCAACTCTAAGCGGGGCAGCGTCTGCGTTTTCATCGGGGCGACACGTGACTTTCCGAGCACTAGTTGGCAGGCGGTGTTGCCACCAACGTCCGTCATCCTTAAGTAGGCGCAGGCGCCATACCCTCGCTTACTGGCGTCGTAAAAGACGTGTAGTTGAACGTCGGTAACCGTGTCCTCCAGGTGCACTGCGTAGTGGCGGGGTATCTTGAGCATCTGCATGGCGGCGAGGCTGGCAACCTATAGTCTCCATCTCTCGGCTTGGCTCTTAGGGAGGCGTTGGTCCCATTCTATATCCTCACGGCACAGTTCTTGGAGCATCTGTCGGGTAGCAGGACTTGGGTTACGAGGTCTAGTAGATCAAAGATTGAGCTGATTTCACTCAGTATCCCGCGTCGAGTCAGCGGCTTGTAGAGCAGTTGAACCTCAAATCTGAAGAGGTTCCACTCGAGTCCAAGGGCAAGTGCTTGTGGTAGTTGGTCGGTGGCTGTGAACGTCCACGTAGATCCACTTCTGAGGTGTTCCTGGATTCCCTCAATCACGCGGCAGTCAGAACACATTCACTTTTCAAGAGAAAAACCTCTCTTGTGCAGCAGTCGGGTTATGTCGTTAATCAGTCTCGAGGCTTCTTCGGTAGTCGCAACGGACTTCAGGAAGTCGTCAACGTAGAATGACCTCAGGACGGCACGCGTGTCACTGCTTCCGGGAACTCCCCCTGCTGGTCTTCTGCAGCTTGTATGTACTGCCATCCTTAGGGTCTTCGCTGGCTGTGAGGTGTCACATTGTGGCCACCATAAGAATCGCAAGGCGTCTCTGTCACTCGGCTGAACTCGCACCTGGTGAAACATTTGCCTGATGTCTGCCACGACCGCCATCTTGTCTTGTCGAAACCGCATCAGTACGCCGACGAGCTCGTTTACTAAGTCTGGTCCTTGGAGAAGTGCACTGTTTAAGGAGACCCCTCAACTTCTGGCAGCTGCGTCGAAGAGTACCCGAACCTTTCCCGGCTTGTGGAGATTCATGATGCCGTGGTGAGGTAGGTACCATGTCTTCCCGGTCGTTCCTTCTTCTTCTGCGGGTTCGGCGTGGCCTTGATCATTGTAGTCCTCTATGGTGGCTACATATTTCTCCTTGTAATTCGGATCTCTAATGAAGCGCTTCTTGGGGCCCCGGAGGATCGTCCTTCCGCCATGATAGCCCCAGCTGGTAATGGTTGTCGTCCATGGTCAGTGTATTCTGCATCATCGTCAGTGCCTGTTTGTCCTCTATGGAGTCTCTGCTGTTGGTCTTCGGTTTCTCTGAAAAGTCCGCTTCGTAGATTCGGCGCAGCTCCAGGTGCCTGGTCCGGCACACGCTTGTGCAACCGACGACCGCCGTCCTCCTTGTAGTGGGCGCGGTGCTTTTTGGCCCCCATACTGACCACTCCAGGAGCGTCTTGACCGCATATGGTTCACCATCGGTACCTCTCTTCACGTCAAGCGGTATGTGGGCTGAGGGTACGTTGATGGGGCCATGACTTCCACTCAGGGGTCGTGGCAATGTGTTCTGTAGTCACCGGTAACTGGTTTATCGTCCAGATATTTTGTATTGTCATGGCGCTGCCTCCTTCTAGCTTCAGTGTCACATCCAGTTCTCGTCCCTTGTATCCCATACTTTGGCCAGTGACGCTGTTGACATGAGAGGTCACCGGTCGGGAGGCAACATTGAATCTGTCAACAAGTTTGTCGGTGCAGAGGGTCTTCTGCGAACCGTTGTCCAGTAAGGCATACGTGTGGTGTACCCTTCTCTCAACCTCCATCGACACTGGGACCACGCCCAGGTAGTGTTCTGCTGAACTGCTGGTTGCCGATATGGTGACCTTTGTGGTCCACTCATGCATCATGGCGTGGTGCTTCAGGTTGCATTCCGGTACCTGGCAACCCTTGGCTTGACAGCAGTCTCTGACGTAGTGTCTAGGGCGGAAGCAGTTCATGCAACCCCTAATCCTTCGCAGGACCTGCACCCTATCATTGACGACGGTCATCCTCTTGAACGCCGAGCATTTCCTAAGGCGTTCGCATGTGCTACTGCGTCTCGGAACGCTTTTGCTGCTATCTTGGCTGGATCCCAGCTCCGCTTCGGTGGCTGTGGCTAAGGGAAGCCATGGTCGTGGTAGTCCTGGTGCGCTGCTCCGAGTAGACCCCCTTTGGGTGCGTGGGATGACGGGGTGGCAGAATCCAGTCTCCTGCTCACGCCTCTTCCGTGGTAACTGCTGGCTAGCTCTGCTTCGGTCATCACAAGCTGCGCAAGGGAATCAAACTTGGGGTCTCTCCCGTGGACTAAGACCTTCAGCGCTTCCCTTGCCCATTGTTTGTATGTATTCCTTGGTAGCCGGCTGGCTATCTTCAGCAGGTTCGTATTGTTGTCCAGATCATGGTGACAGTTGAGCGCCTTCAGCTTAATGGGAACTCTCCGCATGTTTTGCGGCAGGTTGGTCTGGGCGTCGGCCTCGTGTGCCTTGATGATTGGTCCCTTCGTCAGACCGTCCTGGCACTGCTTTATGGTGCTGTCATACTTCCCATAGAACTGGGGCAATGAATCCACTGCGATCTTGTATCCCTCTGCTGCATCTCGGATCAGGACACAGTCCTCCACCAGCTCTTTAGGTCTCCCCTCGAGTGTCATGATGAGGTAAGAGAGTCTATGTTTAGGACGGCTCGCAACGTTTTCCATCTCAGTCTGAAACCTGTGGATGCAGCTGGCGTATTCAGCTTGCTTTTCTGTGAAGTGCGGCAGGTCGGCACGGTGGAATGCAGCGGCGGGCTTCAGACCAGGTCGGCTGGGTACTGTAGTGGCTTGGCACCGCTGGTCTTATGGTAACTGGTTGGGCCATTTCATTTCGAAGCGCTTCGAGCTCACTCCGCATTTTTTCCGTCTTCAGGCGCTCAATTGTAATTTGCTTCGCTTCGCGGCCCACCTTCTCCAACTTAGCTGTGGGGTCTCATGTCAGGTCCGCCGCATTAGCTCCGTGGTTTACATCGCTGCTGCTTGGCTGCGGATTATCACCAGGAAGCGCCCCATTAGCGTCGTCATGTTCGTCCTCTTCCTCATCACCGTCTCCATCGATGGCCGGCTCCTGAATTGCCGCATACTGGTTCTCGGCGTCCTTTCCCCTCTGTGCCAGTACCTCTAGGCTTGCCATGGCTGCTGTCCGGACTATCTCGTCGTCCGCCTCCCTCAGATCGTCGTGCTGCTGTTGAAGTTCGGCCCACAGCACGCGCACCCTCTGGAGACTGCTTCCGGCCTTCGCTTAATCCCTTTCTGACATAGGTGAGCACGGCGTTGGCTGCTGTGTCCATACTCAATACTAGCGTCTGAGAGAGCCGGGTAGGTTTGAAACCTATCTGAGAATTGCTAGGTCCACCGTTGGACTCATGTATGTTACTCGAAACAACGCTCTAATTTATAAATTTCAAATAGGAAAGACTAGCAATTGAGCAATGCAGTGCAAGTTTTATTCCGCGTTGGACGTTGACTTCGGAAACTGATCCTCTATGTCATAACAGAGAATGAACAATAATTAAGAAATAAGTGAAAATATAATTCTAAACGTAATGCAAACAGTGATATTACGGTGAAGCCGTATAGAGGTTCCGATACTCAACTCAAAAAGTTTTCTGACTAAAATCAACAAAAGAGGCCCACCAAAATGCTACGATTTAACCTTAATGCGTACTAGTAACATGACAGAACATACCAGCTATTGCGGTCTTCCAATCCACAAGCCCGAAATACTGTTAACTATGCCTTAGACTCCTATGAAATTTACCGTTTCCACTTGAATTCTTGCTATTTTCACAAAACTGATTTTACACCGAAAAACGCCGCTTATGTACGCTTCGGATTCACCGGAGTAATTTGGTTCTGGAACGTGACTGGCTAAGGTTAACGAGTAAGGCATACCGCCCGCTCTGCTCAAGAGCATGAGTGCAATTAACTTTCGGATTTAAATATACAGGAAATTATTAAAACTTGATTTATAAACCGAAATTAAATGTTTAGAACAATTTTAAAATACGTGTCGAAAGAGCATATTCTGACGAACAAAACGATACCAAACTCGACATGTTTCGATAACAAAGTTGATACCCATAAAACTACGATACATATATTTAAACAGTCCGAAAAACAATTTGCGGAACGACACTTCGTGATATCGAACTTGGTGGATAATTGAATTCGTACGCTGTGCTTTCTTCTGATTTCTTTTATTTTTCGCCATGCCAGCTTCTTGGACTAAAAAGTTAGAGACGGTTAATGATAGGTTGACCAAGTTTGTCCTAGTTTTTTTTTAACTCACGACCTTTAGCGTCATATTGGTCGTTGCATTACGTTTGCAGCATGAGTAACACGGCCGACTGTCCTACGATGTGTTACGTACTGACAGCCGAACAGCGTGATACAATTTATGAGAGAGGGGCTAGGTCTTCCGGTTAGGGGCGAGTTTCGAACATGTCACTCCAGAGTTGATTCGTTTATTTCTTGATGTTTAAAGTTAGCTATCACTTGAGATATTATTTAGTTAAAATATTGCCAATTAATTTCATTTAATTTTCATATGTCCCTCTTAGGTGTTAGACACTTTTCTCAGATGTTACCATTGCTCTTGATGTTGCTTACACTACAGTTCCTCAGCCCTCTCTCTCTCTCTCTCTCTCTCTCTCTCTCTCTCTCTCTCTCTCTCTCTCTCTCTCTCTCTCTCTCTCTTTCTCTCTCTCTCTCTGTCTCTGTCTCTCTGTCAATCTGTTTCTCTGACTGTCTTTGTCTCTCTATCTCTATCTATCTGCACTCTCTGCGCATGCCCCTTATATACCAGACGTCACCCAATGGCTCAGGAGAAGTAAGATATACGTTGCAAAAGCAGCCAGGCAGGTTTCGAATGTCTGGGAACATTTTGTGAAAACAAAGCCATAAATTTAATGCCCTGGATAAACCAGGCATCACATTGCTTACGCGATCCATGAGAAACCTATTAGTTGTCTTGGACTTTTACCACAAGAAAAAGTTGAAGTTGAGAGGTTTATCAGTGCGAGGCCTAAACTCCTCACCTTTTACTCATAAACATTTATTATGAGCAAATCCTTTCAATGTATGTTTCAACCAGGTGACCTGGGTGTAAATAAGTGATGAAATATTTAGGCACTAAGACGCCCAGCTATTAAAAAAACTGAATTGTAAGACAAACATTCGCACAGTCGCCAAATATATGTTTCTCGCTAGGATAGGCGCGAGTAGCTTGAAAGGCCCTGGACGGTGTGACGTATCTTTTAAATAAAACACACAATAAATTTACGGTTAAACTAGAATGAAAAGGGAAACTAGAGTGGATTGGGCCCTACTTCACACATGTCATTATGTATTAGCGGATGTGCGCTACGTGTTAGTTACATTAAAGTGGACAGCATATAAACTTTTCTTCTTTTTTTTTTTGGGGGGGGGGAGTGGGGGCTTTGAATATTAATCTCTATTCACTTGTCAACATTTTTCTGTGGTGCTAGTCTTTTTCTTTAACAGTGGTGCAAACATTTTATCCTGCCGATTCGTACGAAATTTATCGATATTTAATAACCAACCGTGTCAATTTACTGCAAGCAGAATTAAGTCAGGAAGAACATAAACCATGTTTTAATTTTTTTCCAATTTAGTATACCTGTTGGAGTCAAATGGAAATTTCCCCTGCTTTCGGGTAGTATTTTTTACTTTTTTGTACACCGACTGACCAGTCGTTGTTTTCAACTGCCAGACAAAATTTTAGAGGATATTATACGTGCAAAATACGTGGGCAAAATGGGCAATTTAGGTGTAATATATGTGCATTTTGGCCATTTTGCTCATCGATAACGCGCATAAATTACGCATTTTTTCCCACGTAAAAATTTATACGCATTTTATACGTAATTCCCACCAATTATTAAACGCTTTTTCCAAGTGTTTTTCCCACGGATATTAGAATGATTTTACGCATTTTTAAACTAATTTTTTATGCATTTCAGGGTTTGCCCACCAATATAATGACCCAGATAGCAGTCCCACATGGGGACTATGCATAATATACGTAGGTATTCTCAAGAACCCACGCATAAATAATGTGTGTTTTGTTGGGGAAATTGCCATATAGTTACGTGGAATTTAGGGGAGTTTGAGACTCTTTCCGATATGTATTATACACATGAACCTTTATTACTATAATGCAGTTATAATTACTCCTTAAAACAATTTTCAGCATAAAAATTTTAGTGAAATTGGTATTCAGATGTTTAACTTTCTATTATACTTAGAAAAAATGCAGCCCTCTACCAAAATATGCAGCATTTAGCACAATTTAAATATGTTATCGCTTAATGGCGGCTGTTTCCGGTATGCGAAAGTAGGTCCACATTGCCAGGCTACGTATAATATGTGTGTATTTATCCCCCGCCGTCTTACCGGAGGCGGGGGATATAGAAACGCACTGTGTCCGTCCGTCCGTCCGTCCGTCCGTCAGTCGCCAGTTTTGTTTCCAGACGATATCTCCCAAAGTACTGGGCGGATCTAGTTCATATTTGGTATGCGCAACAACCAAGATACCTAGATGTGCCTTTTTGGGGTTTTGGTCGGCTCGAAGCCCATCTGGATCTGTATTTGGACTTAGAATCTCCAATCCGAATCTCAACGTGCACTTTGGTTTCCAGGCGATATCTCCGAAACAAGTGAGCGGATCCGGTTCATATTTGATATGCGTAACAACCAAGACATCTAGATGTGCCTTTTTGAGGTTTTGATCGGATCGAAGCCCATCTGGATCTGTAATTGGACTTAGAATCCCCAAATCCGAATCTCAATGTGTACTTTGTTTTCTAGACGATAACTCTAAAATTTACCGGATTCGATTCTCATTTCGTATGCATAACAACAATATAGTGTAGTTGTTTTGTCTACTTAGTTTAAGTGCGAGGTACAGCAACCGCGCTACTAATTACACCCACGGCGGGGGATATGGCAATTACTGATTGCTCTTGTTTCTCATGCATTTACTACGTGGAAATTTCCCCGCATTATATACGTGTATTTTACATGGGAATGCCCATATGGGAAATCCCGCGTAAAATGTAGTGTAATATACAAATGACTTTTAATGAAATTTTACGTGGGAATTCAGAACTATAATACAATATAATATGCGTTTATTTGCCCATGCATTTTAAAAGTGGGAAATTCTACGTATAGTATAAGTAAGGCATACAGGGGAATGCCCAAGGTGTGTATTACGCAGGAAAAACAATGCATTTTACACGACGTTTGCCTATGCGTTTGGTATACATATGAATGTGGCGTTTGATAAAAACGTATAATACGCGTTGCGAGATGCGCGTGTAACATAAGTGTAAAACAGTGTTTTTTCCACTCAAAATATATGCATAATATGCGTCACATATTACACGCGTAATATGCATAGGCGAAAATGCGTGTAATAAACGTTCCTAGATATGCGCGTAACATAAGTGTGAAAATATTCGCATAATGTGCGCATCAAATATGGGCATCTGTTTTCCCACGCAAAAATATATACTTAATATGCGTCACATATTACACGCATAACATACATGGGCGAAAATGCGTGTGATAAACGTTCTTAAATATGAGTCTTATATACGTGAGTAAAAATGCGTTTAACATGCGTTTCAAATATGGGCATCTTTTTACCATGCAAATAATCTTTGTGCATAACATGCGTCCGTAGATACGCGTACAATGTGCGTAAGAAAAAAATGTGTATAATTATATGCGTATTGAAAATGGGCATATATTTTACACCAGTCCTATTCACTTCTTACTGCGATTATTTTTAGTGACCTGGACCGTAGAATGAGAAATTAGGTTAGTTTTCCTGATCTTGGATATATTTTAGAGTTGAACGCAACACGAATGTAACTGGAGATCCTCAAAGTCTCACACATCCCCCACACTCTCCAAACACCTTTAATCTCACACGATAACTTAAGATATTTTATTTTTGTTAGATTTTTGAGCTCCCCAGTTTACTTTCTCTCTCTGTAGCAAAATTAGTCTTGTTTTAGCATGTTTTATTTTATGAGCTAAAGATATTTAAATAATTATAAATTTTATCAAATCTTTATCAATCATCACCACCTAAAAGGCGCTAACTTTTCTTCTTCTTGATTTTGTTTTTTTTTTATATTTGAAAGCAATACAAATCGGACATCAGTTTTAACGTTGGAGTTAAAATAAAGTAAAATAAAGATATGCGTATTACTACTTTTAAGAATCCCTGTTGATTTTGTTTTACTTTTAATTTGTGTACACCTACTGACCAGTCGTTGTTTTCACCTCCATTGCCCAGCATTCCAGCAAAATCACATGGTCAGAAACGCCTATTAGCAAGCAAAAGGAGGGTCAATTGTTCAGTTTTATCTGGGCAAAAAGGCTTTCAACATAGTGTTGATAGTTTAAACTTTTCTCACTAACAAAACACAATTTAAGAACTGTCGGTGTACACTGCAATAATCTGTAATAGTTGCAGTTATTAGTACTGGCTTCTGTCTTAAGATGGTTTTTTGACCAACGTTATGGACGTAATGAAGGGTTGCATAATACGTGTTCATGCCGTACCGGACACACCAGACACACCATCTCGATTACCGCTCTGGTAAAAGAAGAGTTTGCAGTTTACTGTTTAGAGTTTACTCTGCGCGCTTACTGATATGAATGGGACAGTTAATCATAATTGATTTGGGCGATTTGTTTCTTTTTTATAATTCATGTTTTCAATGAATTTATGTAATCACTTGGGTAAACGGTCATCTGCCCCCCCCGGTCAACTGCCCCCCAGTCAACTGCCCCCTTTTTTGCAACCCGGTCGACTGCCCCCCCCCCTCCCCTGCAATTTGACGAGGTCGTCATCTGCCCTCCTCCTTTTTTAGTGGAAAAAGATTCTTTAAAAAATTAGGCAATTGTGATGTCCCCGTCTACTTCGTCTCTGAAACAATTGATCTTCATTGATCCCAAGAAAAAATAGTATATGGAGGGAGGCAAGCGACCACCCCTCCACTTTGAAGGGGGGGGGGGGGGAGTCGACCGGTTTGCAAAAAAAAAAAAAAAAGGGGCAGACGACAGGGTAGGGGGGCAGTTGACCGGGGGCAGATGACCGGGATTCAATCACTTGACCTGCGAGTAGTTTATGTTTCTTGTCAACATCTCTTTCATAGTGCCATGTGGTACAAGGATACTTGTGAAAGCTCTTTTTGTAGCACCACGAAACTGCTATTACTTATCTCTCAGGCAGAGATTGGATCTGAACAAAAATACCAGCAACTAAGCATCGTTGCCTACTCAGTGTCTATTCAACGTTGTGTAAAAGACACTGATCAGACGTTGTGGTCGAGACCAGTCACCACCAAATTACAGGAAGATGTAAATTGCGGTCTGGTACGCTCGACGTTGGGTCAGAAATCGACATTATATCGACGTCAGAATGTATGCTGGGACACGGCATGGCATCGTGACACTACTTTTTAACACGGACTTATGCGGAATTTGTAGGTATTAAGGACTGTAATTTTTATGGTCCCAAGTGTAGTTTTACTACTCGGCAGAGAGAACAGTTTGGTTGATATTGTTTTGCAAATGTTACAATACGCATGTAAGTTTGAAGCTTAAAATCTGTGTTTCTTACATTTATGGCTGAATCGTTTTGACACTTCGCATAAAATTATGGCTTGTGTTTTTATCTCAGGGAGTAAGCAATATTCCCATCATTTCCCCCTTGACTGAAATATTTAGTGGTCGGCTTGAAGAGACTTGAATGAGAGCATTAATGAATGCTCGGAAGGCTGTGAGTTCAAGCCGAGGTCCAAGTGTCGAACGATGCAGCAAAGGCGCTCAGGCGTTTTCTTTTTTCTTTTTTAGCCAAACCACAAATTCAAACCAAACATGTCGTCATAGCAACGCAAACTTACATTTATAGTTGTGAAAGCGCATATCATTATGAAATAAACCTTAAAAATAACATTTGAGGCAGTGCATGCACCATGTGAGTTTAATTTCATTTGGAAACCAGATTACACAAAATCTTGTGGTGATACGGTATTTACCTGCCCCGTGTAAAACCCCTTTGCAATTTCACCCAAGCGTGGTATTGTAAATAGCGAAGGTAAAAATAACTTACCTAAATAAGCACAAAAGCGGGGAGAACAGGTGTGCTGATTTGCTGGTTTTCATGGGATAACTGACGATTACCAACATGGTAAGTCTTATTTTTATTTAGTTGTCAATGAGTTGAATTGTTTAGTATTTTGTTTTACTGGTGAATACTTAAATTAAGCTTTGCCTGGAAAGAAGTACTTTGGGAAACCACGTACGATGAAAGTGGGAACACAAAAAGGTTGTGCACCATCCAGTTCTCGAGCACAACTCCGATATTAACATCGAACCTCACCTCTACCCTGCATATCATTCACTTCATAATATCTGAAATTCTTTGTCTTGAGATTATGACGTAAATCACAGAAAATCACATTAACAGCATAGTCAAACTTTTAAAATAAAGCGATTTGTGACTTTTTAAAATTGAAAGCATAAAAACTAGGATAATAATAATAACAATAATAATAATCTACAACAATAAACCAGTATTTTGATTAAAGGAAATGCTAAAATTATCTAAAAATTGGTTTGCATTACACCAGTAGCATAATATTAGATGTGACTGGAAAGGCGTAAAACTATAAATTAACAGTGATAGCTACCAGTCCCGGTATTCACAAAAGTTAACTGTGCAGTTAACTTGTACACTGGACAATGCAAATCAGTTGATAAAGCTTCAGTAGGCAAACAACAAAAGCTAAAATTTATTAATTAGCTTTCAGAAGTTTTGTTTGTTACATGAACAGTTACCGGAATTTGTTAACTGTGTAGTAAACTCCTGTGAATAGTACTGAATACTACCACAGTTGGTCAATAATAGTTTTTCGCAGCAACGCGTAAACATTACATGAAAAGCTGCTTCCAAATCGCGATGTCAAAACACAAAAAAGGAACCCTGTCCATGCCAGTTTTTAAGTGTGGAATATTCTATTTTTATTCCCAACACGTCGAATAATTTGTGTTCTGACAGGGGTATGAAGCCCAACATCAACATCTTCCAAGGTCTAACATAATAGCTAGGACGCACAAATTAAGTTTTTCACAAGTAAACAAAAGAATAAATAGAAAGACACCTTTAGAACCTTGGTGACCTCACTCAGTGGGGAAGGAATTTGCAAAAAGCTTA
This sequence comes from Protula sp. h YS-2021, assembly GCA_949752745.1. Taxonomy (NCBI): domain Eukaryota; kingdom Metazoa; phylum Annelida; class Polychaeta; order Sabellida; family Serpulidae; genus Protula; species Protula sp. h YS-2021. The sequence continues at coordinate 41,918,461 of OX457026.1, read as the reverse complement.
TTTCAAATCGTTAAGGAGCTGTGTATAGCCTCAAGGGCATGGAATTAAACGAGGACTATGGCTTATTATAAAGAAAACCCTAGGCGGAAGGACCACCTGGTCGACCGAATCAAAGTGATAATCAAACCTGGTCATTTGCAAGATATATATATATATATATATATATATATATATATATATATATATATATATATATATATATATATATATATATATATATATATATATATATATATATATATATATATATATATATATATATATATATATATATATAGAGAGAGAGAGAGAGAGAGAGAGAGAAACAACATGATCTTTAAGTACACACAAAACTATGAAATTTCAATTTAAGCCAAAAGTGATTTACACAGCTCGTGAAAACACACACATTTTAATTTCGAGATTTTAAAGGACTAAATCGAACAGCAAACTTAAACGGTATTTTCTTACAGGGTCTCTTCACAGCTACAGCAATGTCACTCCTGGTAACTGTTACCCACGCCTATCCGTACTTCCAGGGAATGATCCCAAACGGTGACAAAGTTCCGAATCCATGTCTAGCTGACAGTGCCATTACACAGCCATGGGCCGGAGTGGGCCATAGAGCCGCAGCCGGCTCAGGACCCAGAAATCCGTTTGGTTTGGACTTGGCAAAGAACAACTTCGTAGGTTTAACTTTTTCACAGTGTTATATCAGCAGTCTCTTTCAGATTTTGCTTGTTGAATTTGAGTTTGTTGCATGTCTAAATATTGAAAATTTAAATATTTTCAAACATTCAGAGAACCTTTATCCACACAGTAAACACTGCGACGTCGGAACAACGTTGGATCGACGTCGCATCCGACGTCAAAGCAACGTCGGTATTTGGTTGTTTATGGAAGTCGAAACCAAGACGCTCGATGAGAGTCGCTTATCCGACGTCCATTCAACATTGCGCCTAAAAGATTGCAAACAGAAGTTGAAACAGTCCTCCGACGCTGTATAAACGTCGGTGAAGCGGTGTTATATAGACGCTGGAAAATAGACAGCAACACTCAGAGTGGGGTCACCCCTCAGACACAATACTTCCAACCTTGGGTGATCCGGTCAAAAACGTTCCAGGAGTTCTTGCGTTTTAATTTTTTGTCTATTTTTTTGTAGAAGTGAATAATCATGGATACCATTTCCGGTGAGCGATAATACGAGAAAGCTGTTTTTAGGCTGTGAATCCGACGTTTTTACAACGTCAAAGTTTCAACGTCTATCTAACGTCGATTTTCCAACGTCTATTCAACGTTGCATCAAATACTTTGATCAGGAGAGAGTTTCGTTTTGGTTGCGACCAAACAACGTTGTTTATCCAAGGTCTACCCAACGTTGTGTCAAATATGTTAGTGACATGTTGAACTGCAGTCACGAGTAATCACTAGAGGTGTGACGGTTCGTACCGAAAACCGAGAACCGAGAAAAGGCTTCGGTTCGGTTCGAACCGAAAACCGATAAGCCCAATCACGGTTTCGGTTCGGTTTTTTTTGCTATTTATAACAAGATAATGCATTAATTTGGTAATGTTATTTTAGTTCTTTTAGTATAGTTTAGTTTTAATATATATATATCACATCGGACAAATCAATAAACCTATTTCACACACTTTTTTGGAACCTATGACGAATTCCATGCGTTTATTATGGCTACATGTGAGTCTGTCAGTCAATAACAATGTAAATTCTTGTGTAAGTAAGCTTAGAGGTAATAAGTATAAAACATTACCGTCAGGGTTCGCGCTGGGTTCTCAGGAAAGTGAGTGAAAAAGGAAAGTGTGACTCAGTTGGGTCCAGAAAAACACGGTGGATTCCGAAAAAGTAAGTAATTTCGTTAAAAATGCCCACAATGTGGACAAAAACCTCGCAAATGCGAAACCTGATTACCGTTATGTGTTAGGTTTTGTATCTGTTCTAAGGTAAAAAGAAATATCGGATTATCGGATTAAGTGCAGGCAATTATAAATTAATAAAAAAAATAAACACGCATATATATATCAGGGTTGGTATGATTTAAATCAGTGATGTAAATCAGTGATTTAATTCGCGATTTAAATCACTATAAAAAAGTCAAAAAAGTCACGATTTTAACTTTTTTTGTTCCAGAGTAATATTTGTCAATAAATGCTAGAACAAGCCCCTTGAGTGTATACAGTGAAGATGCATAGTTAGGTTATTAACGACTTAAGCTGCCCATGCGACGCAGTCACCCACACCCCCACACCTTTTGTGCCTTATGTACACACTGAGTTAACGGTATTTCTCCACTGTGGTGCCCTTACTAATTTCCAAACAGTTGCTTTCTGATAGCAAGACTGCTTAATAAATAACAGCGCCAAGACTATTGTCTTATACAAATCAGCCCTGTCAATAGAATTACTCAAGTTATGAGTCTCTATCATTGTTGATTTTAAAGCCAAAGAGTCATTAACCCAGCAAATTACTGGTGCACTAAATCTGAAAAAGAAATGACTGGTAGACGTCTAGCTCCCGTATATAAAGATATTTCGACAGAGATGCGACAAATAGTTGAAACGTAAAAGCAATATCAGTTATTCGATGTTATATTGCTGAGAAATGCAGTGGCATTAGACTAATAAATAGTGCAAAATCAGTTCTGTATGTTTTTAAATGTTCTGTGACTTTTTTGGTGATTTAAGTACAAAAGTCAATTTAAATAAAAAAAAGTAAAAAATCATGACTTTTTTAATAAAAGTCATGATTTCTACCAGCCCTGAGACATATATATATATTTGAAAAGAAAACTACCGGTTGGTTTTGCTGAACCGAACCGAAAAAAACCGAACCAAACCGAAAATTTTTGTTGAACCGAACCGAATCGAACCGAGCCGGAGGTGAACCGTCACACCTCTAGTAATCACAACTAAATAACAACCAAAGGGAATGTTGTGCTATGGTCGGTGATCGACGTCGGAATGTTTACTGGGCAGTGATACCTCTAATAAGTTGCTGATATGAACATGGGTTGTCACCGAATTTTAAAACTGCATCCATGGCAAAAAAAAATGAAAAAAGGTCAATGTTGTCTCATCTGTTCTATTTAAAATACCCTATCCGGGTGATTTGTATTTATATCCGTTGAAGAACATAAAAAAGAAGTTGGAATTCGTAAGATCTAAGGTTCTTTTTTTTTCTTGATGTTAACGGCATTTTTGGCTTTTGATATTTAGAAATGGGATGAGTGCATTTGTAAGCATGACAGCGACGGGGATGGCAGGACGAACGGAGAGGAGCTTGGGGACCCTGAGTGCATATGGACCTCAGGAACTGAACCATCCCCAGCAACAACAATATCACATCCGGGTTAGTGGTCAGTTTCAGATCCACCAGGTGAATCAAGATTATGAGATTTAAGAGCTGGTTTAACAGATTTCTCAGTGAAGTGAAGGATGATCCTGAAAAATTCCCAATGCTTTTAAGAGCGTCGGTAGGCTCACACAAATAAATATTTGACATGAGGGTCCAAAATTCGTCTTTGAAAAAGCCCCAATATCCAACCTCTCAACAATGTACAAAACACATGAGAGCTTTCGCAGCAGTCCTTTCCCCATTTGTCTCGCAACCAGAGGCCCAAATTGCCATAGACATACGTTCTTGCTTGATGACATGCAAACTTATTTCGTGTTCTGGGGTTGCTATGATGTAACACGCGATACAGATTAAAAAATCTCTGCTTAATTTTGGTGGCGGTTATTTACACAGCCAGTTCAAATCAAAATCAAAAGCCTTTTTTGTGGTAAGAGTTGACAGTCAAGGTCAAAACACAGAAGTCTAAAAACCAAAAGAAAACTGCGAATCAGTATTAATCAATGTTTTGAGAGATCTTCTCCTCAATCCTGTCATTAAACGCTTTCTACAGATAAAAGGCACAATTCGCTTATACTCAGCATTTGGACTTAATTTCCTTCATTGATAATAATATCTAGCATAAATGTGAGTAGAAGTTTTTTACACGTGTAAACAATCATTGCTCCCCATTTCCTTATTTGGCAATGTAGGAAGTCGATGAGTCGAAAGACATTTCAAATGTCTCGTAGCCCACATTCCCGATAACACAGAGTCCACAGCGGGTCTGAAATGGAGATGTGTTCAAGGATGGCTTAAAGAAAAGGCTCAAGGTCGAGAACTCGCTTTTACTTGTAAGAGGCATTTTACGAAACATAACGCTAGTTTTACTTGGCAAAAGCTTTCGTTCTCTTGTTCCCACCTTTTATTACGAAAAAGCTCCGAAATGTGTTTATTCCCACTTGTATGGGTTTCTCGTGTAATTCTAAGAATCACGCAATCTGGAAACAATATTTTCTCAAAGTGGCTCGTATAGCCCCGGCCTAGATGTCGGCCAGTCAGAATCATTGGTGCCCTAGTACTAGGCCTCATTCTCATTTTGCGTGCTGTAACAGCCACGGGCTTTCTGGGCAAGCACAAATTTTTCTTTGCTGCCTTCAGCTAAAAGGTTATTTTCTCCACTTTTACTGTTTATTTGTTGGATAATATGCACTGTTATCTAGGATATTTATATATTTGAGTGTAATTTGCACACAAATGTTCGATTTCGCCCTCGTACGTTCTCTGCTAGTAAATCTGAGTTTGTATCATGGGGTTTCCTTTCCCCTCTAAGTGTTATCATTAGGTTCTCCAGCATTTACTGGTGTGGTACGTGCTGTTTGACGAACCATGAAGGAGCACAGGTCATTTCAGATTGTTGATGTCTGTCCTGGACTCAAGCTACTTACTGTGTCTTGGTCACCTGGGGCCTAGTCGCGTAGCTTGATACTTCCTAGCAGACCGCTGGTAATTCTGGAGCTGAGCTAGGTTACTTGACAGCGTCTGAACGCAGAAGAATTGGTTTCGAAATAACTCGGTCACTCCAGAGCTCTGCGACTGTAGTACCAACGCTTATACCAAGCCTTGGTTGCGCTCGGTACTAAGTATCAAGCACTCAGCATTGCTGGTTTTGGCCTGAGTACAGGTTACCCAGCGGGTACCTGAGTCTTGCGTGCTAATTACAAACCAAGTAAAACAGATACGCGCAGGCCTTGGTTTGTGACCAAGCCTTGATGCATTTTGGTCAAATACATACCAACTACCATGCATACGCACAGGCCTTAGCAGGGCTGCGTCACCCCTGCGAATGCGCTGGGAGTCCACACTTCCTACCGCAGCTAGTTTGACTTCAGTGTATCTGAGATGAGTGTTAAGTTACAGACAAATTACGTATACACTCTTTTTTTTCTTTGTCTCAGAGATAACAGAAGCCAGTCTGCGTCATGGCAAATGCAAGTCTTGCTGCATCCATCCAGCGCCGGCTATGAACCCACATTCACCCTACGATAGGTGCAGAAGGGATTGGGAGATACCTTTGTGTGACTCTTTACATACTTTTGCTGAGTGTGCCCACCTATATCCACAAGTCTGGGTCGCTTCGTACTAAGAAAGTAAGCGTAGAGTGCGTTACAAAGTACATTACTAAGAAAGTAAGCGTAAAGTGTGTCACAAAGTTCATTCTCTTCGCCTGACTATATCATAAGTGAGCTCCCTCATCCTTGGCCAACTGTCGTCCCCTGTTCACTCTTAAAGGGTCACGGAATCTGATGTCGACCGGAGAAAGTCGAGAAAGCCTAAGCGTATGCAACTTCTAAAACAGTAGCGGAGTTGGGCTTACCGGTAACTTGGCAGCGAGGAATAACTGACAAAGCTTGGCCTACCCTGTATCAAGAGACCGAGGACTCTTTCTTTTTATCGCCGCTCATTATACCCTTGCCTGAAGAGGGTGTAACAGTGACGCACATACAGTCAGGAGCGTGATTCACCAACCACGTGGGGGTTTGCTATACCCCAACGCCCTGACACTTTTTTTTGGCAAGCGGCTGTCAGACTGAGTCTATCTTCGATCTTGTCTATTCAAGTCCATCTCCAAATACAGATCCATGAACTGCAAAAAGTATTCCTCCCGAAAGAAGATAAGCCAAGTCGCAAATTAGCACCGTCCGCCAGTCTCATGCCCACCAGTGTTGGCTTATCGATCGTTGTGTTAGTTTTCATTTCGCTTGCCAAACCGCGGTCACCGCCACCGGAGACAAGTGCCAAGAGCACGCAGGAAGTGATTGTACTCAGTGAGAGTGAGTAGTCAGATCTACTCCCGTCAGGCCAGGTCTCAATGACGCAGCAAGTTGCCGAAGAGGAGCTCGCGCCTTTGTATATGTCACCGATAGCATCGATCTCGAAGAATAAGAAAAGGGCTTTTTATACACTCACCGGAGGCCTAGATACCCAAGCTGAACCAGACCCTCTCAGTTAAATTATCGGAGCTCGGATTGCCAAGATAACTCGGGATCACAAGGAGACGCAGACGACGACTCACTGGTAGTCGTATCTCCCCCAGTTCATCTTCCTCTACGTGAGGGGACTCTATTCTCTCCTCCAAGCAAGAGCCAATGCCTTTGAAAAGATCCGGCAGCTGCGGGTCGTCTACCGATTTGCACCACGTCTCGTCCGAACTTCTCAAATGCACAAGATATGTCTATAACACCGTCGATAGCTCCCGACGCGTACCGTTTCAGAATGCTATTCAGTAAAATGCGAGGAAAATGCGTGGAATGTTACTCACTGGCCACCAGAGACGTGGTTAAGCTGGCAAGCATACTTTACCACCTGTATGGTTAACCTCAGACGCACTGCAAGCTGTCGCATGACTTAGCCCCCGTGACCAGAGCGAACCATCTTTATTCACACCCAACGTTTATAAACGTTGATACCCACACCCCAGAAAACAAATGCTTTTCCTCCAGAAAAGCCCAGGCGGCAAAACTCCTCTACAGGCTTCACAGCAATGCAGGTAGCAATCAAACAAAGTATCTCTAGAGGTGAATGACTCGTCTCCAAGAGATACATTAATCAGATTAGATTAGAAAACATGTATGATAGTAAATTCTCTAAGGAATCCTTGTTCGTAGCAGGCAGGTTAATAGGATTCTGGACAGCTTGGCGAGAGATGGATTCTCCCAAGAGCTGTGCGTTGGCTCTCAGAAGGTTACGCACAGCCCCCCTCAAAAGCAACCAAAGGTGCCGCAACCACCCATACCTCCCCTTGACCAAACCCAAGGCAACTTAGGTGCGTCTTACGACCAGGGTTCGGAGAGAGAGAGAATTCAGGTCGTGGACAATGTATGGGAGTTTTCCAGTATCTAAACGACTGTTTTCTAACCCATCGCGACTGAGAAACAGCTCGAGAGCAGACGCCGACCTTGGTCAACGAGGCACTGAAGGTTGGTCTCTTGGTAAATATCGTTAAGTCCGAGCTCAACCAAAAGCGAATAATGGTATTTTGGGGAGAAAATGGGACTTAAGCCTAGCTCGAGCTTACTCAAAATCCGAATGCCTGGAAAGAATTCGAGCAGCTTTCCAAGTCATCAATCCAGGAGCAAAGGTAAGTTTGGCAAAGATGGAGTCTCTTGCGTGCTCTGCGTCGTGGGAGATCATCCTAGGCTGCAACGGCTGTATCCAAGGAGGCGCACCGAGGGTTGGTTTGATGGTGCGTTCCAAGGATGATGAGTGAAGGGATTCTCTATTCAAAACAGCTACTAGAGCTATAGGCTCAAGCCAATGCGTCTCCGTCTGATTGGGGTATTGAAATAGAAAGTTTCATGGGTAAGACGCACATTGCCACCACAGATCTTGGGACGTTAGAACAGATACGCTATCAGCCTTAAGGAACGAAAATACCGGCTTTGCCTCTCTGTGTTCAGTGTGAGCCTTGCGTAAGTACTTAGAGCTGTCGCAAGATTACGCAAGATTCTTTATTCCGAAATTAAGAAAGATCTGCCTAAACAGACCATTTCTAATTATATTAAAGGTGTGATCTTAGCTGCTTATAGTAAGGCTCAATCTGAAGCAGAATTTAGAGATCTTATAACGTCAAAGCCCGCTTACTGAGTTATGGCTCTGGTAGTGTGTCCTTGTCAGACATATAAAAACGGGTTGTTGGTCATCGCCATATTCGTTTATTAGATATTATCTGAAGGACTATTCTCAATGGGAACTGTCGGACTTGCGTTCTTTGGGGCCTTTCGTCGCAACCGACTCAGTAATCTTTAATTAGCCTTTTTATGTTGTGGCTAACCGATAAGGTTAAAGGCAAACCCAAACAGAAGGAAACCTTCTTCCACTGCTCCGGCAATGTCTATGGCAAGGGCAAGAACGGCCAGAACCAAGGTCGTAAGTAGCTGTGTGTGTCAATGCCGACGGGACTCTACGTGGACGTGTGGGTGTTCTGTCTCTACTCTCCTCAGTCATAGGATGGGGCACCGTATGCTCTAGTCACAGCTCGCTGACCAAGCGGTTGTTTCATTAGTGTGAACACAGTATGTGTGTTGAGATGAAGAACTGCTCCTGCAGACTAGTGGATATGAGGCATACCTCTCGGGAGTGGAGAAATGTCGCCGTAAACTATGCATCTTACAGGACGCAAAAATAAAAGTGCATGGTTTGGCTTATTGCCGAACGAAATTTATCCAAACTTCAGGAAATGATAAATTTTACGTTTTTCTAAACATTATGACAACAAAAAGCCCCAATGGCACCTTTTCAAATTTCTGACAAAAATTGCGGAGCGCACAGAATGCGTGTGTTGTAAAGCCACGGCAAAAAGAGAATGTGTGTATGACATAATACACATTTGGTCTCTGAGCTCAGCTTGGTCGATGGGTGGAAGGCGGGAGGAGACTATGCATCCGGCAGTGAGCAAAATGTTATATTTTCTTTTCTGAAGATTGAGATAAGTCAACGAAAGCTTTTGCGAAGTAAAACTCTCCATATACCTTTGTTGCGGCGTGATTTTTGCACTCGATAGTGGCAATATTGTTCACAGTTTTTGTTTGGTGTATTAATTCTCATGCCAGAGGAATCCGGGACGCTTCCCAGCTAGTATTTTCCAACCCGACATTTTCCTTTTTCAAAAGTTTTTTTTAAATAAACAGTTTCGGTCATGTTTTTTTTAAATAGGGAATATCTTGAAAATTTAATTTAAAAAAAAAACAAATAATTTTGGACATAATTACAATAGAAATGCCAGTGAAATAGCTATTCTCTTGAATAAGCTTTGTCATGTTGTGTTTGTTTTTAAGTCAGGGATAAAAAAATAAAATCTTGGGTCCTCATTGATCCCGGCTCATTTATTCTTGTGCTGACACCTTGCTGCAGCCCGTTCTCCGCCAGTCTACATCCGCATAGCCTTCCCTAGGGCCAAAGCATTACCTTGTGTTTGTGTACTCTGTCTGCGCAGGGATATGTGAGCCTTTAGAAGACGAGAAGTGTAAATCAAAGAACTTCTGGCTCGACTGTGACTCCATGACTCCTTTTGAATGTCCAGCGTTTGAGGAACCAGGTGACTGATATACTTAATGAAAAACAACTTTACAAGAACTAGTTTTAGGCATTCGAAACTAAATACTTTTCGAAGCGACTTGTAAAATATGCATTAATTAAACAATCTCGTACCAATTGTTTCGTGCCTCAATAAAATACAATTGTGTAAAATTTTATTTATTTGCAAAATTAAAATTAAGGTACTAAGCACATATATCTTCATGCGCAAATTAAAAATGTTTAAAAAAATCATTGAAAATACAGCTTTATCTTCTGTTTGTGAGTCTCAAGTCAGTTTGCAGGTGTACAGTTTTGTTGACGTGAATTACGTATGAACAACATATGAACTACCTATGGAATTTCAAGCCAAAAGTAATACGAATTACGCACTTTATATGATCAACAGGGGAATACCTGTGGGTATTTTACCGGCGAGGACTTTATGCACGGGGACTTTACTTGAGGGGGAAGTTGCGCGCGGTAGACATTACCCTCGGATGCAGAAAAATAAAATCTTGAATAAGCTTGTAAAAATGAAATGTAGAAGTTCGTTGTCAAGGACACCGGAAGTCATACCTTACGTATCGTCGTATAGGGGGTGGAGGTCGAAAATGAGGTCAAAATTGCTCTATCTCTTATCGTTTTCGAGATAAATCATTGTTTTTCTTAAATAACGTTTTTCGCAATTTCAAGGTCAAGGTCAAGGTCAAGGTCAAATATTTTTGTCGGTTGCTTCCGATCCCTTTATATATGTGTCAAGTTTGGCTTTTCTAGCTTCAATGGCCTTGCTGTAGATGTCTGGAAACTGATCGAACTTTTTCACGATTTGACCTTGATCAGTAAGGTCAAGGTCAAAAATTTTTATCAGGTGCACTACTTCAGATGACCCTCCATACATGTGCCAGGTTTGGTTGGTCTAGCTTCAGCGGTCTTGGAGGAGATGTCTGGAAATCGATTCGACGGAAGATGAAAAAAAGGAGGAAAAAAAATAAGTGAAGAATTCAAGGCAATCCATCCCCATTTGGTATTTTCAATACCAAGTGTGAATTAAATGATGTTCTCAATCATGTTCTCTCCGGTTTGTGGCGTTTTTAATCATCCCGGATTATATTGGTGCAGTCTGAGGGGCGAGGAATATTTGTTATCTTACAGTTTAACTGTAATCAAAGCATAATCCCGAAATGTCTGACTGGCAAAAGATCGAGTTCGAGGACAATTTTTTCCCGACTCCGACGTTTGATGGGTTATACGCATGCAATTTATACAGCGTGATGGACCAACATTTACGCTATTCAACTGCAATTAATATGTAATCCCTGTGTGTTGTGGATTAGTCCAAAAGAGCTAAAATCGAGCTCGTTGATTATTTTTTCGACTCCGGCATATGATGGATTTTTTTCCCAGAGTCGGTTAGATTTCCCCGGGTAGATGGGCCATTTTGTATAAATACAGGGCAAGCAATTGTATAGAATCAAACATTCCTAAAATGGAATACTTGACATTTACCAGAGGACTACCAAAGACTGTGCTTGACGGTTATCTTCTGTGAGACTGTAATCTCACAAACGGATTTGTGTCGTATGAATACAAAGAACGGTGTCAGAATGGTGATAAGCAAGGGCACTGTAGGACTAAGATTAAGGTCCCGGGGTAGATGAGGCGATCAAGGGCATTCTGGCTCACACCAACGGACCAACGGTGGAGCAGAAATGCAAATATAATATAAAACATTGTGAAGAATCTGTGTTTCTGTTTCATCCGCGAGTAATGTCCTACTGCGGTTGAATTCCTGGGTCGGGTAAAGTCCCCCCACTACTCCGGGTAAAGTGCTGCCACAGAAGAATTCTTCCCCGTGGGTAAGCCCACGCGGATGAAGTGCCCGCGGTAGAGTCCTAGATTCCTTTATATGTACTTGTAAGTACTTCATATGTAGCATTGATGTATGAAGTATGAAACTGAGGTGTCTCTACTACTCTATCGTAGAAATTGGGTTAAAATCAATTCATTCTGAGCTACATTGAAATTTCACAAATTACTGAGGCGTTAGTGGCACCTGATCAAGGCATGGGCGGCACGTGATTCACGCATGTGCGGCGCACCGTTAACGCATGAGTCACATATGTGTGATTCACACATAAGTGGCAGGTGCTTCATACGTGAGCGGCATGACTTTACGTATGAGTAGCATGTGATTCCTGTATAGTCAGCACCTACGTCATTCAGACATGTGTGGCACGTGTGTGATTCGCGCATCAGTGTCACAGGCCTCATGCGTGAGCGGTACATACGCGCTTGACGCAGGCGCAGCACGTATATGATTTGCGCATGAGCTGTACCTGTGTTATTGATGCATGTGAGTGGCAGGCGAGTCATACACGTATGAGCGACACGTGATCCACACGTGAGTGGCAGGGCAGGTTGTAAACTTGGTCCCCGTGTGCCGTAAATAGTCTCACAAAGTGTGATATCCTTAAATGTTATATATTAAAAATTGGAGTAATGATATTCATGCTTTGTACAGAAACTGAAAGCATTGACTTGACAATTGAAGCGACTAGCGTTCCTGCCACGGAAACAACCTATGTCTGCACGGCTTTCACTTTTCCGGAAGAAATAACCAGCGGTGATTTTCACATGATTGGCGCGGAAACGATCGTCGGGAACGAGGCCATTCTGCATCATGTCATCGTCTATGGCTGCCCGGACGAATTTGGTGAGTCAATAGGCTTCACGGCCTTAGATAAATCAAGGATTTTGTCAAATTTGGTTGGATAATCTGAAAACAAAGTTTCTAAAACACGAATGTCCATGTGAGATCGTTATAACCATTTTTGGAGGTTACCCATTTCTAAAAATATATGTACTTAATGAGGAATTAAAGAGCAAATTAATCCGCCTGGATCGCTTTTAGGCAGACCATTTAATTGTAGCGATTGTAAACTGTTGTCGAAGATTAAAAGCACCAAAATGAGTAGATATTAGAAAATTAGTCATAGTAAATGGTAATTATGGAGTGATATTTGCTATGAAAAAAAAAAAACTACAAAAAGAGAAAGGGAAAATAACATGGGTACGTGAGTATGCTATGCTCCTCGACATTGGTGTTTAACCCTACTTGTTTCACATTGCTTTTTCTCACTCACTGCAGCTACAAATGTGACAAAGCGCTTCGGAAGCACTGCCGAATGTGGCGACATGCTGACCGAGTTCTGCAACGAAATCATCTATATATGGGCTGTGGGAGTAGATCCAGACTGCTTTGATCCTGAGTATGGCGTGAGACTTGGTCGAGAGGGATTTAAAACGATTGCCATGGAAGTAGGTATCTTAGAAATACTGGCATTGTTCTCTGAGTTATACAAGTCAGTTGCTTACTGATTCACTGTTGGGATATGCCCTGACCGTTTATTTTAACACGTCGGATGGGGGAAAGGACGGGGATACTTTGATGGAAAGGATAACCATGGAATCCCAAGAATGTTAATGTCCCCATATCTATACAACGATCTTTCCTGAGGTCTATACAACGTCGCTCTCTCGACGTCGCTCTAAAGTCGACAATATCTCCATGTCGAGAAATGACGTTGTTTTGATTATACAACGTTGATCTGACGCCTGGTTGTGACGTCTATCCAACGTCTATACAATGACCCATGCTTATAGGGAAATTAAGAGCAACTCTTAAGTTCGCAGTCAAATTGCTTGCAGCCCCCATATAACCTTTTGTTCCAGATACTTCCGCTGAAGCAATCGATCGTTTTGCTGAAAAACTTGAACCTTTTGTCTGTATTAGTTTCACTGGAATAACCCACAAGAGTTATCGGGAGAAAGCGATAACTCAGGCGTTCGCTTCTACTACACTCCTCGGCTGAGGCAATTTGACGCACAGTCCATATTCTTTGGACGTCTTTACCTAGAACTGCCTCCCGGGCAGAGAAAAGTAGTGCAGCGATCGACATGTCCCGGCGAGTGCACGACTTATATGTTTCCTGAGCCCGTGTTTATCAGCCAGATCATACCGCATATGCATTATTTGGGTGAGTGTTTCAATCATACTGAATCCTTTTTTTTTTTTTTTTTTTTGGAAAAGCCAGACACCAAAACACTAAGAAAGACATACAAGTACATCGCAGTTTAAGAACATTGTTCGAACAACTTTCCCTGTGAATAGACTGGAGTTCATTAGGGCTTTCTTAGAAGTTCTTGAATGTTCTGTAAAAGTGCCATAAGTAATACTCGAAACGTCCACATAAAAACTTCCATTCGAACCTAAAGGTTGTAAGTAATTCTCGTTCTCCAGCAGAAATAAGCAAGAGCGTTTGCATAACTCACGCTGTATGGTTTTCCACTGTTTTTAGGCAGGGGAATGCTTGTGGAATTAATTCGAGACGGTGAAGTGATCCAAACTCTTGTCGACGTGGACAATTTCGACTATAACGAACCAAAAGCTCAGAGGTCAGTCTCACTGAATCTCTTTGACACTTGACAGACTTATACAAAATTATAGGTTGCTTTGTATATCACAGTTTAGTTATATTGACAACTAGTGAAAAATGTTTCATTTGCTTCCCATTGTGGCCCAGTGGATGAAGTGGTCGGTTTGGTTTGAGGAGACTTCAATAAGCTCATTGCAATAAACCGGAGGTTTAAGCCCACAGGGGAGGAAGGGAGGGGTGGGGGGAACCTTGTGCGCATGTTAGTGCCATAATCAATAGGTGACGTTATACATTTGGCGTACAAGGTGGGCCAAAATATTTTATCATATTTTATTGAATTGAAAATCATGCATTGCACTGCTGTACAAAGCCATATGAATTGGGTAAAGCTTTTTTGACTTTGCGTTCTAACTGTATGAATCAAAGCTTTATTATGCCATTTTTTTTTAAATTTCTTTAAATCATATAACAAACTGTGAAAAGAAAAAGATTTTTTCCTGGGCAACGCAATTTTCTTCAATGAATGCAGTATCGAAAACATCGTTTGAAATGAGCATTGTATAGTAAGTACAGCTTGGCTGTTTAGTCCATGAAAAGGTAATTAGTAATATATGCTTATAAAAAGTTCATATATAAAAACTGTCAAAGGAACTTCATGAAGAAAACAAAGCTGCCACCTGATAATGCTTTTATCACTTTTACTGAATACATTTGTACATCGTTAGCGTAATAAGGAATTTTATGTTACAGATTCAAACCCCACGTGATGTTAATGCCTGGTGATGAGATAAGGGTCGAGTGTATTTTCGATACGACAGATCGAGACGATTACACCTACTGGGGTATATATTTCATGCTATGATTAAAACATATACAGGAAACACTGTGTGTCTATTTTTTGGCTTTTTACTATCATACTTTTGTTGAAATCAGAGAAATCTCAAGTTTAAAGATAACTCTAATACCTTTGTTTTCTAGTTACAGGCCTTATTTACGGACATTTTTACTTATTTAGAGATATTACTAGTTATTTAATCACCTCTGATCCCATATGTAATAATCTTCAAAAATCCTAAAAGTCCATTCTAAAAAGACTAAATTTATTTTCTCAGCTGTCCTTCCATTGAATATATACCTCATTAATAATTCCACAATGTACATACCTACAACTAATTATATTTTGATTATTTGTATTGGTGAAAATACATTGAGATATTTCAAATTCAATATAGGTATCTCTTATTCGGTTAGAAAATATTTAATTAAAACTGTTTTGAACTGTTCGGTATCTCTAAACAGTTATACCCGTTTATTGTTATTCAGAAACTGCGCTGAAAAAAGCAGACTTAGTAAGAACAGTATGGTAGCTTGTCGAATTTCAGTCATATTTAGCCATACACGTTGCTGTGAATATTCACACCCTGCAGGTGACGCCACCAGTGATGAAATGTGTATTGCAATCACCCAGTACTACCCGAAAACAGCCAATGCTACGGATTGCTGGGGCTTTGAGCACGAACAAGGAAATATAGGGAGCTGTGACTTCACGGTACCACGTTGTCAGTTAAACCCTTCGCAACTGTGTGACTGTGCCATAGTGTTTCATTCAAACTTCGACACAAACGCCCAAAAGACTAGTTACATGTTCATGGACGAATGTAAATGTCGGGGCAAGAACATAATTAAGCAAAACTTATGAGAAATTAGAAGGTGTCTTTTCTCGAAATTTTTTTTTAGATAATATTTCTATTTTCCAGTATGGAGAGGAGCTGTTATACTCATGTTATGGCCAGATGGCTAATGAAGCAGCCTGGATACAGTTTCTCACGAGTTTATCCGAGGCTTATTCTCAGCTGAGCGAGGTAACCGATGTCTATTACATGCCTCATAAATAAGAACTCCCCATTTTGTTTTTTATTCTACCCAAGCCTACATTCAACAGTTTCGAATCATTTACGGCACAACAACTGTGTTGTGCCAAGAACATTTTCCAGCTAATACAGTACTAACGAGAACCGATTTCGCAAACTATTAGCGAAATGAACACTTGGCAATTGAGAAGTTCATTTTCATTACCAATATTTAAGCTCTTGTTCACCTGGTGTCTTACCTCACAGATAATCCCCAAGTTAAGGCAGCTGCAACGATTATAGCAACAGAAGAGTGGAAAAATACCTGTCTTTGCGTATTGATTTGACATTGAAAACAAACATAATAATAAAAAATATTGATAGAACTCGTTTAGATCAAGTTCTATATAATTCCAAAGTTTGGTGTCGATCGGACCAGTAGTTTTTGATGAGTTGTGATGACAGAATAGCGAGAAAATGACGAGCGACTGTAAAGAAAAAAAGCCCTCTCTTTGCGTATTAATTTGACCTTGAAAGCAAGTTTAATAATGAAACAAATTGATAGAACTCGTTAAGATCAGGTTCTATATTATTCCAAAGTTTGGTGCCAATCAGACCAGCAGTTTCTGGCGAGTTGTGATGACAAAATGACGGGCAAAATTAGGGGCGACTGCAAAAAAAAAAAAAAAACGATGAAAATCTCACGGGTGCCCTCATTCTAAAGCATAAAACTCTTCGCAAGACTTCGTCTTGCCAAGTGTTAGTTATATTTACAGAAAGGAAGTGAGGACTTGGAATCCATGGGAAAATTTGACGTTTTTTTTTAAATGTTTTTTTTCAATAAATGCGAAGACGGTCAACAATCCCATAGTTAACTTTCCTACCTGCTTGACAGTTTTGTGACGTCACTGGTCGGACATGCATGGACGGATGTGAGGCTGTCATTGCGAAATTTCGAGAGAATCCTTGCTACGTGGAGGAAGTTGATGGCTGGACAAAGAACAATCTGTTCCCAACGCTCTCGTGGCTGTACAGCACTTACTTCCAAATTTCGTTAGAGCCAAAGTAAGTTAGTTACCTTTTTATATGAAATGCCATTATTACATTTTACTAGGGAATTATTGATATCAAAAATTAAATTTTTGATCTCAAAAAATTCATTTTTTGATGTCAAGAATTAATTTTTGCTATCTGTAATTATATTTTATGTCTCTAAATGTATTTTTTATCTCAAAAAAAATTCTTGATATGAATAAATATTTAGAGACATCAAGAAATATTAATTGATATCAAAAATTATTTAATGATTTCTAAAATTGATTTTTAGAAGTCAAAAATTCAATTTTTTATAACAAAAGTAAAATATTTGATAGCAAAATCTTAAGTTTGAGCTCAATAATTTATGTTCCTTTTATTGATATCAAGAATTTATTTCAGATGTCATTATTTCAGAATGAGACTTTTTGAATTTGTACTTTATTTTCAAATCTGCAAATGATTTTTGATCTCGAAAGTTAATTTTTGGTATCAAAATATCAGTCTATTTTTTTATACAAAAAAGTTCAGAAGCACACCTCTGTGAATGAAATAATGACTGGTGCTTGTATACAGACTCTTTCTTTTAATTTTTTACTGCACAAAAAAGAAGCAATTCTTGAGCTCAAAGGTAGTATTGTTATTATTGATATCAATAATTCAAGTTTTCATCTCCAAAATTTAATTGACGATTCGTTAAACTTTATATAAATGTGTGTCTCCCTTAAGATTTCTTAAGTTTGTAAATTTGATTTTTGGTCTCAAAAATATAATTTTGGCATCTAAAATTCAATTATTGATAGCAAAATATAATTTAATGAGATGTGGATTGATGTATTGATATCTTTAATTATATTTTGATATAAAAAATTAGCATTAAATTTTAAAACGGCATTCCATAATTTTGTGTATATCACAAGTTAAATTAATAAGTGTTCAATGGCGATTTCATAGCGTAAATATTGAAGTTAGTTAAATGTCATCAAAGGTACCCGATCTGTCTGACTGTCTGTCTGTCTGTCTGTCTCTCTCTCTCTCTGTCTCTCTCCCCCTTTCTCTTTCTCTATTTCTCCCTTTCTCTCTCTTTCTTTCTCCATCTCTCTCCCTCTTTCTTTCTTTCACTCACTCTCTCTCTCTCTCTCTCTCTCTCTCTCTCTCTCTCTCTCTAACAAAAGCTGCTCATCATCGTTCTCTCTGTAAAATTTCATCTTGTTCTCACGTCGCCTTCAGACTGTTCATCCAGGCATTCGTCTCGTGTGATCAGCGAAGCGATAACGATTCTGACGACGACGGCGTCGACACCGAGGATCACCAACACACGCAGGATTCTGACGGCCTTTGTGTTTTCGAGCCACCGGAGCCAGCCGCAGCCCCCGTACCCGCTGTATCAATGTGCCTGCTCATGTGCTCCACTCTTGTGCTAATGCTGTTCTGAAGCGGAAATTAAACTTGTTTTTTTTCTGTAACGACTGTAAAATTTATGATTTGCTTTTATTCTTTTATTCTTTTACACATTCCATATTTCTGAAGAAGTAAGCATTTTAGCATTTTGTCAGCTTTTTATTGATTGTTTACTATGTTGTATATACGTTCGTTGGCACAAGTTCTTTATACTCCTTATTCGAAAGATTTTTCCTTTTAACGTTGTTGACATGTGCAAGTGTTAGTGCAGGCACATAAAATAGGCAACTGGCTATATACTGTGGGCCAGTAAGATATCCCTGTTATTATGAACAGTCGAATCTAATAAACTGTAAGTAAATTGATCGGGGCTGGCGCAAAAAATTGATACTAATGTTCACTCGAAAGGTAGAAAGAATGGCGAAAATGGCAGTCTGGGAACAGTTTCAGCAATTTACGCCTGAGCCTTGTGCACATTTCTCATCAAAAACAATTACAAGTTCTCGCCATTTTAGGAGATTATCGGGTCCATATGACATGTGACTTTTCTGACAGATTTGTGTGGCTATCGGTCCAAGGGATGACCTTTTTAGCAGTTCCGTAAATGTCTCGCGTTTTCTGAAATAATCGCCTAGCCAGATGGTCTAGTTTATCCATGAATAATGGCGTCCTTTTTGTCTGTTTTTGAAAAAAAAGAACAATTAAGAAAAAACAATTAAAAAATAATAACAGGCTTCTTGTAAAATTGCTTATTACGTCTAGCTATTCGAGATGTTACTAGGACAGGATTGTAAAATTTTGAACAATGCAAATATAGACATTATAATTATTCTTGACTTTGATAAAAAAATTGTCCAAATTAAACCTGGTGGCAATTACAATTCTAGGGTTATTTATGATATGCCTGTAACAGATCTACTTAACATAAAAGAACAGCTTGTACAAATATATACTTTTCAAAGCTTTATATAAACTAAAATAGTGCTGCATTAACCGGTGCGGCCGTCAGATGCGCCTTCCGCGACAAAGAGTGTCTGGGGTGTAATTGACTTCCCTAACACACGAGGGCCCACTGAGGCAGAGACCCTCACTCGCCGGTTAAAACGTGAACTGTCATCACAACGTCACTCTATCATCACATTCGAAATTCAAATCCACAATCTTCAACAATCCTTGAAAGACAAACTTAATTGTTGTAAGACTTGGGTGAATATTGTAATCTGATCGGTGGATTCCCAGGTCAATCATTTTTTAATGTTGTCTGGAAAGCAACAGTTGGCAGATATTGCTGCTATGTGTCATCAAAACCAGTAAAGATATTATTAACCAGTTGTGAAATTATTGACATAGAGGTCACCATTTTCTTACTAATCAGTAAAACTTCATGTTGACTCAAAATAAGTCATCTGCTAAATAGCAACATTTTTGACGTATTGGACAGTAAGAAATCAGTACGAAGAAATAACCCACATTTCACCCCCTGAATGAATGACCCGTAATAGGGCGTTAAAATGCGCTTCATGACTTACTTAGAACTAGACAAGTAAATCAGACGAATGATTCGGGTAAAATTTCCAGTTTTAGGGTCGAAATTTCTTTTCATATAGGTCACAGTATCACCTATATTGTGGGCCTTGATCTGAAATTCTGGTGTTAAATTTTGGGTTTTTTATGGCCATAACGGGACATTTTGGGTCATAACACTGAGGGAAATTTAAACCATATTATACGTAATAATATGGGTCAATATTTCGGGACGGTAGGATTGTTTCTATTTTCACAATGAGCCGTTGTCAAAAAGGTGTTCTTGAGCGACTTGGCTACCTGAGCATGACTGTGTCCGCAATCACCAGCTCAGGAACCGAAAAGCAACCACTTTTCTTCCCAAGCTTCCGTAAGATAAAGAGCCGTAAGATCAAGTCATGTAGTGATATTTAAACGGAATGCGGAAGGCCTTACTAACACGATCAACGTTAGTCTGACAGTTATCGTATCGGCCAGATAAGCCCTGTTTTAAAATAAACTTTTAGTGGATTCAGTTGTCCGTATTTATTTTATAAATACGAGCTTAATAAAAAATTTGCAGACAAGTGCTTAATAAAAAATTTGCAGAAGCCTTGACTAATCAGATGACAAAATAGAAGGGCTATTGATGCGACAAACATTGTTTTTGAGACTGCAAGGGGAAAAGGGGAAAATAATCATTACACAAACAGACTAAAGGAATCGATTTATTTCAAATTTACTAAATGTTAGATAAAATGGACTCCTTGGTTATTGTTTTCTTTGCACATAGCGTGTCAAAACTTGAATTAAAAATTTAAAATCGTTGTTTACATTCATGAAAACATATGAAATATATGCTGCATTATATGGTTGCAATATATATTGATACATATCCTTCTAAGTCTACTCTCAACTATCACATTTCTGTTTGGCTATTGTAAAGTTAAACTCTGGAAATAATCACAATTTTTTAATTATTCTAACTGATTCTTCACGTTTCTCGTGGCGTTGTATGTGGCTATGATTAACCATCCAATATCATTACTTTATGACATCAGACTTAAACATTGAAGTTTATTTGGGAGTTTTCCACAATTGAAACTTTGCCATCTATACACCATAAGTATTTATTTACTGACAACCACACACAAATCAAACCAGTTATCTAGTTATCTTTTCTTCTAGTGCAAATTATGAAATGATAATTGTTTTACAATAAACGAACATAAATCAAACATATGGCTTAAACAGTACATACAATTAAAAGCAGCTACGCTGTGTATAGAACATCAAATCGGAATCATCTATGGTTGGGAAATACACTTAGCCATGAATGGTACAAAATTAGCTCGTACATCAGTATCGAATTTCAGTCAGCTTTGATAATATTGGGTTCTACGATTCGTTTAAATAACATTGCAGCAACAAAAACAAAATCTGACGACTGGATGAAATTAAGCACACAGTATTATGAAACTATAGATATTGTTTTAATCTTGAGGGCACTAATCAGCGCGGCAACCCTGTTCGGTATCATTTCCTGCTGGAACACCTGTAACAATTAAATATTTGAACTGATCGTACAATCATGTTTTTGACAACGAGCTCCAGTTAGGCAGAAAAAATAGTTATTGGATAAATTTCTCTACATCACCTACTTGTTTAACATTTTTATCAAGTTCGCAGTATAAATTATCTATCGAACATTTCTTTTCTGACAAGTTCGATATATTATAACACTACGAATTAAGTTCTTTAAATTATCTAATGAAATTTACCTACTTCTACAAGTTGAAGTTCATGTGGCAGTTGCCCGGATCCATTCCATTCAAATTTAGCAAGAATGTTATCTTTAGTTGTTTTTGAGGCACCTCTCAGCTTTCGTTGCCACTGCCCTTGTTCGTTTTTATCCACCCAGTCAAAGTGCACAGTTGTGTTTGAAACTTTGGTTGCAATGCCACTCCAGAGAACCCTTTTGTCCGCAGCCACAGCTGTTTTTGGCATACCGATCAAAACGGCATCACCTACAGCGATCCATAATGGTGCCTTCTTGAGACCCTGTAGAGAAACAATGGCAAAACACAATATAGCAATTACACAAAATTGTGTATTGAACCAATACTTTGGAGGAAATAAAGCACTACTTTCAGAATCATACCCTTAGGCTGCATAATTCAGTTTGCTGAAATGACACAATTTCTATTTTCACAGGTTTGAAAGAATGTTTCACCAAAAATATTTTGAGAAAAATAAGCCTAACACATACCACTGGGTTTGACTAGAGATTGGACGAACTTATATACGTCATTCGCCTCTTCTTTATCTTCTTCGTTACAATCGCCCTTTGTCTGTTTCCTTTTAACACCTGAACTCGTTTCATGCCTACATTTTTTATCTTTAAATCTTTTAAATCTCTTATGTCCTAAACATATATTTTCAAATGCATTAGATATTTTAACAGGAAAAACAGTTTTGTGATTTGTATAACATTTTACAGTGAACTTACTTGAATTAGATAAATCACCGGTTTCATTACAAAAAATCATATTGTCCTCATGAAATAAATATGCTCTGATATTATTTAAATGATTTATTTAAATCAAGTAAAGTTTGTTTAAGGCAATTGGCTGTGGAGTTTTGCAGACGGCGATAAAAGTAAAGACTCTGTACCGTCTTGTGTTATTTCTTCGACATTCTTCCGTTTCGCATTTTTAACAGTTGCTTTTGCTGCTGCTGCCTTTGTTTTACCCGTAACATATAAGGCATATGAACGGAGGATGATAAACTAATATCTCAAGGTGTTTGGATGTACAAAAATGTAAAAATCATGAGATTTTACTTTAAATGATATGGTTCTGTTTTTTTCTCGGATTACAATGGTATTATCTTATTATAATTTATATAAAAGAAATTATATAACTTACGATTTAACTCGCCTGTAACATCCTCTAAAGGTGTTCTGGAGTCAGTAATTTGGAGTCAGCAATATAGAGAGTAACTCGCCTGTAACATCCTCTAAAGGCGTTCTGGAGTCAGTAATTTGGAGTCAGCAATATAGAGCGTAGACTGCTCTTCTGTTGAACCTAAAACAAAGCAAAACGTATCAAAGTACTGTGAATAGAAAATTATGAATAGCAAAAGTGACTAATTAATGAAGTAGCATTCCGTTTTATTTGCAGCTATTTTATATAGTAACAACAGCATCCGTTGAAATAATTTCTTACGTTGAAAAGAGAATATTGTTGAAATGTACTTTTTGTCATAATAGCGATTCAATATGAATTGGAAACATAGTCATTTCCTCAATAAGCTAACTAACTAATCGTATTAATACCGATGTTATGCTAGTAGATTTATTTAAATCAAGTCAAATGGCTGTGTAGATGGACAAACGTCATCAAAATTGAAAAAATCTTTCTGAAAACTCTACCGTCTGGGCTTCTTTCTTCGGCATTTTTCCTCTTCCTAGGTTTCTTCTTCGTGGCTGCTGCCTTTGTTGTACCTATAACATAAAAAGCATAAGAAATAGGGATGAGAATCTTATATCTCAAGACGTTTTTAATGTATAGAAATTATTTTAAAAAATCACGAAACTTTACTTTCAGGGTCCCGGTTATGATTTTTCAGATGAGATTATTTGATTGTGGGTTGTGCAATAAGAAGAGCAAAATTTTACTTTACTTTCAAGGGCACGGTTAAGATTTTTCGGATCAGTAAAGTATTATTTAATTATGACTTATGCAATAAGAAGAGCAAAATCTAACTTACCATTGAACTCGCTTGTTCTATCTTCCAAAGCTGTATGATCATCTTCGGCAATCTGGAGAGTAGGCAGCTCTCTGGTTGAACCTAAAGGAAAAGAGAGCTTTGTGGGTGTTGGCATTAAAAATGTTGTGAAAATGATCAATTAAATAGCAGTTAGGTTTATTTGCAATTATTAAATCGAGCAATAGCAGTGATTTCAATAAATCATATGTGACGTTTTAAAGATAATTTTGTTGAAATATCCTTTCATTTTGTCAAAATACTTATGTGAATACAGCAGTGTGGCTGAAAGGATTTTACTAACACGAGGGAAAGGAAGTATTGGGCACGCTGGGCATTGCAATTTTGCCTTTCGCGTATTATTGAATCATATCACTTGGTATTCATTTTTCGAGTTTTCCATCTATTACTATACTTTCCACACGATTCCATTCGCTTTGTAACGACCGACTGTGCTGTTTCTGCAAACATAACATTATATTTAATGCATGTTCTAAAATAAAAGACTTGTTTTTTTGCGAAAACTGTACTTTTAATTTCCAAAAAGATTAATACATTCAAATTTAAGCTTTTACTTTCTTAATGATATCTTTTTATTTGTTTATTTTATTTATTTTTATTTGTCATAACGTCATAACAAGGAATATAGTTAAAGAACTTTGAATCAAAACTCTTGCGTTGATTATTCTTTATTCATCATTGAAATTAATCATTAGTTTTAATTAATATAAAAAGTTCTATGTGGCTTTTTAAAACTAACATGTGAACTTGGTATTTGATTTATGCGCTTAGGTATCAAATTAACTTTAGTTTTTTACCCAGTAAAGCCTCCTTAAGTTCTGTTGCAGACAGCTGGATTCCATTAACTAACACTTGAGCCGCCATATTGTTTTTGATTTTTTTGTGACGGTTATCAGGTCATCACTGATTTCGATAGCAAGCGTTTCATTCTGTGTAAATATAAATGACATGAGGAAAATAACTAATCTCATTTAATTATCCAACCATATTCTTTCATTCTAAGAAAATTAAACAGTTACTTGAAATCGCTAGACTTCGTACTTCGCACTGAGTGATTGACAAATGCATAAAAAATAAACATACACAGACCTTCTATTTAATTATTATAAATTAATTATTTTCTTTGCAACCCCTTAAACGGAACTTACTTCAGCCTTCTTCTTTTCACTCGCGTTTCTCAGAACACTTTTGTCCCAATTTGACTCCTCAAATTTCTTTAAAATCCTGCTCTTTTCCTCTATTCTACAGTTCATCAACGGATTCAAGATTGAGGACTGGAATTGCCCTTCTCTGAATGCATTGTGAATCATAGCAGAGTCGGATTCCGGCAACCGCTCAACATGCAAATGGTACTGCAGTGCCTGTTGGGGACCCCTCTGAAACAATTATGTGACCATTATCACCATACTTGTCCATTATATGGGTTCTGTACTTCTTCTTATTGTGTTTCATTACGAAATAAAAATTTAATGCCATTTAGTCTTCTTCATTTTAACGCATTTTATGCACTTAAATGCAATTCTCCATGATTCAATTATGAGTAATATGAATAATGCCTGAAAAGTATCTTGGAATGGAGAATATTATTTTTTTTTAAATACTGTTCCCACCCCTTTTGCTTGGAAGAGATCATAGCACTCTTTCAGTATTTCTTTGTTGTCTTTGCTGCTCATAGAAGATACAACCTTTCTGAGTGTCTCGACCATATCGCAATCTGTCATCTTCAATGCCGCTTCTGACTTGGCGTTTTCACGTACAGTTAACCCTAGCACTTCAGCCTCAGTCAAGTTTGCGTAAACCACCACTGGGACATTTTGAAATCAGCCTGTAGTTTTCTCTAGAAGCCTCAGTTTTTGCATGGCTGCAAACCGATGGTTGCCATCAATAACGTGGTAATAAACCAAATCATTTTCTGTGTCGCGTTCTTCTAGTACCGAAAGGATAGATGTTGTCGATAGAAAAATGTTCACACAATTTGTTGACCTGAGGTTCATTCAGGTTCCCCACCCTTTGACTCTGAGTTGCATGACACAGTGAAGTGAAAGGTACCGCTCTGAAGCCAAGGAATTTTTCAAGACCATTTGATTTATTTAAATCATTCCCGGTAGGTCTGTGGACGCCGAGTTCATTAATTGCAATTTGTGTGACTTCAGCGTGAAGCTCTGCTGAAGCACTGTCCATGTTCATATTTTTCCCAGAAAGCTCTTTGAAATGCTTTGCAAACTCCTTCGGATTTCGAGCTTCCAGATATTCCAGTGACAACAAATGCCGTTAAATCTAAACGCAAAATCTGGCTTGTTGATAAGATGACCTGAAAAATAGATAGTTTTCTTTGCGCTAAGGGATACTCTGTGAACACTTCCTCGGCTCCATCAAAGTTAATAACACTTTTTGAAAATAGAATATTGCTACCTCATTCGTGATTTATTTAAATCAAACTGAAAAGAATTTTCTTCAGCAGCAGCGATTTATTCAAATCACATTGTAAATTGTTGCTAAATTATCTGACCTTATTCCTCAAGAAAGATTTATTTAAATTACAGTGAAAAGTACCGCGAGCAATGGGGAATAAATGCAGTACACAAACCAAACCTGCATTCAAATTGCAGACCTTAACTAGACCGAATTTCGCTACACGTAGCGAAATGACACCCACTTGCAATGATACAACCTATCTGGGCAAAGACACAATTTTAAGTGTTTCCACATAATTGTCAGCTTCCGAATTATTATCTTGAACGAGGACATCGAAGTAAATATAATGAAGTCTCAAATAATCAAATTCAGTTTTCTAACCGTTTTTGAGATAATGGTCAACTTCCGGTTTTTTGACCTTGACGATGACGGAGATCAAGGTCACCCAGGTACATCTTATATAGCGTCTATTAGGCCCAAAGGGTCGAAAATAAGCTCAAAATTGCTCTATCGCTAACCGTTTTCGAGATAATAGTCAACTTCCGGTTTTTGACCCTGACCAGGACGAAGAAGGTCAAGGTCACCAAAGTACCTTTTACATAACGTCTTTTAGGCCCAAAGGGTCGAAATCGCTATATATCTAACCGTTTTCGAGATAATGGTCAACTTCCGGTTTGTGACCTTGATCATGACGGGGGAGGTCAAGATCGAAGAGGTACATCTTATATAACGTCTTTTAGGCCCAAAGGGTCGAAAATCAGCTCTCTAACCGTTTTCGAGATTTTTCTCCAACGGATTACAATATACAAAGGTCACATGGCCTTGACCTTGACCTTAAATGTCGAGATTCATTCCACGATGTTACTGTCAACTTACGCCGTACACGTGTGGAAACAAAGATTTGGACGCTATTTCTAGCACTTTTTCGTGATGAGTAGGGATTTGAAAAAATATTTTGACCTCAATTTGACCTTGACCTTGAAGGTAAAAAATTTTGCGGTTTTCACGACAACACATTACCCTCTATGTCTCTGCCAAATACCGTCTTTCCACTACAAACCCTGCAGGAGGAGTTTTCTGGAATCCACTTTGAGGTCAAAAATACTTTGACCTCAATTTTAATTTGACCTTGAATATCAAGGTAAAAAAAATTGCGGATTTCACGACATCTCATCACCCTCTATCTTTGTGACAAATTTCGTCATCCTACGTCAAATATTGTAGGCGTTTTCTGGAAACCTCCGAGACGAAAAAAGGGAAGGAATAAACAGCCAGAATTCTTAGCAAAGCATACCCATTTGCAAACTCTGTCTGCAAGTGGGAATAATAAGCATTTGAAACTGCCTCCCTTCCCGAACCTGACAAGAAGCTACCCTTTTATTAGATAAAAGGAGACGATCTTGGGGGGGGGGGTCGGTAAGCATGGTGTAAACCCCCCTCTCCACCTTCTCTGCGAACACACACACATCCAGTGTCCAAATAAGACCGATTGTTCAACAAGTGAAGCTCATTTTGGAAAGCTCGTGACAGTTGAAAGATATTTGGCCTGTAATACTAACAAAAATCCTAAAATTGCCCCGAATAAACTGGTTTAGTGTTGTATGAAACGTTTTATTTAACTGAATTGAAAGAGGTCATCTCCAGTGACAAGGGGCTACTAATGTGCTTTCTCATGGCGTCTAATCATCTGTTAGCAATTGATGAAATCCGTTTAAAAATTAGCTGTGCGAACACGCAAAAATGATTTGCATATCTAGGCCAGCTGAAATGCTGTTTTCCTGCCCTTATAAGGAATCACACAATACCGTATAAATCTCACGGAAAAGGGGTGGGACTATCTTCAAAGAATTGATGTATTGTTCACGTTACAAGTACACTCTTTCCAAACTTTCATAAGTACATAACCCGATCCAAATAATAATAATAATAATAATAATAATAATAATAATAATAATAATTCGTTCAGAGACTAAATAAAATCAGAAACTAAAAAACTCATTCATATTACCCCAAACTTTTATGGCAAGTGCCCCCCTCCCTCCCGTGTTTTGAAGCAAAACCACAATGCTGTTCAAAGTGAAAGGAAAAAGACGAAATCCTGAATAGGTGGAGCCTTGGTGTGGGAGGGTGTGTGGAGGGGGGCGGGGGAGTGGTTGTGGCTAAGAGGAGAGAGGGTTGCGATATCAAATGGTTAGGCATATATTATTATTACTATTATTATTATTATTATTGTTGTTGTTGTTGTTGTTATTACTCGTTTTTATTCGTTATTACTTGCTATTACAAAGTTTTTGCAAAACGGAACGAAATAAACGAAACACAAAATTGGACTTCTGTTGGGGGATTTGCTTTTCTAAGTGATGTTTTTCCAATTGAAGTTTGGAAGAATTAATTTTATTTGTTCATCATATTTTAATTTTATTGTATGTATTTGTATTTGCTTTGACCTCCACCACTTTCAAAGTCTCATTTCAACCAAAAAACCTGACGAGGGGAGGGGGTAAAACAAACAAAATAACAGTTTTGTTTCATTTCACAAACTACAGGTAGCAGCGGTGGGAGGGGCTTGCTGTACTTTGCGAAACGACGCGAAACGAGAATTTTAAAAATTCCAAAAGATATGCAGATCAACGTATTTCTGCCGAAATGGTCTCTAAAACACAGGTTATCATAATTATAAGGCGAAATTTACTTGCAGATATCCTTTCCTTCATTAAAAAACAAATATTTTGAATCTTACCAATCCATGGTGCTCCCAAAATGCACCAAACATTAAAATATGCTGCGTTTCTTTTTTGATATTGTCGTATTGTGCATTTGTGACAAACGAAATAACAAGAAGACACGTGGAAACAACTTTCTATCGACCAATCAACCAATTTGAATTATCTTGCACCACAAATCACAATAAAAGGGTAATTGGAAAGGAAAACACACGGAAGATGGGATAACCGTGTGTTACGCAAATGTAGCTGTGCTGATATCCATTTCCTGCAAAACATTCCTTGGAGTCTATTTCTCTAGTATCTTATGAATAAGTCCTTTTAATTACTGGAGTTTCAAAATATGAAGTCAAAAACACATAAAAGTAGCATTTTGCCAAAACTGAATTTTTAGAAATTACATTACATAACTAATAAAGCCAAATTATATGTAAAAATGTTACCTAGAGTGTATCCGCTTCAAAAATTAGATATTTGGTTGAGAATAAAAATAAAATTCCAGTTTCGTTGTGCAAAGTACAGGTACCTGGAGATGGATGGGGGGGCTTTCTCCTGTACTTTGCGAAAACGAAACGAGAATGCTAAAAATCAGCAAAAGTGGACAGATCAGCGTATTGCGGCCAAGATTGTCTCCAAAACAAAATTTAATATAACTATTCGTCAACATTAACTTGCAGATACCCTTTTCCATACTTTTTTTTTTAAATTTCAATATCACCAGAACACCGGAAACCGGACCACCCTTGGGACTGAGCGAAAGTGGTCCGGTTTCTGCGGTTCGAGCATATCCGACTGCATAATCATCTACATAATGTAATCGTATGATAGTCGATAAAAAAGACAGATTTTGTATTTTTATATCTTTTTCTAGCCAGTTTTGTTACAAATTGAAAAACACCTGTTCACACCACTACTGTTGATCATAATCTGCTAAAAACCTCATAAACAATTAAAATTGACAATTTTTTGCTTTCCATGATTTTAATTTCAATGTCAGTGATCACGTGTATGCTCATTTTATCTAAGTAAAGTGATAAATTTTAGCCAATGAATTATCTAAACTGAATCTAAACGGGAAATTATCTAGTTCATAAGAAGGTAGTACGTTGACTCAAAGGTTACTCAGCATTCAGTGCTACCCCAGGGTCACACACCACCAATTCTTCTCCATACCCAAAGCCCTAGGCAGCCTAGCTGAATCTCACGACCAAGGATCACAGAAGCATCAAGGCAGGACACTTAGTGTGTAGGGAGCCATACATGAGATGCAAGAAAACGAGTAAGATTTCTTCGGCAGGGTTTTACCTATGTGGCCCATGTAAAATGTTTCAGATGGACACGGCCCAGATAATAATAATAAAAGAAGCCCTAGGTCAGCTAAAAAATACCTCCGTATAAATTGGTCAGAGCTGCAAATAGTTTGGATCGGCATTAGAAATTTAGCCCTGAAACTGAGGGGCAGGTGTGTTAGTTAACCCAAACAAACAGGGGTACGACGTCTCTGCAACTCACTCAGATAACCAGCAGCAGCACTTTATCACCAGCCCGAGAAAACCGAATGCAGATAGCAGCGCGCCAGCTGGCAGGTCGGTCGAACGTTTTGTCAGGCCTTGTGTCCAGAGCCGGCTAGGTCATGCAAACGGAGTGGTGTGTAGCGGCAATTACCTTCAAGAAGGTAGCAGAGCAATCTTCTTGGGGACACTTCCCCCAACGCTAGATCTGTTTGCTAGCTCGATGACAATCAATCTGCCCAGGTATGTCTCCCCATGCCCAGACCCAGGCTTGGACGATCCACGCACTAAGCTGCGTGTGGTCGTTCCCTCCCCAGATGACCCCCTTTAAAGGTAATCAAGACAATCATACTGCTCAAGTCCAGTCGTCTGCTCTTACTAACTTCTTGGTCACCCGAGGCCCCCACCCGAGGCCCCTAGGCTTCCCCTGCTGTCCAAGCGCGAGACCAAGCCCCCCCCCCCCCCCCCCCACCGGCGTGACACTCGGAAAGCTTATCCCAGCTCCACTGGACGTATTTCCACCCAACCCTCATCTGCTGGACCAAAACATGTGATTCCCACCCCTGGCTTTCTAGTGAAACAGCGGTTTCAAAGAAAGTGACGGGGATGATGGTTAATAGCCACAAGGGATCCAGGTGGAATAAGGTTGCCAGACGGTGTGGCAAGTCAGAAATAGACAAATTCCAATGCTTCCCAGCAGAAGTAGCAGATTTCTTAGACCACCTTTTGTCATCAGAACACCTAAAGGTTAGTTCGATTGAAGGTTACTGAGCTGCCATCTGCTCCAGACTTTTGAACGAGATGGCCGAAAGACTCATCGGGTGTTTATTTTTAATTCCGTGATTGGTAATCTAGCCCACCGGCAATATTTAGTAAATTGCCAAAAAAAAAAAAATCGCTACTTAGGTAGTAATGTGTGCTACTGTTCCATAGAATTGCAATGAGGCCATTTTCCTAGAGTTTGTTAAGATTTTACTGAAAATTTGTTGGTTTTTCGCCAAAATTTCCGCAAATTTTTTGGTCAATCACACGAAAGTAATAGCCAGATAGATAATATTGCCTGCTGCATTTACTTAAAATTTAAAGACAGGAAGACTATTTTCCTGGAGTTAGTTAAGATTTTACTAAAATGTTTGTTTATCGCCAACATTTTCGTCAGTTTTTTTGGTCCATCACCATATATTATAACAGCCAGGTACATGCTAAGGCCTACTTCCTCTTCTTAAACGTATTGTAAGAAGTGAGACTATATTACTGGAATTCATCAACATTTTCCAGATTTTTTTTGTCTTTCACCAAAATTTCCACCACGTTTTTGCCAATCATCATAAAAGTAACAATCCCGTAGGTATTGATGCCTGCTACTTTTTCTTAAACTTTCAAGGTGGTAAGACTATTTTTCTGGACCTTGTTAAGATTTTAAGAAAAACATTTTGTTTTTTTCCCAATATTTCTGATAATTTTAGGGAATCGCCAAAACAAGTAATAACCATGTGGACACCAATGCCCCCTACCTACCAACAAAAACGTTTCCTTGAAGACTCTAGAGGTGCACCTTAAAGAAATTAGATTTCGGGCAGTATTTCCACCAATTTTGGAGAATAGCAAAAAAAAAAAAAAAAAAAAAAAACACCAAAAACAAAACAAATAGGCAGTTAGATAGTGATGTGTGCTACTGCTACATATAATTACAAGACAATGAGGTTATTTTCCTGGAGTTCATTAAGATTTTACTGATTTGTTTTAGCCAAAATTTTTGCCAGTTTTTGGCCACTCACCAAAAAAGTAGTAGCGAGGTAGGAAATAATGCCTACAACCACCACTTAAAATTTCAAGACAGTAATGCTGTTATCCTGGAGTTTCTGGAGTGGGGTTTAAGTTGAACAATCGATTCTTCTCCGTAGTTTTTAGCCTGAATGTCTTGAATTTTGGTTGTTGGTAGCAGACATAAGTACCCACCTGGTTATTACTTTTTTGGCAATTTGCCAAAAATAGCCGGAAATGTTGGCCAAAAACCAATTTTTTGAAAACATAGCTCCTTCTAGGGTTTTCGTGGAAATCTAAAATTTTGGTGGAAGATGGGGTGTATAAGTGTCCACCTGGTTATTATTTTCTTTGGCGATTCGCCCAAAATTGTCGAAAATACTGCCGAAAAAAAACATTTTTTTTCGTAAAATCTTCACTGTCTCTTAAACTTTAAATGGTGTTATTGTCTTGAAATTTTAATTGAGGGTAGCAGACGTTACTCTTACCTAGCTATTACCTTTTTATGGTGATTCGAAAAGAATTGGCGGAAATTTTATCAAAAAACCAAAACTTTTTCAGTAAAATCTTAACTCTTAACTAACTGCTGGAAAGTTATCTTACTTTCTTAAAAATAAGTGAACATAGAAGGTGTTACTGCCTATCAGGCTTTTTTTGTGATTTGTCGAAATTGGCGGAAGTTTTTAGCGAAAAAACAAAAAAAAAATCAGTAAAATGTTATTTAACTGCTGTCTTACTGGCTTGAAATTTTTAGTAAATGTAGCAGGAACTAGCTGACTATTACTTTTTTCGTGACTGGCAAAAATAATTGGCCAAAATTTTGACAAAAAGCAAAACATTTTTAGCCTAATCTTAACCGTCCCCAGGAAAATAACCTTGTTGCATTGAAATTGTAAGTAAATGAAGCCAGCATTACTAGCTATCTGTCTGTTACAAATTTTGGTGATTATCTAAAAATTGGCCAAGGTTTTGGCGAAAAAGTTAGAAAAAATAGACAAAAAACTAATTTTCTTTAAAACGTATCTCCTAAGGTTTTTCATGGAAACATTCTACAATTTTGGTCGAAGACAGGGTACATAGCTGTCCGCCTATCTATTAAATGTTTCAGCAATCGGTCTGAAATTGGCGGAAATATTGGCAAAAACGTAACTTTTTTGTAAAATGTTAACTAACTCCAGGAAAATAATCTTACCGTCTTGAAATTTTTAGTAAAAGTTGTAGGCTATCACTGTTTTGGTGACTGAACAAAAAATTTTGAGCGAAAAACCAAAAAAAAAAAAAAAAACTTAAGCAAAATCATAACCAACCCAGAAAAGTAGTCTTACTGAGTTGAATATTTAAAGAAAGGTAGGAGGCAGTACTTGTTTTGCCGATTCGCCAAAACTTGGCGGAAATATGGGCAAAAGCCCCATTTTTCGTAAAATCTTAACTGACTCTAGGAAAATAGTCTTACTGTCTTGAAATTTTTGATGAAGGTAGCAGGCATTACTTTGGTGATTGGCCAAATTGGCGGAAGCTCTTGAGAAAAACCAAAACTTTTTTTAGTAAAATCTTAGCTAACGGATAGAAAATAGCCTGACTATCTATAACATTGAAGTAAAGGTAGCAGCCATTATTACCCATCTGGCTATTTTTCTTTGTGAGTGGTCAACAAACTGGCAAAAAAAAAAAAACAACAAAACAAAATAAAAATCTGATTCACTAAAATCTTAACGAATTCAAGGAATTTCAAAATAGTCTTACCATCTTGTAATTTTAAGTGAAGGCAGCAGGAACTATTTTCTGCCTGGCTATTTTTTGGTGATTGCCGAGAAACCAAAACATTTTCAGTAAAATCTCAACGGACTTCAGGAAAATAGCCTCATTGCCCTGTAATTCTAAGTAACAGAAGCACACATTACAGCCTAATTGGCTATTACTTTTTTGGTAATTTGCAACAATTGGAGGAAATATTGGCCAAAAACCAATTGTCTGTAAACCGTATCTAGAATTTTCATAGAGACGTTCCCAAATTCTGGAGGAATGTAGGGTGCATAAGTGTCCACGTGGTTGTTACTTGTCTTGCTGATTCGACAAAAATTGGCGGAAATGTTGGCGTAAAAACATTTTGTTTTTCGTAAAATCTCAAGTAACACCAGGAAAATAGTCTTGCTTGCTGTCTTGAAATATTATGAGAAGGTAGCAGGTATTGCTACCTACCTGGCCATTAATTTTTGTGATTTACTAAAAAATGGCGAAAGTTTTGGCAAAAAATCAGCAAGAATCCTACAAAAATAGTTTTACTATCTTGAAGCTTTAACTGAAGGCAGCAGGCATTGCTACCTACCTGGCTGTTAATTCTTTTTTTTTTTTGGAGGGGGGGATTCCAAAAAAAAAAAAAGTGAAACTTTTGGCGAAAAAAGCTTTTTTAATGCTGTTTTTTTTCCGCAATTCGAAAAAAAAACCCAATTCTTTTACTAACGCTAGAGATATAATCTTACCCGCGTTTTTCGTGATTCGACTAAAATTGCTGGAAATATTAGCCAAAAACCATTTTTCATGAAAACGTATCTCCTCCTAGAATTAAATGGAAACGTCCTAAAATTTCGATGATAGGTACTGGTATATATGTCCACCTAACTATTACTTTTTTGGTGATCCGAAAAAAAGAAATTAGCAAAAATGTGAAGGAAAATCCAAATTTTGCTAATAATATGTTCTGGGAATTTGTTGAAAAGTCTTGAAAATTTTGATTGACGGCAAGGAATATAAATGTACAACTGGCTGATTTTTTGGTCGAATTGCTTGAAAATTTGGACCGACAACCAGTTTTGTAAAAACGTTAAGATATCCTCTTAGGTTTTTAGTGAAAACATACAAAAAATATTGTTAATTGAATGTAGTCTGAACGAGTGTCCGCCTGGCTGTTATTATTATTATTATTATTATTATTATTATTTGACACTTTACCAAAAAATAATGGAAATATTGGCGAAAAAACACTTTCTTATAAAGATCTTAACGAAAGCAAGGATATGGTCTAATTGTCTTGACATTTTGTTTAAGTGCAACGGATATTAATACCTCGTGACTGTTACTTTTCTGCGAGTCGCCAAAAAGGCGGATGTTTTGGCCACAAACTATATTTGTATTAAAATCTTGACTGATGCCAGGTGCATAGCCTCACTGTCTTGAAATTTTGATCACAGGTTATACTTATATGACATTGTCAAAAGCCTTGACATCAGCGTTCGTGAGGCCATTGTGAGCTGTGGCACAATCTTGTTTGTTAACGTCGCCATCTTGGTTCTGCGACGTCGTTTGTGTCGCAGTTTGTGATTGTTTCAGTTACAGACCGTCATTTTACTTCCTGACCTTGTGTATTGTTTACCCTAGAAACCTAATTTTTACTTTTCTGTTTTATTCTCCATATAACAAGAAGTAGTTGTGTAATGTATTCGCAATGTTTGGTTCGAACTCCTCTGTCAGTGTCATATATTTGTTGCTACCATTGTTTATTGATTGTTCAATAAACAATGTTCATGATTACCGGAGTTTCCTAAAAGAAGCTCCTCCCCTCATATAGAATTCAAGGGCTTCTGTTCGGAAACTTTCCGAAAAGAAGTCCCGGGACTGCTATTTTGGTTTAAAATGGTCACAATAAAAATCGCTTTCGAATAAAAGCTACTTTCCATTCGACCTCTTTTCTTGAGTATCCCCAAGTATTTATTCTGGCTCTTGAGTACCTATAAATATTTAGTAAGGCTGTTTTTCTGGAGTTAGTTTTTGTTGAATTTTGTTGCATTTGGTTTTTCGCCAATATTTCCAACAATTTTTGGTGAATCGCGAAAAATGGTAATAGCAAGATGGGCATTTATGCCCCTAAACCTTGCCGCCAAAATTTTAGAACGTTTCCATGAACACTCCGGGAAGGGATACGCTTTAAAGAAAAGTTTTTTTTTAGATATTTCAACCAATTTTTGGCGAATTGCCAAAAAAGTGTTATATATCCGCTAATATTAACCAAAATTTCAAAGCATTCAGGCTAAAACCTAAGAGGATATACGATTTTTCAACTTAAAAGCCCACATACGCTTTCAACAACTTCTATAGCCCCTGCTTCTGTAAGAAGCAGGGACTAAAAACAGCTGATCAGTATAATATGGTCAATTTTGTTAACTGTTCTCTCTGACAACACAAGATACTTTCATTTTTATGTTATTTTATAAGATACATATTTCGAAGTGTATGTAAGTGTAAGTGTGGGAATATTCAGTAGAAAATGAGTAAGATAGGTTTCAGTCTGTCTACGTCAAATTTCTCATTCTGCCATTCTTTTCAATTTCCAGTTTTCAAATCCTTCATTTTTGCTATGAAGAATTGAATTGTTGATCTCTAAAAATCAGTTTTAGAGATCATTAAATAATTTTTGATATCAATAAATATTTCTTCATATTTCTAAATATTTATTGATAACAAGAATTGTTTTTGAGATCAAAAATACATTTATAGATATCAAAAATACAATTACAGAGAGCATAATTAATTCTTGATATAAAAATCAATTTTTAGATAAAAAAAATTAACTTTTGATATCAGTAATTCCATAATAAATTAAAAATGCCACTACAAACAGAACAAATTCGCAATTTATGAAAACAAATCTTGTAGTGGACGGGTGGCACTTTGCTGCTGGCAAGCAGAAATACCAAATGATCATGATTTCCCGCTCCCGGGGGGAGGGGTGAGGAGGGAGGTAAGGTATATTAAAGCACAATACATTTGCTGGAAACATTATACAATCGTTATGACGACCTATGTCGACATAGTGCTGACACCAACATATTTTTGAAGTTCCACTTAGGCTTTTCGCCGCTTAAAAGTATCCGTTAACGGTCGGTTATATAACATTATTTTTCTATCCCAGCCATGTCGTTACAACGATGGTGTACTGTGCCTATATAAAGGAGTACATGCTGGTGGTTCAGCCGTTCCACATGTTTTGCAAGAGAATCCCCCTCCCCCCTCTCCCTGCCCCAATAGTTCTTGTGCATTGGTGGTAATTTAGGTGCGAAACTTGCATATTGTTGACTACTGGAACATTAAAATAATGCCTTTCTGTATGATCAAAATTAGTCCACTTCGAAACGATTGGAAGTATGTTATAGATAAACCATGAAAAGAAGTGGATTCGTGAAATATAATATATCGAGGATGGCGTAGCCATCCGAGATGTACTATGTTTCACGAATCAGCGACTTTGAATGGTTTATCGGACTTAAAAAACCCCCACCCCACTCCAATAGAGCGTGAAATATACTCACAACATAATACACTGCACTTGGATCAGAAAAAAAGTTTGATATGCCCTCGGAAAACCGTTTGGCATTCTGTACATCAGCCAGTCGGTTATTGTATCTCTACGACTGCTGTGTCGGACATGCTGTCTCTGAGTGCGTTGTACCTGGAGGTGGAGGGTTGTTCGGTGGGGGGGGGGGGGGGGGTAGGGGCGGGGTTGGCTAGTGTGCTTAGCTAAGCTGTGGAGGCACTCGGGTCCAATGGGGGAAAAGTCCAAAAGATACTAAGCTGCCAGAAACAGAGTTCGTTTGAGATCCTTGAAACCCGGCACTCCCTATAGGCCTGTGACTATCATCCTTACACTACAAACATGAATACAAACAGTTTATTTTTATGTTTCTAAAGGAGGGATAAAATGTCTAAATTCTGTGCTTTTTTCCCTGGAATGTACAGCTCAGTTAAATATAAATTTACTTACTGCATATGGTGCCATCGATTGCAATACGATGATTTTAAGAAAAATCTGTGAAAAAGGAATTCCAAAGCTATGTGAATTTGAATCCAAAGTTGGTCTGTCATTTATCTGTTTTTTTTTTGTTTTTTTTTAATTTTAATTTAAATTTTGAACCATAGATCTGAAACCCCGTCTTACTCCCCTTAAAAAAGACAAGAAAACCTTCAGGCAAAGGAATCCTGTGTATTGACATGTCCTAAAAAGGGTCAGACGCCCTTGAAAAAAAGGGCCATTTGCTCGAAGGGCCATATCCGGAGGTCGAAGCAAAATACAACAGGGGTATACAATAATAATAGACACACCTAACGCCAGACAAAACTGAAAAATTTTCTCCTTTTTTCGAATAACGAATGTGTCTTCTGGCAAGCAATGGTTCGGCATATTAATTCACGTGGAACTGTTAAAGGTTGATTTGCATGCAAAATTTTGCTGATCTCTCTGAATAGCCTTGATAATAAGGTTATGCGATTATCCTAGTATCCTTTCTCATAGCTTTGTATTCTACATGCTTGTTATTAGAGTTGTAAGTACTGTTGTAATATGCCGCATATCTCGTATAATAGCGCTATACAAATAGAGACCTTTTGCAAGAAGTTAACTTCACAAATTTTATATCGGAGAAGACTTCTAAAATGAGAAAATCTTTTGACAAAAAGTGTTTTGCAAAAAGCAAAATTTATTTTGAATAAAAATAAGTAAAAAGTTGTCTCTTTAAAAAGAAGTATGAATTAAATTATGTTATGTTCTTATAACAATCGTAAGAAAATATGAGTCAGTTACTCAAAGCTTGAACATGAACAGAAGCTGTGTTTTGAACAGTCAAAAGGAAGTAAATAGCGACCTTTTGCAAGAAGTAAAAAGGCCTCATTATGCATCCCATTTTACTTCCTGTGCGTGACGTGTGCAAAATAAATTGTTTCTTGAAAAATTTTAACTCAGCAAACACGATTGATAAGTAAACAATGTTTCTCAAATAAAATGTTTTCACAATTGAGTACTTAGCATATTTGAGTAATTAATCTTGTTAATATTTCATTTTTAAAAGATGGGAAACATATATTCGTTTTTATTGAAAATAAATTTGACTTTTAGCAAAATACTGTATGCTAAAAGATTTTACTTCCATTTCTGAAGTCTTCTCAGAGTAAAATTAAAAAAGATAACTCCTTCAAAAAGTCGCTAGTCTATACAAAATAACCAATATACTAAATGTCAGTTGTAAGACACATTGTTAGAGAAATGTTGTTTATTCTCAGTCGGGTTTATCAAGTTAAAACTTGTCAAAAGACGTTTTAGTTTGCACACAACAAGCACGAGTAAAATAGGAAGTAAAATGAGAAGTTTTTACCTCATGCAAAAGCTCTCTAATACTTCAGATTTTACCTTGTCACTATTGTTTTTTTTCCTGTGTGTTCCACATGACAGTATCACGTATCTATTGTGGAATAAGCTGTAAATATTTGAATTATACATGTTAAAACAAAGGAATTGGTACGTGACAAGAAAGGCGAACGCCACTGTGTGCATTTCCTAACAGCTTGATTGAGAAAGTAAGAATGGCAACTATGGACACAATTGAATCGGACGACGAAGTGGAATCTTGTAAGTACAGAAGTGCCTGGAACGTTCAATAGTAACTTCTCTAGAAAGAATTTCATGACAAATTGTTTATCAGAGCAATAAAACTTTATCCAAATTCATTGGAAGATCAAATGATATTTGATAACATTCTCGATGATGCCCAATTTGCAAACAATGGAATGTTTCCAAGTTGTTCAGTTTTGTTTATTTGTACTCTCGTCTGGTGTCTGGAAAACTCCTGGAGTACTTAAAACGAAATTTGACACATGTATAGAACATGATAAGGCCTCAATGAAAACTCATATCTTTGACCATCAATCTCAAGATCAAGGTCAAATGAAGCTCTTTCGTGATTTTTAATTAAAAAGTGTTTTCCGGAAAACTTCCTGAAATATTTGCGAGCTTTAATTTGAGTAGCGAGATCTCCACATTTTTTTTTCTGAAAACATTACCTTAAGTATCAAAACTTCAAGTCGTTTGTGGACTGAAAACTGTTCGATGACCCTTTGGGCCTAAGACTGACCTTAGCGTTGTCCGTCAACGCGAAAGTGATAAGCCGGATTTTGATTGCTATCTCGAAAACAGTAAGAGATTTTGTGCTTATTTTCGGATCTTTGTGTTAAAAAGACGCTACTTAAGAGGCATCTCAGAGTTGCACCTTGTCAATCTTTGGTGTCTAGTACACTCTTCAAAAGATGGACTTAGGTGACCTTGCATGAGATCCTTTGAGCCTAAGCAACGCTGCACCAGAAGCACCTTGGCAATCTTGACTTCACCAGGGTGCAGGTTAGAAACCATTCTCTCCAAAACCACCTGAGCACATTTCCTACGTTTTGGGCTCAATAGACGCTATATAAGAGGTATCTCCTTTACCTTGTTCGTCAACAGAACACTGGAATTTGACTGAACGGCTCAGTTAATTATTTTACCCTTTGTGC
Source organism: Protula sp. h YS-2021 (assembly GCA_949752745.1). Lineage (NCBI taxonomy): Eukaryota > Metazoa > Annelida > Polychaeta > Sabellida > Serpulidae > Protula > Protula sp. h YS-2021. Next base: position 41,878,319 of record OX457026.1, on the reverse strand, counting down.
CTTAGCAGAATCACATAAGGCATATCTGGGTGAACTTGACCTTTTCTGTAAAATCAAGGTCCGGAACCGAAAGTTGGCTGTTACATTATTTGACAATGCTTAAAGATTGTTTGCGATCCTTTGAGTCCAGCAGACATTAAATAAGTAGCACCTCGACAACCTTGACATTGAATGGTTAGATAGTTTCCACCCTGTGTGCCTTAGAGGATAGAAGTACGACAGTACCCAACTGGAAAATACCCGATATACGACAATTTTCTATTAAATAACAACGGACATCGAAAATACTGATCTAGAACAACTGCAACTGGGACAAGTGCCGCTGGGACAACCGCCAAGGGATAACGGCCGCCCACTTCATTTTGATTTTTATTTTCAAAAATTAACGCAAAATATGCAAGGCGTTATCCTGTTACATTATGTGATGTTTTACATAACGTTTTAAATGTATTAATTAGCTTCTTTCAAAAATTGCCCTTTTGACATTGTATTTGTACTTTTAGTGGCAATTGGTCTTGAAATAAAGAAACAAATTACCAATTTGCACTTCCCATTTCTCTTTGAAGTCGGGTGTTGTTCTGTTGGGTAATGTCATTGGTTGTTTTCCCGTCCGGTAGTGTCCGACCGGATATTGTCCTGTCGGGTATTGTTCTGTTGGGTAATGCCCTCGGTTGTTTTCCAGTCCGGTAGGGTAGTGTCCGGCAGGACCTTGTCCTGTCAGGTATTTTTCAATATGGTAGTTTCCTTGACCCCTAAAGAGCGTTGCATAGGAGGTACCTCGCTGACCTTGTCTGTCAAGGTCGAGGTCGAAAAGTAAAAGTTGACCATTATCTGCAAAACGGTAAGACAGATAGGTGTTGCGCTTGAGCTACCTTGATTAGCTTGACCATGCCATTGGAAGCCGTAAGTTAGGCACTATCTTGACAGTGAATTAGAGGTAACGATAGCGTTAACGAGCTCACTGTGAGTATAAAAAATGTTACATAACAGTAACTCGTTTGCCCTGGCTAACTTCTGAACCCGAAGTTGACCATTATTTCGAAAACGTTTAGAGTGAAAGCGATTTCGCGTTCATTTTCCAATTTTGCTTTAAATGACATTATATAACACAGCTGTTATATTTCGTACGAGAACCTCTACGAGTAAAAGCGTAATTCGCGTTCTCCACATTTAGGCGGTTTTCACTTCCGGTGAATATTTTCCACGTAATAAAAAATAACTTTTCCCGCAGTTAGAATAGTCCTATCCCGCCATCTATCCAACAATTAATCAGAGTGGGGGAATCCTTTGGTATTAGTCAATGGTATCTGGGTAGTTGCCACGTACCTGGGGGAACAGCTGGGACGGAATATGCCCCCTTTTTCTGAGTCTAAGACTAGAAAATGGGATATAAATGTGACGAGGCAGTTGTGTGGTTTATAATGACACAATTCTGTGAAAGACAAGTTTCTGAAACACAATTTGAACGAACAGGCATGTGTTGATTATAATGGCGAAAGCTATAACAGAGAGTGAGCATTACGTAGAGCCCTTAAAGTGTTTGCAGTCCGTCTAACCTGATGGACCTTAACCTTAGTTCGGCTTGTAGGCCTGGGTCTGACTGCCTCGTAGTAAGCCGACAGGATGAACCCTTTAATGTGATTGGATATAGCCTGTTTAGAGAATTAAATTTTGGCATAAAGGAGATAGTGAGAGTTTTCTAATTTTCTGTCCTTTAGGCTTCTGAAATCTCAAGGTACTGGCGAAGGGCTCTGATGGGACACAGTGAAACCAAACCATCGGAATTTTGTTCTTCTGGCAGAGCCAGTACGCTTATGTGTTCAAATGTGCCCATCCCTTAAGTGACGATATGGATTTTTCGCATGAAGTCCGCTCTTCAGATGAGAAAGACTTTTTTCCAATTATCATTTTTTGGCTTGCCGTCCTATCCAAGGCATAAATCTCGCTTTTTCTCATGCCCGAGGCTACTGCTAGTAAGATGTGAATCTTGCTGTCGCATTTTTGAAGGATAAATAATCTCTTTTCCGCACTTATCAAGTCGTCAAAGATAGCGAATTAGAGAATTAGGGATGGATCCCGTTGTGCCACATTGGAAGCAAAAGGGAAGATTTTACCTTGAAATGTCTGATAAGTTTGGAGATTACAGTATCCTCATCTGGGTCTTAGTGCTTAGATTCCTTTAGTCTAGAGTCTATAGCAATGGGCCCTACCTTCAATTGTCCATCGGTAAAAAAGTGATCTAGAAAATCTCCCACCTGCTAGAGAGGCCTGAAGAGGGCCCAGAGTAGATTTACCACACCAGCAGGCAAATTTGTTCCATTGTGCCCCGTAAACGTTAGCCGAGGATGTTTTGTGGCTGTTTATGGTTGTCTACACTACATGCTTAGAGAATCCTTTCCTTTGCAGAAAGGACTTGTTGGGCACCATGGGTGCAGGTTCAGCAAGTGAGGGGATGGTTGGAAGCGAAGCCAGTTGTGGTTGAGATAGGAGTTCCTGGTGACACGGGATTGGGTTTGCTTTGATCACCTTGCAAGGTGTGGTAGGGTAAACCACGGGGCTTCCGATACCACGGAACCACTAAGAGCAGATCTCGTAGGCCTAGTTCAACTATCCTCTGCAGGACTTAATGAAAGATCGCTTGCGGAAAAAAGGCATAAAGTACTTCCTGGCACCATTCGGTGTGTATGACTTGATCCACTCTGGAGGCTAGTTCAGCCAATACCTTGAGCTTTCCTGCCAGGTGATCTGCTGTGAGCAAAATATTTGAAACTGGCGGGCAAATGACAATGTCTTGAAAACCAGTTTTGATAGTGGGAGCGACCCGGTTCCCACTTGCCTGTTTAGGTACGCTACAGCTGTAGAGCTGTCTAGAAGAGCACTCTTGCCTTTGAGTTTTTGAATAATTTGGTCAGAGCTATCCAAACGATCCGAAGCTCCAGCCAGTTCATGTGGTACCTGTTTAGAGGAGAGACCATTAGCATCTCCATACCTGAACCTGACAATGGAAGATCCATCCTGTGAGTCCGTCTGGATCTCTATCTCTGGAGTCGGAAGGTGCACCACGGGTGCACCACCAATGTAGGGGAGATGGAGAGGTCCGAGACAGTCTCATCCTTGATTTGATATACCTTCTTTGTCTTAGTGCAAATTTTAACTTACTCTAAAAAGTCTGTAATGTGGACGGCCCAAGAGGAGCGTCTTCTCGGTTACTTCCAGAAGGCCTGTAATCTTACCTTTCTGTCTACGGGAATTCCCTGTATGACTCGAGAGATTCTCAGTTGCCGTTTCAACGTAGGAAAATCCTTGCTTTTGCTAAATCCCACCTTTTCCCAAGGAAGACAATGTCTTGTTTGGGGAAAAGCTTGGATTTTGACAGGTCTGCTACTAGATCCATCTGTAAGGCTTTGCGTACAAACGTCATGGTTTGGTGAATGGTCGCTTCTCTATCATGATGTGTCAGAGCCCAGTCGGCTAGATGTTTATATACTAGAAACTAGCATACCTACTAGACGAAACCCAGGACTATAGTACCTTCATGACCTTTGAGAGCACATACTGGACTGTGGACAGGCCGAAAGGAAGTGCCAGGAACCAGAACAATTTTTTCCCTATTTGAAAATTCAAGAATTTTCTGGCTGGGGGATGCAGTAGGATGTGCAGCTAAGCATCGTAGAGGTCTATTGACGTCCCTACCTGCAGTGATTCTTTATGATCTGCGTTGCATTCTTCTAGGAGGAGGTCACATGCAGAAACTCGCGGAAGCAGGAGAGCTCTATCCATAGTTTCCACTCGGACTTCCTTGGGACCAAAAACATCCTGTTGAAGAAGCCTGTCTGATTTTCTGGCATTTCTTCTATCGCACCTTTGTCTCTCAAACCCAACAGCTCATCTTGGAGTGCTTCTTTGTCTCTTTTGGAGCCCTTAGGATGGGAGGTATCATTCGGATAGTGACTAAAGATTTCGGTTCTTGGGAGACTAGGGAATGGGCGGCTTGTGTCCCTTCTTTTCCTGTTTGAACGGAAGAGGGTAGCCGTTTTTTAGCCATCTGACTACTCGTCGAGAAGCTTCCATTCCGCCCCAAGTTTTCCACAAACTGCCTAGCGTTGTGGACATCAAGTTTTCTAAGCTTTCTAAGTTCCTTTTCATTGGGATAAGGGCCTGGGTTAGGTCCCGCAAGCCTTTTACACTTGACCTACAGTGATGTAAGAAAGGGTCCCGCTGCAGGTATACCATTGGCGTCATCAGAAAAGTCGACAGCTTGGATACATCCCATGTCGCTAGTGACAGGCATTGCCAGAGTTTGGAGGAGACCTGATTCTCAAGGCTCTAGTGGATTTCTGCTAGTGGAATATCCGAATCACTCTGAATGGATGGCATCCATACTGTCCGCTTTACAGGTTTTTTCAGTGCCTAAAGCGGTATCAGTTCACAGGAGAACCGATACGGGTCCTGTCGCACGAAGCAGTGTTTGGATGTGTGAAAACGTGACAGTGAGCGGCCCTCGCTAGCGTCCATTTTCTTGAACTCTTTCGATGGCACTGTTATTGCGTTTGCGATGCCTCCGCTGGTGAAGAGTACGATGAAAGAATCCTGTTACAGTAGCACAGCCTGAGATGTTATGTGTTTCGGGGGATCCTCTGGGCAAGCGGAGCCACAGGTGACAGTCGCGAAGCGGGCTATCTAGTTTATGGCGTCCTTGAACGGTACGTCCTTGCAAGGCTATGGTAGAGTCGGCTCCGGGTGGGAGTGGCACCTTCACTAAGTGGCGTGAGGTCTGGTGGAAGGGGTCCTAATTGGACGTTTTCCTGCCGCTGCTGGGTCTCTGCAGAGTCTCTGACCACGGTCCGATGACCGAAAGTCCACTTTCCGTAAGAAGAGGCCGAAATGAGATCGGGGTGACGTATCCTCTACCTCCTGTTTCAGTTCCTGTCTTCTGACTCCTGATCGGCTGAATCCTGCTCAAGGTCGTGTGCTTGTAATTCCGTCTTGAGGCACGGGTGCTTCCCCTGGCGGTATGTAAATTTCTCGCTCTTTGTGAGGAGATATCAAGCTTGGAGAGAGATGCATTGTTGGCGACTTGGCACACCGCACCATACTGGACTGCCTTCGTGGAATAGTGCACAATATTCAGTTGTGAAAGATGTGGACTACGAACCTGGGGTTTGACTGTGAATGAGACGCAGACTTGATAGATCGATGTAAAGATTAAACATAGTGTTTGAGAGAAAAAACATGTCGCTGTAAATTAAACATGTCGCTGTACTTTTTTTCATTTTGTTGTAACGTTGAAAATTGGAAATATTCTGGTTGGGTGGGGGGGGGGGGTATTGGCACGGGGGTATGGTCCTAATGGTGTATGGTCTAGGGGGTATTGTCGAGGGGTATGGTCAAGAATGCGGCCTCTTGACCCTGGAACTTCTTTTGCAATTCTTGTAAATGTCACTGTAAGTATGGTTACAACGATAAAAATGCTGAAAGATTCAGGACTTCGCTGGATAGGGTTGGTAGATGTGTTGCAGAGGTCACACACCGAATGCAGGTTGAGCGAGGTGTGCGCTGTAAATCCTTAGGAGCGATCGCAGACTGGCTTCTATCATATCCGAAACGTAAGCAGAAAATAGTCATGAAATATATGTAAGTGCAACTCGTAAACACAAGTTAGCTCACATTAAAACGCTTACAACATTACTTCAAGCTTTATTCGATGACTAAGTATAGTAAAATCATATTATAATGGCTGTTAGAAGCATATTTAGACGATTCTAGACGAAAGGCGAGGCTCCTAGGTGTGATTTCCGGTTACTGTCCTCAACGGACTTGCCTTAGACCATAGCAGCCACTGCCTTGTCGTGGGCTTCCGCAGACAGTCTGCTAGTGGTCGGAGAACAGTCTGGTTACGGAAATGTGGCAAAAGTGTACGACAAGCTACAGAAACGACCAAAATGTATCTTTTCTCCCGGACAAAACCATTAGTGCAGAGCCTGCTTTTATAATACAGATCTTGTCCTATGTCAGCTATGCGGACATTACGCACATACAGAAAAGCACGCAGTTACAACTGTCTCACGCGTAGGGTTCATAATGAAGAGCCAGTGAAAGGTGTTAAAGAACCGGAAGAAAAACAATGTCAACAGTGATGAGAGAATTGATAATTTCCAGTAGAACATCAAAGGGTTAAACCACAAACACTGATGAACAAAAGCTGCACTCTCCAAGGCATAGTCTAAGCATAACCGAACTTAAACTAGCAAAACAATTTTCAAAAAGGATATGAAGATAAGTAGTTCACACTCTCTTTAGTATTGCCCTAATTGCAGTGAATGTTTCCTTTTCCGTTCTTGGAAGATGATAAAGTTTGGCTTATGAATTCTGTCATTGACATCAGAATTCCATGTAATTTGCCATATCCGAAACTTGGATAGACATCAGTTCCTTATGTGACGATTTTTATCTTGACAACTATACCTCGTACAACAATTACCGTTCCAATAAAAGGGCTTGGGATGTCTCGTTTTATTTGAAAAAGATTTAAATGTTAAACGAATAGAATCATTTTCATTTGCAATTGAGGGTATTTTTGAAAGCATTACAGTTGAGAGAATTACTTATGGACGAAAGAACATTATAATTTCTTGTTTGTACAGAACCCAGTCTGGATACAGAAAATTTGTTTGATTATGTGGAAAATTATTAAATAATGTAGATATGAATAAAAGTGTATAAGTATGCGCTGACTTCAATGGTGACTTGCTTAAAAGTATCAACAAGTGTGGCACTAAGTTCTCAATGATCAATAAAGCAACAAGGTTTACAGCAACATCTAAAGGTAATATCTTTACAAACAATCTTTATTACTAAGTGCTCTGTAATTATATCAATTATCACTTGCCTCTGTATTTTTAAAGGTATTTGTTTGTTTTAAAGTTTAAATATTCAGAAATCTTTCAAAAAAATTAAGCGTCATTAGAAAACTAAAATTCAGAATATGTATTGAATTCAAATGATCTTAATTGTACATACAATCCATTTATTGAAAAATTCAAACAGAATCTATGACAGAATCTTTCCTTTAAAAGGAGTCGAATGTATTTAGAAAATAACAAACCTTGAATGTCTAACTGTTTCATCAATGTATGCTCAAAGAGAATTAAACTTAGAAAACAGAATCAAAACTAACTATAAAAAACGAAAAGGCAAATTGATTTCTATCTCCGTTTTGTGAAAAAGGTATTTAAAGTTACTGTTAGACAGGAATCGAAATATTGTTAAAGCTGCTCGGAGTATACTAAATAATGTTATTAAAGGCAAATCAAATAACTTTAACGTTCCTGGGTAATTTTACGATGGTAAAAGTCAAGTTACAATGAGAGGTAAAGATAATATCACAAATGGCTTTAAATTTTCAGCTAGAATATCTCCAAACTTAGCTAAACGATTCCACAATACGAAAATGCTATTATTTTAAATTATATGACTCAGAAGAGCAACATTCTTTTTTCTCAAACCAGTAGATGACAATAAAATTTTAAGTATTTGTGAGTGATTGTAAGTACAAAAAATAGGTTCATTATGATGGCATTTCAATACAAACTATAAAGAATGTTTTCTTCGGCGTAGCAAAATCACTTTGTCTTATTTTAACACCTGATTTCAGAGCGTTGCATTTTCAGGTGAATTAAAAATTGCCAAGCCTTTTTCATTGTTTAAATTAGAAGAAAAATTCAGTTTAATACTTAAAGACAAGTAGTCTGTCTGGCACTCGAATACCAGATAATGTACTCATTGTATAGAATCAAGATCACTTAGTTATTTTATGTTTCCCAACCGATTGGGTGATCTTTGAAAGTACTGGGTAAGACCACATTTTATGTAAGATTTAACTCAAAAGAAACCAGGATCAATCTCAAGGAGATTTTTCTTTTAAAGAACTACCCCCAAAATGAGCAAAAGTGTTTCAGAAACCGATTGCTTGTTCTATTGTAGCACACTTCTCTCTTTCATGATGTACTCGAGATAAGTTATTAAAGACTGATATTATTCTCTTAGATGCTTACCGCGAAAGTACGGCCAAGTACAGTGATCGGACGCCAAGATCGCACGCACCCACAGCTATGGTATGTAATTTAAAATCCAAACAAAATGTAATGCGAAGCTAATTTGTTTAAATTTTAGTTTTGTAAATGTTAGTATGTTTAACAGAACACTATTTTCTGCTGAAAAATTGCTAAAAACTGACTATATATTCTTAAAAGGCTTTTTTACTTTCTAAAAGTTTTGTTTCTTAGTTCCGCCTGTAGATGGGGTTTTTCGTTTAAGTATTAAGTTATCATGCATATTGAAATCTACTAATATTTGCTATACATGTGGCAGACCACGTAATCCAGTAAACATTCTGAGGTCCATCGAACGTCAGTTTGAGGATACAGCGTCGATCCAACCAAAACACAACATTAACTATGGTTATGCTTCGGTTGTGATTGATCATGACAAAAGAGTAACGTCTTACTAATGTCTTTGATACAATGCTGAGTAGCGTTACTCGAAGTTGCAACCAAAAAACAACCTTATCCGAGGCCTAATCAACGTTTGTGTTGCAACGTTGGACGTTGGATAGACATCGAAAATCGACATTGTATAGACATGGGCCTCACAACCAAAAAATTCTCCTTGCATTATCATTCAGCGGAAATGGTAAGCATGACAAGTCGCTCTGAAAACAGACCAAAACACGGACCAAAAATAAATGATTTTTGAAGTTGTTTTCATTTACTTCTGAAAAACACTCACAAAAATCGACTTCATACACATCAGACCAGTCCAGATAAGCGAAACCGAAAGTGCAGACCAAGAAAGCCTGAAGTCCGGAGAGGCTCAGTGGGCTGGAATGACTGCAATTATTCCTGAGACAAAGGCATGCGTACCTTCCAGATTAGCTATTCGAAGGGAAACCCATCTAGAAGTAGAGATAAGAGCTTCAAAGCATTTTCAAAATCCATTTCGTTTTGTAATATTTTGCAAACAGAGCTAAAAAAATATTGATAAAAATTAAACCTTTTTTGGATTTCTAAAAGTTTCATTTATATTCTGCGTTCTAACATTTTTAACAACTACATATTCTCAAAATGTTAATGTCCAGTTAATACACAATAACCTGCGTTTACTTCGCAAACGCTCCGAATTCACTTATCTCAACTTTTATCAGGCTTTCTCGTGTAACTCTAAAGGAATCATACAATATGGAACAAAATGTTCCCAGATAACAGCCATTCAGAAATGTTGGTTACTGGCACCAAACCTTATTCACGTACCAACCAAAGCGTTTTGGGCAAGGTGAGATATTGCTACAGTCCGGTTAAATATCTCCATTCTTTTGCTTGAATTCTTCGGATATTAAGCTTGTGTATCTGGTATTAAAATCTGCTCCTGCTTTAAGATTTTTGCCCTTGTACTTGTCACTGCGTTTAGAAGAGTTACTTATCCCGGAGAAGCGTTACTCTTAGGTTCTCCATCGGTGGCTGGAGTGGGACGTGCTGGCTGGCGACCCGCGTAGGAGCGCAGGTCATTTCAATGTGCTGGTATCTTGATTGAAAGCTACAATTTTCTCGGCTACGCAGTTACGAACTTGTTGTCTCCTGTTACTTTAGAGCTTAGCCAGGTTATTTGTGTGAACGCAGAACACGCGTCTTTACTCGGCCAATTCTAATGCTCTTGAGCCTTCTGCTTGATTCTAGTACCAATCGATTACGCACCAAGCCTTGAAACCGAGTACTAAGTACGAATCGAGTCTTGGCTCAGTCTTTGTACAAGAAATTTGTCCTGTCTCTTTGTTACATTCTAACCAGCCTGGAAGTGCGGACCAAGTCAGACTCCTCACGAGAGGAGGAAGGCAGCTAAGTCGCACCAAAGTCTTGGGTGGAAGGTGATTCAGAAGCTGATTTCCCACACGCTATCACTCCTGTCCTGCTCCCCCTGCAAGAGGTTGAACCGAGCCTCTCTCCGGGCAATAGTCTACCATTGTGAAAAGGTCCGACGGTAGGTAGGCACCTGATAAGCACACTGTGCTAATACAAGCAATAGCATAGTCAAGTCGATCGTTGTAGGGAATTTAAGCGTATAGATGCTAGCGAGGGCCGAGTACTTTCCAGATTTCATCCTTCCAAACACTGTGCGACTAAAAAACACGTGCTGTACTGTTTTGCTGATTATCTAATACCACTGAATCCCCTAGAGAACACCTACTAAGGGCACAGTGTCTATACCTCCAGTTCGTAACGATTCGGACATTCAACTGCTTGAGAGGCACGCCAAGACATGTACGGGGCCGGTAAGACAAATCTTGAACATTATGTCACCCCAGGATCATATTCTTAGGGCTCTGAAAAGGAGATGGGAAGACCTCCGCCTCTCCGACCCCGAGGTTAACTAGCTCGTGAGTGTCTTGCTTTAATAACAAGAGACGCTGTAATGGTCACGACCTGGGTACTGGGTACTTGCACGTACCCCTACTCCAATCGGCGAGAAAATACTTGTGTTTTCAGGTAGGGGATACTTGTTTCTGGCTGTCCCTTCCTGTCTGTCGCAGGCACCTTTCGTGTTTGCTAAAATCAAAATGGAAATTGATTTTGATTGCCCCTCCTAGGTATGTTTCAGTGCTTGGATGTGCACACCTTGAGCAAAAAGGGGCACGTCTGCAAATAAAGGCATTTATCGAGGTAGGCATAACAGATCATAGCTGCTTGGTGGCAACACAGGAGAAACTCCTCCTCGGCAAATAAAAATACCAGAGTTTCAGTCCTAATTTCAATTGCAAGTAGTTTGGATGGCTCTGAACAATCTAATCCAGCAACTTAGAAACAGTTGCATAGAATTTGATTTAAACAACTCCCTGGCAGTAACTTATCTAAACAAATGCAGGGGTGGGGGAGGGGAGGGAGTTAGCAAGTCTCGGCCACTCGCTCGCCTAGCCGTCAGAATTCTGTCACTGGAAGAGATGCATTAATCAGGGCGCCGTCTGCACGTGTTAGCACCCCTTGCATCCAGAACAGATCAGGTCTACACACGGAGTGATGTCTAACTACACTTTCAACAACTTCAACAAATTACAAAATGATATCTTTCTTTTCTTCCTTCCTTTCCCCTTTCGCGATTCCAAATAGATCTTCATTAGAGTTGCAGTATTTTTGTTTTCAGACCAGCAGAAACTTAATAAATGAATAGCGTTAACAGAAATATCAGACATGCTCTTCTTCCACAGATCTAGTCCGATTACCTTTAATTGCAAGGTTCTACTGAAAGAAAATTTTGTCAAAGTTTGTCGATTTCTCTTTTCATGTCTTCGCTTTCACAGACGGACATAATGTCCGTGGACATTCTTGTTTTTTTTAACGAATAGGGGAAACAAAACAACATAGACAAGCATAGGATGCCAAAGTGTTTTTCGAGGGCATGGGATTTACGGAGGGCTTTGTTCCCATATAATCTCATCCTAGAGAAACAGCATTTTAGCACATTCCTTGTACCACGCTTCCACTCAAAGTGGTTTGCTTTTGATCACACATAAAGAGTTTCCATTGGATAAATAGTGTGTAAGTATGGCACCTAAATTATGGCCATTTAGAGCGCAGGGGAAGGGGGAGTTGAGAGAGATGCTTCAAAACATGTCGAGAATTTGAAAAAAACGAACGTTCTCCTTTACATACATTGTTTCAACCACATGGCTGGGATTAAAAATGCCGCTATATCCGATATGTCGCTATAAAGGAGAATTAAAAGCTTCACTGAGCTTCAAAACTGTGTCGATTGTAGCATGTCGGTATAGCCGATGTCGTCATAATAATTTTTTACATATATATTGGTTTCTATGTTTTGAGCAAATTTAACGTCATCTTGGAATCCCATTTTAATCCCCTCCTGCCCTTGGTTGGGAGTAAATCATGATCATTTTGGTATTCTGCTTGCTTAACTCTTCTTTCGTATAATTGCAAATACGCATAGTCATGTCCTTCAAACGGTCTTATTTTCAAAACAACCCAATCAACACCTTACAATCGCTTTTAGTACAAATTTGAAGAGGCACCAGTTAAGGAACTTTGGAATTGGGCACAGTCAAAACGCAACTGTTTTTGGCAAATCGCTGAATATATGTCGAAAAATGTACGTTGCATAGAAGTGCGAGTCATAAACAAAAACAGCCTTCTTAGGAGACAGACGTTGTTCCGACATCTTTGGCAACTTTTACGAAATGTCGATTATTAGTCGAATAATAGATGTTTATCCAACAGCAAAAGGTAGACCAAGTTTTGACTTCATAAGCTTTAAAAATCCTACGTCAGGACTATCGCATATTATCCAACGTTGCAATACTTACTAGAAAGAGTAGATGGTGTTTTAATTTTGTTCAAAAAATGCACTTACAAATGACTGAGAAAAGCAGTTTATTTTCTCTTTCTTTTGTTGTGAGAAAACGAAAGCTAATTAACTTGTTGTTATGTATACGAAAATTGTATTTAAATGATACTATTTCTGCGACAAACTTTCTGTAAAAATAACTAATTTCAAGGTGTGCTACTTGGAAAACTGTCTGTCAGGAAGTGTTGATATCATAACATTACACAAATTCCCCGGGAAAAGCAGCTTATCGCCTTGTTGGGTTGAAAACGTCCCTCACCTTCATTAATAATGAGGGTTATTCATAAACATCTTAGTCTCCCGTTGAATCATCTCTCGCAGCACGTGCTGGCCATGGAGCAAGGGAATTAACATGACCTAAAAAAGTGTGGCTGTAGGAGAATGGGATCAGGACACGGACCATTCCACTCTCTGGAATGAGTATCAGATCGCCACATTATGTGGGGCATACTAATTACACCACTTTCTGTGATTCGTCCAATCCCTTCGAGGAGAACAAAATAGGAAATGTTATCCCAGAATCCCCTATCAAACGGCTAGTGTAAAGATGTAGCACACAAGCGTCACATGAGATCTCCCGCGCAAACCAAGCCAGTCAGCAGCTCTAAACCAAAAAGAAGACAGCCAAGGACACCAGACAGGCAGCCTAAACTATACCAACCAAAGAGGTACAAGGTGTGAGGGGTAATAGCGCAAGGAAAGTATCAAACCTCGACCTCCCATGCTTCTCCACTGGCTTCTATCCGTCATTGACGCAGTCATATCCCTCACTTCGAGGGCAGTGCCCTTCACCAGTTTCCTGTATAAACAGGAGGGCTGGTCTTCTACTGTCGAACTTCCCGTGACTGGGAGTCCTCGAGACTGTCTATAGCAATGATCCGCTAGCTCTAGGCACCTTTGCCTCGTTTTTGTTTTGGGGGAGGGGGTGATTGATGGCGTATTCAAGGCTGTTCGGAGGAACCACGTGTAACAGCCATCTAATTTGCCTGGTCAGCTTTTTGGCCAGCGTCCAGGTTTTGCAGCCATACAACAATACCTATTTCACAATCGTACGAAACAAATTGCTCTTGAATTTCCTCCACATGCTTGACTTACATATCTTTTGCAGGCTGTTCCATGCTGTCCAAGAAATGGCTCTTCTCTTTTTCGCACCTGCTGTAGTGGTGGTAACTAGCCACCCTAAATACGTAAACTCATCTACTAGCTCAAGTATGGATCCATGATTTGATTTTATTTCCGACTCAGTTACTTGGTTGAAGGCCATCACTTGCCTTCTTTGGATTTGTTAGCAGTATTACACTCGCTGCCGCTTTCTCTACTCCTAGTAGCACTTCCCGTGTCTGCTCTGTTATCTTACTAGTAAGGGCTATATCATCCGCCCTCCGCAAGTAAGTCAAGGCCCTTGATGAACTGAGGACCTCTGCGTCGACTTTCCATCATGTTAAGACGGAATCTTAGCTTTTCTCGTGATCTCTGATACCTCGTCGGAAAGCATAATCTCATGCAATAAAAAGTAGATAGGGAGCAAGTGTGTCACCTTGTAATACTCCGGCAAGAATTTTGAACAGATCTATTTCACCATCTGGCGAAAGTACTTTAGCTAAGTTATTCCTATGCATAACTTCGACAGCTTTTACTTACCTTTTGGATATGCCTTATACTCCAAGGACCTCCGTCTGTGAATACTGTCAAACGCATTCTTGAAATTGATAAATGTGATTGTAGCTTGTAATTTTTTTGCTTTAACATCATCTATTATCCTATTACTGACGAGGGCACTGAGCAAATAACTCTAGGCTGATTCTAGGCAAAGTGAAATGTGATGAATCAAAGCAATGAATTAGTCTTCCGGATATTTTTGCATGCAGAGTTGTCTTCAAGATAGACACTGGAGCCCGCGTCTCGTCTCTATCAATACAATCAAGGCACGCCCACTTTTGTGTTGGCCGTCAGTGTTTTGGCCAAAGTGAAACGCAAAGGCACGCAATATCATTTTGGCCAAAGTGAAACGCAAAGGCACGCAATATCATTTTCCTGTATGTGTTGTTGATAATCACTTCTCGCCCGTGGATTAACAGACAAGGTGGGACTGATGAAATCAGTTAGTCGTATTTCCGAAGATGTGTTTAGTGATTTTGATTTAATGAAAGCGTTCGAATGCGTATCACAGAGTTACGGTGACTGGTATAGTTTTTGCCAAGTCTGTAGGATGCTATGGCTACTCCAGAGAAACTGCGTGTTTGTTAGGGTCTCGTTTATATTTTTAGTAATTTGATTATGCGGAAAAGCTATATACTTCTCACCTCGTCTTAGCTTATTATGAGTTGTGCAAACCTGCCATATCACTTCACCAGATGACCCGACACATTTCTCATTCTCCCTCTTAAAACGTATACAAAACAACATCCATGTTGTCATCCATGTTGGAAAAATGGTGTTTTTTCCAATCTAAGATTTAAGTCTCAATGCCACATTGAAAAATGTCAAAAGGTCATAGTGAAATTTACATCGGGTGGAGGGAGCACTATAATGTGAATATATATATATATATATATATATATATATATATATATATATATATATATATATATATATATATATATCTTTTCGTCCGTTGATCTGCGACTAAAAAAGCGTGGTTTAAGCAAGTGATGGTTACTGTTTTCTCGGGTACGGGCTGGAACATATTTCAGAAAAAGTGTGTAAAATTGAAGGGGGTCTGTTTGCCTGTTTGCCTGATTTGCATATACACTGTCGTGCATTTAGTTTCGACTTGTGTTTTTATGTTTGTTTCAGAAAGGACAGTTTTCGTCACAGTTTCGAGGTTCGTTATCTTTTTTCTATTATTGCCCTATAAAAGAAGATTTTCAAAGGTAATCTTTTCTTTAAAAGTATGTGAGAATAAGTCTTCAAAGGAAAAATAGCAGTTTTTAACTACACTCATTTCAAGAAACAACGAAATGGTTTGCTTGCCATTAATAAAAAGTTTCAGGTGGTTATGCTTTGGGTGCTTTATCCTGTGGTTTTTACACAGTTTCGTCCGAAAACCAATTATGATCAGTTACAAGTAAAACGTGGTGAATTGCAATCGACAGGTACAAACATCAGAGTAGTGAAACTTCGAATTATAGAAAGCAATACATGCTCTAACGATACAATCCCTTTCAGTACTTATCGCCTGATAAAGGGGTTTTTCAAGAGTGAAAAAGTCATTCCGTACATTTATAAGAGGCATTTCTGTCCAGTCTTCCAATTACTTTTACTCATTTTCGAAAGGGTCTGGTTGTTAAAGCAAAAAATGAACATTTGATGTTTCATTATGTGGTATTCATATGGTATCATGATTCTATTTTTTTATAAAAGGAGCTCATGATTTCGTTGGCGTAATGAAGTTTATGTCTGGTTACTATACAACACCCTATGAAAGATTGTTCAATAGCGCGAGAATCCACAATTGGCCTCAATTTTTGTTCCGCATCATGTAATTAGCCAAGTAATTAGTCAAGAGAATTATAACTTTCGCAGACATTCTTTCAGATACGTTACATCAATACAAATTTCAATATTACTTCAGTATGCTAAACCTTTCTGCTGCTGTGATGAAACATAAACAACGACGACAAATATGAGGGTGAAGTGTTATTCGGTCATTTCCTATTTAAAATCCTATTTATTGCTTTTACAAGTGACGAAAAACAAAAATTGGAAAATCAAGATGGCGAGTTCAAAATGAAGTCAAGCTCAAAATAAAAAACCTCACAACTATCAACTGTGGTAGGTCATCTATATACCAAATATCAAAGTCGGCAGATTATCAAGCCGGAGATGGAGGTAGGGCTCGACATATAGACGGGCGGACGGATGGGTCTATCGATGTCGCACACATAGCCGACTTTGCGTTACTTTTTTCTTGTTAAGTCACTTAGGACCTATAATCAAGACTAAAAATCTGTTCCTTCTTTCCTGAGGGATACTCTGTAAAAAATTTGTGTTGATTTCCTCTGTTACTCTTTTCTGGAGAAGTTTCTCTAGCATTTCTTTTTTTGTCCCGTGTTTCTCTGTTCTTTCGAGTAGAAGGTTAGCAGACTCGGGTGTGCCGCCTTGGGTACACCCAATGGTGGCATGTTTCCGGTCTCTATTTTGAATGGCTGCAGCACAGCCATCTCACTTCCTTTGTGGATGCTTCTAGTTCTTTTCTAAAGCGCGTGAATCTGCCTCCTACGGACAAGGAGCCGCCACGCTACACTGTGTCCTATATATTGGACAATGCCAGGGACACTCATAGAGTGGGCGAGCTCCTTATGCAGGGGCTGGCCGTCTGCATTTTTCTGTTGTCAAGATTTATTGGCCTTCCGAAAAACCCCTCTCTCCAGCTATATCATTGCGGTGTGGTAAACCCTCGGTGGTGCTGATTGTAGGCGCCCTCGATGGTGGCTGGGTGGAGTGCTGCTGTTCTAATCTCAACATCTGTGACGCCGGTTGTGTGTAGCGCTCGAGAAGTGCTCGATTCGGAACGATCGTCCAAGAGAAGCTGTCTTTGCATTGGATACTTTGCATCGATACTCTGCATTGAAGTGGAAGAGCTTATCTTGGGACACCTTGCACTTCTGCAGTAACACTTTATTTCGTTCAATAAAAGCGCAGCTTATAAGTTTGAACACGTCATGACTCTAAACCTTCTGACCCCAGTCTAAAGCCGTGCCGAGTCTTCTGCTGCGGTTTACTCAACTATGCATTGGAAAACCTCTGCATGATGTCCAAAACATCTTGAAATGAGATGTTCAGTGGGTCTTGGATTGATGCGGTCACCGCTTCCTCTCTCGCTGTGCCAGATTACTTCTCATCCGAGAAGTGGGGTCTTATGCAATAGTGCTGTAGGGGTTAACAGCTGAGTTTTCGTAATGAGCGCTGTTAGTATCCACATTCGGGTTGTTTGGAAGGCAATGCGCACCCTACTTTGCACTTCAGTCGCTAAGGACCCCTTCTGTTGTCATATTTGTCGCTGGCGGTACTATCATTTGACGACCAACGTCTCCGATGCAGTTCTGTCTTTAGCTCCTTGGGTGGTGGTTGAGGTGGTGACGACACTGACGATGAATCCGTGACAAGGCTGGGTCGGGGTTGGCTCTCGCGCCAGCTCTGGCCTTATTATGCTTTCCGTTCATGTAAAACCCTTTTGGTGTAAGGATCCATGTTTCGTAGCTTTCCTTTGCTGGATTCTCCCTCCAAGAACGGCGGCGAAGGAGTAAATTGCTGGCTGTCTGTTCCTCGCTTGTCGCCTTAGCTGCTGACTGCTGAACTCCACCATTGGATCTTCACCCATAGTGGCTGCCTGCTGTTGTATATTCTGCAGCGATACAGGAGTCTAGGTATCAACCTCGTGGCCAGATACTTCGCTCGTGTTTGTTTTCGTGTATCTTTGTTTCCTTCTGGGGTAGCGATTTCCCTCAAACTCTCTAAATACCCCGAGGCCCTTTCGACACTCGTCGGCTTGCCTGAGTCCAGTCGAGCCGCATCTTGGTGCCCTGTAGGACCATTCTCTTGTACTAAAGTTCTTTTATTTCCGTTTTCAACTGCCTCTTGTGTTGTTTATTTAAAGGATTCCGCACTTTACTTGATATGCAGCAACTAACGGAACAGGTGATCACTTCGTCGCACACCTGGTTGATAACCACATTTCGCCTTCTTCACCGTAGTATTTTGATATGACTGCAACAATGACAAAAGCGTTGTTTTCATATTATTCAGCTTTACAGATCGCCAGCAACTAAACAATTATGTCAATAACGCGTTAAGCAGTGTTTACACATTTACGTTTCCCTATGATAACCTTTGTGCGCCCACAGGAAAATTGCTTTGCTAATCGTGTAATGTGTCACCAGTGTCTGACCCTTTCGCGCTACCACACCTCTAGTGTCGACCACGATAAATACGGGCAGATTACCACCTTTGAATATCGGTGTAGAGGTTTAGCACATTGAGACTTCTTCAAACGGTGGAACAGATTTTAGAACTCTCTTACACCGGGGCTTAGCTTTCAGTCACTGTATGATGGCTTACCGCGACTTCAACTTTCAAGTGAGTGATGTCCTTTGAATAAAAACCAAAAATTGCTGATAAATTTGAAATCCAGTCACTGATCCAGTGGGAAGAAAGGCAATATGAAGCTGGGGGTAATGAAAATTAGTTGCCGTGAATTAAGCTGAAACAGAAGCGCCTTCTCTGGTACAAGGGTGGCCACCTTTCCCCTTTGTCTTATGGTCGCCGCCCTGTAATGCGAAACAAACTTGTTATAACTCCGGTAAAAAGACACCTGTCGCATTCAGCATTAAGCTGCAGTGTACTTTGCCGTTAGTTTGAAGATAGAAGCGCAAAGAAGTGATCAATACTTGCGCAATGAAAAACAAGGTTACCCGGCCACAGTGATGCTGGCTGGTTCGACAAGTGTACCTGCTCTCTTGGATCGAATCTTCGGAGTGATTTGGACACAGGCATATTTCTTGAACTCTTACAACTGCTGCATGTGCATCAACATTTTTACGCAATGCAACACACGTACAAGTGACATTTAAGATTTGATTTTAATGTCTAAACCTAATGAACTGATCCTTGATAAGCCCATCACAGGCGATTTTGTATCTGACCATTTTGATGTGCTGACAAAGCTCCTTTTCAAGCAAACTTGGAAAAAGATGGAAAAATTACAAAGGACTACTCGGGTTCGCGATCTCAAGAAGCTTGATATAACCGTTTTCAAGGCAGATATTAGAAAGTCAGGACTACATTTATGCCCTGGCACCAATCTCGATTCGATGTGATTGAAGGTTCCATGCTGAACCGCCATATTAGATACGCATGTTTTGAGGCAGGAAAAAGTCTTACGGGAAAAGAAAACGCCGTGGTATACAGAAAATTCATAGCATGCGACAACATCGAAAAAGGATGCAGCGAAAGTATGGAAAAAGGACAGTGATGTAAAGCAGTAATTCAAGCTCGAAATGACTTGGAGGCTTTAATAGAGAAAACGAAAATGGAATATAATTCAAATCTTATTGCCGGTGTAGAAAATGATGAGGGAAGTAAATAGCCTTCTAAAGAATTAAATTGAAGAATAAAACCTGTGTTTTCTATACAAAGCATCCGACGCATCCAGTGAAAGAATGTGTTTATAAGCTTGTAATTCCGATAACTAATATTGTGAATGATCTCCATAATGCACCAGGATGCCGGATGGATTAAACCATACAACAGTCACGCAGGTTTTGAAAAAAGAATCACTACCGTTAGAGTCAAACTCGTTGCACCCGGTGTCAAATCTCAACTATTTGTTGAAATTGATGGAACAGACAGTCCTTAATCAACTCCAGGTACACTTTGCATCAAGTGGGTTGGAGGAATCTCTCCAGTCCGCTTATAGTATTAATTGCAGAAGTGTCATTTCACATGATAAGTGTAAATATACATAACACAGATTGCCTATATCATCTTCGGACATATATGTGCAAACTGGCCTCTCATTTCGTTAATACACTAATTGCTTTTATTAATCAACCGCAAGTATTGCTACATGAACAAATGCTAATATTTCAGCATTTTGCTGCCCCTTTCCACCATATCCACAGAAATCCCTACATCACAACATCACAAAATAAAGGAAAGTCGTGAGAAACATCGTTATAGCTGAAATTGTCTACAGATGAATTAAAATCAGTTATAATCCTTGCAACAATAGTTTGAGAGAAAGAGAGAAACAGCAAGAATGGCTCACCTGTATCTTTCTGAGAGTAGAGCTCCTGATGCAAATAATATAAAAAAAAATCGGCTACCATCCCTGGGGAAGCCCTTTAAGTTTCTGCTTTTAACACCGCACTGAGAACTTGTTCCACCGGAATCGATAGAACTTGGCTGCATATAGCCAATGAACCCAGGCCATTTTAAATATCGCTCCTTCTGAAAAATCATTATTCGTAAAAAATTTGGGGATAAGTACCACACCCTCAGGTCCAGGATATGTGGAGCCTGGTGGTGGTGTTCCTAATATGGCTAGAAGAGCAGACGCTGGTAACATGGAATCTGTAGGCACATCTTGCAACATGATAACAAGCTGTATCAAGGCGTCTCTCTAGTTGCCGTGGTGCAATAAGAATTATTTCACTCCCTTTGAAAAGGACTGATCTGAGACGAAATTGTTTTGAGATCGCCTGCAGTGAAAGGCATAGAGTAATTGTTTACTGGCATTATAACCGATCTAACCGAGCTTCTGAAGGGCTTGTCTCCTGACCTCTGGCTATCCCCTGTGCCCAGAGCTGGAGATAAATGAATTAGAGGGAGGAGATTTGGAGTCCTTCTGTTTGTTCCTCTCCTCTCCTGGCACTTTGTCCCTCCGGTTTTTGAGCCTGTTTGTCTCGACAGTCTTCCATTCGCCATTGGTGAGCCGCTGACACTCGATACAAGTGGTGTTCTCTTCGCATAGAACTAGGTTTTCCTCCGTCCGACACTTACCACACGGGTGCCTGTTGCCTGCAAAGGATGGGTGCCTAAACTCCGTCTACTTCCACCACGCCTACAACAAGAAAAAGCGGTTAGCAACCAGGTAATAAATCCATGATTAAAAGCTCACCAGCAGGCCATAACTTCTTCTTTTCTGACCTAAACCTCCAATCGGGGTGCAGGGGTGGGGTGGGGGAGGCAATGACAACCCAAGATGGGATATCCCAGTGCTACCCAGATGGATGGGAAGGGAACAGCCACCCTGTCATCCATTCCCAAGAGGAGGAAAGGGAAGAGAGCCTTCCCTTGCCTTCTGAGACAACAAAGAAAGGGACAAGTAGCGACAACCAAAAGAATCTAGCTAGAAACGTACATATCACAAACAAGCTCTGCAAACAGACGCAGCCCTGGCAAGGCAATAGGTGTGGTTGCCATGGAGCTGTTAAAGGCCGTCAACCACACCAACGGTCCTTGTGCTCCCTATCACCCCAAATCCAAAAAACGGTAAGATTGAACGCTCCTAAGTCTTCTACAGGTACCCGTGAATCCAGAGATTCCCGTGCTAAGTACTTCTAAGTACTTCTTCAGGTACCCAATTATTCAACTATCTAGCATCAGATTTATAAAAGTATGGCAGAAGTTAACGTAAAGTAAACAAGAAATAAAACGTACCTTGTTAACCTGGAAGGACGACAAGAAATATTCACGACTTTTTTTCAGAAAACACGTCTGTTTCCTGCGAGGGCATAAACAAGAATGCAGTCACGTGTCATTACATATGCCTTTCCGGCGCATTAGCCTCAAACACAGCCAACTAAGACACTGTTGAAAAAGCCTTTGTTTACATACCACCCACGCACGTGAGCAAAAGTTTCATTCATACGTTGTATTACCGTAATAAGGAAATCCCGTTTGTAGGTGGAGAAAAGCGAAACAAAAATGCAAGGTAAATCACGGCCACCCACTTCTAAAGTATCATTCCAGAAAAAATGGTTACTTCGAAAAAAAATTAAATTTAAAAAGTAACACTCGTGAAGGTCGCTGAGGGCTGGAATTTTCGAAAGAACCTGCGAATTATTTTTTTTTTTTTTGCTTTTTCCTTCGCAAGATCAACAATTTCAGGTCAATTTGAACAAGATAGTTCACTGCGGGCGAAGAACAGTTATCCCCAAACTGAAAACGCAACTATGAGTGTGGCTCGCTCCTTCGTCGATCATGTATGACGTGAACAAACGAATTTTTGTGAAGAAAAATATTGTCTTACAATTCTTGCAGGAACTAGGAATTTTACACTCGATTAGCAATCATCTATTAAATTAAGTTACATTTATGAAAAGATGGTATTTTTACTTTTTTCACTTACGTCATAGGTCACATGAGTTGAAGTTTTACTTCTCCACAATAGTTTTATGCCATAGAATAAGCACTGAATGTGAAATCAAAATGTACTTATTTAAACAAAACCCAAAAAAAAAAAAAACGCTTTCGTTTGCGTAGACAATGATATAAGCTACATGCTTACTTAGCAGAGGGTGCACGTCTTAAGGTATTTGTCTTTCGTGATTAAGGAAAACGTCTTGACCTCATAACGACAACTCCTCAAGCAAAATTTGTTCTGCTGTATTTTGCCTTATGAATTCCAAACAACGTGGATAGATATTTAGACTGGATATTCATAAAGTTTAAACTACAACTGGGTCTGAAACATTGTGTCCTTTGTCAGGAATAGTTAGGTGTCCGAATTTTCCAGGGTCGTATTATATAGAAAACAATGGGAAATTAAAACAGATTGTACTAGTTTGTCCACATGAGGGAGACGGTTGTTTGTTTGTAGGCCCGAAAGGCCACTTGGAATCATATGATTAGCCATGCATGTCAAAAAAAACGCGGAAAAAGGGAGTAACATTGCAACCAGACGCGGTTCCCGCGGAGTGCCTATTTCTTTAAACAGGGAAGCAATTTTCATTCCGTACTGCGTTTACCAATAAAAGTGGGCTTTTCCGAAATGTTTCGTTGAAAAAGGAGTGTTTTTTTCTTTTTCAAAATTAGCACTCTGTGCTAAAAGGTTGTTTTAAACAGTCATGGGCACCCATGTTAACCGGTTGATACTGCGTGCCCCCTCCCCCATGCCTCTGCAGGTATATTGCCTCATCAACAAGTTCTGAAGCGCAGACTTCTCTGAAAAAATTTAATTTCAGGAATGAAAGCGAGTTTGCTGAAAGAGAATCTCATACTAGCTACGCGTCTGAAGAGTAAGAAAGATTTACAAAAAGCCATCAAAGATTTCGTGGAGAGTGGGCTGCCCATAGAGGATTGTCATGAACTGGAGGATGCCTCACACGAGTTCGAAATCATCAAAACACGGGATGGTAAATACGCAAATCTACGACTGCATATCTTATCTTGTTGATTTCATACACGTATGGAATGCCATTTTTACATTTATTAGGCAATTAGTGATATCAAAAATTAATCTTTGATATCAAAATTCATTTTTTGATCTCAAGAATCAATAATTTTGCTATCTGTATTTATATTTTTCATATCTGTAAATGTATTCTTGCTCTCAAAAATAATAATTCTTAATATCAATAAATATTCAGACACATCAAAAATATTTATTGATATAAAATGATTAAATGATCTCTAAAATTGATTTTTAGATATCAAAAATTCAACTCTTGAGAGCAAGAATAATTTAATATGCGTCGATTACCGTAAATGAGGGAAGTCCTAAAAAAGATAGATCAACTTGAGCTTTTGTGAAGTAAATATGGGATAATCTACTTATTAGAATAAAAGAAAAGAACGCAGAGAAATACATAAACTCGTTCGAAATGAACTAAAAGCTCTGCTGCCACCCCGAGACTCGGGTATTATGGATGCCTAGTACTCCTTTACTTTGCCTTATTTTGTGCCCATAAAGGCTTCAGTTAAAGAAGTATGCGAATAAGTCGTGACGTCATAATTACAGAGTCAATTCCAGGCCAAGGTAGGTTGCATCTTTCATGATAAAAAGGGCGAGGCAGATGTCAGAAGAGCCCTCTCCCCAAACCCCCACCTCTTTTCGACAAGGGGGCTGGGTGGGAGATCAACCGGGCCTTCAGCATTTTTCGTTTCATTTTTCCCTGCAAAGTTAGAACTACAGCTTTTCGAGTTATTCTTTTACGACGAGAGGGTCGGGGAGGGGAGGCGTATATATTGGGGTCAAATCCTTCAGAAAATAAAGTGAGCAGAGTCACTGCCTATCGTCTAAAACTGGTTTAAACAGATTTAGCCCAGCCAGATTTTGTTTGTTCATGCAACGGCTCGAACAGGTTTAGGTAAGCTAAACCGCGTTAAGAGGGCTCTGCTAATACAACGATTTAAACAGATTTATGTCATCAGCGAATACGAATACAGGAGGACTGCAAGTGCTTCCAACACTTTTTGTGTATTTTTTTTTTCGATATACACAGAGTAACCTGTTAGTAATGGGTGTTTTTGTTCATGCAAATGCCTTAGGTAGCTGCCGTTGGATCGAATCGACGCTTTGAAAGTATCATCCAATCTATTCTGTGCCTGTAAGATAGTTGAAATGTAATTTCTAATAAAATCTACAAATAATTTTACTGGAGCACAAAACTTTACGGTTAGCTCAAAGCACTTCATGGGTAACCCCATGTTTACTCGTACTGGCATTCCATGTTCACTTTTCATCCCTACACCTGTAAAGAAACCCAATTCATTGTACCAGTAAAATTTGTTAATTTTTGAGGGCCCTCCTTAAGGTCCGATGGAGGAATGAGCATTGCAGAGAGTTGCTAGACGTCGCGAAAATCAACAAGGTGAAGTGTGGGCGAATTCCATCGAGAGGAGCGGCGCAGCCACAGTTTGATTGGCCAACTGCTGTTTCATCACTCTGTGGTAGGAAGCCTCGTTGTTTGTGTCGCTGGCGTACCCCTTTCACTCACATCTTCAGTCGAACCACAAGCTTGTTACGCTGCAGGGAAGTTTGAATTTTGTCTGTTTTTGGATTGTTTGCCTTCAATATATGGGCAAACCAGAACTGTCAATTTTTATGGATAACGAGAGAAATTGCCAGCACTCAAGCTTCGTCAATGTTAACGGACTCCCCACAGTTCTTGAAGATAACTGCAACTTTGGGATTTAACCCTGTCACACGGAGAAATAATCAGTTTAAATTTTGGCGGGATGGCACCCACAGTATGGCAATTTGGAAGAGCTTTACCGCGCTTCTATGTTACCACACAGCAGAGTGCACCGCACCCCGAGTTACCCACGAGGTACAAACGAGTTACTCGGGGTGAGGGGGCACACAGGCTGTCAGGGGTAGCACAGTTAAATTACTGGCTGCACACTGAAATCTGCAATAGCACAAGTACAGCGAGCTGCGTAGCACACACTGCTGCGCTATACCTCACACAAAATCGATAATATACATTGAGAAAAACGGCACCAAATTTTCTGTGTTGGCTTACAGTCATGAACAACTATGGTAAAGAAGCTATGATGTGAGCACGCAGATGTTAAGGACGGTCCTCACGACTACTACGGGTACTGCGCTACTCGCTACGTTGAACAAGACTGCGACGGTGTGATAACATGCGCAGTTTGCCAGGACCTTCCAGACCAAGTGTGGCGAAACTTGAACAGGCATTGTCGACGGCAACATCGTAACAGACAAATAAAAGAACTGTATCTTGAACAATGTCCTCAGCGGATAGCCTCATTCATGAGCCATCATGCAGGAATCCTGGCCCCTTCCTCTGGCATGAGGTGTTGGTGTTGTCTGCAGAGGCTCAACCTCCAACAGGTCGCCCAAGAATCGCCACACACACAAGCTCATGAATCAAGAGAAGAACTTTGGGAGCCCGGCAACGGTAGGGAGCGCGCATGTGTCGGTGCAAGAACTAGAGCAAGAGTCGGCAGCCATAACATCACTATCCTCAACCCGACCGACTGACAGCAAGGCATCATCTGAGGAATCCATTGTTAGGGCTGTCAACAGGGCTTACACTAGGCCACGTGGGCAGACGACAACGATCGCTGGTAATACATTGAGTATGGGGAGATACCAGCCACCAGCAGAGAAGCCGGTTGTTCACATACAGAAAAGGGAGCCATCACCTCTAGCCGCACTCATGACCCAGAGGGAAGGCGAGGTGCACAGTAATCCGGAGCGGGCATCAACGCCCCCCCCCCCCAATGAGCATGCGGGATAGAGATATAAGACGCAGATGCCTTCTATGGTCCTCGTCCTCCAGCGGCTCTTAGGCAAACCTCTACAGGAGACGCAACTCAGTTTCAGATTAACGGCCAAGGGAGCGCATGAGCATGGCAAGAATTATGGCGCTCAGGTTGAAGGAGGCGGAGTTTCAGTCGAAGGACTCGATTTTTGGAAAAGCTCTTAACTTTGGCAAAATTCGCACCTCACACACCATCTCACAACTCCTTTCGAGCCGCTCACGAACCTTAAGCACGCTCCAATCTGGTTACACGTGGTCAGCCCCGTCGGCAAGGGAATAATAAAAGACAAGAGCCTGAGCTACATCGAGGGTATCGGCAGAACATGGCTGCGGGTGCTCCGATTTATTGAGAATCCATAGAGTCCTTTCATTTAGTAAACTATAATAAAATTACAATAAGAACAAATATTTATTTAGTGTAAACTTGAAGAGGATTTCACCATTAGTATTATTTTAAATTGCATAATTTTGATCTCCATTAAAATGGGTTGAGTTTTGCAATAATGTTTTAGTTGTATAGTTGGATCGAATGAATGCGATGAAAATTATCATCCTATTTTTTTCTCTGCCCGCAACGAAGTCGAAATGTAATTTCTAATGAAATTTAGAATTAATTTCACTGGATGACCCAATATTTACTCGTACTGAGATTCGATGTTCACTTTTCATCCTGTGCCCAAACTGTTGCAAGCATCAGTTCGATCCAACCCTACAGCTACGAAACAAATGCCCATTTTAATGGGGAATAAAAATGTTTTCCGATGCCTTAAAATACATAAGCTAGTGGTCCGGTATTTCCTTGGTAACGCATTCCACTGTGATGAGCCTGACAACTAAAATTAAACTTCCACAATCAATTTTTTTATTTCTGTCAACTTACTGACGCGAGTAATTACCTTCTTGTCAGCTTGTCACTGCACACCTAAGGGGAAACTCACTGTTACCCCCCTTTTCAGAACGATTGAATCGCTTACGAGCGACCTACATGCTATGTTCTGTTGTGTCTGGTCTAGGCGCTTAATGCTGATTCTCCCGAAACTGTAGAATTTACTGGTGTTACATTCTCCTACGCCTCCTTGGCTCATTGCTTCAGAGTGGGTGGCCTCGTGCTCCCTGCTTTCTTATATAACCGTAGTGTTATCATAGTGGCGTTGTCTATGAGCAAATGTCCCGCTTTGCCCCATTTGTCAAGAAACACTAGCATCTGACTGGCCACCCTTTTCCCTGATTCAGCCAGTCGTCTAGGTATTGAAATAGGATTAGCTGCCGTTGCCGCACCACCCTCAATAAACTCATTGCCTTGCTGAAGGCCCAAGACGCTGGTGCCAATCAAACGGTAGCACACGTTACCGATATCTGTGCTTTCCAACTTAAAAGCACAGGCATTTGTAATGTAGGGCCAGATCGATCGCGCACATTCCCTGACTGACCGCCTTGCTGATTGTTGAAAAGTGTCCATTTTGAATGTTGAGGTTCTCAAATTCCCGTTCAGGGGTTTCAGATCCATCATCTAACGCCAACCCCTGTTTGTTAAGTAAACCCTGTGGAACATGTGCGGTTGCCCTTTCAGGCATTTCCTCTACTGCTCCCTTGTTAATAACTTGTTCAGCGTATCCTAAAGTGCTACTTGCTTTGCTATTCTCTGTCTATACGAGGCTTGGCTGGGCCTTTTGAGTGAAACCGATGAGGGGCACTTTGCAGTTTACTTTTTGAAATGGGAGAGGGTAAGGGCAAGGAGGCCGCATGCAATACATTGTCCCTGATATAGGACAATGTTACGCTAGAACTTTGGCGTTCTGCTGTAGTGAGCCATCGCCATAGACGACCTCACTGCCTCACTGCTCATTGGAAAAACGCCATGTCTTGATTTCCTCCTTCCATGGATACGCGTTGCGTTTTCGTGGAGACCTTAATCAGCATATATGACCCGTTATGCTCTTCGCCATGCTCTCCAATCTGTACCACTGTCAGAGAGGATGGGCGTACAACGACGGATTGCATACGGCGGTATCTCTTTTGTTAGTGAGGCAGAGATGAACCTGAGGAATCGGAACCACTGGAGGATGAAGATAGCACACCCCTGCGTAGTCTCACTTTGTTCCGCATGTTCCTGGCGCTCCGTACTGCTGTGCCGCTCGCATTCCACCTGAGTAATGAACGTCGCCAAGGGCTTTTACTCCCTTTCGTACTTGCCGGTTTACGTGAAGTGGTCCGGTTGGGGCTTCTGTCTTCCAACTGGGACACTGTCAGCTGTAGCGCAGGTACATGTTTGAGTTCTCTTATTTACTCAGGCATTGTGATCGTTGAACTTGGTGCTGCGACTGCCGCCTCCCCTGAAATTGTTGCAAGATCACAGCTGCCTGCTGCTGTGACGCGTTGCGGAGATTAGTTTGTATCAGGATAGCCGGCTTCTCTGCTGGAGTTGTGATCATGTTGCCCCATGTGTCCAGTGCATACCCTCTATTAGCGAGATGAATAATAGGCCCCTTGCCTTACCACCTGCCGGTTGTATGTATGCCGGGGTTATGGTTGCACATTCCTGCTCTAGCTCCTGCAGCGGCACAAGCGCGCTTCCATAAGTGGCCGGGTTTCTTGTCTGACAGCTCAAGAGCAGGAGTATCCCATGAAGACATTATTCGGCATCACAATCTCTTTATCTGCCCATTCTGGATTTGGAGTCAACGCTGCCTGTCCAAGCTTCGCCAAACCTGGTTTATAAGATACCGACAAACTGTACACGTTATTACATCGTCACAGTCTCGTCCACCGTAGCGACTAGCACAGACAGTGAATGCAGTGGTTATAGGGATCGTCTTTGAGACCTGTTTGCCACAATCGTAGCTTCTTTGCCATTGGTATTCATAAGTGCCAGAAATACACAGAATTTATGTTAATATATGGCAGATTGTTGATTTATTATGCCATTTCACACACGAGTAGACTCGTTTTGCTGCCGGTTGTCGGTGAAAACCAAACTAACCGTGCTACTCTCTAGAATTACTTATTGCCCTGTGTCCACCCCCCCCCCCCGTCCCGGGTAACTCGCTTGTAACTCACGAGTAACTCGTTTTTAACTCACGAGTAACTACGCCGTACCACTGTGGGAGAATCTCCGCCGAAAATAATTTTACCTCTCCGCATGACAGGATCAAAAATCAAAGCTGCAGGTGTCTATATGAACTGCGGAGAGCCCTTAAACATTGCTGAAGCCCTTAAATACTGGGAAGCTGTAGACAGCCCTGAAACTGCCAATATAGAGTGTAACACATGCTTAGGGCGGAGCAGTGATACCGCAACAAAAATCGGAGAAAACAGTCTAAAATTGAAGTGATGAATTTTCTCTCGTGTACAAAAGGCTCTGGTTCCACTGAAGATGCACCTCAAAGCGATACACTAGGGACATAAACATCTAAGCTAACCGCCACACAGTGTTGAAACGGCAGCTGATCGATCATACTTTTACTGCGCAATTATCCATAGATAGAATTCTCCCAAACTTCACCTCTGGGATCTCAGACATTTCCAACAACCTTCTACAATGTCCGGATCTTGGAAAGGGCCTCCAATTCCAAAAATGTTCACTAATGGTACCAACTGCGTCTTCTTCACAGGATGACAGTATAAAAAGATGAAAAGTGAACATCTAATCCCAGTACGAGTAAACATTGGGTTATCTATGATATACTTGGAGCTAACAATAAAAACTTCTTACTCCAGTTAAATTAATTCTAAATTTCATTAGAAATTCAACTGTGTTACGGGCACAGAAAAGATAGGATGATACTTTTCAAAGCATCGAGTTGATCCATCCTGGTTGCTTTAAGCTAAACCTGGCTTTAGCTTGTGCAAACAGAAGATTTAAACAGGTGTAGTTACTCAGACCTGTTTAAGTCTCTGTATGAGAAAAGTATGAGTTTCGGCCAGCCTCTTCCCTATCTAATAATATTCATCCGCCACAACATTGCACAGGAAAGGTTCGCAGTGCTGGTAGGGGCGAGGACAAAACGTCCCCGTGATTATCACCCTACTCACAGAAGTTAATTGTACAGTTATCTGACTCCGTATGCAGTTAAAACATCCTTAAGTGAATAAATATATTTGTCCTGTCGAAGTTAGGTGGTATATTTCTGGAAAACCACGAAGAATGTAATAATATCCGAGACAGTAGTCATAGACATACCAGTGCCATCATATGCAGCACATTTATTTTATATCTTTATAGCCTTGAAGAGAGCGGTCACACAAGGAGATCCTTCCATGATAAGGTCAATCTTGGAAGAAGTAAAAGAAAAAGACCGAGATTTACAAGTGAGGATGGGTAAACGTTATGAGGAGAGAAAGAGCTTCAAGGCGCAGCTACAGATGGATCTTCAGAAGGCCAATAGGTTTCTCAGTGATGTCGAGAAAAGAAGAAACACATCTCACGGTGTGATAAATTACATTGTATTTGCAAAAGTTTTGTATAAGCACAACTTCCTTGAGTTTGGTAATACTGAAAAATGTCTGATCTTTGGTCAAAAGGCAAAGTCTTTCTGTTGTGTGACTAATAAGTCTTTTCCTTTTAACTTATGACTTAAGCCATTAACGCATGCGAAAAATATTTAGGTTTATAGGAAAAGTATTTAAGCCGAGAAAGGTCGCTTATCAAAAGCCAATACTGCGAAATGCTTAGAATTCGATTAACTTATCCGGTGCTGCAAATTCCCAGCAAGAAAACGTTAGAGATTGGCAATTTTGAGCTTATTTTGTACCCTTTGGCCTAAAAAGTTGACCGTTATCTCGAAAACGATTATAAATGGAGCAATTATGAGTTTATTTTCGACCTTTCTGTATAACACAGGTATGTAAGAGGTACCTCGGTCATTATGAATGGGGAGATCAAAGTCACCAATTCTGAACTCAAGAATTAAGAATATCGTATTTTGCTGCGCCCCAAAGTGTAATTTCGCTACTCTGGTTTGGTCTGGTTTACGATCGTGCTAGTTTAGTTTTGTTTACGAGAAGAAGGGGTGGTAAAACACTCAGCGTTATTTTGTCTTGGCAGATTAAGTGGAGCGGAACCTAATTGTCTTCATTGTCTTCACTAAAGTTCCCAGAGTAACTTTATACTTCACTTGCTTTTTCGCACTGTTCAGAATGACAGGCTCATTTGCTACAGTTCGGAGTCCCATTTCTCCCAGCTATCTGTACACTGCCTCCTGGGTGTGTTTGGTCTCCGCTTGCGCATAAAGGGAATGGCGTGTTAATCTACTCCCCTTCTCACCTGACTGTCTAGTCTGTATCATCAGATTATAAGGATCTATATTTTCTTAAACATATCGTTTGCATCCTTTTCAATTATGCTCTGCTGTTTAGAACTGAATCGTGCAGTGATGACAGAGGTGAGCGCATACAGCACACCACCGAAAGGAGTACACCCAACAATGCAAGCTGTATTATTACTCATGGGAGAAGACGAATATACCACCTCTGTAAGATTATTTTGGTTATTCAGATTATTATAGGTTAGAAGGTGAAAATGGTTTTCATATTAACTTCTCAGAATGACCCCGAGATATTTTTTTAAGTTGTTGATTTAAAAAAAACCTTTTAAAAAGAAACAGCAAGTAACAATATTACATCCCTTCTCTTCTCACGTTCTCTCCCCGGGCCTCTCTGCTCGTCTCTTCTCTACTGCATTACTCTTCCTCGGTTCTTTTCCTTCCCTGAACTCTTTGCATCCCCTCGCTGCCGGCTCTCCCATGCCCTACCTGCCCTTCCTCGTCGTTCCTCCACTCCTCTAGTCCACTCTCCACCGTCCCCATGTCCTTCCTTACTCTCTACACCTCTTATCTGCAACCCAACCCCCAAACCAAGTGCAATTTATTCACTCTTTCGTGTGTTATCAGTCATCTCCCTGACCTTCCTGTGCTACATGGTTCTTGGGGGGGGGGGGGTGACAGCAGGGGAGTAAAGGAGGTTTGTGACACACTCATATTTGCTTTGGTAGACCTTCCCTTACTTGGAGCAAGCTTTACCTGTCCCTTAAAAGGTCTTCAATGGGGCGACCTAGGGGGGACTGTCTTCTCTGTTGCCACCAAGAGTCTTGGCAGTTTGTAAGCTTACTTTTTGGCCCACAGATATTCCGCTCTATGGCTCGGGAGATTTTCTGATGCTGATGTGACGTAGGAAATGCTCGTGGAAGTCCCACCTTTCCTCTTTTATGTTTGGGCAACCAGTCAGATTTGGACAGGCTTACAGTCTTACCAGACTCGCATGTAATGCCTTCCTGACCAGTGTCATAGTTTTTTTGGAGGGCTGTCTCTTGAAGCAGAACCAGTCGTGTATGTACTGAAACACTAGCATACCTTTCAGGAGAGCCCGAACCCTGATCAACATAAGAGGCTGTCGACATGGCGAAGAGCAATGCCAGAAACTAGAGCCGTTTTTGCCCTATTTCGAAGCCTAGGAACTTTCTGGTATAGGGGAATGTGGAGGTCAGAGTGTTTAATTTTTAAAAAGGACGGCTGGAAGACTCATTTGTGCTAATTTGGAATTCTGTGGTGGTGAATTTTGTTGTGTAGTCGTTTAGCTAAGGCAATTTGTGCGAAAGCCAATCCTCCGCTTTCCACTCCTGGCTGGTTTCGAACCAGGGATCTTAGGATTACAAGGCCAACGCTCTACCGACTGAGCGTGAGTTATACCTGGAGACTATTCGTCTGTTGTTTCACAACGTTTCACAAGTGTTTCACATATTGTTTCACAACTGTTTCACACTGGTTTCACAATGTTTCACACTGTTTCACTTCTAGCCAATCAGAGCACTGGGGTTGAACTTGCATCAGTGTGCACTCGTACATAATCAGTAACTATTTATAGGGCACCATTCAGTCACAACCATCGGTTTTGACGGAGTGTAGTATTCATTCAGGCCAGGTTTAAATAAATAAAATAAATATCCATTTAAACTCAAATAAGTTAATTCGTCGCCTTATCGTTCGATTTGCGACTAGATCGATTTTCGTCGTCGGCTAGCATCGATTTAAGTCGAAATCATTTACATCGTCGTCATATCGTACAGTATGAGACTAGATCGATTTTCATCGTCGCCTAGCGTCGATTTAAGTTTAAATCAGTTGCATCGTCGCCATATCGCCCGGTTTGAAAGCCTTACTACATCCCGTGTCGTTGGTGCCAAGCATTCAACTGGTTTGGAGGAGACCGGATCACTGAGGTATAGATCCCATCGTACTTTCAAAGCCTTTAATGTGTGGTTCTGAAAGGGTATGATGTTAAGGATATGACGACAGGAGGCCTCAATGTCTTGGGACCCTTTTCCACTGAGTAATGTCCGAATCACTGCAAACGGATGACATCCATACTGTTCGTTTCAGTGATATCTGGTCGTTGGAAGATCGGAATGGACAGAGTCGAACTTAGCAGTGCTTCGATCGATGGAAGTGAGACATCGATTTTCCTGGAGAAGTTTGATCTCACCGTTAGTGCGTTTGCAATGCCTTCTGTGGTAGAGACCATGATGACTGACCATGATAACCCAGTATCGAGTAAGATGCGCATTCCCTTGGACTTTCGAAGTGTCATCGCTGCGTGTAAACTCAACATATTACAGACGAAGTCACAATGGTAAAATTTGCCCCTTTACTCAAAATACATTTATCCAAATTTTGGAATATGATAAATTAGCCTTCTGTGAGTTAAATAAACTAAATTCGAAGCACCTTAGCACTTCTTAATCAGTTCCTTAAAGCAAAAATTGCAGAGCACACTGAATGGTGCATGTTTCGAGAATCACGCTTAAGGGAATGCTCTATGCCATCAATGACACAATACTAGAGGATTGCCCCATCTTCATTGGTCGATGGGTGGACGGCGGTATAGGCCATTTGGCCGATTTTAAGGCCAAAGGGTAAATAATGAGCTCAAAATCTTTAACTGTTTTCGAGATGATAGTCAGTTTCCGGTTTTTGACCTTGACCGTAAACGAGAAGGTCAGGGTCACCGAGACACCTTTTACGTAACGTTGATTATTACCAACGGGTCGAAAATGAGCTCAAAATCGATCTCTAAGTATATTCGAGATAATAGGCTCTGACCTTGACCGTTACCAAGAAGGGGAAGGCCAGGAAGATACCTCTTATGTAACGTTGTGTTGGCCCAAAGGGTTACAAATAATCTCAGAATCTCTGAGCAGACAAGAAGGTCAAGGCCATAAGGTGCCTCTTATGTGACGTTGTTATTACAAAAGAGTGAAAAAGGATATCAAAATCACTGTTTTTTAACATTTTCAAGATAATGGTCAACTTACGGTTTTGTACCTCAATCGTGACTGAGAAGGTCAATGGCACCGAGGTATTTCCTATAAAAGGTTAATTACCAAAGGATAGAAAATGAGCTCAAAACCGCTCGGTATCTAACTGTTTTCGAGATAACGGTCAACTTCCTTTTTTGACCTTGACCGTGACCGTGAAGGTCAAGATCACCGTAGAAGTGCTCATTTAACGTTTTTTAGACGCAAAGGATCGAAATAAGCTCAAAATGACTCTCTCTCTAAGCGTTTACGCGGTAATGGTCGACTTCCTGCGTTTGACCGTGACCGTAACCAAGAAGGTCTACAACATCACAAGGTACTACTTATCTCACGTTGTTTATTACCAAATAGTCGGAAATGAGCTCAAACTCGGGTTATTTCTAACTGTTTTCGAGATAATGGTCTGCTTCCGGTTTTTCACTTTAATCATGACCGATATAGCTATTATGTGGTTATGTTGCTTAGGCATAAAGGGTCGCAAAAATTCTTTGAATCGCTCTATCTCTATCTGTTTTCGAGATAATGGTCAGCTTTCAGTTTTTTACCTCGACAATGGTCAAGGATATCAAGGTCACCGAGATACCTCTAGCACAACGTCTTTTAGGCCCAAAGGATCGAAAATAAGGTCAAAATTGCTTTATCTCTAAACGTTTTCGGTACGTTGGTCAACTCCTGGTTCTTGATCTTGACCATGACTGAGAAGGTCAAGGTCACCGGTTTACCTGGGTGTCCTTGACCTTCTCAGTATCAGTCAAGGTCAAAAGCCGGAAGTTGACTATCATCTCGTAAACGGTTAGAGATTGTCAAAACGTCGATAGCCAAAAAGAAAAACGCAGATAAAAAAATATTGACAATCATAAAGTCGACAGGTGTTCAAGATAAAACGTCGACCATCCTCTCCAGCCAGTTTTATTGGGAGGCATTTGTTCGAGTTGGTCCTGGAGACGTATTGCCTTCATGAGTTTGATGGAATTGAGAAGCCAATGTATTCCTGTTTAATTGTACCCATATTTAAGGGGAAATGGAATGTTTAAAGTACTTTTGGAATCTGGATATGCATACTGCGTCTAACAAATCTCATTATTTTCGTGGACGGCAAGCAGTGTTTATTTTAGGTCTATGGATAGGATATATGTTTTTGGTTCCAGTTTATATGTTGTTCAAAGTTCAGATTGGGACCAAACAACATCGGCATTTGAAGTCTCATTTTACTAACATTGAGTGTTAGTGAATAAATAATTTGTAGAATCGTATAAAATGTGGCCAAAGGGTTTTGAACTATTGTCCCTTCGCTTACTAAAGTCATACTGTTAACGGTTAGGAGCCAAAAAAAAAATACAACAACTTTTGAGACACGCGTCTTTATTGTGCTACGGTCATTGCACTAAATGCTTGTCGACGACACGACGGCGACGAAGACGTAGACGACACGAGACGAGACGGAACGGAACGGTTCTCTAAAAGAAACCAATGAAAACACACTAGTAAACTAAATTTACAGTTAACGAAACGACTACCTCTCTAATGATATTATAAATATCAGTGGTCGCCAAACGAGACACTACTGTATAAACAGCGCTTTACAATTAATGGCTACATAGATGGGCATAATTTTAATCTATTTTATACCAAACTCAGCAGACATTTATCTCTGCAAATGGCAAATGTAAACAAGCATTTAACACGATGTACAGAAGATCCCCATGGCAGCGATATCCAAGACAGCCTTCTGGATTGATGGTACAATTCAAGGACAAAGTCATGTCCGCATGCTATACCATGTAACTTTGCTAGCGCGACACACACGAAATCCTAGAGCCATATTGATATCGACCCAACAGAGTTCCACTGTACTTCGATCACAATAAATGATAATCTGTGACACTAATTGAATTACATTAATTACGTTACTGACCTCGTCGTTAAATGATCTCACGCGAGTTCGTTCGCGCAGTTAAAATAACACTGTCTTAATGTTACATTTACTTGACAGTTTAAAAGATTAGTAACACATAACAGTACATACCAAATATTGCAGGAATCAGTTCTAATCCTAACCATTAAATTTTATTCCAGATCACAACCTTTGAGTAATTCTGTATTTCTCTTCTGTCATGGAACTTCTGATCAAATAGGCAGAGATACACTGAAAATTCGCTTATAAGCCCGAAGTGAGAGGAAATTATTCATAAAATGATATTTGTGGCCAGGATGGGCGAGAAAATTTTTACAGTTTGCACCGGAACGAACACCAGTTTCATGGCATTTCTTGGAAAATGTACAGTTTTATGCTGAGCATTAACAGGACCCATCCCTGCGTTTCCCAGAATTTTAATTCTTACGGGTCAGAATGAACCAAATAATGTGGTTTCGTAAAGATAAGAACATGCGTGATGATGAGTGATGCTGGACCACAACTTCCAGTAATAAATTAACAATCGGAAGAAATGCCACAAGTGTAGCAGGAAAAGCCGAATTTACACCGGCCGCCATGAACTGACACGACGGTTCATCAATATTATATT
This sequence comes from Protula sp. h YS-2021, assembly GCA_949752745.1. NCBI lineage: Eukaryota > Metazoa > Annelida > Polychaeta > Sabellida > Serpulidae > Protula > Protula sp. h YS-2021. The sequence goes on along the minus strand of OX457026.1, from coordinate 41,841,339 downwards.
CGGCTGCTAAGGTACATTAAGAGTAACAGAAACCTAAATTCTAGTTGTCTATTACATATGTACAATATGGAAATCGTATTACTCAGCTGCTTCAAGCAAACACAGCTTCGTGATAGGCCGTACCAAAGTTGTGACTTTGGTTCTCACCTTACAACTACGCACCAGTTGATCCCTCCCCTTGAATATCTGTTGTACGACGCCCAGGGGCCACTGTCCTCGAGGTTGCTTTTCGTCAATCAATAGAACGACATCCCCGACAGCAACATTTCTGTGTGGACGTTGCCACTTTTCCCTAACCTGAAGAGTCGGTAAATATTCTCGGACCCATCGTTTCCAGAACACGTTTGACATGTACTGAACTTGCTTCCACCAACGTTTATTGTACGTGTCGTCTTTTATAAAGATACCGACTGGTAGGCTAGAATTTGGTCTAATCATCAAAAGATGATTAGGAGTTAGAGGTGTTGGGTCTCTGTGGTCATCGCTAACTTGAGTAAGTGGGCGATCATTGAGGATTTTCTCAACTTTAGAAATAAACGTCAGCAACGACTCATCGGTGAGCAGTTGTTCACCAATCAATGCTTTCAAAATATTTCTGGTGGATCGGATCATCCTTTCCCAAACCCCTCCCATATGACTAGCGAGGGGCGGATTGAAGTGCCACTCGATCTCCTTTTGGACTAAATTTTGTTGAATTTGGCTTTGATTCCAATTTTGGATCTCCTCACGTAGTTCGCGCTCACCACTGGTAAAGTTGCTACCGTTATCACTAAATATTTTCTCGGGCTTGCCCCGTCGACTAATGAACCGAGTTAAGGCACCGAGAAAATAGTCTGTATTGAGGCTGTGAGCGATCTCCAGATGAATTGCTCTTGTTGTCAGGCAAGTAAACAAACAGCCATAGCGCTTGCAGGTACTACGTTTCACCTTGATTAATAAGGGTCCAAAGTAATCGACACCCACAAAGCTGAATGGCGGTTTATCAGGCGTCAACCGCTCGGGTGGTAGCGGTGCCATCTGCTGCCCAAGAGGTGTTTGGCGGAAACGCTTGCATTCTATGCAGTTTCCCAAGATCCTTTTTACTGCTCCAACACCCTTCACTATCCAGAAGCGTGCCCGAATAAGATTCAGCACATGACGTGGTCCGACATGACCATTTCTTTCATGGTAGTCTTGTACAATGAGCGCAGTAACATGGTGTTTGCCTGGCAACAGGATTTGATGTTTTGAAGTATGATCTATATTACAATTCTGGAGACGCCCTCCAACCCGTAGTAGTCCATTGTCAAGCTGAGGATCCAGCTTAGCAAGCGAGCTGTCATTTAGGACAGTCTTCGATGATTGAAGTCTTTTCAGCTCTCGTGGAAAGCTTTGCGCTTGGACCAGAGCTGCAACTTCATTAGAAGCTCGTTGAAGTTCTTCCAATGACAATTCTCCTGTTCGTAGCACAGCGTTGCCTGGTTTCAGATATTTCAGGCGACAGTAGACTTGAAAACGAAGTAGCCAAGCAAGTGCTCGCTGAAGGCGATACCAACTAGAATACCTTGTAAGTAGGCTTTCTACGCCGGCAGTTATGGAAATTGCGTTGACTTCTACTTCTTTCTTAATATCAATGTCGTCCTCATCCAGTACCGTTCTCACAGAATTTTCACTTGGCCAGCTAGATTCCGTTCCGCGCAAAAATCGCGGTCCGTCTAACCACATTTGGATCCTTTGCATGTCGTCAGCTTCGATACCCCTCGATGCCAAATCTGCGGGATTGAGAGCAGTGGGCACATGACGCCACTGAGAAGGTGTTGTGCTATCATGTATTGTGCTCAACCGATTTGCGACAAATGTTTTAAACCGTCGAGAGCGGTTGCGGATATAGCCAAGCACTATAGTTGAATCTGTCCAAAGAACAGTACGCTGGATCTGAAATTCCAACTCGGATTTGATCATGTCGGCAAGTCGACAAGCGACGACTGCGGCTGATAATTCCAGTCTAGGAATAGAAACTTGTTTAATGGGCGCTAGCCTGGACTTACCCATAACGAGAACACAAGCAACCTTTCCATCATTGTCTGTGAGCCGAAGATAGGCACAGGCCCCGTAACCTAACTCTGAAGCATCGGAAAAGACATGAAGTTCTACATCGGCAAGAGAACCGAAGTCTTTCGGCTTAAAGCATCGATTAATGCTAACATTGCGGAGGTTTGGAAGCTTATTTAGCCAAGCAATCCAAGTTTCTTTATCGATTTCCGATATATTGTAATCCCAACCTAAATTCTGCCTGCATAGGCTCTGCAAAAGAAGTTTGGCGTGCAACGTTACTGGAGCAACCAACCCACAGGGATCAAACAGCGAACTGACGATGGCCAAAATACCCCTTCGAGTTAAGGGTTTTTCCTTGGGCTTCATACTGAACTGAAGCGTGTCTTCATCGACGTTCCACTGGACACCTAAAACCGTATCATTCGGAAGTGAGCTGTCGAGATCTAAGTTCACGACAGACGGAGACCTTTCGGACTGCGGTATGCTCGTGAGTACTTCCTTACTATTACTTACCCACTTTGTCAGTCGAAAGCCACCCTTTCTGAGTAAAGCTTGGAGGTCATTAGCAAGATTGACGGCCTTCTCCACAGAAGATACTGATTTCAGACAGTCATCTACGTAGAAGTTCCTGTCTACGGTTGACACGGTGTCCACATCGAAATCATCGGCATTGTCCTTAGCTGTCCTTTTCAGCGCATACGCCGCGCAGCTCGGTGATGACGTTGCCCTAAACAGATGTACTGTCATGCAGTACTCAATTGGTTCTTTATCAAGGTCACCCTCTGGCCACCAAAGGAACCTGAGTGAATCGCAATCCTTTGCCGTCACCTTCACTTGATGAAACATTGCTTCTATGTCGGCCGTGAGAGCTACTAGTTCTTGCCTGAAACGCAAAAGAACGCCAGCTAAACTATTCATCAAATCGGGTCCCTGAAGAATTTGATCATTCAGAGAAGTTCCATTAAACTTCGCAGCACAGTCAAAAACCACACGAACCTTGTTCGGCTTGTTTGGATTTAAGACTGGGTGATGTGGAAGGTACCACGTTTGCTCCGACGGCTGGTCGCTTCCATTTTCAACTTCTCGAGCGTACCCTTTAGCGATGTAGTCAGCCATGGCAGCCTTGTACTTTTCGTAAAGGTTCGGGTCCTTCCGAAGTTTTTTCTTCAATGGGCGTAGTCTTGCCTCGGCTAGTGATTTGTTATTCGGGAGACGTACTGGATCACATCGCCAAGGAAGTGACATCTTGTAACGGCCGTTGTCTAATGTGGTGGTGTTTTCCATGTTTAGGGCAGTCCGATCTTCAAGGGACATCGAGGGCTTGTCGCTGACAGTGGTGTCTCTGAAGTCAGTCCTCCACATCCGCTCGAGTTGGGCTTGCAATTCATTTTCCTTCGACTGCTGAAAGTTCACATTGACTTGACTGCTGTCTGTGCCTTGGCAGACTGGCCCCACGACTGTCCAACCTAATGCTGACCTCATAGCGCATGGCTCTCCAGGCCCACCACGACGAACCTCTAGAGGACAGAGTATCTCTGGAACGTCACTACCTATAAGCAGCATAACTTCTTTTGCATTTATTTTCGGAATGTGAATACCCCGCAGGTGTGACCAAGCACTGACGTCTTTTCCACTGGGCATCCCACTCAACGATACGGAGAGCTTAGGCACCGACCACACTTTTTTGAGTTTAAAACTAGAGGTACCATTTATAGACTTGACATCTACGTCTACTTCGGTACCATGTCTTGTGACGCTATCGTTATTTACCGTAGTAATCGTAAACGATTTTGGCCTACCAGTAAGTCCCAAATTAGACAGAATACTTTCATCGCATAATGTTACGTCCGATCCGTTATCTAACAACGCGTACGTTTCCACACATCTACCATGTGTACCTTGTATACGCACGGGCACGATCGACATACACACTTTCCTAGCTTTGCAGGTCGCAGAACTAGAGCAATTCACATTTGAATGGGATACAGACGGCGCCTGTTCCCCCTTAGGTTGTGATGATTCACCCGAGCTATGTAATAGCGTGTGGTGTTTTTCATCACAACCAGGGACTGTGCATTGCTTCTCCTTTCTGCACTGTTTTGCGACGTGTTTCCATCGGAAACAGTTGTCACACAACCTCAATTTTCTCACCAGTTTTTTACGGTCTGAGAAATTTAATTTTTCAAACCTTGAGCAATCCATTAAATTGCGACACATTCCGTTGCAACATCTGCAATTTCGGACGGACTCGATGACGGACTGGTTGTCACCTTGAGTTACAAGAGTCGTAACTTTAGTGCCGTGATTGGTTCGAACAGACTTGATTTTCCCAAGGTTATTGCTTGTACCTTTAGATTCACCCACCATGTCTTGACCATACATAGAACCCGCAATTCGTGCTCTACTGGCTATGAATTGTGACAGATCAGAAGAGTTGGGTTCTCTGCCTGATTCGATAATACCGTCTGCCTTATCGACCCACTTCGCACGAATGTGCATAGGTAAACGTCGAACTATGCGGCGCAGATTTTCGGTATTATACTCTTACGAGCTTCACCAGTACAATATTGAATTAAATAACTCAACCTTGACCTATAGTCAGTAACCCGACTTTCAACATTCGTTTCAAAGTTACGTATAAATTTGAAAAAGTCTACCGGGTTCCTATTAAATGTTAACAATTCAGGTTTTGGCAAATTGAAGCCTTCCTGAATGGAACATGATAGTTTCTTGAAAGCTTCGCTGAGATCCGGTACAGGCATCGCCTGCACAGGTGTTCGATTCGGAACTGTGATGTCGGGATGAACGACCCTGTCGCGCACAGGTCCGGGAATTCTTTGCGCTAATAGCCCAGCTTCCACACCTGAAACCGGCGATGGGCTGAATTTGGCGATCTCTTCCTGATTGAAGGCAGCTCGGTGAACGGTTTCTTCGTTGGCAAGTTCCTGCTGCCAGAAATTTTCTTCTAGCTCGGCGAGCTCTTCCTCTTGTTCGACCGAGCGGATCTCGGCCTGCATTTTTAATTGAGTCTGCTCCGCGATTTGCTTTTTACGCATTTGGGCAAGCGCACGTTTGAGCTGAGCCTCTTTAAGGCGTGTCCGAGACGAAGTTGAGGATATTTTACTAACATTTGACGTTATTGAGTGAGTTTCTAATCTTGCCTGAGCTTCGCTGAGCCACTGAGTTATTCGCTCTTGACACTCATCAAAATTTTTGCATTGCGAATTGTAGCTATCCTCAAGATCAGTACACACAATAACGTCAGTTACGACGGAAACACATGTCGTGTGGGCGTCCCGAAAGCGCTGGAATTGCTCCTGGAGTTTCTTCTGTGTATGCTGCACAGCCTCCATATTTTCAGCGCTCAACATGAGTCTCTCTATTTCATTAAATAGCTTTGTCAGCTGTGCTATATGACCGGACCGGGTACGTTTCAGGCCTGTAATCCTGTCAACGACCTCGGCCTCAGAGGGCGCGACTGCCTCTCCTCCATCCATTATGACAGAAATATCCTTTATTTGAGAACTGTTAACGGTTAGGAGCCAAAAAAAAATACAACAATTTTTGAGACACGCGTCTTTATTGTCCTACGGTCATTGCACTAAATGCTTGTCGACGACACGACGGCGACGAAGACGTAGACGACACGAGACGAGACGGAACGGAACGGTTCTCTAAAAGAAACCAATGAAAACACACTAGTAAACTAAATTTACAGTTAACGAAACGACTACCTCTCTAATGATATTATAAATATCAGTGGTCGCCAAACGAGACACTACTGTATAAACAGCGCTTTACAATTAATGGCTACATAGATGGGCATAATTTTAATCTATTTTATACCAAACTCAGCAGACATTTATCTCTGCAAATGGCAAATGTAAACAAGCATTTAACACGATGTACAGAAGATCCCCATGGCAGCGATATCCAAGACAGCCTTCTGGATTGATGGTACAATTCAAGGACAAAGTCATGTCCGCATGCTATACCATGTAACTTTGCTAGCGCGACACACACGAAATCCTAGAGCCATATTGATATCGATCCAACAGAGTTCCACTGTACTTCAATCACAATAAATGATAATCTGTGACACTAATTGAATTACATTAATTACGTTACTGACCTCGTCGTTAAATGATCTCACGCGAGTTCGTTCGCACAGTTAAAATAACACTGTCTTAATGTTACATTTACTTGACAGTTTAAAAGATTAGTAACACATAACAGTACATACCAAATATTGCAGGAATCAGTTCTAATCCTAACCATTAAATTTTATTCCAGATCACAACCTTTGAGTAATTCTGTATTTCTCTTCTGTCATGGAACTTCTGATCAAATAGGCAGAGATACACTGAAAATTCGCTTATAAGCCCGAAGTGAGAGGAAATTATTCATAAAATGATATTTGTGGCCAGGATGGGCGAGAAAATTTTTACAGTTTGCACCGGAACGAACACCAGTTTCATGGCATTTCTTGGAAAATGTACAGTTTTATGCTGAGCATTAACAGGACCCATCCCTGCGTTTCCCAGAATTTTAATTCTTACGGGTCAGAATGAACCAAATAATGTGGTTTCGTAAAGATAAGAACATGCGTGATGATGAGTGATGCTGGACCACAACTTCCAGTAATAAATTAACAATCGGAAGAAATGCCACAAGTGTAGCAGGAAAAGCCGAATTTACACCGGCCGCCATGAACTGACACGACGGTTCATCAATATTATATTCGGCTGCTAAGGTACATTAAGAGTAACAGAAACCTAAATTCTAGTTGTCTATTACATATGTACAATATGGAAATCGTATTACTCAGCTGCTTCAAGCAAACACAGCTTCGTGATAGGCCGTACCAAAGTTGTGACTTTGGTTCTCACCTTACAACTACGCACCAGTTGATCCCTCCCCTTGAATATCTGTTGTACGACGCCCAGGGGCCACTGTCCTCGAGGTTGCTTTTCGTCAATCAATAGAACGACATCTCCGACAGCAACATTTCTGTGTGGACGTTGCCACTTTTCCCTAACCTGAAGAGTCGGTAAATATTCTCGGACCCATCGTTTCCAGAACACGTTTGACATGTACTGAACTTGCTTCCACCAACGTTTATTGTACGTGTCGTCTTTTATAAAGATACCGACTGGTAGGCTAGAATTTGGTCTAATCATCAAAAGATGATTAGGAGTTAGAGGTGTTGGGTCTCTGTGGTCATCGCTAACTTGAGTAAGTGGGCGATCATTGAGGATTTTCTCAACTTCAGAAATAAACGTCAGCAACGACTCATCGGTGAGCAGTTGTTCACCAATCAATGCTTTCAAAATATTTCTGGTGGATCGGATCATCCTTTCCCAAACCCCTCCCATATGACTAGCGAGGGGCGGATTGAAGTGCCACTCGATCTCCTTTTGGACTAAATTTTGTTGAATTTGGCTTTGATTCCAATTTTGGATCTCCTCACGTAGTTCGCGCTCACCACTGGTAAAGTTGCTACCGTTATCACTAAATATTTTCTCGGGCTTGCCCCGTCGACTAATGAACCGAGTTAAGGCACCGAGAAAAGAGTCTGTATTGAGGCTGTGAGCGATCTCCAGATGAATTGCTCTTGTTGTCAGGCAAGTAAACAAACAGCCATAGCGCTTGCAGGTACTACGTTTCACCTTGATTAATAAGGGTCTAAAGTAATCGACACCCACAAAGCTGAATGGCGGTTTATCAGGCGTCAACCGCTCGGGTGGTAGCGGTGCCATCTGCTGCCCAAGAGGTGTTTGGCGGAAACGCTTGCATTCTATGCAGTTTCCCAAGATCCTTTTTACTGCTCCAACACCCTTCACTATCCAGAAGCGTGCCCGAATAAGATTCAGCACGTGACGTGGTCCGACATGACCATTTCTTTCATGGTAGTCTTGTACAATGAGCGCAGTGACATGGTGTTTGCCTGGCAACAGGATTTGATGTTTTGAAGTATGATCTATATTACAATTCTGGAGACGCCCTCCAACCCGTAGTAGTCCATTGTCAAGCTGAGGATCCAGCTTAGCAAGCGAGCTGTCATTTAGGACAGTCTTCGATGATTGAAGTCTTTTCAGCTCTCGTGGAAAGCTTTGCGCTTGGACCAGAGCTGCAACTTCATTAGAAGCTCGTTGAAGTTCTTCCAATGACAATTCTCCTGTTCGTAGCACAGCGTTGCCTGGTTTCAGATATTTCAGGCGACAGTAGACTTGAAAACGAAGTAGCCAAGCAAGTGCTCGCTGAAGGCGATACCAACTAGAATACCTTGTAAGTAGGCTTTCTACGCCGGCAGTTATGGAAATTGCGTTGACTTCTACTTCTTTCTTAATTTCAATGTCGTCCTCATCCAGTACCGTTCTCACAGAATTTTCACTTGGCCAGCTAGATTCCGTTCCGCGCAAAAATCGCGGTCCGTCTAACCACATTTGGATCCTTTGCATGTCGTCAGCTTCGATACCCCTCGATGCCAAATCTGCGGGATTGAGAGCAGTGGGCACATGACGCCACTGAGAAGGTGTTGTGCTATCATGTATTGTGCTCAACCGATTTGCGACAAATGTTTTAAACCGTCGAGAGCGGTTGCGGATATAGCCAAGCACTATAGTTGAATCTGTCCAAAGAACAGTACGCTGGATCTGAAATTCCAACTCGGATTTGATCATGTCGGCAAGTCGACAAGCGACGACTGCGGCTGATAATTCCAGTCTAGGAATAGAAACTTGTTTAATGGGCGCTAGCCTGGACTTACCCATAACGAGAACACAAGCAACCTTTCCATCATTGTCTGTGAGCCGAAGATAGGCACAGGCCCCGTAACCTAACTCTGAAGCATCGGAAAAGACATGAAGTTCTACATCGGCAAGAGAACCGAAGTCTTTCGGCTTAAAGCATCGATTAATGCTAACATTGCGGAGGTTTGGAAGCTTATTTAGCCAAGCAATCCAAGTTTCTTTATCGATTTCCGATATATTGTCATCCCAACCTAAATTCTGCCTGCATAGGCTCTGCAAAAGAAGTTTGGCGTGCAACGTTACTGGAGCAACCAACCCACAGGGATCAAACAGCGAACTGACGATGGCCAAAATACCCCTTCGAGTTAAGGGTTTTTCCTTGGGCTTCATACTGAACTGAAGCGTGTCTTCATCGACGTTCCACTGGACACCTAAAACCGTATCATTCGGAAGTGAGCTGTCGAGATCTAAGTTCACGACAGACGGAGACCTTTCGGACTGCGGTATGCTCGTGAGTACTTCCTTACTATTACTTACCCACTTTGTCAGTCGAAAGCCACCCTTTCTGAGTAAAGCTTGGAGGTCATTAGCAAGATTGACGGCCTTCTCCACAGAAGATACTGATTTCAGACAGTCATCTACGTAGAAGTTCCTGTCTACGGTTGACACGGTGTCCACATCGAAATCATCGGCATTGTCCTTAGCTGTCCTTTTCAGCGCATACGCCGCGCAGCTCGGTGATGACGTTGCCCTAAACAGATGTACTGTCATGCAGTACTCAATTGGTTCTTTATCAAGGTCACCCTCTGGCCACCAAAGGAACCTGAGTGAATCGCAATCCTTTGCCGTCACCTTCACTAGATGAAACATTGCTTCTATGTCGGCCGTGAGAGCTACTAGTTCTTGCCTGAAACGCAAAAGAACGCCAGCTAAACTATTCATCAAATCGGGTCCCTGAAGAATTTGATCATTCAGAGAAGTTCCATTAAACTTCGCAGCACAGTCAAAAACCACACGAACCTTGTTCGGCTTGTTTGGATTTAAGACTGGGTGATGTGGAAGGTACCACGTTTGCTCCGACGGCTGGTCGCTTCCATTTTCAACTTCTCGAGCGTACCCTTTAGCGATGTAGTCAGCCATGGCAGCCTTGTTCTTTTCGTAAAGGTTCGGGTCCTTCCGAAGTTTTTTCTTCAATGGGCGTAGTCTTGCCTCGGCTAGTGATTTGTTATTCGGGAGACGTACTGGATCACATCGCCAAGGAAGTGACATCTTGTAACGGCCGTTGTCTAATGTGGTGGTGTTTTCCATGTTTAGGGCAGTCCGATCTTCAAGGGACATCGAGGGCTTGTCGCTGACAGTGGTGTCTCTGAAGTCAGTCCTCCACATCCGCTCGAGTTGGGCTTGCAATTCATTTTCTTTCGACTGCTGAAAGTTCACATTGACTTGACTGCTGTCTGTGCCTTGGCAGACTGGCCCCACGACTGTCCAACCTAATGCTGACCTCATAGCGCATGGCTCTCCAGGCCCACCACGACGAACCTCTAGAGGACAGAGTATCTCTGGAACGTCACTACCTATAAGCAGCATAACTTCTTTTGCATTTATTTTCGGAATGTGAATACCCCGCAGGTGTGACCAAGCACTGACGTCTTTTCCACTGGGCATCCCACTCAACGATACGGAGAGCTTAGGCACCGACCACACTTTTTTGAGTTTAAAACTAGAGGTACCATTTATAGACTTGACATCTACGTCTACTTCGGTACCATGTCTTGTGACGCTATCGTTATTTACCGTAGTAATCGTAAACGATTTTGGCCTACCAGTAAGTCCCAAATTAGACAGAATACTTTCATCGCATAATGTTACGTCCGATCCGTTATCTAACAACGCGTACGTTTCCACACATCTACCATGTGTACCTTGTATACGCACGGGCACGATCGACATACACACTTTCCTAGCTTTGCAGGTCGCAGAACTAGAGCAATTCACATTTGAATGGGATACAGACGGCGCCTGTTCCCCCTTAGGTTGTGATGATTCACCCGAGCTATGTAATAGCGTGTGGTGTTTTTCATCACAACCAGGGACTGTGCATTGCTTCTCCTTTCTGCACTGTTTTGCGACGTGTTTCCATCGGAAACAGTTGTCACACAACCTCAATTTTCTCACCAGTTTTTTACGGTCTGAGAAATTTAATTTTTCAAACCTTGAGCAATCCATTAAATTGCGACACATTCCGTTGCAACATCTGCAATTTCGGACGGACTCGATGACGGACTGGTTGTCACCTTGAGTTACAAGAGTCGTAACTTTAGTGCCGTGATTGGTTCGAACAGACTTGATTTTCCCAAGGTTATTGCTTGTACCTTTAGATTCACCCACCATGTCTTGACCATACATAGAACCCGCAATTCGTGCTCTACTGGCTATGAATTGTGACAGATCAGAAGAGTTGGGTTCTCTGCCTGATTCGATAATACCGTCTGCCTTATCGACCCACTTCGCACGAATGTGCATAGGTAAACGTCGAACTATGCGGCGCAGATTTTCGGTATTATCCATATCAGACAGAAATCCCATCTGGGACAAGGTAATGAAACACTTGTCCATTTCTAGGGATAGACCGGAAAGACCTTGGACATCGTTTGGCTTTAGCTGACCACCATTGACTAACTGATCAATGTACGCTCTGGCCACCACATGTGGCCTACCGTACCTTGAAGCCAATACACTCTTTGCCTTTTCATAGCCTTCCACGGAGCCTAACAAAACACAATCTTCAATACTCTTACGAGCTTCACCAGTACAATATTGAATTAAATAACTCAACCTTGACCTATAGTCAGTAACCCGACTTTCAACATTCGTTTCAAAGTTACGTATAAATTTGAAAAAGTCTACCGGGTTCCCATTAAATGTTAACAATTCAGGTTTTGGCAAATTGAAGCCTTCCTGAATGGAACTTGATAGTTTCTTGAAAGCTTCGCTGAGATCCGGCACAGGCATCGCCTGCACAGGTGTTCGATTCGGAACTGTGATGTCGGGATGAACGACCCTGTCGCGCACAGGTCCGGGAATTCCCTGCGCTAATAGCCCAGCTTCCACACCTGAAACCGGCGATGGGCTGAATTTGGCGATCTCTTCCTGATTGAAGGCAGCTCGGTGAACGGTTTCTTCGTTGGCAAGTTCCTGCTGCCAGAAATTTTCTTCTAGCTCGGCGAGCTCTTCCTCTTGTTCGACCGAGCGGATCTCGGCCTGCATTTTTAATTGAGTCTGCTCCGCGATTTGCTTTTTACGCATTTGGGCAAGCGCACGTTTGAGCTGAGCCTCTTTAAGGCGTGTCCGAGACGAAGTTGAGGATATTTTACTAACATTTGACGTTATTGAGTGAGTTTCTAATCTTGCCTGAGCTTCGCTGAGCCACTGAGTTATTCGCTCTTGACACTCATCAAAATTTTTGCATTGCGAATTGTAGCTATCCTCAAGATCAGTACACACAATAACGTCAGTTACGACGGAAACACATGTCGTGTGGGCGTCCCGAAAGCGCTGGAATTGCTCCTGGAGTTTCTTCTGTGTATGCTGCACAGCCTCCATATTTTCAGCGCTCAACATGAGTCTCTCTATTTCATTAAATAGCTTTGTCAGTTGTGCTATATGACCGGACCGGGTACGTTTCAGGCCTGTAATCCTGTCAACGACCTCGGCCTCAGAGGGCGCGACTGCTTCTCCTCCATCCATTATGACAGAAATATCCTTTATTTGAGAACTGTTAACGGTTAGGAGCCAAAAAAAAAATACAACAATTTTTGAGACACACGTCTTTATTGTCCTACGGTCATTGCACTAAATGCTTGTCGACGACACGACGGCGACGAAGACGTAGACGACACGAGACGAGACGGAACGGAACGGTTCTCTAAAAGAAACCAATGAAAACACACTAGTAAACTAAATTTACAGTTAACGAAACGACTACCTCTCTAATGATATTATAAATATCAGTGGTCGCCAAACGAGACACTACTGTATAAACAGCGCTTTACAATTAATGGCTACATAGATGGGCATAATTTTAATCTATTTTATACCAAACTCAGCAGACATTTATCTCTGCAAATGGCAAATGTAAACAAGCATTTAACACGATGTACAGAAGATCCCCATGGCAGCGATATCCAAGACAGCCTTCTGGATTGATGGTACAATTCAAGGACAAAGTCATGTCCGCATGCTATACCATGTAACTTTGCTAGCGAGACACACACGAAATCCTAGAGCCATATTGATATCGACCCAACAGAGTTCCATTGTACTTCGATCACAATAAATGATAATCTGTGACACTAATTGAATTACATTAATTACGTTACTGACCTCGTCGTTAAATGATCTCACGCGAGTTCGTTCGCGCAGTTAAAATAACACTGTCTTAATGTTACATTTACTTGACAGTTTAAAAGATTAGTAACACATAACAGTACATACCAAATATTGCAGGAATCAGTTCTAATCCTAACTATTAAATTTTATTCCAGATCACAACCTTTTAGTAATTCTGTATTTCTCTTCTGTCATGGAACTTCTTATCAAATAGGCAGAGATACACTGAAAATTCGCTTATAAGCCCGAAGTGAGAGGAAATTATTCATAAAATGATATTTGTGGCCAGGATGGGCGAGAAAATTTTTACAGTTTGCACCGGAACGAACACCAGTTTCATGGCATTTCTTGGAAAATGTACAGTTTTATGCTGAGCATTAACAGGACCCATCCCTGCGTTTCCCAGAATTTTTAATTCTTACGGGTCAGAATGAACCAAATAATGTGGTTTCGTGAAGATAAGAACATGCGTGATGATGAGTGATGCTGGACCACAACTTCCAGTAATAAATTAACAATCGGAAGAAATGCCACAAGTGTAGCAGGAAAAGCCGAATTTACACATACCACTATACCACGGGGGTGAGCTAACAGAATTAAAATTTTAATCTTACCTTATATATTCCCAGTAATAGATTTAATGTCCGTAACACCCTTGATGACCTTGCCCTTGATTTTTATTTGATTGCTTGTGATTTGTATTTGGTTTCAGCAGCAAATGTTCATTTATCTTTTTTCTGAGAAATTGACATGTACTGAGAAACGCTACAAGAGATAACTAAAGCACAATGCCTATTTGTGGATTGAACGGCAATATATAAGCAGTTTGTTGAGACACATAATGAGAAGCCTATTAGTTTAATGGCATAATTATGAACAGTTCCTGCAAAACTCCTGATTTTCTGACAGAACAGAATACACTGTTTTTCATCTTTTAACATAGACATGTTTCTACTTTGTTTGAGCCAACATAATTTCATGGACGTTTTATTTGACGTTTTGATCTTCGACGTTTTATCAATCGATTTTCAGCAGCTGACGTTTTGAGCTTTATTGTTTTGACCGTCGACTTTTTATAGGTTGTTACAGGACACCGTAACTTTGTAGGCACCTCATTCCCTTGTATCACCAGTTGGAGCACTACCCTCTCTGCGAACGTACTCTGGATATACGTGAGGATATGGGTTATGTTACGAAAATCGGTCTGAGGTTTTTTATGTTTTTTCTAGTCAATCAGATACGCCTTCCATGATGCGTATCTCATGCGTTTGTCACTGGATGCCACAAGCTGAAAGGTGCACTCAAATGTCAACTCATGTAAGAGGTCTTCTGTGACTTTTAGATATCTGACTGAAAGTAATCTAACAACAATTGTAGATACTATTTTACCATGTGCTTCGTTTGTAATTTGAAAGTGAGAATGTAAGATTGTTGTACTTACAAATAGCCTTCTATCCCGCGCTTCTCAAACAGGTATATAAGAAAGCCAGAACGGGGGTCGGGGCCGTCCTTGTGTCGACCAGTTTTAAGAAGTACCAACGGTCGAAAACCTTCCATTCTAAGCCATGCTTAGTTGTACTTACAGACGCCCTACTTCGTCAACCATCCTGCTTAGAAGCCACAGGTAAAGGCCAAGTATTTTGGGTTGTGGATGGCAGTGCTATCGCTGCTATCACCTGTAACACTAGCTGGAACATTCTTTCTCTTGTTAGTTTTTCTAGAAGGCTTTCCACCATGGCCTGTTGGATTAACGCGTATAGCCCCTTTGCTGGGCATCCGGATAGGGTGACTTGGGGAGCTGGCTGTTGAACTGCATCGGAATCAGGTGCCGGTTTGTTTCGCCAACGAGTGCCAATGACAGCTCCACCATCCATTCCGACAGTTCCGGTGTCACTATCCATTCCCTCTGCAGCACTTGACCCTACCGGAGGTCACGCCTTCCTTTACTATCCTGGCAATGTGATGTGGAATTAGCTGCATGTTCAGCTATAGTTGCTTCCAACACCCTTCGAATCGCCTCAATGCGTTGGCGTTGTCTACCAGCAGAACCTGAATTTTTTGCCACTATCCTAATACTGATAAATAATACTCTTTTCACCCCAGCATGTTCCGCAGTTATATGTACCACTTTTGCTTCCCTGAAAGTGGGTCCTTTACTATATATTAAGGCATCTGTTTGGTTTGAAGTGGACTGAATGGCACGCACGGTTTGTGGTTTCTTCTGTTACTGGGCACCATCAGATTTCGGGTTTAGACTGTTGATTACGGCGAACCATTGCCGTTGGTCCTCGGCCCTGACGCATAGCTGACCTTACGATTCTCACGAAATAAACAATCCATGAGTATCATTTTCTCTGTCGCCACAAGTAAACCTAATGATGTATCCGCAATTTGTAATAGCACTTTTGTTTGCCTATCAGATGACCAGGTTGCTTAGTTTGAATAGCAGATCCCTCTCGGGTAGACCCTGGCTGTGGTGATGTTAAATAGAACTACCAGGAACACGATTATTTGTTTTTATTTCTGATTTTTTATGCTCACCAGATGACCTAACCCCACACAATTGCCTATGAGCAGGCGCGTTTGCTGTGCTATTCTTCCTCGTTCAAGACTTGCACTGATCCATTCGTCTATGTAATGGTAGAGCAGCATCAGTTTGTGGCGGTCCAATGATTTCAGTGTTTGGCTTTCTGAATACCCAAACGGAACGACGGGGCTCTGTACCAATATGGATGCAACCCAGTAAGAACAAGGGTACTTTTTATGTTGGATGCGCATGGGGATGTGGCGTTAAGCGTCAGATAAGTCTATGGGCGTCGCCCTTGCTGACATCCTTTTCGTAGTATCCCGGCTAATGATAACCTGGTGGACGAGTCTCTTCTGACACAGAGCGAGACTACAAATTTCATACAACCCTGCTGTGAAGTTTGTGGCTGGTGTTTACACTCTTTACAGATCACCACACTGTCATACTCCTGGTAGATGTAGCTTAATGAACCGTAGCCGGTGCGAAGTTCCAATAGCTTGGTAAACATTTGCAAGCATAAGTAGTGAAGAAGTCGTTAATTTCGCTGCAAACATGCATACGTCTAAAACGAATTTCAGTGGCTCACACGATTATGCCCACAGCTGCTATTCCACATATTTCCAGATTCGCCGATCAGGTCTGCCGGTGGCACCTATCAGTTGATTGACGGTGTCCCCAACATGCTCTTGGGCTGCTCCATTGAGAAACAATCCCAGATTGTGCATACCGCAAAATGTTACCAGAAATCAGTCATATATGTGCTCCCACCGAGTGATTGGCCACTGGGAATATTGAAATGACTGTAATAACACGATTACAGGAACCTTAGACACTCTGTGATAAAAAAAGCTTTCTCGTTCGAATGTAATGCCTACAAGCGACTGATGCTGACGAGCAAATCAACAAGGTTGAGTACCACAAAAGTTCAGGCCTTTCAACTGGACTGTGGCATTCTTGACCCTATTTTACATCCATTTCTTCTTCCAAGTACTTCGCTCGGCGTCCAGAGGAGTAGAAAAGGACTGCGAAGAAACCCGTGAGAGTTTCTATTCTAGCGTAAGAATAAAAAGTGAGACTGAATGACATGTGTGTCTGTAAACACAGGGTTATCTAAGACTGAAGAACCATGATTTTCTTTTCCAGTTTATTTGACTTGAATTCAACTGTGTTTAGGGCGAAACTAACAGGATTTTCAAATGCCACATTTAACGTCTGTAATCGTGGCTGTAATCGTCATGTTTAATTGCGGAGGCGTCTGAGCACGAATTTCATTACGTGAACAGTGTGTCCAATACACGATTATACATATGCATCTGGAAAGTTGGAAAGTTGGAAATAACCCGTAATTAAAAAAGGAGCGCTAATTTTGAGGTAGTACCCCTTTTTTAACCAGATGCAGAGTACAATTCTGATAGAACTGCCCTTTTTATGGGAATCAGAGTCCTGAATAAAAACGATATTAGCACTCCGAGCAGGCGGTGTCTGACTTCAGAATTAACCCCTTTTGCCGCGGATTTTGTACCCGCATTGTAACACAAATGACACAAAGTACCCCTCCCCAAGACTAGACGCTTAAAATTGGTCCTAGGTGAGACCTGAACTCATGACCTGTCGCTTTTTATTCGAACTTGCTATCTCCCACACCCAACTTGTCCAATTACGCTTGACGGATCAAGCTTCTGGTAGTAAAATTTGTGATTTTTCAGAAATTTGGTTGTTTGGACCTTTTTTCAGAAATTTGGTTATTTTGGCCAGTATTTTGACTAGTTTAGACCAAGTCGTCTAAACGCCTAACAGAAGAACTTCAGTGGAACATTTCTATCAAAGTTAAAATTTAACCATTCTGGCCTATATTTTCGCCAAAATAAGTCAAGCATGGCGGAGAAACCTCTGAGTAACATCCATGTAAAATTTTTAAATGATCGGGTCAACTTTATTTTCTGGCGGTTATTTGGGGGGGGGGGGGGCTTTGTCCAATGATGCATTATCTTTGTATCAGTTGTGGTTGGAAAACCATTTGACTATTTCATGACAAAGGTCTATTGTTGATTTTCAGGACTGGCAGTTCTGTGCTCGTGTAGTTCATCCGCGCGAATTCCAAAAAAGGCTCATGAAGTTTGACCCGAATGATTGTCATCCTTCGTTTGTCGCCAGAGCAAGCGAAATCCTCGATGGCATATTATACGAGAGCATCCTCAAAGCAAGTCGAGCCGGTGCAGCATTCTATGTATTCGTAAGTAACAACACATCGGGGTAGGCTCCTAAAAACGATAGCTTCACTTGCAATAACCTGACGTTCGATTATCCCCGCCTTTAGACGGCAGTAAAAACCGTCCTCGTGTAGAAAAGCTCTTTCTACTGATATATGTATTGAACGAGTAAATAAAAGACACCACAGTACCTTTAAGGTTTTTAAACGAGTCTTCGACAAACTAACAGTCTCGATTTACAATATGACCTATACTAAAAAGTAAACGATTTATGATGAAAGAGCGAGAGAATAAAATCCATTTGGGTAGAGCCAGAACCAAGAATGGCTCCATTCTGATCACATGGCTCTGACAATGTGGGTGGAGCCGTTTACCTGGGGCGGTTCTACCCATGAGGGTACAGCCTCACAAGTGCCTTCAAATCCGTTGCTCCGGGTGACAAGGGATTTGAAGGCACTTCTCTACCCCGTACCTTGACAGTAGAGTGAACCACGGGGCCAGGATGGTAGTTGGAAACACCGTGGCTATATGTAACAACTGTCTTAGGATTGCCTGAGATGGGAGGCATATCGCACCTGCTAGGGCCACTGACATTTGAGGACGTCTATTACCCAGGCTTTTTAGGGCGGACACGGGGGAGGAATATCTCGGCAGTTCATGGGCAAGAGAATTGGTTAATAAGTCCCCCAATGGGGATGGGCCACTATCCATTGAAAGGATTATTGGTTCAGGTATCATTCTGTCTGTACTACTGTTCCCACTCTGGAGGCTAGGTCTGCAAGTACATTTAGATTGCCGGCTGTGTGGTGTTTGCTGAGAGACAGACCTCTAGCTAGACAAAGGGTTTCTCCTGCAAACTGAATAAGTTCGGTTGAGCTGGTGCCTCCTTGTTTGTGAAGATATGTTACTGCGGTTGAGTTGTCCAGGAGAAGTTGAGTGATTGCCAGCCACACATCTGTCAGTTCTACGCTTCCATAGCCTAACTTTGAAGTAGAAACCCCATCTCTAGGACGAGGCATCCGTTTGAATCAATATCATTGGAGTGGATAGAGAGGTCTGAATAGGTAGGCCAGGAACAGACGTTTTGGATACACCAGCCACTGAAAGTCCTGGGTCGCTTTTGAGGAGATGACCACTAGCCTGTGATGACCCCTTTGCCTAGCCACTGCTGATTTTACTGCCCTTTGAAATCTTCTGTGGCGAAACTTTCCCAAATGGACTGTCTTCTCTGTGGCAACCAATAAGCCCATTAGTCATTACGTTTGGGTAGGTTTCGTGAACTAATGCGGAGCAATGTCCCAATGGCTCTAACAATTCTCTCTTGTCTCTCGTCTGTGGGGTAAGCTCTTGCTCCAAATTCCACTATTTTCCCAGAAAGGTCATTTGTTGCTTAGGCACTGGTTCTAATTTGATAATAGGACCTACCTGAAGTGCCTGTTTTGCTAGGTAGACTATTCGGAGCCTGGCCAGGGCCTCTCCATATGGGCTAGGAACCTGTCGTCCAAGTACTGAAATACGAGCCTAAAGTGCAGCCTGGCCTGCGATTTTAACACCTTCGTTACTTCCGCGAACACGTGCGGGACTGTAGACAGGTCGAACGGAAGTATCTGAAACCAGAATTTCTTTCCCCTATCTGGAAGCATAGCGATTTGCGATTCTTCAGGTTTATTGGGAAGTGGAGCTACGCTTCTGACAAATCTACTGACGTCCTCCAACCGCCCTTTTGCAACATTACTTGGACAGCGTCCATCTGAAATGTGGCAGGCTTAATATTAGTTTAGCTCTGATAATTCTATAACCATCTCCTGTTTTCTTGGGGACAAGAAATTCCCGACTGAAAAAGTCCTGTTTCAAGGCTGGCATTTTCTGTATGGCTTTCATGTCTAGTAATTCTTGCACCATGTCTTGCAGAGCCCGATTCTGCTCGGAGCACTGGCTGTAGGAGGTTGTTATGTGTTTCGGAGTTTTAAATAAAGGGACCAGTGAGGCATCTTCCTCAGCTGTCCCTCTTGAATGGAAGAAGACAGCAACGTCGGAGCCATTTGACTACTCGACGTGGCAACATTTCCACCCAGTCTTTGTAAAAATAGCCTAGCCTTCCTCCTATGGTTCGTGCAAACTTGTCTTGCTTAGAGGAGTGGTGACTGGTGGCCTCTGTCTCTTGGCCTATGGGGAGTACTATCGCGGCTGAGATGCAGTCGTCTCCCCGTCTGTGTTGCACCTTAAATCGGCCCTTACTAGAAGCAGCTCTTAAAAGGGGCGTCTGGGTCATAACATCAGCGCCAGTTCCTGGCATAGAGTTCACTAAACCCTCTCGACATCTAGACAATTCAAACTGGTTTAAGATACTAGTGTGTCTTAATTCACGAGCTCCTTTGACCGACTACAAGCAATGCAGCAAGAATGCCCCTCTTCGTCATTATATCATCGATGTTAGTTGATTTTCGCTATCTTAGCCGTATTTCGAGTGGCCACTTATAAACATTCCAGGAGTTTTAGTACCACTGGGTTGGACATCCTCTTCTGGGTTCGCTCCTCCTCCGATGCCTTTACCGTGTAATCCTGTACTGTAGTAATTCTGTCGAGCCAACCCCAACAAAACTTTCGTGGCTTTTTCCACCAAGGGAACATCTGAGTTTGCCTTCACCCTGGGCACCCACACCGTTTTTTTGAGGGTTGTTCTAGAGGCTCAATCGGTATAACGTTATCAACGGATCTATGCGTTGCCGATCCGACTCCTAACTGTATGGATGACCTTGCCCCTATCCATTTCCTCTGCTGCCACCGCACTTTTCCTGCTCTCATCCTTGTATGCGTAAGGAATGCCCACTTCTACACCCGCCGGACGTGGGATTTCCTTTATTACACCTCTAAATGGAATGTCTTCCGGTAAAATCCGGGTTGTATCTGACGTCGGCTGGGGCAGAGCCATATGCTACGACGGCATGGTGGGGCTTCTCCAGTAATACTAACTTTTAGGTTTTCGAAGCCTTTCTAAATGCCGAATCAGTTAGTTAAGTGCCTCCACTTCTCTTTCATCATCCAAGCCCATCTCCTCTCCTCCTAACACTGGCTGCGATAACTCTTTAACATCGTCCGTTTCCTGGTCCTCCTCAACCACTACGAAGGCTTTGCCCATGTCTCTGGGGGTGACTAGGAGGGGGGAATAGTTCGAGATTTTGTGTCCGTGTCTCTCAGTTACAGCGCCTCAATGTATCTGAACAGAGGAGGCCTACTGATTCTTCATTGATGGCTTGACTATCCTTTAGTTGTGCCCCTGTTGACATCGCTGCCGAGAGTGGGGCTTTACAGAATGATACATAATTGTAGAGAAACCAGCTGGACCTGTGCCTGATTCTATAGTGCTCTCTTTGGTGAAACCTCTCTGGCCCAAGTGAGTTCAGGAACCATCCTCTTGTTTGGTTTAGCTATGGTACTTAAAGAGGGTGGTCGTTTTTGGGGAAGGGTAATGCCTAGCTTCCCCTCTTGGACCACTATTATTGGAGCTTTTAACCGTTGCAATCTCACTCTTAGCTGTGATACTCCTCTTGGAGGGACGGCGACGAGAGCCAAGCGTCTCTCAGTGCCTCTCTGTTTTCGGTGTCTTATTCCGCCACTGTCTATCAAGACACCGAGCAATTAAGATTGGACTACTTGCGACTCGGTCTATGAGCTCAGTCTGTTGGTTATCCTCAGACACTGGAGCCGGTGAAGACTCGCGAGAGGGGTAGACGGCTGGGAATTTGATAGAGCCTTCTGACGTTTGTTGATTCAGAATCTACTCTCTCTCCTATCCACACCTAGCCAGAAGGAGGAGGCACAACTCCAGGAGGGATAGCAGGCAAGAGCGACAACCCACGTGGGTAGAGCCACAAGGGAAGAGCCACATCCTGCCAACGTGGTGGTAGATTCACTTGGCTCAAATTGCCCACAAGGCAGTGGATGCAGCGATAACCCCGTGAATCAAGCTGCAAACGTATAAGCCAAATCGACGCTCTGCTAATTCAGACACAGCATCACTGGCAAGCCAAAGGCGCTGAGGTTACGGGGGCGGTGTAGAGCAAAGGCAACGAGAGACTTTATCAAAGCCACCGGCTCTCTTCAACACCCCAATCTGACACCATTATCCAACAGGTCATCAGACAGACACAGTTTCTAGTAGCTAGGAGTACCTAGGAAAATATGAATCTGCTGACCGGTGAAGAAAAACTGGCAAACTCGCACAAATGGTTTTCAGGCGAGAAACACACTTGTCACTTAGCCACTGGTTGTTTCTCAGCCAGGAATCCATGTGTGTTTGGAGTTTCCCTGTTCCAAGAACACTGTGACTTTCTAAGGCTTTATTTTCTCCCACGTTAACTAAAGCAGCAGAGTCTTTTTAGATTCTACGATACGATTCTCCTGGTGAACGAATTTTTTCAAAATACCAAAGGATAATATTTTTTTAGAAAAAAAATATATATAAAGATCTTCGGCAGAGTAAATTTTCTTTTTAAAAATGGCATCTGTATTAATCTGGAATCTGCATTAATCTGGATAAAATTTCAAGTCGAAATTATTTTTCTCCCCGAACATTGTTATGTTAAAAACGAGTGTGTTCGATAATGAACTCAGAACACCAGCAGTTCATTATTTTCAACACGTCATTTTACAATGACTTGAATTAGATTTCGGACATATCATAATGTACTGCTACGTCCAGGTTAAATTCCCTGGTAAAGTCCCTTTGGGTAAAGTCCCTCGGGTACTGCCCTGTATGCATTTATTCGCACTGATTAAACCACACAAGTCTTCTGAGTTTGGTTTGATTGTGACCATATGATTCTTGGATCTGCATAGAGTATTTGAAGATGCAAGCACAATTCAACTCCTTGCTTAACTACGTATTCGGCGTATTGTTGCGGATAGGAATTTGGGACTTGTAGCCTATCTCTTATTTAATTAATGCATATATTCAGTATCATTGTCAGCCACTTCAATATTTTCGTACAATTATATTTTTTGATGCAAGCACGATTTTGCATCCCACTTTATCCAGTGAAGAGTCGCGCTTTAATTTTGTTAAAAATAGTAAGGTGTATATTGCCTTGTTTACACAAAGGTGAGTCGGTTGGGGTCTGTGATATCTGCGATTACTTGTGCTACATTCGGTCACATTTGTTTAAGATTTTGGATGAGGAGCAAATTTATTTTTTCTTCCCGGCCTTAACATTCAGAATAACATATATATTTGGGCCTGGTGCTACTGATCATTCATCCATTCAATGAGTCTTTTATTGTTCATTCAGGCAATTGGAACGATAGAAGAATACGAAACGGTCAACAAATTAGAAGGAGTGCGACCTGCAAAAACAGCCAAGCAAAGAGAACTCCTTGAAAGACCCTGGCCCCTAGAGACTCCAAAATCAAGCAAAAGTGAACGTTCAAGAGTTGAAAAGCCAAGAGTAATGCATAAAGGATTCACCAGCTACAAACAGTACTTTTAAATAAATACATACATTCGGTTTTTTTTCTTGGTGCTTGCAATCTTGCGCTAAAAAGTATACTGCATTACAAATCGGCCAGTCTTGACTGACATTTCATAGCATGGTATAAACTGAAAAAGTTCAAACTGAAATTTGAGCACCATTTCAAACAGTAAAAATTGGGCTTAAATTGTGTAAAAAGTTAGTTTAACCAGTTTAAAAGTTAATTATGAAGAAAAGGTAGATGGCAAAACTTGTCTAGAAGTTCTTACATTTTACGTCTTAGTTTTGGTTTATTTTCAAAGTGACCTGTCAGTGCTACCATTTCCAGTGAGCGATGGCAAGAAGAAGTTGTTTTTATGATTGAGTCGATGTCTATATAACGTTGCTTTTCTGCGTCCAACGTCTATTCAAGCCTGGGCAAAAGACGTTGATTAGACGTTAATTGCGGTTTGCTTGGAACCAAAAGCAATGCCTACACCATATAGCTTATTCAACTTTATTCAACCTTGTGTCGAATTTGGAACGACGTTGAAATGTTTACTGGGAATTTTTGTGTAGAGTAGTAATTTATCTAGTTGTAGATGATAAAAGCAATATAACCTTATTATTTTTTTAGTTAAATTGCGTCCGTCACAAGTCTTTGTCACAAGTTTACTTGAACTTGTAAGAATCTAATAGAAAAGGGGGGACCTATTTCAGGAAAACCAGACCATATTTAAGCTATGTCAATAAGAACCAATGGTTTTGTCGTTACGTGGATCAGGTTGTACAGGGCGGAAGGGGAGAGAGAAAAGGAGAACCACATGGATATATGCATGCAAAATTAAAACCTACGAGTATTAGAGAAAATTGTCTTCCCTGTCATCAAATAAAATGTTTTAATATTATTTAAAACATTATTTACCAATAAGCTAATTTTTCAGAGTTTCACCGCACAGCCGCGAGCTCAGTTGCTACCACAGGTCGTTTCTGTCTCTTCCACTCATTTTTATGTAAAAAGGCTCATGGCATAACTTTGTGTGTGTGCTTGTGTGCGTGTGTGTGTGTGTGCGTGTGTGTATGTGTGTGTGTATGCGTGTGTAAAATGTGTGTGTGTGTGTGTGTAAAACAGCTTAAAGTAAAAGTTATCTGGATTTTAATTTACGTCAATACCGTATCATCATCAATTTCTCAACCAGTATAATCCCAATTTTACCCAGCAGAGAGCTGTGTTACCATTAAAGGTATAAAAGGGGCAACGTATGACATTCATTAGCAACTAAGCATAGAGGAGCTATGGAGAAAATAATTAAGGAATGGTAGGCTACATGGATGTTTCCTCTCCTCCGTGTGAACCACTAAGATCGATGGTGGGAAAAATTCGTCGGTGGGAAAAATAAAACAGAAAACGAATGGTTTCCTGAAGTAAAGGAACCAACCAGAAAGTGTTTCACAGCCATTTGGGGAAGAGTCAAACATTTGGATACCTGTTGCAATGTGACTGGTTAAAAATCTGTGACGTCATGTAGAAACAGGTATGAACGTTAGCATCAGTCATCAGTTGCAACCACGAACGCAGCCATGAACACATTTACAATCAACGATAATTTGCAGGTCGTCCTTGAAGAAAGCAAATTTGAACGCTTTGTGTGTTTTTTACTCGAGTCACAATTGCTATGTGGGATAAACTTGGATTAAATAGTTATCACATGCGCAATGAGGGGTATGAACTCAAGCTCTTTGATGGTAAAGATAACCACGTTTATTGAAAAGCGATATATCAGCTGCCACTGGATTCGAAAACTGGAAATAACAAGTCGCTATTATCACATGCAGTTCTGCAGCTTGAAAGTATTTGTTTTTGTTTAAATTCTTTTAATGTATTAAAATACGTCATTAGAAAAACGTTGGATATCCTTTCTAGTATCTGAGCAGTTAATCTTATTACGTTGTCTTTTCTATATGTAATTTTTTTCAAAAATGGGTTGGAGGAATGTTTAGAATAGACCCACTTCTTCGGTTCCGTGCATGTAGTAGGAGACGACTAATCGAAACTTCTTTCTTTCCAGCTATTCTTGTTATTTCTTATTGTTCCAATACAACATTCATAGCTGAACGGGATGCAAAGCTCTTCTTCTCCTCTTCCCACTTGTTCACAGTGCGTCCTAATATAGCCTTCATAGCTGAACATGATATGCTGTTCCTGAAGGAAACTATCTTTTTTCGTTAGTTTTCAGCTTTGAGCCTTAAATTGCTAACTCTCAGTTGTTTGCCTCGGCAAATACTAAGCTTGTGTATGTTGACAGATACCTTGTTGTTCTTTTCTTTTCTTGATTTGTTAATGGTTTTTTGAAAAAATGAATTCGGCCACTTTGATTTCTTGTTTGCTTAATTGCTGATTGTATAAACGTGGTCTTCAACTGGATGCAGATGAGTTAGAATCGATCAGAACAAACACCTATTATCTTGATTCCGTACTTTGATAGCTGTAAGGACTTGGGTGGTGGAATATAAATTTTGTTAAAATAGAGTTGTTCTCTGCTGTATGCACTTCAATATTAACCACTTCTTCCAAGTTCCATCCCGAACCTTCGCACTCAAATTCCTGGAATTTAGCATGTTTTGTTTGGGGCACTTTCTGATAATGAATATCTTGAGGTCGGAGACTTATTTAGTTTTATTGGTCTGGTAGATGTGTTTTTAATTACGATGGTCTTTGATTTTGTTATTTTACAAGGTTACATTCCATCTGCTGTCAAAAGAGAAGGCACAAAATGGTTTTTATTATTATAATATGTGTATTGCTCATTCTTTTACACATTGTGTTAAAAATATGCCTGATATTACCAGAAAATTGAATGTATATTTGAATGTATTTTATTTACATTTGTTTGAAATAAAAACATACTTTTTTTACTTTTATTAAACAACAAGAAATTGACTAAAGATAATTACAGTGCATTTGAACAAAACTTAATTAACAGCACTCAACTAACGTGAATCATTATGTTCATCATTTAATAATACAATGGTTATAATTATCATAAATCATACATTTTGCAATAAAGTCACTGTCATTGCTTCTAAGTACTTCTAGAATGTCTTCTATACTGCCACCTCATCCGGTTACAAAATATGATGCACATAGTAGCATTCCCATGCATTTGACAACGGTTGTTGCAATTCATCACAAAGTTCTTTCCTGAAAACCGAACTAAGCATTTATCTGTGGGTGCTACACCACATGAATCAAAATATTTGTAATACATAGCACAAGCACCAGTTAGACATATTGGTAACTTAGCAATAGCTTTGAAAGATAGCTTTAGTAAACAGTCATGGTTTAAAATAGCTCTTGCCTGTCTCATATTCATTTTCGTAGTCAAACTTAATATTCTGACTGCCCTAATTTTAACAATTTTGTCAAAACTGGGGATATATTTTAAATCAAATTTATGACACAACTCTTCAGAAAATTCCTTTTTGAGCCTTGAATTGCCATTTTTTATAATACCATAGTGGTCACTGTTATCATAGTCTAGTGTTAAGTAAATATGAAACGAGAAGTCTTCACGCGTAATTATATACATCTTGCCTCCATCCCGACATCAAATCCTCGGAGCAATGTTTCATAGCATTATAAATATGCCTTTCCTACCATATTCGACTGAGGAGTTTTGGTAGCTACAGGTTCACGATCTGTGTACAGTTGAATAAAGTTAATGTCATTATGTAGAAAATTGTATGGGTTACCTGTTACAGAAAAAGCTGCACTTTCCACACAAGCTATCAAAATTATTTTAGTAATTCCCCAAGAAATATGATTTTAACGAAGATGTGTAACCCTGCAGGAAAAGCAATTATTTTAGGTGACTTACGTGTAATTGGGGCATTTAGCAGGCATTTTCAACAGCACATCGGCATGACATAATTGCACAACGGGACTTGCTTGGACTTTTCGTATCTTCTCTCCTATAATGTGCGTTCTCCTCTGGATTGGCTTTCTTCACATGTGAAGACTATATTTGTGTTTGTTCGCTGTAACTTGAGATTTTCTTCCAAGTTACGAATGAGGTTTGATATAATGCTTGTGTACCCAAGGGTATTGTTGCTATGTGAAATAATCGACTATCGAATGGCAGTTTGAAATTAGGGAGGACTAAGAATGCTGTTACTCCAGAGGGGTTTGGAACTTCAGAATTTGGTATTTCAGCAAGTGTTTGATGAGTAACTCGATCCGGTAGACCCTCTTTAATCTTTCTCAAAAGCGCTCTGACAGTTTTCGATCTCGAGGTTAAAATTCATCACTTTAAAAATCCCTATAGGGCTTTCTCAGCTGGTAGTGCTGCAAATATTCTTCACGATTGTAGCGTTCACCGGGGACTTGCTTGGACTTTTCGTTATCTCGTTCTCTTTTGGATTGGCTTTCTTCACATGTGAAAAATCTATTTGTCCTTTCGTGTCTTTGTAAATGAGGTGCAGAGTAGTTTGTTCTAAACTCGAACCGGCTGATGAAGCACAGAAAACGGCAAAATTTGCTGAAGTAGTCTAAAACGCTAAATTTTTGGATCCGGCTCTGTTAGTCAAAAAACATCACGAAACTGTAGTGATAAAACTAAGAGCCATCATGACACAGCAAGAGAACGGGGGAAAATGACAAACCACGCTTGACACGCCCATGGAACTCCGTTAAGACGATCGAATACCATATGTGCAGATTCGTACGACCGTTATTTATACTAATAGCGCTAATTTCCGTTGTCGTTACTGCAACCAAATTGGGCATTTCACCAGGTAATACCTAAAAAAGAACAAGATGAAAGAAGAACCAGAGGAAGAACCTACGACAAAGACCGAGGGAAAAATAATTTGTGAAAATACTTATTGCCTGCAGATATGGGAAAACCAAGATACCCAGTTGTTAATCACAAAGCGATGGGGCCAATAATTACGGGAAAGTAACTTTGAATTGATTGATGGAAGTCGAGGTTGTAGTCGAAACAACGTCTTTATGCCAACGTTGTGTTGATGTCAGGAAACGATGTTTCATGGACGCCAAAGCTACGATATTTAGATCTCGGGACAATAATAACCGAGAATCGCCCTCATGACAGCGACAGTCATTACTATGATTACCACCATCGGAGTACCCCATCCTTGGGTCCTGCTGTACGGCAGGATATGTGTGAAGTCGTTTTCATTGAACATTTTCAGAACCGTGTGGTGGGAAATTCTATTTACGATTTATGATTAACAATTTATAAATGTTGTAACTTTGTTGCTATTTTTAACTGAATGTTAAAAGTCGATCCCATTTTTTACATGCTAAACTTTATATGTGTAACAAAAGAGAGATGAATCTAAACGTCTTTTGCCTGTAAGGTTATGCGTTGTCCATTGCTGGTCCAATGACAGTAGAGTAATTTGTAACTGGTAACACCATCTTGAAACAAACCATGGTATTGATACTTTTCATCATGTAGAAAGTAGTGGTACATCACTCCTTTCATGTTCTTTGTGGTTTACCTTTCTTTCATATTTAGTCGTGTGAATTTAATGTTTGTTAAGAAGTGTTTTCATCCAGCTGTTGATATATTGACTGCTATTGTCAGAACGCAGCACGCTGTGTTCTTTGAACTGGTGTCTTGAATGACAGCACCATTTTGTTTATTTATGTTTTGAGAAAACATAAATCCTAACGAGCAAAACTTTTGCTTCGTCATTGTGTGAAGGCTGATATCTGCCACATCCACACCCCAAAGAACACAAATGCCTAGTGTGA
The DNA here is from genome assembly GCA_949752745.1 of Protula sp. h YS-2021. NCBI lineage: Eukaryota > Metazoa > Annelida > Polychaeta > Sabellida > Serpulidae > Protula > Protula sp. h YS-2021. The sequence continues at coordinate 41,812,198 of OX457026.1, read as the reverse complement.
CAATACTGTGTCACCGTTTGCAACAGCCTATAACCATATTGACCTTGTAATAAATTATTGATTCTTTGTTTATAAATTGACCTCTTGTTTCAAAATTTGACACATGATCCTGGGTGAGATGAATATGATAATGATGATGATTATGATAATGGTGATGATGATGGTGGTGCTAGTATTAAAATTTAGAACCGAATATAAGTTAGCCTGAGCCGCCCAAAGTTATACTGGCCGCAAAACATGCTGGTATACCCTACAGAGTCTAGTGGCTGTCTGGAAATTCCTTGTAGAGATGTCTACTTATCATTCTAGTTTTCATGTGTGCATAATGAAAAAGAATGAGTAAGCTATATTTAGTGGAGCCACTGATTATAAGGCGCCCTTCAAGTTATGGTTGTTAAAATCACGACACTGATCTTAAAGTACATTGCTCAGTTCACTTTATTTACAAATAAACTGACAAAGGAAGACCAATACCGCGTTTGGGTTGGACACTTATGTGAAACTGCACTCGCTACTCGCTGTTGGTTTTTCGGACTGTGATATGAAATTGCGTTGCGCATTCCAGATATTGATGTGGACGTAAACTTGGTGTTTCGCCGATGTGGGGCAAAGGGCAAATGTGTAATCTTCGTTGAGAAAATGTTGCAAATGGAAGTCGAAATATAGTCGAGAGAGCAACGCCTGTTTAGACGTCTGGAAAATATTAGTTTAGAGTCGTCTTCCGGACAGTCCCAATCACACGGTATCGTAGTCAATGCTTCTCAAAAGTAGCCCCATCATTTGAAAAGCACATTTTCAAGCATATTCTGCGACAGTATGTGGTATAAACTTTCCTGTCACTCACAGTTCCTTTATGGTCTGGTTCCAATGCGACTTATCATTGCTTTCATTTCCTATGAGTGAAAATATTATGATGTTGTTGTTTTGGTTGTGCTACGACGTCAAAACACCGTCGCACCAAAAATATTAATTAGACGTTGGCCAAATCAGGTTTTGGTTGCAACCACAAGCAATGTCTCAGCTAGGCTGCTTATCAAACTGCCATTCAACATTGTGTCAAAGAATCTGATTAGACGTTGATCTGTGTATGCGACCGATCACAACTAAATGACATCAAGGTTTAATGTTTTGGCTTCGTCGGGTCGGCGCAGCAACCTCAAATCAACGTTGGCTAAACTTTGATGATTGTTAAGTAGTTGCCCCGGTAAACATAAGACGTTCGGTAGACCTCGGATTGATGTCGTGAACGCTGGATATTGCCAGATTTTATAACATTATTGAAGTTGAAACAACGTTGTTTTTCTAACGTTAGATAGATTTCGAGGAATGACTTTGGACAGACGTCGGGGGAGCAACATCAGATAGACAGTTGCCTAAAAATATCAACCGTACTGTGGTAATCATACACGTAAGGTAGCATGGATACCTCTCCATCAAACTAATCCCTTAATTATGTCATTCAGTAACGCAATATATGTATAAAGAGAATATAAAGAAATTTTCCAAAAAAGCATAGGTTACATGATCTAAGACCTTAACAGTCTAGGTCAAAGTTCAGATCGTGGAGCTACTCTTAATGTAACAAAAACTTGGGAACCCCGAAAATGAGCGCAGAATTGGTATCTTTTTAATGGTTTCCGAGATAACACACGTCACGCGACCTGTTAACATGAAAATCTAGGTCAAAGTCCAAATCACGAGGACACCGTTAATGTAACGTAACAGCGTGATGGAGTCCAAAAATGCAGTCAAAATAACTCTATAGCTTTTACCGAGATATCACTGGTCGTGGCTTTAGGTGACTTTCGATCTTCAGAATCTAGTTCAAAGCTCAGATCACGAAGCTAACCCTTATGTAACCTCGCAGAGGGGGAGAAGTCCGAAAATGACGTCAAAATCGCTCTAACAGTTACCGGGAGAACCTGGGTCATGTGATTTTACGTCGTCACGGTCCAGTAAACAGAGATAACGGAAATGAGCTCAAATCGCCAATGGTTTGTGAGACAACTCTAATTTTTTTATATGTCACCTTGGCCCATGGTCAATTTCAATGTCAAAATTTTACGTTCCTGTATCTTACATGACCCGAAAACTTTAAAAACTGAGCTCTCAGCGCTTTCGAGATAATAGATTTTCCTAAAACCGATTTTTCGAAAATTTGAAAAAAATCAACCAGTTTTCAGAGATTTTTCCAGTTCCCATTACCCTCCATACGAAGAACAAGGTTCATTTATCTATCCCAAGCAGTCTGGAGAAATTTTTGGGCTGGAAAATAATAATAAAAACCTAACAGAGAAGAAGAAGAGGTAAAGCAACCAAGTATGAGATTTTCGATTTCATGTTGTGAAATATTTATTCCCGCCTCAGATCTAAGCATATTCCAAAAATTCAAAAATTAAGGTATCGTTACGAAAAGCCACATACCAACCAATGTAAGAAATATGTCTTTGACGTTGAGACATTGCAGGAGTGGCTTCAGCTGAGCAGAGGGCAGTAAAAATCGGTTCACACCTTTGCCATGGAGTATTGTTTTTATTATATACCTTTAATGGCAATTTTTATGCTCGTTTTTTGGTACAATTTAGAGCACTCAAATGCGTCAGTTATGCTCAAATGGGGCTACAATGTTTGAGTGATGCGGTGGTTTCAAACTTTGGCATTTCTCACCCTCCACTTCCTTCATTTTTGCTTTACATTTCCATATTCCTATATTATATTATATGCATAAAAAACTAAGAGATATCAAAAGTAAATTAACGATATTTCTCATGTTACCTTGTTCATCATGTAAAACGCTCAGAGAATGAATAATTGCCCAATGAATATTTGAAGAGGGACTTTCCTCCTAAGCATCAGAATGAGAGGTGGTCCACAATCGACATGCCATGAGCCAATATTTCAGGAATAAGGAATAAAGGCAAAAGGAGTAAGAAATTTACTTTAAAAATCATACCTAACATCTCGTCCTCAGGTTGATTTGATTATTTCGTATTGCTTTGATTTATTGTTTTTTTATGCAGCATTTTTTTTTTCATTTATATATTTTTTTACTACAAAACTTCTGCAAAGTCCCGTTTAATTCTCATTTAAAATACTGTAAACATAAAAGACTTTCAAAAGGACAGGGAATATAAGTAGTGTAGAAATGGGGGGTTCTGCGTCAGGAAGTGACGTCATACTGTCTGGACCGGAAGTGACGTCATGTCTGAAAGTGACGTCATCATGTTTGGACCGGAAGTGACGTCATAGTGTCTGTTTGTTTCTATCTGCTTCAGTTTTTGGATGGAGCGCGCGCGCGTGTTGGGATGACGTCATGATGAAGGGTAAACGTCACAGCAGAGTGTGCGTAAACGAAACGTCATTTTGTTTTCGTAATTTGAAATAACGGACTTCCGTTGAAGTGTGGAACTTATATTTGTAACATGTTGCCATTTTAACTGTGTAAAAAGTGAAAAAGTGGGATAACTTTCGTTATAGTTGACCGATTTACATGAAAATTTCACTGTTTGATTCAGTTTTATATATAGTTTTGTTATAAAGTGGTCACAGGCTATTTACACCGGTGGCTATATGCATTTTTGTAACATGCCACCATTTTAACTTTGTAAAAAGTGAAAAATTGAGATAACCGCCCGTTATACTTGGTCGATTTACATGAAAATTTCACTGTTTGATTCAGTTTTATATCTAGTTTTACCATTAAGTGGTTATAGGCTATTTTCGCAGCTGACTGTATGCATTTTTGTAACATGCCGCCATTTTAACTTTGTAAAAAGTGAAAATTTTGGATAACTTTCGCTATACTTGGTCGATTTACATGAAAATTTCACTGTTTGATTCAGTTTTATATCTAGTTTTGTTATAAAGTGGTCACAGGCTATTTACGCAGCTGGCTGTTTGCATTTTTGTAGCATGCCGCCATTTTATCTTTGTAAAAAGTGAAAAAATGAGATAACTTCCGTTATACTTGGTCGATTTACATGAAAATTTCACTGTTTGATTCAGTTTTATGTAACGTTTTAAAATTAAGTGGTTATAGGCTATTTACACCGATGGCTGTATGCATAACGTGACATGCCGCCATTTTAACTTTGTAAAAAGTGGAAAAAAATGAGATAACTTTCGCTATAGTTGGTAGATTTGCATGAAACTTTCACTGTTTGGTTCAGTTTTATATCTAGTTTTTGTTATAATGTAGTCATGGGCTATTTGCGCAGCTGGCTGTATGCATAATTTGACATTCGCCATTTTAACTTTTTGAAAAGTGGAAAAGTGTAATAACTTTCGTTATGGTTAACCGATTTGAATGAAAATTTCACCATTGAATTCAGTTTGATGTCTTAGTTTACAGTAGTTTGCATAGGTGGGTTGTTGGAATGGCGCGCGCCCACCACTCAAACATGTGTTTGAATTATTTTTACGTCAAACTATTGTTCAACAAGTTGTTTAGCAATTGTACAACAATTGTTCAACAAGCTGTTGTTCAACATGTTCAACAAGATGAACATGTTCAACATGTTCAACAACATGTTCAACAACATGCTCAACATGTTCAACATGTTGTTGCACAAGTTGAACATGTTCAACATGTTCAACATGTTGAATATGTTCATCTTGTTCAACAACATGCTGTTTAACAATTTGTTCAACAAGTTGTAGTTCAAGCAAAGAAAAAACAAGACATATGTTCAATAGGTTTATTAATACATTTAAATACACTTAAATACACTTAAATACACTTAAATACACTTAAACACACTTAAATACACTTAAATATATACAGCTTAAATCTATAACAATATTATACCATTTATTGATTTACAAAGTCTTTATTATAATGTTTAGTCAAATAAGTCTATTTTTCTTCATCTGCTTCACTCTGTTCACTGGCATCCATATCACTTTCTTCGTCACTGCTTTCATCTTCCTCCTCCTCATCTAGAAGCTCTTCAAAGAATGCATCGTTTCTTCTTATAGCCGCCTTTAGTGCCTTTGAATACTCGTAATGTTTTTCATCAACAAAGTAATTGAAGTCTTCTAAAATGGTTTCATAATGTTCGTGTTGTTGTAGACGTTGGGCATATAGTCTCATAAACAGTTGTTTAAATCGACGCTTATAAATGGGTCGAAAGTCATCACTTGCTATTTCACGCGCATCTTCAAGCCCTTGTTCTTCATATTCTGAAACCTTTTCTTGAAATTTCTTATCATGTTCATCGTAGACTTCTTGAACCATATCATACCAAACAGAGTCTGTTTCTGACTCACTTTTAGAGTCTGTTTCTGACTCACTTTCAGAGCTGCCGTCATCATCACCCTCAACACAATGTGCCATATGTTTGAACAAAGCTTCTTGACTGTTGTATAACGCACCACATTCTGTACAAGCATGTGCATTGTTTTCAGTCATGTTGACGCTTTGACTTTCCATAGAAGACTCATCTAAAGTTTCAGTGATAGGTGGTTTTACAGGGTTTTCCATATCTATCTCCAATTCTTCTTCTTCTGAAGTGTGAGCATTCTTTAAGTGCCTTTTAAGACTTTGTGGCCAATTGTAAGATTTCAAACAAATGTTGCATTTATACATCCTTTCGGTTCAACATGCACTTTTCAAATGATGAAAAAGCCTTTAAATATAGCCTTATATACAACTTGTTGAACAACATGTTGAACATGTTCAACTTGTTGAACAACATGTTGAAGAACATGTTGAAGAACATGTTCAACAAGTTCAACATGTTCATCATGTTGTTGAACATGTTGTCTACGCCTAGGGTTAGGGTTATGCCGCTTAGGGGAGTCTAACGTCATGACGTCTTTATGACGTTATCATGACATCATTATGACGTCATCACGTCATCATTATAACGTCATAATAACGTCATTCGAACAGGCGCGCGCTTTACCAAAAAAAAACTGACTCAGCAGAATTTGTTTCTGTTTGATAGGTATGAAATGCATGTCTCACTCTTCCTTTTATGTTACTTCGATGTAATCAAAATATGGTGTGTAACTTGCTCAAAAATGCCAAACTAAAATTGCTAAAATTGCTGACTCAGCAATTTTACCAATTATGGCATATTTGAGCAAGTTGCAATAAATGTTATAATATTGTTATAGATTTAAGCTGTATATATTTAAGTGTATTTAAGTGTATTTAAATGTATTAAAAAACCTATTGAACATATGTCTTGTTTTTTCTTTGCTTGAACTACAACTTGTTGAACAAATTGTTAAACAGCATGTTGTTGAACAAGATGAACATATTCAACATGTTGAACATGTTGAACATGTTCAACTTGTGCAACAACATGTTGAACATGTTGAGCATGTTGTTGAACATGTTGAACATGTTGTTGAACATGTTGTTGAACATGTTGAACATGTTCATCTTGTTGAACATGTTGAACAACAGCTTGTTGAACAATTGTTGTACAATTGCTAAACAACTTGTTGAACAATAGTTTGACGTAAAAATAATTCAAACACATGTTTGAGTGGTGGGCGCGCGCCATTCCAACAACCCACCTATGCAAACTACTGTAAACTAAGACATCAAACTGAATTCAATGGTGAAATTTTCATTCAAATCGGTTAACCATAACGAAAGTTATTACACTTTTCCACTTTTCAAAAAGTTAAAATGGCGAATGTCAAATTATGCATACAGCCAGCTGCGCAAATAGCCCATGACTACATTATAATAAAAACTAGATATAAAACTGAACCAAACAGTGAAAGTTTCATGCAAATCGACCAACTATAGCGAAAGTTATCTCATTTTTTTCCACTTTTTACAAAGTTAAAATGGCGGCATGTCACGTTATGCATACAGCCATCGGTGTAAATAGCCTATAACCACTTAATTTTAAAACGTTACATAAAACTGAATCAAACAGTGAAATTTTCATGTAAATCGACCAAGTATAACGGAAGTTATCTCAATTTTTCACTTTTTACAAAGTTAAAATGGCGGCATGCTACAAAAATGCAAACAGCCAGCTGCGTAAATAGCCTGTGACCACTTTATAACAAAACTAGATATAAAACTGAATCAAACAGTGAAATTTTCATGTAAATCGACCAAGTATAACGGAAGTTATGCCAATTTTTTACTTTTTACAAAGTTAAAATGGCGACATGTTACAAAAATGCATACAGCCACCGGTGTAAATAGCCTGTGACCACTTACTGTTAAAAATTTACATAAAACTGAATCAAACAGTGAAATTTTCATGTAAATCGACCAAGTATAACGGACGTTATCTCAATTTTTCACTTTTTACAAAGTTAAAATGGTGGCATGTTACAAAAATGCATATAGCCACCGGTGTAAATAGCCTGTGACCACTTTATAACAAAACTATATATAAAACTGAATCAAACAGTGAAATTTTCATGTAAATCGGTCAACTATAACGAAAGTTATCCCACTTTTTCACTTTTTACACAGTTAAAATGGCAACATGTTACAAATATAAGTTCCACACTTCAACGGAAGTCCGTTATTTCAAATTACGAAAACAAAATGACGTTTCGTTTACGCACACTCTGCTGTGACGTTTACCCTTCATCATGACGTCATCCCAACACGCGCGCGCGCTCCATCCAAAAACTGAAGCAGATAGAAACAAACAGACACTATGACGTCACTTCCGGTCCAGACATGATGACGTCACTTTCAGACATGACGTCACTTCCGGTCCAGACAGTATGACGTCACTTCCTGACGCAGAACCCCCATTTCTACACTACTAATATAAATGCGTTTATGGATGTACATGACAAGAGGATGGCACCATATGTACGAATGCCCATTGGGCATGTAGCGTGTTGTGTCAATCCGAGGCCAAGGCAAATTTCTGTTGTGTTTTCAATCAATTATGAAAAAAGCCATATTTCATAACAGCGTGGAGTACCCCCCCCCTCCCGCCCCCCTCACCCGTAATGGGCGGCTGGATGGGGGACCAAAAGTCGATCCACAATTTTAGTTGGGAAGGGGGTGAGCAAGACCGGGAGGTGTTAAGCAGGCAAACTGTTTGTTTTAAACTCAAAGTTAAAAAGTTTTTTTTGCGTATTATTGTTGTTTTTTATTTCATTTCATTTTGCTTGTTTGCTTGTTTCTGCTTTTTCTATTAGAGTAGGAATCACGACTCTGAACTCTCTGTGAAATCAACTTTGAATGCATCATTGCCAGCCGCGGTAGCCATCCCTCTCCCTATTCATTCCCACCTGAAAAAGTTCATCCGCCTTGACATCGCGCCGGTAAAGTTCGCAATGTCGCCGGGAGGGGGGAAGGACAGAGAGAGAGAGAGAGAGAGAGAGAGAGAGAGAGAGAGAGAGAGAGAGAGAGAGAGAGAGAGAGAGAGAGAGAGAGAGAGAGAGAGAGAGAGAGAGAGAGAGAGAGAGAGAGAGAGGGGGGGGGGTAGGCAAGGGCAAAACCTCACACTCATGGAAACCACACATTTCCTTCTTCACACTGGTGCATTGTGATGCATAGCAGCAGCAGATAAAGTGTAATGTAAAGCTTCAAAGTAATTAATTGCAATAAAGAAATAACTGGTGCAAATGTTTTTATTATTTTATTGAAGTTCATCAGTGTTCGGATAAATTTAGTTTTCAAAATTCAACCAAACAGAACCAGCTCAAAATGACCATACAACTTTTAAAAAGTTTATTTAAGTATTTAGCATCATGACTGATGGCTCAGGAAGGATTGTCGTTCCTCACACGCCTGTACAGTCACAGCAGTGTAACCACACCGCGCAAAAAGCTTCTTAAAACCAGGCTCTCTGGTGATGAATAGTTTACCTGAAATCATAATTTCCAGCCATGTTGTTAGGAAAGTAGCTTTCCATTACCAAACTGCATGTGCTCTTTAATGCCTAAAAGTTTTTATGACAAGTGGGGAAGCCTCTTTATACGTACTCAAATATTGCACACAGCTTCTACGAAACCACCAAAATCACTATAGGATTACAGATATTAGCCTTCAGTTCTGTGGATTTAGAATTTTACACATAGTTGACGTCACAAGGTTCATTTTCAAAAGCACCAAGATGAAAGGAAAACCTTAACAATACTGCACGCTTTCGGAGCCCTGCTTTTAGCGATTTACAAAGAAGTTACAACAAAAGGGTGTGTAAGATGATGGCGTCTACCTGAGACAGATGCCCCGGCACTGGTAGAGGTTCATGCCTCCGGCCACGCAGCTGTTCATGCACTCGCCGGGCAGGCGCTTGCTCACCCGGGGTAGCAGCCACTCTCTACGCTCTTCTTTAATGTTCTCGTTCATATATTCCGTTTTTTCAGGCAACGTTGATTCATAATAATCATATGTAGGAAACGTTTTTGGTGTTAATTTACGAACTTCATTTTGCTTCTGAATATATCTGCAAAAAGATTTAATGCTGATTTTACTCTCTGACTCACAACCTGTCCGAAGGTTGTTTTCCCCACCGTACGTACTGGTAAATCAAAATATTTATCTGTTTATATATATATATATATATATATATATATATATATATATATATATATATATATATATATATATATATATATATATATATATATATATATATATATATATATATCAATGTGTGTGTGCTACCGGCAAACTGTCAAATCAGGTAGTTTTTTCCTGAAAATTCTAGTCAGTCGGTAACCTGTCAGGTTCGGTCATGCGAATTGCCTTAAAATTTCAGCCGCTTTGCAAACTGCCTGGTTTTATTAACACAAAATATTTCGTTTCTTCTAGTTTCGATCTTTTATTGTGAAATAAACTATTCTTGCTTTACTTGACCTTAATAACAATGAAATGCACCATTTAGCAGGAGAGTAATTTGACTGTCAACTTACACAACAATGTGATGTTTTCGAAATGGCGACCGTAATTACTTATTAACATTTGGAAAACAAAACCTGGCTCTTTGTAATTAAAAGTAAATTAACAACTTTAAACTAATAAAATTACATTGCATTTCATCATTTCATAACATGGGTTGCAAAATGAATAAACTATACTTCGAAATTTAATTGCAAATTTGGTATCATAATCATCAGAAGATAGCGTAACAGAAATCAATTAAATTTACATCTTTATAATATTTCAAAAAGAAGTGAAATTAAAAGACATGGATCTTCTAATTCATTCCTTAAAAATTTTCATAGTAATAGTTGCTTTAATTAAAGCCAATAAAAACCAGAAATTATAAGCTCACATCTCTATATAAAAGAAACAAAAACACAAACTGTTCACAAGTAAAACTCGCCATTTATACGAATGCACTGAGATTAACGCTGATTAATTCCTTTGAATTTGACTGAAATGAGTTTTCAAACAAATTTTTAATTGCAGTCTGCAGTAAAAGAATGTTAGATTGCAACCTTCGAGAAAAATGGTCAACTCGAGTTCGATAATGCACCACAGCACACAGAATCCATTCCTAAACCCGAAGTAACAAGACAATATCCATAAAAAGCACGTGCATATGCTCTTCAATTTTCAGTGATATTGATCAATTAATAAAGCCATTCGAAAATGCAGCGCAAAGCTAAAAAAAGTACCAAAAGTTCGTAATACTTCTATCACGGCTTATAGTTTTTAAGGTTTGATAAGCGAAGAGCCCCCATTTCGAATCAGGCTGGCTGCAGCTTATACGAATATATGAAATAAATGTTCGTTAAACCTTCAACCCTGCTTCCCCTTGAAAAAGAAATTATATGGCCAGAATGATGATTCTGATAACGGATCGAAAATTAGCTTGGATTCGTGACTGAGAAAACACGCCAAAGACGATGGGAAAGTCACCAACCGTGTTTTAAAAAAGAAAAAAGGCCTTTGTAATCGAGAAAGGTGAGAAAATTATAGAATCAAAGATACCCCGCTTGCGGGCCGTCGGCTTGCTGATGGCCGAAGTATCTCTAGCCTATGGTGCTGGGCAATTGGAATGGCTAGATTGATTATTTATCGTAACAGTCGAAATCGAATCAGGCCCAATCAACCGCGCGTTACTACCCCGAGGCAGGATTGCACAATTTCACTATTGCACTTACAAGACGGTTCGAACTGTCTCGTCCATTGCTGCGATCATTCGTGCACAGAATTCAATATCCAGGGCCAGGGCGGTTTTATGATGTGCACGAAATAGTGGTATCCGACTTCCCCAGCCATATGCTGGATAAAGATATTACAGGACAGTAGACCACTCGTGAAGACTGCTGACCGGAACAGGGTCGTATTAGCTATTTGTTGTTCAGAATTGACTGCCGAAGAGTTATGCGCCGCAGGGGTGAACGATATTACCATTCGTGTGTATCTCAAGTGGAAGGTTTGGAGGCAGCAGTAACATGGTTTAGGAACAATCAAGTTTGTTTGCAAGTCTCTCTTGCTCGTTATCGGCGGTAATTTAACTGCACACTGGTACATCGACTGAAACGAGATCCTGCCATTTTGAAATGCTAACCGATGTGTAGCATTTACGCACGATAACGCGCGATCATATGTTGCTCATCAGTTTCAGAATCTTTGGTGAAGACATCGTACTCTCCAGAATCTGATCGAAAATTTATGGGATATACTCGACAGAAAGGCTGATTTTGAAAAAAAAAAAACGTATCAGAACGACAATCCCATGAAATTGAAACAATTTTGTAAACATCTTTTTGACACATCGCGTGTTGTTTGGTGTTTTTATTGTCCCCAAGTAAATTTTATTTAAAACACATTAGTTCAACCCATCTTACCTACAGAGCCGTTGACATCGCGCTGTCATCATATCGGGGTTGTTGTCGGCACACCAATGTTCGCACGCGGAAGCACCACGTGACGAAACGTCCAAACCGTAATCAACTGAAACATAAAAAAGTCAGATTAGAATCATTCACCACGAAATAGTCTTCTAACCAATCTAAAGTAACTGAGCTGTAAAATGTCATGTAAAGAAGAAGAGTGGTTTACTGGTTTGCAAAACCCTTTACTAGTCAGTACTAACCAGTCACTTAAACATCTGGATGTTGCACTGCTTTGATGTTCTTGTGAAAGAGTTAGATATTGCAGATCCTTAATGTTCTTGAGAAAGTTTCTTAGCTTCCCTGATATCAGTTTCGTGGCAGTTTTAACTCTTAAACCCATTTACCACCACACTTTCACTTTTCACTAACACGGAGAAGTTATATTAGAGGCGCGAAACGAGTTTAGGATTCCTAAACTACTGTTCATGGGAATCTCGCACGGAAAATGATCTGTAACAGGGCAAGGAAAACTAAAAAAAGAAGGCATCCTTGAAGGCACTGCTGTTTACACATGTGAAGAGCAGATCGCACAGTACTGCGTAGTCCTGTCCACCAAGCCCAGAAATTCGCATTATGCGGCAGTCAATGGATCCGAGCACGGAACCATCTGAGCCATAAATGCATCAAATCAAACACCAACGTATGACTAAGACTAACATCAATCAAACCTGAAGTGAACACCTGAGGAAGGGGCAAAGCCATAAGCTGAGCCTGTAAACTGTACATCGAACCATGAAAAAAATTGACTTTAAATTTCAACTTCAAAAGTACGACTCAATTCACCCCAGTTCTCGGTGGGCCTTTTGGGTGACTAAGCTCTCCCTTGTGGTGAGTGGGGGCAAAGCTCGAGCTCAAGGTTAGGTATATTGGGGTTGAACTAAGCTGCACTTTTGATCACGCTTACTTATTTGTTTATTAATCACACATCATTCTTCCATTTTGTACCCATATACCAGCCCTTGGGTCTGGTTTTTCAGACTTTCGTCCCTTCGGAAACATGAATCGACCAAATTTTTACAGCATTAGTAGGGTACCAATGGGGTCTAGCTACTTAGCAAATATTAGATTTCAAGTGGGTTCAACAATAGCCTAGAGCAGAAAATGTATCGTTATCTTATTTCCAGATAGGTATGACGAACCCAAAATGGCCCACTGTCGCCCGGAGATAAAATAACTTTTGAATCCCGTTTCTGATTTACATATTAATCACGTATCATTCCGCCAAATGTGATTATACAATAAAGTGTTTGGAGCCGATTTTATGCTTTTTATGCACGATATATTGGCCCGGGGGGTAGAGGTAAGCCGCCCTAATTTTTAAGCCATTGGTTAGTTTTGTTTGTTTGGTGTTTAAGGTCTTGTTCAGCGACTATGGTGGCTATATTAGGGAACACTTGCTAAAGGAAAAATGGTAAAAAGGAGAAAGAATGAAGAAATAGTAATGCAAAACCTAGACAGAAATTCCGATTGGTCTCCCGTGCAACATGCACGGAGCAGAAAGCAGAGAGTCTATTCTTTAGATTCCCACAACCTACAGATCGGTTCAGTTCTGATAGTTTCAGGATTTGCAAGGTAACCAATTGGGACTTAACGTTCGATCTGTGTTCAATATTCAATATTAAATTTCTTTATATATTTTATAGATCATTAAAATAAGGGACAGAAACAGAGAACAGGAAAAATGAAATGGATGCGACAGCACAGAAGCTGAACAAAGCACTTTCACCTCGATATCAGGTACAGGTATCTCAATGTGTTATGAGTGATGTGTCATGAATGCCGCAGTGAAAAGTTACAGTGTACTGTGAAGAATTCTGGTATCATTTAAACTTCGTCCTGCCTCTGATTACTGAAGCTATCAAACATTTATTTAAATATATTTATTTATTAAAGATAAAGATTCTTGGCTGATTAAGTTGTAATGTGTAAAATAGATCACAAGTATTTCTTTAAATAAAAGAAATACTTTATGCAATGGAAAATGCTATGCAGGCAGTGGGAATTTTTAATCTGCTCTTGTGCTGTGTGACCACTTCGTCCTTGCAATGACCATCGAAAGTGTCAAATCTTTTATAGATATATTTTGTAGATAAGAGATTGCAGGCGCCCCCCCTCCCCCCCCCCCCCCCTCCTAAGCCAGTCACAAAGGCTGCCTACATAGTACGACCCCTATATTTGGTTCATTAGAATTTGTTATGCTTACAATCTAATTTTGTTAGCTACTTATTGGTCTGAAAGCTGTGTCATCTTCGGCCTATATATAACTACCGAAGGTGTCAAATCTCTGATACTTATTTATTGTATTGGAAATTAATTAGATGTCGATCCCCACACCAGTTACAGAGAAATGGTGGCGACATAGTAGGATCCTGATACTTTTGTTGACAATGCATTGATGAGCGGACTTTAAGCAAACTATTGTGTCGTAATTTTGTTGTGAGTAAATAATAGAAGAGCAAAAAAGTATTTTGTTGCAGTGTAATCGGATAATGGTGAAAAAATATTTGTGTAATAAACATTTGGAGTCACTTTCACCCACAAAATTGCCAGCATACATTAGTCTCGTGGATAAAAAACTGCATTTCAGGCACCACAGTATATCACTTTGATATAACTTTATCTGTTGATGAGTATTCCGGCTGAAGTTTTAATAAATGCTCAAAACTGGTCTATCATTACTAGAAAACGAATTATCCCGTCGTTTATTTTACGAACACGAGATTTAAACACGAATTGCAATCAGTTCAATACAGTCGCGCAATTTATTTTAATATCTTTTTTTTTTTGTCTTAAACAATGAATCTTTAGAGAAATAAACTTAAAAATCCTTTTACAGGTTTTAATGCAGTTACTTCAGTATGAACACATGTAAGTAGTCCTAAATTGTGTCATTGTACTAGCCTCCAAAATCGTCATTATTTCACCACGAGAAAAAAAGTTACAAACTGACATGAATATTTAAATTCCCGCCACTGAGAAATTTTTGTTTGGTTCTCAAATTGCGTGATTCTTAGAGTTTAATAGAAGACCCATAGAAAAATGGAGAACGCGAATCTCGCTTTTACTCGTAAAAGAGCGTTTCTCAAAAACAAAACGTCAGCATTCTTGTATTATTGATATTATTGCATGACAAACTGAGCAACAAAGATAGAATAAGCTATCATTTTGTGAATCGCTTTTCGCTCATTTTGGATGCATTTGTTTAAAAATAATAATAATAATAATAATAAAATAAATTTAAAAAAGTATTTCCTGATTTTTTTCAGATATCTTACAGATGTGTGTCTGTTCTGTTTCGTCGTTTCAGAAACGATTTAATCTGCTGTATTTGCTGAAAGTGCTATTTTTGACACAGGGGTAACATAAATCGCCCAATCAGTTTGTGAAACATAAAAATAAATGTTTAAAATTTCAAAAGCAAATTTGAACGATTACGACAACATTAAAATTGATGGATAGCAGCACGCGGTGGGTATTGCTGATAGATTTTAAATTGCGAAATTTTTAGACACAAGTTAGCACTTTTGGTGTTAAATTAAAGAAAAATAATGCATTTTAATGGTACTGCTGAAGAGGCTTTGATATTCTGTATCTAAAAGTGGAACTAAAATTACGGAATAAAACAAAAACAAGAAAACAAACATGTAAAAGGAAAGAAAAGAAACGAAAGCAAAAAGGAGAGGAGAAATTAAAACAGGTCCTTGATTTGTCATGATATGCTGCAAAATGTATGTCATGGTAGATTTGTTTTTCTATGTAAATATACTCCACTGTGTCGACTTTAACAGTAGATTGTGGCTTATAATCTGATGTGAGCTGTATTGAAAAGCACTCCAAGCGTAATTTAACTGAAAATTATTTTTTTAGAATAAACATAATTGGTGAAATCTTGATGAAGACACTCAGAACTTGCCAAAACATGATCCGTTGATAAATTCAACTTACATCGGTTTTACCCAGACATTGTGACAAAATCTCCATATTAAGTTTATGCTCATGCAGGAACTGACTGCATCCCTTGTGTGCCAAACCTTTCAAGGGATTGAATCTTCTGATGCCTATTCCGAAGGAGACTAAGATGTCTTAAAGAATCCCATTATAAATAAAGTGAGCCATTCATCTAGTGAGTGTGATTTAAGCACGCCATGGGATGCACCAAATGCTTTGGTGGATCCCAAATAGCTTTGTCATACATATTCCACATGCATTTTAATACGCAGGATTTTTCGGGCTTTGACTTAAAACTGTCAGTGTGCAGCAATCAAAAAATAAATTTTTTAACTCCCCCAGACTAGTGTTGATAAAAAAATTGATATTATCTGTGAGGTGAAGTCTCGTATATATTCTCACCAAACATGTATCTTGCTCTTTACCTTGAAAACAGCAAATACCATTGGTTGGAGAAGTTGTATTTTTTCGAAAAGGATAGTTATCTAGTTAAAAACGAAAACGCCTGACAGATGCGTGTGTTTTTATGTGTAAGTGGGATGATATATATATATATATATATATATATATATATATATATATATATATATATATATATATATATATATATATATATATATATATATATATATATATATACAGAAACGATGCTAAAACAAATAAAAAGTGAAAATATTGACCAAGCAAAGCCGTGTCCACACCGAGTCGGCGGATCCCACCTGCTCAAATGTAGGCTGAAGTGATCTCCTTTTTCTTCTTATTGCAATATTTGTTCCTTTATAATAGATGCCACTTAACAAACAAACAAAAAACAAACAAACAAACAAACAAGCAAACAAAGAAATTAAGGTCACCAGTTGACAATGGACTTAGTATGAGTACATTTAAAGACGCCCACGCGCCAGGCTGAAGCACTTTAAGGGCAATCCATGGATTATATATAGCCTACCGCAGGATATTTTTAAGGCTTGAAGAATCACCACTAAGAAGGGGTATATCCATAATTAGAATTCTTAAGTATTGGAATGATTTATGTTCACATCTGGTCACAAGAAATCGATGGGGCAATTCACGAGCAGTTTTGTGAAGTTTGCAGAATTTCGAGGTATTGCCGATTAAAAACAACCGAAGTTCACCTTACTCCTCACATTTTAATAGAAATTACCAATCGCAAACAAGACTTGATCCCTCAAACTTTGTGCTGCTTGTCGTCTATGCTAACCTTTTAGCCATGCAGGTAACTTGGAACCCATTATTTTTTTTTATAAAGTCACTTAAGTGTTCATCGAAATTCTATTTCAGCCAAGGTATCGAAAATGAAACAACAGGGGCACCCCGTATCATTCACAGTAGTGAAACTCCGAATCACACAGAAACGATAGATGCTTACGCGAGACAATTCCTTTCAATAATGAATATATAGAACACATGGAGCATAGGTATATGGAATGCCGTTCTAACAGTTAATGCTTATTTTAAATATCAAAATATAACTAAAGACATCAATAAATCAATGAAGATCCTATTAATTCATGTTTTGCTATCAGGAATTGAATTTTAGATATCAAAAATTTATTTTTGAGATCTAAATGCAATTTTACAAACTTAAAAAATCTTAAGAGAGACACACATTTATGTAAAATTTAACGAATCGTCGATTAAATTTTGGAGATGAAAACTTGAATTATTGATATCAATATGACATTACAATTTTTGAGCTCAAGATTGCTTATTTTTTTGTACATTAAAAATTTAAAGAAAGATTCTGTAAACAAGGACCAGTCATTATTTTATTCACAGATGTGTACCTCTGAATTTTTTATAGAAAAAATAAACTAATATTTTGATCTGAAAAAAAATTGGGGATCAAAAATTCACTTGCAGATTTCAAAATATAAATATAAAAAGTCTTATTCTGAAATAATGATGTCTGAAATAAACTCTTGATATCAATAAAAGGAGAATGAATTATTTAGCTCAAAATTGAGATTTTGCTGTCAATATTTCATTTTTGCTATCAATAACTTTTGAGATCATAAATTAATTCTTGATATCAAAAAAATCAATTTTTGAGATCAAAAATTAATTCTCGATATCAATAATTCCCTAATAAATGTGAAAATGGCATTCCGTATAGATAGGTCTGCACTCTTTTCTGTCCTGAAGTCATTCCAAAATTCAGAGCTGACCATGAACGAGGAGGTCAAGGTCACCAAGGTACCTCTTGCATATCGTCTTATAGGATCAAAGGGTCGAAAATAAGCTCAAAATCTTTTAGGCCTAAAGGACCGAAAATAAGCTCAAAATCGCTCTATAACTAACCGTTTTCGAGACAATGGTCAACTTCCGGTTTTTTATATTGACCATAACGAAATGGTCAAAGTCACCGAGGTACCTCTTACATAACGTCTTTTAGACCCAATGGGTGGAAAATAAGCTCATAATCGCTATATCTCTAACCCTTTTCGAGATAATTTTCAGCTTCCGGTTTTGACTTTTACCATGACCGTGGAGGTCAAGATCTTACATATCGTCTTTTAGACCCAAAGTGTAGAAAATATTTTCAAAATCGCTTTATCTCTAACCGATTTCGAGATAATGGTAAACTTCCGGTTTTTTAAACTGACCATACCGAAGAGGTCAAGGTCACTGAGGTACCTGTCACAATCGGCTCACAACTGTAAGAGGGGCAGCATTTGTGTGTTTTAAAGCTTTCCGATTTCCCAATATTTGACCAGATTTTCCGAACCTATAACAAAAATACTTCAGTCCCACTGAAACGATTCAAACCTAAATGCTGTATACATAGCATTTTTGCGTGTGTGTTTTTTTTAAAATTTATCCGCTTTTGGACGATGTTCTGAAAAGTGTAACTCAAAAAATATTAAAGCCGTGTAAATTAGCTGATATACTTTCCTGTAAAATTTTATAGCAATCAAACAAAATTTGTCGGAAGAGCAGCAGGGAAAAAAGATTAAATGCGCTCAATATATATCTCCATGACTGATTAGTTTAAGCCGGGGATTATTATAATTTAGGGTACAAACATTGCGATTCTGAACCATTAACAGATGAACTAAGGTTTTATTGCCATGAATTGCTGCTGTGGGAGGCACAACGATAAATGTAGCATACAAAATCTAGCAAGGGCGACACTGAAAAAGCGTTCTCTGAGTGGGGCTTGAACTCATGACCTCTTGTTATCAAGCGACGACGCTAACAACTAGACCAAACAAGACTGCGCAATTTACAATAGGTGAAGAAGTGTCATGTAGTAGCATTTTGTGAGTTTTCTGAAATTTTGGCATTTTTGTCCAATACTGTTGGCCAAATCTCCAAACAAAATACAGGCCTAAATGAGGAATTTCAGAGGAACATTTCTACTATATTTCTACATTTCTACAGACATACATACAGACACACATACAGACACACACACAGACACACATACAGACACACATACACACACACACACAGGTCTGGAAATCGACGGATCGGGTGTGAAAAATGTTGTTTTTTTTTTTTAAATTGTGGTAGGAAGGCAGAAAAAGTGCTGAAAATGACCTTTGGCAGGTGAATAACATTGCAAGTGCGATGTTATACCTGCGTCTTATATAGCCACCAAATGGAGGGGGTGGGGGGAGGCAAAACAAGAATTTTTGTCAATGTCGGATCACTTGAATTTTCAATATATATAAGGTCGGCTCGCCCTGTCTAATTTGCCTGCTGGCTGCATCAGATTTTAAGTAAATTGAGAACTCGTCACAAACTGACATCGGGGCAAAGTCATGATGATAGACATGATGATCTGACGTCAGAAACCGACTCGACGTCCAAGACGCCGGATTTCTTACATATGCAACCAACAACCAGTCCGTCCGATCAGAAGTCGTTCTTGTCGGTTGGTCTACTGGGTTGGCAATGTCACATTCAACCGTTTAGTTTTCTTCTGGTTTTAACCTCATATTTTTCGGCAATCGAAGCGAACATTGGGCGCAGCCAGTTCTCAATGCGTAGTTTTCGTTCTGTCATTATAGTAACGTGCGTACTAGATACAACTGTACTCGTATAATTTGGTGCAAAGGGATATTTCATAAATTACATTGGGTTGAATTAAATTGGTCTCTGGGTTTGGTAGAAATGGGGGGGGGGGTGAAGCGGTATTTTTCAAGCTTCGCACTTTGGGGGGTTTTGAAAAGTCACCAGTTTGCACGTGTGTGACCCCCCAGCAGTGGTGCCTTCTCTGTTTAACCCTCGACAACCTTTCTCATCACACAAATAAACGGGCACGAGTTCACGTGTGTGTAACTTCTATTTA
Organism: Protula sp. h YS-2021; assembly: GCA_949752745.1. Lineage (NCBI taxonomy): Eukaryota > Metazoa > Annelida > Polychaeta > Sabellida > Serpulidae > Protula > Protula sp. h YS-2021. The sequence goes on along the minus strand of OX457026.1, from coordinate 41,792,136 downwards.
CTACATACATTTCACTAATTTTTAGTTTGCATGTGGACTTGATACCACACATAAGGATTTGCAAATGGCTGCTCAGTGAATAAACGCAACACAATTTGAGATTTCAGTGCCACTTCAGCACGCCGCTATTTACAAACACTACATTTACGGTTCATTCAGCTTCATGTTTATCGGATTATAGTGAACCGTCGTTCCACGAAAATCACCCATAACTGACAAATTTGCTCAAATGTGTTAACAAGAATAAATACTCCCATTGTCCCCATTTCAAGTGTGGCTACTTAGTTGCAACAAAGCCAGGAGGGAACATTTATGCAAAAATTGCTTTTCCGACTGGTTATGCATCAACCAACCAATAGGATGCCATGCACAAACTGTGTTAAGCGTTCGGTGTTGCAGTTTTTGTGCTTCAGAAGGTCTCTCAAAACGCGACATATTGCACGAGTTCGGATTCGTCGACGCCTCTTAGAAGCGCCAGAAGAGATATTTAAACGATGTTTTATTTTTAATTCAAAACTTCAGTACAGCAACAACATAAATATTGTACAGATACCTAAATTTTTCGCTTTGAAATTCTTGTTTTGCATGCTCTCTCACTTTTGTTCTGCAGGCACATCAAACATTTTATCACATGTTACCAATCTGTGTTTTTAGACCACCCAGTAAGCACATTTGAACACAACGTTGAGAGGTTTGGTAAGCATTGCTTACTAAGCAACGTTGTATACACATTGCTTTTGGTCGCAAACAATAGTCAGCTTTCTCCGATGTCTAAAAGCGTTTTTGGTGCAACGTTGAATAGACGTCGGAAAATCGACGTTGGATAGACTTTGGACTCGCGGACAAAAACAACTTCCTTGTGTTATCGCTCACAGAAAATGATAGCCGTGAGAGGCCACTTGGATGAGACCAAAAGGAGGATGTAAAAGATTTTTTGGCGTGAAATCACTCCTATAAGTGCTACACAGAAACAGTTCGAAACTCAGCTATTATCTCTATTGGCCTTGATGTTGCTGCAACAAGAACCAGTGAGGCACTCGGCGGCAGTTTCTTAACCTTTCCAAATGAAAACTGCTCCCGCTGGCGGGCAAAGTACCATCACGATTCCTTACAGAAAGGACATCACACACTACCCAATCCAGATGGGGAGATTGCATGGGTAGAAGGACGAGCCTCCGAACAGACTTAGTTCACAGAGCGAGGTGCTTGAATAAGAGGCGTTCCTAGGCCTGACCATCAGCGCAGGATAGCCGATGCCGTCGCAGCCTGGCAGCGAGAGTGTCACGGAAAACACGCAGGAGAGGGCAAAGGTTATGGCTCAGTTCCACCCATCCAAGCAACTGTCAGCCCGGCCAGCGCCACACAAGTCGGCTCACAGCTTTTCCAGCACAGTCAATCTCAAGGCCTCCTTATGCATAAGTGGGGGTGTATTTGTTATGCAAGGTAGCACTCATTTGCATATTTTGTCTTAAAACTGAGCAACAGATGTTCTTTTAAGATATAAAATTTGAGTTGAGTTCAAACAATTTCTTATCCTTCCAAAAAGTTTGAAAAAGTTAATGTAACATACGGAATGAAATTTTGGTGGTGAGCAAACGACCGTTTTTTTTCATTAAGGTGGTGAGCAAACGACCGGTGAGCAAAAGACCCGTGGGCAAAGGACCGGATCCCGTTCAAATGGAGCAGAATAATTTTGATTGCACAATAGTATCCGGAGGCACCATGACTCAGCCTTGTGTCACGGCACGAGATAGGGAAGTGCCTTTACCAATCCCACTGGGACAGCCTTCATCCGGCCCGAATCTCTTGGACCTGAGAGCCAGTACCAGTTTCTTGAAACAGGTTTTTTTCGGAAATGGTGATACGTAAGATGACCAAAATATATAAACTTTCCACAACCAGGGTCTATCGTTCTCAGTGGAATGAATTCTAAGGGTCGTGCAAGAAGCACAACTTTACCCTTACAAGGCCTTCCCAAACGTAGTGGCTCACTTTGAATAATCTATACTGGTCACACCTTACAAGAGTTACATCTTAGGCTTTCCTCGACGGAAGGTTATCTGCCATAGAATTATAATTATAATAGATCCAGTATCAGGCTATGACCTGGTAGAAGACCATGCTATCTCTCAACTCATCAGACATTTCAAACTGATAGGTCCCCCTCAGTCAAGCCTAATGTAAGACAACACCAGTAAGGATTTGTTCCCCCATCTCTGATCATGCTATCTTCGGGAAGCCACCATTTCCCCCAGGATGGCGTCACCGAAAGTCACATTTCTTCTCCCCCGGTCTCGAGAAGGGCATAAGGGCGAACTCTACGCACTGGAGCAAGATGTGTTTAAGGTAAATGGCTCCTGGGACACCAAAGTATTAAAGTCCAAGCCTTTCCTTCCCGGGCAAGACCCACATCGCCCCTAAGGAAGTGAGACCTTTCAAGCAGATACGACTCCCTTCTCTCCCACCCAAAGGATTTTTAATGAACACAACAGAAGGCTTTAATTATTTCTTTCAGACCTGGTTGACAAAAGGCATCTCAAAACAGAGTCCCCAGTTATACTAAGTTGTTGAAACTAGAGGTTTACGTAAAGTGGCCTTATCCACAAATAGAGACTAGACAATTTGAGAATAACCTATAGGTATGGCTGTACCCAGATTGGCTTACCCGCTGTCAGAGGTTAGCACAAATGGGAAGAGCCCGCTCCAGGTATGGCTCAGCCCAGGGAGGTTCCACCTGCCTCTCACAGTGTCATACATTACTTGTACTCTGAGTGCGTAAGTGCCTGTCTCAAGCAAAATTTGCTGTCTTTTATTCACCTTCTTTCAGTACATAAAAGTGAAGTTCATTCTAAAGAACGTACAGCTTTTCTACATTAAGCAAGCCCCCAGGTTTTTATCCCAGCGCTGGATTCAGATCCCATCTTATGAATAAAAAAATTGCCCACTTTTTCATATTTTTTTTCGTTTCATTTGATCATTTCATGCCCAAGGCCTTTCTGCCTAATTCTGTTTTTGCTTCGGTCCTTCTGTTTTAATTTGCTCCGCTATTATCGGCTTTGACCTGGTATCCAGTTCAATTGTCATTTAAAGGTATTTGTTTTTAGAAGCTTAATTACTGCGAATATGAGCTGTGATCCTTACGCCTGCACCAGAAGACACAGTTGTGACACTTGTGGTGGTATCTGGAATGTTCGTCTTTTCTAACTTTTTTCCTGCCAGATTCAGTTCTTAAGAAGTGGGTAGAAGGTTTCGGAAATAACTTTGAAGTTGTAGCATCAGATACAGCCAGATCACTTCACTTTTCTGTTTTTAGTGTTTATCACTTGTTGGTGTTGTTAGAAAGCTCTTTCATTACTACAGTTCGATGTGAAATCTGAGAGAATTTGGGCAAACTGGAACGCATCGACAAGCAGTTTAGGGTGCATAACCCTCGGATCAACGAATCAAGTTTCGAAACGGTTGCAAAATGGAAGTCGAAACAACGTGCGTGGAGAGAGCAGTGTTGCTTACACCTCAGGAAAATATTTATCTAGAATCACCTTCCAGGTGATGCAAATCATGCGTGGTCACCGAATGTACGACAGTTATTCCGACGACAGTTATTCCGGCGACAGTTATTCCGGCGACAGTTATTCCACCAGGTACGAGATTTATTCCGTTTTGATTTTATTTCAATAAAACACTTTATTTGAATGCATAAACTTTATTGTTTCAACAGAATAGGACAGCTTAGGAAATGGAATACTACATTGCATCACAGTACAGAAAAATTGAAGAAAAACTTAGATTAAGTAGATGCCGATTCGCCCCTCCCCTCCCCAGTGCGGTTGCCAGTGGCTTAGGGATTATAGCGCGCAGGAAGTAGTCAGAAGGAGCCCATACCCTGACAGATCAACTCCGGATTACCCTGTTTCAAAGAAAAAGTCGTCGAGACAATTGTAAACATGTTTCCAAGCTTAAAAAATATGCATATGAATTAATAATAGAAATCGGTATAAATATCGCACCTGGCGGAATAAATGTCGTCGGAATAACTGTCGGCGGAATAACTGTCGTCGGAATAACTGTCGGAATACCGTGGTCACCCCTCCGTTCGAGAACCAGATCGTGATCCCACCAGGATAAAGTGCCGGAATTTGTATATATTAATGAAAAGCAATTGGATCTTGTTGAAATTTGCACCATATTTGAACAAAATTTCGAGGTAGCATTGGGATCATGCCCTAAAATCTGGTTCCGAGGAACAGATCAATTTTTCACCAAAATCCCATTCCTTACTTTTGCTATGGAGACGCCGTTTAATTTCAAAAAAATGGCCAAGAATCTTTTCCATAATGCTACCAGTTAGAAACACTGAAGAATCTCACGCGCTCATTCGGGGTTGGGTAATAAAAATCTGCATTAAGGAATTTGCATTGTTAGAAAGGGTGATCAAAACGCAATGCAGATGAAACAAAACGGTGGAAAGTATTACAAAATAATGTACAAATGTTTAAGAATAAAATACCAGCACAACAGGCCCTTCGGTAAAGTTTTCTGTTGCCAGGCCCCGAATAGAGAGCATGCATCTACTACTTAAATTGTAATGATGAATTTATTTTATTGGTTACGTTTTAATTTATTGGAAAAATACGGCCGCCTTTGGATAATGAATAATTCTATGTGTAATGAACAGAGTTAAAAAGCTGTGATGTTTGATCTGACAGATAAATAAAGTTCGAATAAAGATTTGGTTGCATAGTCATAAATGTTAATGTGCAGAAATATAGAAATAACTGAAGGGGTCCATGCATAAACTTGAAAACTGCAGTTATCAGCAGAGGAGAAAAACGCTTTTAAAGTTTGAAATTTTAGTAACAAACATAGGTTTTTCTCATCACATTATCCTAAAAAATATCCACTTCTAATCGGTTTTGAGGTGTAAGATTTACAAGCGTGATAGAACAGAGGCCAAGAAATACCGTGGTGGTAATAGTGCATTTTCCTGATAAATGGAGTTATCAAGTTTATGCATGGACCCCTTCAACTGTTTTAGTGAAAACATAATTGAAATTTGTACATACATATATATTTCTTGGCATTGAACGGTTGTTCGAGCTTGTGAACACCCAATATGGACATACAATCGAACGAACAGAAAGAGTGAACGAAGTCCTTCAGATGAAGCTTATGACGTTGTCAGAAGGGATTCATGTCTGAGATTCCCCATGCAAAGACACTGTGTGACGTCACAACTAGGATTTGAATTAGGCCATTGAATGGTGTTCACCGTTTTACTGGCAACCAATTAAAGTCACAACTTTCATCTTAGTAAACCAATTCCAGCGCCTCCTTTTTTTGATAAAAATTACAGATACAAGCCTTTCGACACAACCAGTTATGAGCTCGTTCCTGCAAATTTATTTAATATAAATTACGTAAGAAACGTTTTAGTGTTTGAAGTAATATAAGTGCAAAATAAATCCCATTTGATTCCGTGGAGAATTAACATTTGCAAAATTGTGAAATCCCGGGTGAAACTTTTACAGAAAAATATGAAAACAGCGTTATTGCTGCTATTAATTTAAGCATGCCATTTAATTTATTATAATTAACAAAAATTGGTTAATAGCAAAACGGGCGAGGAGGGCGTCACGCGAAATGTGCACTGAAGTCGACTTCCATAAACAATCAAACTTGACGTTAATTCAACGTTGATTGGGACTTCTATCCAACGCGGTTGGAACGTCGTAGTGTTTACAGAAAACATTTTCAAAGTCAGGGTATATTAGGCCAGTTGTTTGTCCAATAGTTCTCGCATTTAAAGAACAATGGAATGTGGTCATTTTCTAAGATTTTCAAATGGCAAAAATTGAAAACCATCCCTTAAAAAAAGTCTTTTTTCGCCCATTACTTATCATGTTAAGTTTGAAGTTCGTAATATTTTGTCAAAACATTACCCTATACATAGGCAATAATGCAAAACTAGAAATAATTTACTTTGCATGTTAAAAGACGATGATCCCAAATACAGGACGCTATTTAAAAGAACTGACTGTAGATCATCTTTTGTTAATCGGACAGTAGCAATCTATAAATCCTAAAACTAAGTGACATTTATGCAAGATTGCTCAAGCAACATAAAATTTACATACCTTCAAAAGCGTCAACCGTACGGAGTTGCATCGTGAAAAGAAAAAGCGATAGGAGAGATATCACTGATTGGTAGTACATATTTATCCGGTATCCGTGTGTTCTCCGAGACGCCCCCGCCACTGTCTTGCCCACTTTAAGTATGTAGTTCACAAGTCGCCAAAAGTAAAAGCCTCGTGTCTTAAGTGATTTATTCATCTTGAAGGTCTTCCTGTAAACGTTTACGCTCTCTTATAAATTACTTTTATCCCCATGGAAAATGGACGTCATGATTTATGCAAGGAGCAGATTCGAGAGGCCACAGCCAATCATCGCACATGATCCTCTCCGGCAGAAGCATGCCTAGGAATATCACTAGTGCTGTATAATGTTTTTTTTTCGAACCCGACTTTAAATAGCATTTTTTATTGTGTGCGATTATATTTTATTTGAAAAAGTTAAAGGTTTCCTGTTAAGTTCTTCTCTTTTAAGCTTATTTAATTATTAAGCATTTCATTAAAAAATTATTCCTTCAAGAGCGAATTGATTGTTTTCTTTTTCATATTACGGGGTTTATTTTTCTTTACACTGCTCTAACATTTTTTATTACTTTTTTTTATTATACTCTTAATAAAAAACGCCGATATTTGTAGTCCGACATCTATCAACGCAAACTTCGCATATAATGTGAAGAAAACTAAAAAAAAAAAAAACACAGTTAGGCAAGTTTGAGGAACGAAAAATTACGAAAATCGAAAACGTGGCTGGAACAAAAATAACAACAATAACTTTTCGCACAAGACTTCAGCAGTACTGATGACAGGAAGGTGTGAATGTACATTTTGAAAACAAGTGCTAGTTTGTCCAGTTAAGTGAGCTGTCCTTTGCATGTAAATCGTGGTTATGGTGTCACTCTGTTCATGAAGCAGGTTGTTATGTTTCACGAAAACCTTGTCGTTTGATGTTCCTGCAGTCCAAACAGAAGAAGAAAAAGAAACACGTGTTGGTCCGTTTATAACTTGCAAAAAAGGGGTGGATAAATTTTGAATTCCGTGAAAGATGATCACGCTCCAACCTATTGAGCCAATCGTCAGTCCAAGTGCCGTCTGTAATGACGTTTATAAAACGTCTTCTGACGTCTTTGCAATGTTTAAGGAAATAATTTCACTTCACAGACGTCCCCAAGACCAAACTCACTGAAATTCATTGTGTTCTTTTTTGTTTTTATCTCACTTTTTATAGGTAAATTCATGCGACACAGTGTTTTGAAATTAAACTATTCGAAATTTTATACTAAATTTTTCCATTATATAATCCGAATTGTTCAATATCAATACGTCCTTTTCATCTACATGCCTGTTGGCTTTCTTCAGATGAGTTTTTACTTTTTCTGACACTTGGGTGACCCCTACTGTGGGATAATACAGAGTAAGGTGCATAGTAATTCAATGAATAGCATATTGCTGGGAGTGGTCATTCTGTATTACGGAGGAAAGAATTCGTGCTAGATCGGAAACCGTCTTTAATCTGTTGAAAAATCATCGTACCCTGAAGAACTGCAGGACTACGCAGGCATCGGACCACCACACAAATGGGGCAGCCTCGCAGACAGGACCACTTTTCAACAATCCCTTTTATTATGTTCAACAGTGTTCTGCATTATGAAGAACTCCACAAAACACGGCCTGGAATTTCGGACTTCGGACCACTTTCATGCAGTTTTACGTTTGCCCGTTTCATCTCTTTAACTCAAGGTCAGTCTCTCCTCGTATTTATTTTTATAGATGTGACCTTGTTTTACACCATGATTTTGGCCTCCGCCTACAAAGCGGTATTTATTTTTCAATACGTCTGGATTAGAAAAAGTTTGTCCAAGGACAAAGTCCCAGCTTACGAAAAGCGATCAGACCAATTCCAGCGTGCAGGATGCAAGGGAATTCCCCTGAAAAATTTGGCTTCAAAAGACGACATGGCAAAGAGCATGCTAAATAATTAATATAGCAACTGACCCGAATATAGACCGATAGATACATACAAAGATTTACCACAGGCAGGGGGACATGCGCCTACTGTAAGGGGACAAAAAGGGGGAAAAGGGTGAAGAAAGGCGGAAGATTTTAGAAGTCTGTAGAGTAGTGTGCAGAGCGTAGGACTTCATTAATAACTGCACTCTCAAAAGTGAAAGTTCTAATTCTTACTCTACATATTTTTTCATTTATAATGCAGTTCTGTTACTTAACTTCCAATATTTTGTATGTATTATTTTGCGTGGTTTGCATTTCGGACCAGTGCGCATGTTTATTTAACTTGTGTCGATGCGCGGTTCGCATTTCGGACCAATGCGCATGTTTATTTAACTTTCCGTTATGCTCTGTTCGCATTTCGGACTAGTGAGCATGTTCATTAACACTTGACAAGCCTTTGGCTTGCAAGGGTTATATGAAAATGCATTTCGAATTTTATTCTTCAAAATTCCCCAAAAATCCTCTGAACGACTCAAAAAGCACAAGCCCTATTCAAGAGCCCTAAGCATGCCTCACACCCAAACTAAATGATATCGGACCAAAACTGTACCAGAAGATGCATTTTGAGGTATTTTCTTCAAAAGATTACCCTAAAAATAATAACTTCCCAAATCGAGTAAAAAAGCACAAGCCATATTCCCGACCAACCTAGTGATCTCTCATACAAAAATACAAAAAACAAATGAAATCGGATAAAAGCTGCAGGAGGAAATGGATTTTGAATTTTTTTCTTCAAAAATTCCCTCAAAATCCTATGATCGAATCAGAAAGCACAAACCGCATTCAAGAGCCCCAAAGCATGCAATAATAAGGAGAAAATGTAGAAGAAAATGCATTTTGAGGTAGTTTCTTCAAAATTACCAATAAAATCAGAAATTCCCAAATCGAGCCAAACAGCACCAGCCGTATGCCCGACACACCTAGCGATACCCCATACCTAGAATAAGTGAAATTGGATCAAAACTACAGGAGGAAATGCATTTTGATTTTTTCTTCAAAAATTTCCCAAAAATCCCCTCATCGACTCAAAAAGCACAAGCCGTATTCAAGATCTCCAGAGCATGCAACAAACCCAAAATAAATGATATCGGATCAAAACTGTCGCAGAAGATGCAATTCCCAAATCGAGTCGCAGAAATTCCCAAATCGAGTGAAAAAGCACGAGCCGTGTGCCCGCCCACCTAGCGAAAACAAATGAAATCGGATAAAAACTGTAGGAGGAAATACATTTTGAATTTTTTCTTCCAAAATTTCCCAAAACTTCAAAAATCACCCGATCAACTTAAAATGCTCAGAACTTATGCAGGATCCCTCAGAGATGCTCTAAATCCAAAATAAATGAAATTGGTTAAAAACTGTAGGGGTAAATGCATTTTGAAGTTTTTTCTTCAAAACTTCTCCAAAAATACAAAAATTGTCCGATCGACTGAAAAGCATGAACTGTATGCAGGACTCCTTAGGTGAGCTTCATCCAAAAAATGAACGACAGTGGATCAAAAATGTAGGAAGATACATTTTAAAAGTTTTTCTTCAAAAATTCCTAAAAAAAATTCAAAAATTATCCGATCGACAAGAAAAGCACAAGCCGTACGCATGATTCCTTAGGGAAACCTCATACCGAAAATAAATGATATCGGTTCAAAAATGTAGGAGCAGATGCATCCTGAATTATTTTTGAAAATAATAAAAAATACAAAAATTGTCTGATCGATTAAAAAAGCCCAAGCCGTATGCACGAGCCCTCATGTGTGCCTCACTAACTCACTAACTAACTAACGGACGCCATTCGCAAACCGATAAGAATACCCCCAACTTACGTATAACGTAAGCTGGGCTAAAAAATCGTACCTTATAACAGGACATGTTTGGAAGTGTTTGAAGTCTTTTCTTGGACAAAAACGAGGATATCCACAGGAGACATTTTTTCGATGTACACCAACTGCGCCAGTAATTTTTGTAGTTTTATTCTAAGTGGTCGATTAAATAATGATCAATACTCTATCCCTCTCTCCCTCTCTCCCTCTCTCTCTCTCTCTCTCTCTCTCTCTCTCTCTCTCTCTCTCTCTCTCTCTCTCTCTCTCTGTTTACTTCAGGGCAGAAAACACCATTTTTAGGAAGTTGAATATTTCTGTCTCTGAACTGAGGGGTATTTTCTATGGAATACCATTTTCATATTTATTAGAAAATGATTGACATCAAAAATTAATTTTTGATCTCAAAATTTATTTTTTGATATCAAGAATTAATTTTTGCTCTCTGTACTTATATTTTTGACATCTCTAAATGCATTCTTGATCTCAAAAAATAATTCTTGATATCAAGAAATGTTTGAAGATTTCAAGAAATATTTATTGATATCAAGAATGGCTTAATGATCTTTAAAATTGAGTTTAGAGATCAAAAATTCAATTGCTGATTGCAACAATGACATATATTTGATAGAAAAATCTCAATTTTGAGCCGAATGATTTCTGTTCCCTTATTGATATTAAAAACTTATTCCAGATGCCATTATTTCAGAATGAAATTTTTTTTAATTTATATTTTTAAATCTGCAAATGATGTTTTGATTTCAAAAATTAATTTTTGGCATCATAATATCAGTCTCTTTTATATAAAAGATTCAGAAGCAAACCTCTGTGAATAAAATAATGACAGGTCCTTGTATACAGAATTTTTCTTTAATTTTTTTACTGTAAAAATAAAAAGCAATTCTTAAGCTTAGGAATTGTGTTGTTATTATTGACATCAACAATTCAAGTTTTCTGGTGTCTTCCTTTAAATTTTTTAAATTTGTAAAATTGATATTTCCATCTCAAAAATAAATTTTATCGTCTGAAGTTCAGTTACTGACAGCACAATATAAATTGGTGACAGCTACATTGATTTATTGATACCCTTGATTATATTTTGAAATCAAAAATAAGCATTACATATTAAAACGGCATTACATAGTTTTTGAGAATTTTAGTTAGAAAAAAATAATTTTAAATTGTAATGTTTAGCTTAGGATTTTGAAGAAACGAAACTTTCATTTTATTTCGCTAAACGCTTTTTTTACGAGTAAAAGCATAGTTCGTGCTGTGCACCTTTTGGCGGGATTTCCCTGATTTGTGTTAATCGGGGCATAAATTATGAATTGAACTTTCTTACACGTGCAGGCGTACAGTATAAATAAATACTGCCAAAATTGCCTTATTCAATAAAACCGGAAACTCTTGACTCACATTCTTTTTATCTCAATGCCATCAAGGCATCAAGGTACCAGTGAGGCTTAAATGAGTCTTCAAAAAATTACGATCTCGATGTGCAATATGATATCTACCGTGTGAGAAAGAACGACATTGTAAACTCACTTAGGTAGAGCCAAACCAAAAACAATTCCATACATGGAACAACTTATCCATATGGCTCCATGTGGGTGGAGCAATTTACTGGGGGTGGCTCTAACCAGGACAGCCAAATGGCTAATGGTTATAGCTATGCTGGAAGAGCCACTCATATGCCTATTTGGCGTTTCCCCTACCCCGTTTACCAGAGCTTTGATAAGAAATCACGTACCTACAGATGTACAGGTACAGGCACACCTAAATAGACCCGCCTTAAGGGACAGTGCAAAGAGTAATGCCTTGAACACAAGCAGTCCTAGACCTTCCTATCATCCTCCTCCTGCTTTCTATATAAGGTATGAAATATAATATCTATCAAAATTAATACTTTAATTCAAAATACTACGAATCGCAAGATGCTGCTTTTCACCTCTGTTCTTGGACTTCGAATATTGTCTGATGCTGCGCCCCTGCTTGCTTAACGCGGCTCTTTTCTGACTCTGATTGTAGTCCTTGCTGCAACAGACAGGGAACCAGGGTTAGAAATGACATTTATGGCCGCAATGGATGCACCAATCGAATAAAGACCCGTTAATTCTGAGTAGATTATTTTAATAGAATTTAATGGAGGTATTCGGAGAAGACCAACAATTATGAACACAAAATGTCATCTAAAACATTATGTGAGGCATTGAAAGAGCTCGCCACCTGCTTCACTTGATGAGCTTTGATTTTACATTTTTACATTCTGACAGCAAATTGCACTTTCAGTTTTATGGTTGGCCTCTAAGATCCCACGTTTAATGTAATTAGAAACAGTGTTCTCAGAAATGTGTTTGGTAACGCCTTCTGAACGTTCTAAAATCCTTGGATAATTCTTTGTATTTTCTGGGACAATGTACATTACAGAGCGTGGATAGCGGTCCCTCCTGTGACCCCATAGATGGGGAAGGATGGTAGCCGTATCTCTCCGAGGTTCCCAAACTATGTAGGTCTTACCCATGAACGAGCTCTCTTTTTTTCCTCACGCTGGGGTCAAAGAGAACTCCAGTGTAGGCCAACTGGGAGGAATTGTTGCTTCCCTAAAATAACTCTATCTGACAAACATAGAAGAACCAACCCCAGATCCAACTGCTTGCAAGGTCTTATCAACTGAGAGGTAGAGCAGTCTTCACCTAAATCATAGTCCGAGAATGGCTTCAGCACTTTTTTAGAAAAAGACTCATTTGTGCTAATTTGGAATTCCGTGGTGGTGAATTTTGTTGTGCAGTCGTTTAGCTGAGGCAATTTGAGCGAAAGCCAATCCTCCGCTTTCCACCCCTGGCTGGTTTCGAACCAGGGACCTTAGAATTACAAGACCAACGCTATACCGACTGAGCTAACCGCCACCCCATGACTTCAGCATTGCAGTGATGGCTGACCTATATCCTTCTGTAGAAGATGGTCTGTTTTACAACTCTTCGCGCAAATAATTCAAGTGATCGGCCATATCCCCGAGGATGCCTTGAATGATTCTCACACCAGCCCGAGAATTTTATGAATCGATAGATTTTTGTAGTGGATAGCTTATGCACTTGAGTTATTCTCTTCATCACTTGGTACAACAACTGTTCATTTTTCAGAAAGGCAGATAAAGGTACCACACTCTCAGATCCAGACGATGTGGATAGGGGTGGAGATTTTTACAGTAATGCTAGTACAGGAGCCCTGGGTGGCAAGGGAGTTGGAAGCATTTCTCAAACGTGAATTAAAGCAACAGGGTGAATCACAGTCCCTCTGGTTGCAACGGTGCTATTTAACTGAGTTTGCTCTCTCGAAACACTGGAACTCTGCGTAAAAGTTGCTTCAGGATTGCCTGCGATTTAAAGCACAGAAAATCTTTTGAGACCAATGGCAGTGAGAGCCTCTGTTCCGCAGGCTTCTCGATACCTGACTCTTCCCCGCCCTCTCCCCACCCGCTGATGCTAGGCTGGAAGACTCTTTCTCCTCGTCTATCGCCTCCTTCCCATAAGAATGTCGAGCAGGAGAGGAGAGCTGGCTCTTCACTGCGTTTTTTGTGTTCATAGGCTGTAGTACCGAGGCGTGACCCGATTTAATCCTCATTACTGTCCGAATTGTGTTAAAGTTGCGCTGCCGATGGCCTAGTTGCTGACGCTGGTGCTTTGAGTCTTTCTAGGAAGATCGCATGGAGGAAGGCTAGTTTCACTTGCGTTTGATCCTGTATGGCCTTAATTTCCGTTATCTCGTGTTGCCAGGACGTACCTGGCCTTGTTATCTTGTAATGCCTGGGCCTACAAAGACTCGGCAAGAGTTGAAGAAATAGGGGTCACTTTGTGACTTCATTCTTCACGCAACTCCTTCCAGCGTTGGTTCTTGATGCGATTTGTCTCTATCACTCCCCACTCCACATGGCATCTCATTCTGCACGACGCCAGCGTAGTCGATCTTGCTTTACACTTCCGATTTCCCTGGTTCCCAGACTTATGTTTCTTCAAACTGTTGGACATCAGTTCTTGCAGGACAACCTCTAGTTAGTTTCCCAAGGGTTTCCTATGCGCCCATAGTACTAAACTGGAAGCCGGCTCTTCTGGATGCCAGTGACAGTGACTCGCGAGTTTCAGTCTTCCACCTATGACTTTATCCATCAATTTCTTAAGTTCGTCATGCAGTTCTTTATTGGTAATAGGGTCTTCCCAACGTTTTCCAAGCCCGGTTCTAAGCAGTCTCGTATAAGGGCCACTTATTTGCTTGCGAAGCTGAGATATTAAAAGTCCATGCCTCGCATCTGTACAGCACGACAGGTTCTACCGTGGAGCCAAACCGTCTTGGCTTAATTGCCTGGAAAATTATGACCGTCAAATCTTTTGCCTTTTATTACACATGGCACCCATAGTCTCTGTTTGATATCAGCAACAGAAATACTGACAAGAGATCCAAGACATATAAAGTCTTGAACCACATCCATTGTTGAACTATTACTTGTTTTGATGATAACTTCTTGAGACAGTTTATATGGCATGACCTTCTACTCGTTGGGGCATTTCTTGAGAGTAGTTGAAAGCTATGTTAAGCAAGTATGGGGCCTCAACCAGGAGCATCAACCAGGATTTCACAGATTTCGATACATCATTTCTATTGCTCTGATCTGTCTTTCAGGTATTCGGTATGATCTCAGTATTTTGATTAGTTTAATTGTTTAGATAAAATAAATAAATAAAATAATAGCTTGCAAATTCTTCTCTTTAACTAACTTAATCATTCTTCTAAGCGCTAGGATCTGACTTGTGGTGGTTCTTCTTGGTTTAAATCCGTTTTGGTTCCGTCTGCGGTGAGGATCGATTGCTGGATGGATTCGATTCAGGATCATTCTGTTGTATGCTTCTGGCGATTATGGAGCACATAATTACCTCTCTAGACTTATACCTCTGTAGTTTCCAGCCTTAGTATCTTATTTATCCTTAGTATATTCCATTTTCGATTGTTTGTTCATTTTAATTTCCTGAACAGTTTCAATGTCCAAATTGTATGGGATGGCCAATTCCTTGTATGAATTGCTCCGGATTGTATCTGCCACTCGCGATTTCCTCACACAGTACAGAAAGTTTATATCATTTGATCATCAAAAACTCTATTTTGTAACCTAGCAGTAAATATGATGTGATCAGCAAACATTAAATTGTGTACCCTTAACAGTAGGATATTTACTAAGGTTTACGTAAGATAGTTGCATAATAACATAAAATTGTCTTCAAAGCAGAGAGTGGATATTCCTAGAACTTTAAAACAAGAGGACCTAATTAACTTGAACATTTATATTTTAAAATTATAAACTTAAACTTAACTTTATTTTTCTAAACATTCAACAGTTGGGCAAGAGTGGGCAAATAACCTTTCTTTCATTTGACTGATGGGCAATTGTCCATTGGGCAAATGGCCAGTGCGCATTTGACCGGTGGGTATTTGACCTAGACCCGGACACAACATTCATCTCAGATCACCGTTCTGGTTTCTTGCCATGAAGGAGGGCCTCATTGCAAGAAATCTAAATTTTCACAGGAGTCGGGAAACCACGGGGAAAGTGTAAGTCTTGAGGAGCTCATCGTCATCGTGCAGCACCAAAGCCGACACTTCACTGTGGTAGGCCTGATGACTCCTCTTCACTGACCAACAAAGCCTCTGACATGCCTATTCTAGTACAGCGGGAGAGGGAGAGAGGGTAGGGGTCAGGATCTGAGTCTCTGCCGGGGCCGTGAGACCGTGGCAGAAGGCTTAGTCTTCTTTCTAGGGGAGACGTCTCGTCTCCTTCCCCTTGACCGTCCGCTGTATTTATCATTGAAGCTGTTGCTGTAGTGACAGAAAGGTTGCCAGGTTCAACGAATCACTCGGGCAGTTGTACTTGGGGATAGCTCTTCTTGTGTAGGGATGCCTATTTGTTCAAATGTGGTCGCAAAAAACTGGAGCCTGAGGTTGTACGGGTAATGGTAACCTGCTCCCCTGGAGACTGGGGCTTTTTATCCGAAATAGGTAGCTTATCCGACTGGCCAGTATCCCATGCTTTGCGGAGTTTCTGAAAAGGTTTAGTTTGCTTGGCCTTCTTGGGCTTGTCAACACTGCGTCGGACTCTGCCCCAGTATACGCCCGGACCGGCATGATCCATAGTCACAGAGCCTGCCACTCTGAACAAGTTCGCGACTCAGTACAAAAGTACCTGACGTCGGTCTCTTTTGCAACGGTTGCACACCGTAAGCAGGTTTAGAGAGGAAGATGGGTGTGTGCACTGTAGATCTTTTAGTCTCTTTCACACACAGTTTGTTAAATTCAAACACTTAAGTTATCACTTCATGCTTTATTCATAGACCTAAGTGCGATAAAATCATCTTGAACTACAATCAGAAGTCACTTTAGACGATTCTACGGGCCGTTCCCGTACGGACCATGGTACCCAGGTTCTGTTCCAGGTCAGACCTTAGCACCCCCTGACCAGTGACGGTCACATTATGGGAATGTGGCCCAAAACGCGCAACAAGATCTAGAAATGCCAAAAAAAACTGACAAATATCGGTAATGCAGCACTTGCTGTTACAAACTACCGAAGACCGGGAGGCTCATTTCTTCTTCCCACTTCATCAAGAGCACTTCCTAAGAAGTTCCCGGGAACTTCCCAGGAAGTTCTCGGGAAGAACTGATACACTTCTTCCTAGGAAGTTCCCGGGAAGAACTTATAGACTTCTTCCCAAGAAGTTCCCGGGAACTTCCCAGGAAGTTCTCAGGAATAACTGATACACTTCTTCCTAGGAAGTGCCCGGGAACTTCCCAGGAAGTTCTCGGGAAGAACTGATACAGTTCTTCCTAGGAAGTTCTCGGGAAGAACTGATACACTTCTTCCTAGGAAGTTCCCGGGAAGAACTTATAGACTTCTTCCCAAGAAGTTCCCGGGAACTTCCCAGGAAGTTCTCAGGAATAACTGATACACTTCTTCCTAGGAAGTGCCCGGGAACTTCCCAGGAAGTTCTCGGGAAGAACTGATACAGTTCTTCCTAGGAAGTTCTCGGGAAGAACTGATACATTTCTTCCCAGGAAGTTCTCGGGAAGAACTGATGCACTTCTTCCCAGGAAGTGCCCGGGAACTTCCCAGGAAGTTCTCGGGAAGAACTGATACACTTCTTCCTAGGAAGTTCTCGGGAAGAACTGATACATTTCTTCCCAGGAAGTTCTCGGGAAGAACTGATACACTTCTTCCCAGGAAGTGCTCGGGAACTTCCCAGGAAGTTCTCGGGAAGAACTGATACACTTCTTCCTAGGAAGTTCTCGGGAAGAACTGATACATTTCTTCCTAGGAAGTTCCCGGGAAGAACTGATACATTTCTTCCTAAGAACTACCTAGGAAATTACCGAGAAGGAATCTGACTGAATACCTATTTTTTGTTCATTATCGAACAAAAACAAAACAACCGTCGAATTAAATTATTGATTGTTTACAAGTGTCATCGTGTTCCTGCAAAGTACAAACAATGACGAAAAAGGAAAATTTTGTATATCCATCAAAGATTTTACAAATATCTTAGTATGACTCTGTCAGGTAAATCTTTAACTACATATAGTATCATGATACATGCGTATTGTAAATGCATTTATATATAATGCCTCGTTGATGAGCGATAATATAGGTATTATTTAACACTCTTTTATTAGTTCCCAACGGCTGGGTAGCGAGGAGAGGGGGAATGTTATATTCGGGTTAGTTCGTCCCTCTGTCTGTCACGGGAATACAAAACATATATAGAAATACTACATATGTGCATGAACCAGTTTTATGTCGATCCCTTCGTCCGTTTGTCCGTTAAGTGGTCAAACTAAGGCTTTTTCCGGAATCTAGCAACTAATCCACCAATTTTGTGTAATCTGCATCTCCTACAGGCTTAGTCTCTGGAATACAAAACAGATATAGAAATATGCCTTATATATTGTAGATGTGCATAAACTATTTTGTATGACGGTTTGTCTGTCCGTGATTTCTAGTCAAACTTGGGCATTTTTTTACAAAATCTGGTAGCTTTACCACCAAATTTGATAAATCTTTATCCCCTACAGGATATATCGCCAAAATACAAAACCTATATAGAAATATTCTTTATATATTGTAGATGTACATGATTTAATTTGTGTGTCGGCCGTTCGTCCGTCTGTGGGTAATTTTTTTGTCAAGGTTAAGTATTTTGTGCGAAATCTTGCAGATATATCACCTATTTTGTGTAACATATGGCAAATGAGCAAGCACTTATTTCCAGAAATTTTGATATGCTTCAAAAAACAATGGACTACTTATAAATTTTATTGTATCCGTCCTTCCGTCTGTAATTTCGTAAACAATTCTTCAGAAATTAACCGGTCGATTTGTCTTAAACATAAATACCAGTATGTACATAAATCCTTTTCTCGAAGGACAATTGAGTTAAAATAAGCGTAATTTCAATGAGCGATAAAACAGGATGGGTGTGCGATAATTGGGAATCATTTTTAAATAAACTTAGTCCTCTCAAATTGCAAAAATAAGGTAAGAAATGTCTTCTCGGAGGAAAATTAAGTTAAAATATGCTCAATTTCAGTGAGTGAAAATAGAGGATGGGTGGCGTGAAAGAGAAGGGTTAAGTGACCGAGGGTGTAGAATATAAAAAAAATTAAGAATATAAAAAAATTCACACAAATTAAACACTATATAATTCGAAAGCTGGGGCGCGGTCAATTCTCGAAAAGTAATTCTGCAAAGATTATTCAAAGTCACCAGTTTTATGCTTTGAGAGCTAATTTCGAGAAAACAAAAACTCACTAAACGCACCAGATTGCGAAAATATCAACTTACACAGTAAAAGACTGCACTATAACCGTTTTGTTTTTTGATTTATTATATGAATATAAAAAAGTGGAAATCAAACATGCATGATAAATCAATGTTCTGTTTCTTTTTAGAATAAGTGACACAAGAACAACTTCACCACTATCAATAGCTATCCTTGCTGTGGGCGTGGAACAAAGAGAGCTCAATATATACTAGAAATTGTAATAAAAACTTAATATGACTCGTTCAGTGGTCATTACTTTGCTGATGTTAATCACTTGTGCAAAAGCAGCATTGGATATTTATACTCCGACACTTCTTCCTTGGAACTTCCTTGGAAGTTCTCGGGAAGAAGTGATGCATTTCTTCCTTGGAACTTCCTTAGAAGTTCTCGAGAAGAAGTGATGCATTTCTTCTTAGGAACTACCCTGGAACTTCTCGGTAAGAAGTGATACATTTCTTCATTGGAACTTCCTTGGAAGTTCTCTGGAAGAAGAGATACATTTCGTCCTTGGAACTTACTTGGAAGGTCTCGGGATGAAGTGATGCATTTCTTCCTTGGAACTTCCTTGGGAGTTCTCTGGAAGAAGTGATGCATTTCTTCCTGAGAACTACCCAGAAAGTTCCCAGGAAGAAGTTATGCAGTTCTTCCTAGGAACTACCTTGGAAATTCTCGGGAAGAAGTTATGCATTTCTTCCTTGGAACTTCCTTGGAAGTTCTCGGGAAGAAGTGATACGTTTCTTCCTAGGCACTTCTAAGGAAATTCTCGGGAACAACTCATACATTTCTTCCTTGGAACTGTGAGCGTAAGTTTTCCCTGTTCATAGAAAAGGCCTTTTTTACGAAGTGCAAATCTTACTACACTGAAAACTTACGGGACAAGATTCTGACAGACCTGTAGACAGTCGGACAGACGGACAACACAGAAGCAAAATTTTCTCTTTTAGGAGTTATGTCAATAAACCAGGGCATAAAAATGATCGGTTACGAAATATATGAGTTGAACCGCTTAGAAAAATTACAATATTTTACTTTTTTCAAATTCAATATTGCTCAAGTTTGTTAATATAAATTACAGGTGCAAAACCTGACTGTTTTGGCTCCTTTTCCTCAACTGCTTTCTCTGCTGTCACTGGCTGCGTCACTTCTTGCGTGTAATAAATTCGGTTGGGATACATCCAACCACCATGTGGCTCGATATATTCGTTGTTTCTCGCAATAATTGCTATGATGACCTCGTCTTCTTTGTAGTAGATACCAGTGGCATTCGGAAACAATGACTCTGAAAAATATATCATGATCTACGCAATGTTATGTCTGAATAACCCACACAATACTCAAAGACTAGCTTATGTTACAACAAAGACCTTAATTTTAAGTTTATCGATATATTTAGACATATCATAACTATACATGCAAAACAATAGCAATGTATAACAGTTCAGAATATTCCAAATAAACGAAAAAATGAAAAAGACAGTCTACTACACGCATATATGAATGTTTTTCTAGTATTTTTAAATCTGCTCTTACAGAAAAGTTTACTCACTTATATCGTCAGGAATGAGACCCTGTTGGATAGGAAACATGGCCTCCCTACCATCCCTCCCAACAACCTTGATGCTGTTCATATCTGCAAATAATATATGACAACTAGACCGATTTCGCTGACAGGTAGAGAAATCCACACTTGGACTAAAGTTCGTTCTAGTTTTATCCCTCAGGAAATCCTTTCTGAAAATATATGAAAAAAAAAACAACAAAACAAACTAGAATATCCAGGGACATTGTGACCAGCCGAGATTTTGTGAATCTATGAATAAGCTTGTCTGGTTGCCGAAAGTCGTAGTCACATTGTACAAGTTTGTCCAAGGACAAAGCCCCAACTAACGAAAAGCGATAAAACCAAGTCCGGCGTGCTTGAACAAGGGAATTTCCCTGAAAAATTGGGCTTCAAAGGACGAGATGGCAATGAGCTAGCTAAATAATTAATTTAGCAACGGACCCGAACATAGACCGATAAATACAGAAAAAGATTTTTTTCCAGAAATGCATTTTCGAACAACGTATCAAAATTGTATCCACACATGTGTACTGTTGACATGTACTGTCGGACATACACAATTAGTTCAAACAGCAGAAACGATCAGAAACGACCAAACACATGTGCCTTTTGAAAAAAGAAAACGCCGCGTCTAAAACATCATTACTTAAGTTTAATGTTTTGGTATGTAATATTTTGCGGGGTTTGCATTTCCGACCAGTGCGCATGTTTATTTAACTTGCATTGATGCCCAGTTTGAATTTTGGACCAGTGCGCGCATTTATTTAACTTGCGTCGATGCTCGGTTCGATTTTGAACCCTTGCGCATGTTTACCAAACTTGCGTCGAGGTCCGTATTCAACTTACAAGTTTTAGTGGATCGCCTGAAAAATTAATATTTCAAGAGGGGCCTAAGTGGCGAAGAATCGTACAAAATTGGAAAGAAATTCAATAAAAATTGTGGGAGAAGAAGCATTTTCTAAACTAAACGCCAATAAATTAAAAAATACCCCGCATATCGCCGATCTTTGGTGGATCGTCAAAATGAGGAATTTTTCAAAAGAGGACTACTTAGAGAATAATCGTACCAAATTTGAAGAAAATCTGATCAAAACTGTGAAAAAAAGCATTTTGAAAACTGGTGACCATAAAATCACAAATGTCCCCTATTTTGACAGTTCGCTAGAAAGAGTAAATTGTCACGATAGGCCTACCTGGAGAACAATCGTACAAAATTAGAAGGGAATCCGATCAAAATTGTGGGAGAAGAAGCATTTTGAAAATTAGGCAACAAAAAATTTAAAATACCCCCATTTGTCCAATTTTAGGGGGAATCGCCAAAAAAATAAATTTTCAAGGAAGCACTATGTTAAGAACATTCGTACAAAATTTAAAGAAAATCTAATCCAAATTGTCAGAGAAAAAGCATTTTAAAATTGACAACCACAAAATTACAAATGTCCCCTATTTAGCCAATTTTTGGCCGATCGCCAAAAGCACTAATTTTTCGAGAGAGGTGTACCAAGAGAACAACTATCCAAAATTGGAAAGGAATCCGATCAGAACTGTGGGAGAAGAAGCAATTTCAAAAATAGACACCAAAAAATTAAAAAATGTCTCCCATTTGGCCAATATTTGGCGGATCGTTAAAATGAGTAATTTTTAAAAAGAAATCTATCCAGGAGATATTTGTGAAATTTTTTTTTTAAAATCTGATCAAAATTGTGGGAGAAGAAGCATTTTGAAAATTGACAACCACGAAATTACAATTGTCCCCTATTTAACCAATTTTTGGCCGATCGCCAAAAGCAGTAATTTTTCAAGAGAGGTATACCTAGGAAACAACTATCCAAAATTGGAAAGGAATCCGATCAAAACTGTGGGAGAAGAAGCAATTTTAAAATTAGACACCAAAAAATTAAAAAAATGGTCCCCAATTTGGCCAATTGGAAACTCCAGCTTACGTATAACGTGGGCTGGGCTAACAAAAGGGAACTGCGAAATCTTTTATTGTCGCCCATTTTCATAACGGTTTTTCATTAAATACTACTAGGTGCACTCTTAAATACATATATAGCTTACCTGTATTTGTGATTCTTAGCTTCGTAAAAATAAAACTTCCAATAAAGTGTCTGATGTGAAATTTGCTACTAAAAAGTGTTCAACTTAAATGAAGCGGAAATGCGAGCCGCAATTGTTTGTGTTCGATAACACTCTTCCAGCAGAATGGATGAGAAAATTTAGGATTCCAGTCTATTTCCTTCCTTCACATTTCTCGGGAACTTCCCAGGTAGTTCCTAGGAAGAAATGTATCAGTTCTTCCCGAGAACTTCCTGGGAAGTTCCCGGGAACTTCATGGGAAGAAATGTATCAGTTGTTCCCGAGAACTTCCTAGGAAGAAGTGTATGACTTCTTCCAGGGAACTTCCTGGGAAGAAGTGTATCAGTTCTTCCCGGGAACTTCCTGGGAAGAAGTGTATCAGTTCTTCCCGGGAACTTCCTAGGTAGTTCTTAGGAAGAAATGCATCAGTTCTTCCCGAGAACTTCCTGGGAAGTTCCCGGGAACTTCTTGAGAAGTGTTCTTGATGAAGTTGGAAGAAGAAATGAGCCTCAAGGTCTTTGGTAACAAACCGATAGTGTTCTGTGGAGTGCTGCCTCAAGCAAAAAAACTGACCATTTCTGCAATGACACAGTCAGCTTGAAGTTGATGCAGGTAATGCGGACTGTAAAACAACTCCTAGCCGATATGTGCTGGAACCAGTTACTGATACTCGATCCTGTTGCTTCTTGTGGAGAATAAGAGGCACACCTCTCTAAATGTCATCCCTACGTAAAACTCAGCATCTACCAGATTGAAGTTACAAGTGCTGAATTTTGCCCTTTACTAACCAAATTCGCACCTTTTAAATAGTTCCCCAGCGAAAAATTGCTAAGCACACAGAATGAAATGTGTTTGATGAATCACGCTTGAAGGGAATATCCTATGTCATCAGTGACGTAATACCAGAGGATTCCCTCAATCTGATTGGCCGACGGATAAGTGAAAGTTTGTTACTATTGCGTGTATGGGATAACCCGAAGAGAATCTCATCTGAAAGTGAAGATAAGCGAATTCCCTATGTCATCAGCGACGCAATACCAAAGAAATTTCACTTGAAACCAAGACAGAAGCGCCACAAATTTTAACTGTCTCCGGAGAAATGCACTAAAGGTTTTAATACATTTGAACCAAGCCATATTATGCAGCAATCAAGATGTTACATCATTTGAGCATGGACGCAAGTACAGCAATCGATCTTAGACGTCTTAGACACCCTAGCTTGGGTCCGGAAGACCCTGGTGAGTTCATAAAGCAATGTAAGGAAAAAAAGGAGTTCAGAGATATTACAATGTGCTGTTCTATCACCCAAAGCCTTCCTTTCTCTTGTTTTTTTTTTGGACGTTATTAGGAAAATTCAAATTTCTACATATTTAAAGACTCGCGGCCTGGAGGACACGGAGCGTCAAACGAAGATAGAAAAATCTAAAACTGAAGCCGCTGTGGAGCTCTACAACAGGCTTGCAAAGAAAGAAATATCTCGGCGTCATTATATCTCTGCCATGGGAAACAAGTATAAAGCCCGAGTGGACTTGTAACGGGCGTAATAGCGATGTGGACTGTACTTTTTAGATATGTGAAACTCTTCTTATGATTTAATTACATAATGCTATTGTTCTAAATTTGGCGTTTTTGACGTGCAGTTCTAGGCACTTTTGTCCTCTTTTTTGGTGGTTTTGTCCAAATACGTAATTGACTATCCGTAAAATCGTTGCACTAATTTGTATATCACTTTATTGTGCATAAAGCACTATAGAAGAATTATAGCACCATAGAAGAATTAAAATGTTATCTTGGGCTTGTGTCAGATTGAGCAGACAGATGAAAAACTCATCAAAGAATGACTGAATAAATAATGGTAGATTTATTCATCAAAAGATAATGTTTTAGTTCAGGAAGGGAAGGTACCGCATCCAGGAATTGGTATGGCGGACAGGGCCAATGGAAGCAGTGGAGCAGGTCATGTTGCCAAGTTTCCCACCCCAGTTCTGTGTAAGAGCAAAACTAAAAAAAGCAGCTGTAACTTTTAACCCATCGGGAATATTTTATCATGAGCTTTCTCTTAGTCATTATTCTCTATCTCTATCTATCTATCTATCTATCTATCTATCTATCTATCTATCTATCTATCTATCTATCTATCTATCTATCTATCTATCTATCTATCTATCTATCTATCTATCTATCTATCTATCTATCTATCTCTTCCTCCCTCCCTCTCTCCCTCCCTCCCTCTCTCCCTCCCCCTCCTCTCTCTCTCTCTCTCTCTCTCTCTCTCTCCCTCTTCCTGTCTCCATACAGCGTTGTAAATAGGGCTGACGACCCCATGCAGGTAGTTTCTCATAACGCCCTTTACAGATAGACTAGTCCATAGAAATGTTACTCTTTTTTAAATTTTTAGTTTCACTTCCCTTGCCACCAGAATTCAGATCGCAAATGGCAGTGACCACGGCCGCCAGCCGACCCAAATTCTCGGTAACCAACAACGATTTTGTTTCTAAAATTGCGAATATTCACTATCGGAACGGTGGGTTTTCGAAAACTTAGTCTTTGATATAATCGTCTTTCGAATAAATGCCAGTTAGTATTGCTCAAGCTTCCAAGTACTAGAGCTTCGGAATAATGAACCTTCTAAGAAGTGACTTTTCGGTACTGGACCTCTAATTTTTTAATTTCGGGGTTCGGTTTAATGCACCTTCTGTGTTTTACTCCTTCGGAAAACTGGCATGTACTCATATCTCATTATCGTGCTAATGATGCCATTGTTACCGGTGTAATTAAATCAAAGACTATTAACTGTGGGTTATGATCTTTGTTCAAGTAAAATTGCTTGTAGACAATTGTAGAAAATCAACTAAAGGGAAGAGGTTTTATACTGCAGTGTATACCTGTTCGTTTTCATGCTTAAAACTAACAAATAGATGTCATATGTTAAAAATTGGGAAAATAATAACAAAACTGACTGTCAGCCCCCAGAATATAGCAAAACTGAGACTTCGGTTGCTGTAAAAGTAATGAAATGCTTCGTTGGTTAATAGTGAAAAATATGTATGTGACCACGGGGAGACGTAGCACGAGCTCAACTAGACGTGAGGGCAGCATCCATCTGCGAGCAGACGACACTTCTGTCTCCCAGTGCCATGTTCCCATGTTTGGAAAATCTGTACTCTTTAACATAATTGACCGAAAGTAGCTCTGTAATGGATTGTATAAACTGAGAAACGAACTTAGTTTTCAGTGTAAGAAAATGGTCATAAGAGATGGTTATGTAGTTGCCGCTGAAAGCCGTATCTCGTGTCAAATTCCTGGTAAAGTGATTCAAACCTACTCTAAGTCCCGCCTCCCTACAGACCTGTATAATCTGGACATTGGTCACTCCTTTTAATTTTTCATTGGTTTGATATAACAAGAAACTAGATAATTGCGATAGCTCCTTATTTTAACCCCGGTGTAACAGTATACCTTGCCCCCCCCCCCCCCCATGTACAGCTTGCTCCGGGGGGGGGGAGATAGACTAGCCTATCTCCCCTACCCCACCTGGTATTTTTGCCCCCTTTTCAGCTTACACCCACCCAGGCTAGCTATCTGCCTCGTATTTTTTCTTTTTGCCCCCCCCCCCCCACAGGCATTCTAGTTTCCCCCTATTTTTCTTTATTTATTTTTCTTTCTGCTGCTGTTCAATTCAGTTCAACCTGCTTTTATCCTGCTTGTAATATCCTACCCAGTGATAACCAAAATTAGTAAGGTTGATTTCATTGTTTAATCCCCGTCATATTTACCAATAGCAATCACACCACCGCTGCCTTGAAGTGAAACAAATCCACATTTCTTTTGTTTTAATTTTTATTGCTGCATTGTAACAAAACAGATAGTTAAGAAATCTCAGGTGATTTTAAGTTGCGGCATAAGATTACGTTCTAGCTTTTCACCACCTGGTGTCACTTTCTAAATGGAAGATAAAGTTGAACATACAAGAAAGCGCTTCTTGGATAATATTACTTATGGTCCCCCTCTAGTGAACACGGTCCCCCGGGAGACCATATCCCTTAGGAAAAATGGTCCCCTCAAACTTAAGAATAGTAGGAATATGTAACTGAATTCAGAGATCTTGCGAATAAAATTATGCTTGTCTTTGCATGAATTCTTCATCTGGCAAAATTTACTGACTAAAATTATTTTCAAACGCTTTCATCATACCAATTAGCGATGCAATGAAATTAAATAAACGTAATTAAAAGTGACACTTTTCACTCCCAAATCTCACAGCAGATTTAGGATGAATAGATTATCAAACCCCTGATTTAATCCTTTTCGTTAGTCCATGAATCCACATCTAAGACTCTGTAACACAACTTATATGATGTTTGAGATCAATAATATAGGGATTATCGCACATGAGTAAATCTATTTAAAACCTAAGGAATCCACACCCAAATTTGCCCTTTACAAGATGCCCTTTTTCAAATTATCATTATTCAGAAAACATAAGCGATGGAGAAAACGAGGAAAATCAAAGAAAAAAGCGAATTCTTAAACCATACAAGTGGCTCACATACAAAGCTGCTTCATTGAAACTTAAAACAAGTTAAGAAAATCTACTCAGAACATTTATATCAGTAATCTAGCAGATCATTATATTCCAGTCTGTGCAATATAATATAGAATGTAAACATCTGTACAGTGTTTGTTAAAACTAGTCATATTGTTGTATGTAAAAATATGATTGGAAATTGCAATAAAATTTACGAAAGTAACTCATATTTACTCCTACTTTATTAAAAATCTATAATTTGACAGAGCTCAGGCACCATAAATAACGCACATATATGATATGAAGGGGGGACCGTAATCACTAGAGGGGGACCCTAATCCCTAGTGATCATGGTCCGGGTTAGGGGGGGGGGGAGACCGTAAGTACGAAAGCAAAATCTCCAAGTAGCTTGAATCGATAAAAAACCAAATTTTAAATTATGGGCAAATACACATATTTTCCAAATAATTAACGTAAAACAGTGCAGATAAGTACCTTTAGCTAATTTTAGCAGGAAATACTAACTTGTACATCAATGGGTATGGTTTTTATCTAACGCAAACGCAAAAAAAAATCTTACAACTTGTGTACCCACGCTTCCGATTGGCCAGTAACTAGGGCCGGGATTATTCGACCTTTTTCATTTCATTTTCATCTCTTGGTTTATTTCTGAAGAGAATTACAAAACAAAGTTTGCACAATTTTATCCAGTTGTAATAAAAAGAAAAAGAGACAATTCTAGATTTAGATTCAGAAAGGGACAAAGCATAAGCTGAGCTTGTTTACTGCTTGTCCAATACAAAGTTTATATGTATACGAAAACCACTTCTAAAAGGACAAAAAACTTTAAATTTCAAGTTTGCCACTCTTGTCTCAGTTTAATTTTTTGCTTTATATGCTAAAACATAACACCAAGAAGGAACGTGCTCAACCGGAAACACAAACGACATGTGCAGTACAACTATCAACAACTATGAGACTCTATAAATCACAATTATATCACTAGGTTATAAGGTCGTGTATGAGGAGATTAAACTGAACTTTAACTGAGATTTAAACGATTTTAAGCAGCTGGTATTCTTTAAATCATCTGGTAGCGAGTTCCAGAATTTTACCCCAACTATACTGATACAGTGTTGCTTTAACGTAGTTCTAACATAACAACTTAAAAATTTTCCCTGTTGTCTTGTTTTCCTTTCATTTTGTAAATTTATATTAAAATAACATTGTATATTTTTAGGAAGAAGATAATATTTTGCTTTAAACATGATAACTAGTGTTTTAAATTTGACGATATCGTAAAAGGTTAACAATTTCAAAGAATGAAACAAATGTTGAGAATGCGTTAGTTTAAATGCGATGAGAGAAAAAATTAGTTCTAGCCTACGCGATTCTTTTAAACGAGTCACAGAAGAAACCCATAAAAAATTCAGATAAACAAATTGGGAAGTAAAATTTGTGAAGTAAGAAGTTTTTTTTCGGTCAATTTTATGAAAGTAGCAACATAAAAATATGTGTACTGTTCACCCGGGTTGGAGGTGGAGGGGGGGGGGTTGCTTAATGGTCAGTTGTCATCTCCACAAGTGTTCAGAACGTTTTGTTAAAAATTAAATACTGCTTTATGTAATATTTAGCGTAAAAATATTTTCGGATCCTCAGGGGCGTAGGGTCCTCAGTGGCGTAAGGTCCTCAGTGGCACCGGGTCCTCAGTGGCGCCGGGTCCTCAGTGGCGCCGGGTCCTCAGTGTCACTTTTGGACATCAGTGCCACTGGTGGTACTGAGGAACCATGTAGACGATGACTCCAACTCCCTCCAATGTAGTTCCATAACAGAAGCCATTATTTATAAATTACATTTGAAAACCATTCTGCTTTTTGAATCCTATGACTTATCGTGGATAAATGATTTCTCTCTAGTCGCAATTAATTAATCGGAGATATTGACAAAACGCCCACATTTTATTTTACGACAGTGAAGCACTTGTTTACGATTTGCTGGTCTAATAACCACAGAAATTGGATTGCACACGCTTGACTTGAAGAATAACGTCTCTTTCCTTTTGCTAAAAGTTAGTTTGTGTAGAATGTGTCACGTATTATGCCCGGTGGGGATGGGAGAAATTAGGCAGTAGCCCATGATGTAAGATTCAGTGTTCACCTGTAATTGACTGCAAAATATCGGGCTATTGTTAGAATTTGTTTTCTTTATTTATTTACAGAAAGGCTAGTTCCGTACAATCAAATGACTAGCATTGAAAGTCCTTCATTTTGTGGCAATTACGCACGCACTCGCAATCGCCCTTGAGTAATAGAAGACTGACATCACCCTTTTCAGTGTTATTTGGATGTTTAAAAACTAACCGGAAAGGTGCGAATGTGATTTGGTGGTCTTTCCAAGAGACTCAATAAAAACCACAATTTGAGGGTTACCATACGAAAAAATAACACCAAAACATCACATGGCGGAAGCAGCAAAAATCTGGATTTGGAATAGAGCCATGGGTCGCACTCAAGTACAGATTGGTTACAATGCTTGTCCGTGACATTTAAAAAAGGCACCTAAACGCGGAGTACCAAGCTAAAAAAATAACCAATTTAGTAAAGCGAACATCCTTTAAATTTCAACCCCTAAACGCGGAGTGTTAAATTGTGTTACGACAGGCATGTCCGGGGGCATCGCGCCCAGCCATAAAAGCAAAGACATTACAAACGTGGAAGCAGAAACTGACCAATTTTGACAAAATTTACATTTGGTTGAAGGCCTCATAGGCAAAATTGCTTTCTAACTTAATTGGACAGGATCTGTGGGACAAATAGCATTTTTTGTGTCTCTGTTTAAGCTATGCGTTTATTTGGCCAGTTTTCACAGAACTTATAACAAAATTCAACAACTCCACTGAAGACCTACATCGGATAAGGGAAGGATGGAAGGAAAGAAAGAAAGAAATATAGCATGGGCCTTTATATGCTTCTTTTGGAGGCAGAACTATAAATAGGGCCTGTATGGATGAAGTGTTAATAGCCAAAAGAAGAAGTTACGTGATGAGGAGACACCTATGCCAAAATGTTGTTCGTGTTGTAGTACGGATCTGTTCACACCACTATCAAGGTGGTGTAAATTAGTTTTATTTATTTATCATATATAAATGTATACCAAGAATCATGCAAAACGAAAACAATAAAACGTGATGGCAGATTTTTTTAGAGCTATGTCCAATTAAATTTGAAAAATTTAAATGCTAGTTGCAAGGAAAAAACAATAGAAGTATATCAGGAATAACTACTGTTGAAAAAATGACTATGTTAGCAAACAATAATACTTTCATATTACAAAATTCATCTTCCAGGTTTGAAAATTTCTTGCAGTACATGACTAATTGTCAGTCTACCAGGGGGTTTTGTAGTTAGTACCTATCCGGTATACTACACGACCGGCTATCTTGCCCCCCCCCCCCCCTGTACAGCTTCGCCCCGGGGGGGGGGAAGCTGGACTAGGCTATCTCCCCCCTCCCCCTCTGGGACAAATACGTAACTGCAACAGAACTTTTAATGGTAAATGATCTCTATAGAGCACAATTTCTTCTGTGCTTGAAAATTATCAAGTTTTTGCGTAATTCAACAGTCATTTACACAATTCACTGCAGTTCACTGCGCTTTTGGTCCAACCAGGTCAATGCCGATTTATTTTCATTTATTTTTATTTATTTGCATTCACTACTTCTTTTCAATATTTTCTCTACTGATCAAGTAATTAATTTATAATCAAAATAAAAAAATGAAATGCCCATACCCTTTTGCATACCCTTTTAAACTTCTCAATTCGGAGTAAACTTTTACCGCAAAATCCATTTCCCTGAGATGGTTTGTAATGTTATGCAATATTGTCGGATACAATTGATCAATCAAAATGGATTATAAAAAGAGATGTGGCTTTATTGCAGTCAACTCTACATCCCCCGATAATTGTGAATAGAGAGCGAGTATACAAACGGATTAGCCTTTATGCAAAATACAACTAAAGAAACTTTTATTTTAGGGGGGGGGGCAAAATATCCCAGGTGGGGAGGGGAAGCTGAACAGGGGGCAGAATATCCCAGAAGGGGGCAAGATAGCCTAGTCTAGCTTAAAATACAACTAAAAAAACTTTTATTTTAGGGGGGCAAAATATCCCAGGTGGGGGGGGGGGGGGGGAGCTGAACAGGGGGCAAAATATCCCAGAGGCGGGCAAGATAGCCTAGTCTAGCTTCCCCCCAGGGGGGGGGGGAAGCTATACAGGGGGCAAGATATACTGCTACACCGGCATTTATTACTGTAGGCCCATCTGAGGTATGGTTCCAAATTGATTTGAATTCAGTAGAGTGGAGCTGCAATTTGCCGATTCAGCTTTGTCGGTGCCTTTGCGGCATGGTTTATAGTAATAGTGTAGTGATAATAAATAGATTTTACATACCTAGTTCTAAACAATATTCAAAGACACGGTACAACAATATAAAGTAACTGATCGTATAGTAAAATAGCTAAAAGACATTGACTAGTTTGCCATCACAGACACGTAATACTGAACAAAAAAGTTTTAAGTTTGTTCTTAAAAGACAGGTAGTTCGTTTCTAAACGTAGGGCAGTTGGTAGGTTGTTCCACAGCTGCATTACCGAAACAGAGAATGCCCTATCACCATTAGTTTTTGTTCTGGATTTTGGCACATTTACAAATTCTTATGTGTTTAACGCGGGATTTTAGAAGGTTGGTGAAGAGAGATTAGTTCAAATATATATACTGGAGCTATGCCCTGGATAATCCGAAATATTAATATTAGAATTTTAAACTCAATTCTGCGATCAACTGGTGGACCCATCAGAGAACCCCTGCGGCGCACCAAAAAAGACACATCTGGTCGGAAAGTGTGTCATCTATAAATCTATTTGAATTCAAATGTAATTGGGAAAACCGAAGACGTGGCATGTTGATTCAATACTTCAGGTTCTTTGTAGTATGGTTCCAAATCGAATACCTGCAGCGCTGCTGTAAAAGACTGAAAACATGCGACTTTTTATAAATTCGGTAAATAAGCAGCACTTTTTAGGCACACTGAACTTTGATAAGGGGCAGATAGCCATCCAGAGGTTCACAGAATTAAAGCATGAATTTGGTCAGTGTAAAGTAGATCTGGCACTTTTACAGTTATTGTCTAAAATAATCTAATCTAAAATGTCACAGCACATTGCTTGCCAAAATTATAAAAATATCCAGTAAATATTCCTATGTTGGAATAACGTATGATAGACGTCGCACATGAAGTCGGATTAATGTTGGGTTTTGGTTGTTAATAGAAGTCGAAACAACATCGGGGAAGTATTAATCTTCAATCGCCATATTGACAGCCACAATACCCCGCCTGGGTCATAGGGTCACGAGGGAATTGTGGTAGCCACAATTTCTAATGAGTGATAACGGAAGGAGGTTCTTTTTGGTTGTCAGTCCGACGTCTGTACAGCGTCAATTTTTCATCGTCTATCCAACTTCAATTTATCGTTATAAAGAAGACATTGATTAGACATCGGGGAAAGTTGCATTTTGTTTCCGGCCAAAACAGCGTTGCGTTCTCAACTTCTATTCAACGCTGTATCACAGACTTTGCTTTGGCTCGGGACCAATCACCGCCAAACACAACCACAGTTAATGTTTCGGTTTAGTCGGATCGACTTCGGATCTGCCTTGGAGTGTTTACTGGGTAAGGAAAAAGTGTGTTCTTTGAGAATACTTTGGTTAAAAACAGAGCATTATTAAAAGTCTTATGTTTTCTTGCGCGACAAAAGCCGCATTTATTGCGTTTATATAGATAAAAATGGTCCTCTTTCGGTGATCCGTTATTACAGGATAAGGGGAAAAATATAGAGAGAACAGGCACGCTGAAACGCTTATTGCTAATTTTCGATATATTTGTTTAAAAATAATAGTATCGTCAGAGTTGCTCCCGAATTGTTACTTATGAAATATTATATATGTTACAGTGTATCTTTAATTTCAGGGTAAGTATACTTACACTTAAATTAGGCGTGAAAAAAATTAAAGATACCCTGAAATGAATGTTAAACATCGTGATGAGCAAAACCCCACCAAAAGTGCTTTTAAATTGCAATTGTACTTAAACGGTCGAGACATGTGCTGTAATTGTCACATCACGGGTATTTTATTGCAACAAAACACCTATTGAAGGCAAATTGCAATTGTTAATTGAATTTTGTACTAGAGGTTTTAATTATTAAATCACAAGTAAATAATTGCAATTGAAGATTCATTGAAGGCATTTAATTTAAATAACTAGCTTGTGATAACTTTGCAATGTCCCCCCTGTCATCTGCCCCCTTTTTGCAACCCGGTCGACTGCCCCCCCCCCTTCAAAGTAGAGGGGTGGTCGCTATAAAATTATATTTATTTTAGTGAATGTATTGCACTAAAAATGGCAATGGCAATGGCAATTCACCAATAGGAAATTTCACGCCTAATTTTCAGTATACTTACACTGAAAATTTTCAGTTTAAGTATGCTTAAGTATACTTACCCTTACCATGTCAGGGCAAGTATACTTACACTAGTGTATATATACTCAACAAATGGCTGTTATATTGTCAATACTGGACAGATAACAACAAAATTTTAGGTATAGACTCAGAATCAATAGATAATTTCATTTCTCTAAAAATTCAAAGCTACATTCTTATCGTTACGCTGTAATGCTTACGTAAACTGAAGGTATCCGAAAAGCAGTTCACAAGCCTAATATCTCGTGTGTCCTAATAGGGTTGAATAGGGTGTGACAAGCGAATCTGTCGGTCCTGGTCTGGGGTCGTTGACCGTGGCCTGCCCGTTCTAGGACGATCGGATGTGGACCCTGTTGTATCTAATCTTATTCTCAGGCGAGTAACCGTCGATTTGTGGACGCCAAACGCCCGCGCCACGTCAGTTGCCGTTTTTCCACTTTCCAGCATGCCGATCGCACGCTCTCGCTGAATTGCGGTTAACCGTGCCATCGGTTAGGATCGTTCCAGAAAGTTCAAATTTTGTACAACGTGCACTCTTTTCTTAAGGGTTGAGACTATGAAAAAATAATTCAATAACTCTCAGCGGTTATTTCACAATGTGCTAGACTACCAGTTTAGGTCACGTGACTGCTCGCTCCAGTTGTAAGATAGAGCGTGGAATGATTTTGACACATTGTTTGGACAATCATTTTCCAAGTAATAGAATGTACAAGAAAAATTAAATATACTAATAGAAAAAAAATTAACCCCCTCTATAGGTGTTGCGTTTCTTTTTTGTTGAGTATATATATATATATATATATATATAGGGGACTATGCTTTTCGGGTCTGTCTATCTGCGTGGGTTCGTGGGAATACCAACATATATTATGCATAGTCCCCATGTGGGACTGCTATATATATATACATATGTTACAGTCAATGTTGGAAACCCGCCATTTCACGAAATGGCAAACCGTGTTGGGTAAATTCGCGTACTGCCTAAAATCTTTTGCCATTTCATTTCACGAAATAACCTAAAAGTTAGATTATTTCACGAAATTACCCAAAAATCTTACATTTTATTTCACAAATTGGCAAACCAAGATCAGGCAAAATTGTGAAATAAGCTTTTTTGCTCGAAATTACTTACAATCGTGACAAATATTGTGTCTTTTCTCTTTTATAATCGCAGTTTTCAAATACAATGAATATGTTACAGCGAATCTGTAGATTCGCTGGCTCACTTAGCGATTCGCTGGTTTTTCACCTAAAAAATTATACAGATTCGCTGAAATTGCCTGTTCGGCCATCTTCCCCCCCCCCCCCCACCCCCCACCCCGGATAAGCTTAGTGGAGAAAACATCCGAATACTAGAACAGGAGTTAGTATTGTAAATGAGCTAGGTCAACCCAAAGACACTGACCCAGCTGGACTTGAAAAATTTGCACAGTACTTGAGCTCGCGAGTGAGTTTGGAAACACACTCAAACTTACATTTTTTGATTGACTGGCAACACATTTTACGTATAGGCAGTATGGATCCTAATAAGAGTTGGTATTGTAAATGAGCCAGATCGACCAAAGGACATTGGCCCACTTTGACTTTAAAAATTCACACAGATATTTTTGTTTGTATCAATACTTCTAATCACTGTTTAAGACTACCAGTCAGTATTTCAGTCTGTTTTTTATGATATAATCCTGAATATGCTAAGAATTGCTTAAAGGTTGTAGTCCAACCTAACAAAATCAAATACTGGGATTGTATGTCGGCGGGGAACATAGTCAGTTTCATTGACCTATTTGTTTCCTAACTTTTGCCTTTTCAATAAACAGATAACTGCCGCATCGGAAGTTCTCATTTTAGCACAGCAATAACACAAGTCAACACAAAATGAACGTTTTTATTGAGCTTATTTAAATTGAAAATGTATTTAACGGCAGTGAAAATAAATGTGTAAGTCTTAATCAGCAGCTTTATTCAACCTCGCTGTGTTGGGCAATGTTAACCAGTTACTGGAAACGTTTGCTCGACATATCAACTACACACTTAACCTGAACGCTGGTGAACACAAGTAAGCTGTGTGCAGAATGTAGAATGGGAGAATAAATTTATGAAACATTTGTACTTATTAACACTTGACAAGCCTTTGGCTTGCAATGGGTTTTCGAAATTGTGCGAGCAGCCGTTGGTATCTGTTTTTTCTTGACCGTGATCGGATTTCTTGTTACATCTCCTCCACACGCACTACGGGCCCTAGGGCCACGAAACTTGGGACTTAGGCAGAACTTGATATGAACGTGTGCATGGCACTTTTTATTTTCGCCTTCGATTTCGTTTTCTTGTTTAAAAAACGCCATGTGAAAAGAGTGTATTTTTTGCAAGTAAATGCGTAGCATTTCACGCACAGCACAGAGCACACAGTTCGCTCAGCTTTGTGCGAGCTCTCACTGCGTAAATAGATAACACGACGCATGCCTGATCAGCCAATAAAACCTTAAGTCAACAAAAACCAAACACTATTCGGCTTATAAGACGTATTCGAGCTGTGTTGTTTGCAATATATTTTTCAAGAAATAACCCATTGAAGGAAGTATTTTTACGTTTTAATTTTTGTCAAGTGTTGAACATTTCGCTAGCGAAATGAGGTTCTAGTTTACAGATGTATTCGTTTTTATTTCGAAACATATATGAAGAATTATGTACGATTTTGGATTTAAAGAAGAAAAGGGCAACAAGCAGAAATAAATATGATGTCGCTTTAATTGAAGATTCGCGAGCGATTGATCAATGTTTTTGGCCAACACAACGTTGTGGAGAAAAGTAACAAGGGGTGATAAAAAATGCGACCTCCACCCTATTTAGTGATTTTTTTTGTTCTTTCCTTCTTCATTGGAATGTAACTAAGCAAACTAAGTGCCAAAAAGCAACTGACAGAAAAATAATTAATTTATCAGAGATTATAAAAGTAAAGTCAGCGCTCAAGTTTGGACAGAAATGAACCCGACTCTATCTCCCCTCACCTCCACAATGTTCAAACTCGCATTTCAGGCTCTCACTACCAGGGCTATAACGCTGCAGGTCTTTTTTTTTTTTTTTATCACTAAAAAGAGTATACTGAAGTTGTACGGGGCTGGCCGTCATTTTATCTTTACAACTGCTCTGACCATACTGGCTTTAGACTCCCAAATTTCGCTCATGTGTAGTATTTATTCCAAAGCACCTCGCTTTTTGTTTTCGCCTTTTGTTTTCACGTTCATGATCATAACTATGTTTTTTTTATCCAGAAAGACAACGAGTAAGGACTGCAGCATCATTTGCACAGCAATAGTGTGCATTTTACCTAAGTGAAGTGTACTTGATTTGTACACGCCATATACGTTGAGCACAGTGAAATGTTTGCGTTTTTTAAGAACGACCAGTGGATGAATTCTTATTCATTATAAATTACCAGCTTCAGTTATGCAGTCATGCGTTATTCTTTGAGAGAATCAGAGGGTTGGGTGGGGGGGGGGGGGGGGCTTTCATGGAATAAGTAACAAAGCTATGCTTTCTAAAAATGTTTCAAACTACCTAGAAAAACAAACCAAATTCAGGCTGCAAAGATAAAATTCAACTCGAAGGAAGAAAGTGATTTTAAAAAATGTTATTTTTTTATATCTTTGTATTATTATTATTTTTTTTGCACATCTTCGCCTAAACAATACGATTTGTTTCCCGTATCTTATTAAAGTGTGAAACCACGTACTTTAAAGTGGATCTAGTATAATTTTTATGAGGATCCAAAGTAGCGTTTTCTAGGCATTTTTCAATTTTAAAATAAAAAATAACATACCTTTGATTTTTAAAACGGTGGTTCGTGGCCCACGTTTGTTCGAATTGTTGCCAAAGGCTTGAAGCTCGCATTGATCCACTCATTTTCGGTTCTGACAGAGGGGCAGGTTGAGGGAGAGGGAGGGGAGGGACGGAATGTGGCACCCGAAAGCCTTAGCTCCATGTTATTTGGCTCAGTAAAAATAGAAAAGAAGTGTTTCGGCTTTCTTGTTCAGTCCCTCCCCCAACCCCATGCCTTGAATTTTCATTTGAGTATTGCGTCTTTGGTGTGCATTGACTCATAGTGCCATCGTATATAACTTCTCGTATAATGGGCTTTTATAGGTTACAGTGTAATTCGCGATTTTTGCGTAGTTTAGAATGACAGGCTCAGCTGCTCTAGACTTAACCCATCTCAAATTTCGAAACTTTTGTAAATTAGAACTATCGAGTTATTTCACACAATGTTTTCCATTTTTAGCCTGTTCTCCCATCCACCCACCCAAAAACAAGGCGAATGAGTTGGTAACCACCTGGGAGGGGGAGATGGGGGGAGGGGGGCTTAAAAGGGAATAATAATGTAATACCAAATAATTCCCTCATTCTGATTAGTTGTTGATAGATATCGGAATAGGACTATTCTAACTGCAGCAAAAAAGTTATTAAAATTGGTGGTTTCAGCATAATTACAGGAGAACGTAGTGTACAATCACTGTTCTGTAGAAGCACACAGTGAACAACAGAACAACTCTGCGCATGTTCAAAATCAACTCTTGTTTTCCGCTGAATTGTAAACAGTGAAGACAAAAGGAATTTCCAAGCAGAAAATCGTTTTATTTTCACATGAAATGGTCCTATTCTAGCCAATACATGGTGAGAAGAAATCCACAAAATGAACATATATTTGATATTTAAATAGCATGTGCAAAGTATAGTCTGGAACCCTCCTAATGTTTGCACATTTCAAATGATACAAAAGGGAGACTGGTATCGGGAGAAAAAAGTGGATATGAAAGTATTAACAAATTGCATTGCACAAACATTAAAGAACTGTTTCTTGTTTGTGTGTTGCAGCTGACCGTTTTCAGAATGTGGGGTGGTTATTCCGTCCGTGAACAAATGGGTAGGATGATGTCGAGGCTGTTTACGCACGAGCTGAAGGCGTGAATCAGTCTGAAAGGGGGAAACAAAACAAGCTTCCGTTTATCGGCAGGCATA
This sequence comes from Protula sp. h YS-2021, assembly GCA_949752745.1. Taxonomy (NCBI): domain Eukaryota; kingdom Metazoa; phylum Annelida; class Polychaeta; order Sabellida; family Serpulidae; genus Protula; species Protula sp. h YS-2021. The sequence continues at coordinate 41,753,612 of OX457026.1, read as the reverse complement.
TTGCACGCCAGCCTAACATGACAGATAAAGCTATGGAGACTGCCATTTCGAATAATCTAATATACGCTCCATTTCGCGCCTGTGCACGCAGCCAGGTCAAAGAACAATTCGAAAATAGAGAGGACAAATGTTCAGCTTTGTTGCTTTAACGCTGAAAATTAGTTGCTATAACTTCTTTTCGTTGATGTAATGTTGAATATTAATTGCTATTATGCTGAAATGAAGTTGATTTTAAGTCGGTTGTTTTCTGGTTGAGAAAATAACGTTGTTCTGCTGCCCTATAACCATGTAAAACCAACCTACAGCAACCACATAAAAATGGCCTGTCACCTTTTGCAATACTCAGAACCTAACAATGCATTATTTATAACAACAAGACAATAAAGGCACATTCGTTTGAAGAATGAAAAAACCTCTGAAATAATTTTTTTCATGTAAAATGATTTATTCCTTTATGTGTATCTAACCCCATTTTACGTTTAGCGATTATAACTTATTGCGATTAGTTTAAGCAGTACTGTAAATAAATAATCATCGTTCTCATTCACTGTTGTCATTGACATAAGGCATGATTCAGTCGATTAGAAAATGGATAAATTCTTCATCTGTTTCCTCTTCATTTTCCTCTTTTTCTCCGCTGCAGTAGCAGTTCTTGTTCCTCGTCACTGGAATCCCTATTCATTAAAAAGGTGAATTTTATTAGTCAAAAAAATTTTGTTCAAACAGCCAGAAGTCAGATCCTTAAAATTATTCATATCTCTCTTTATTAACACGTTGGGTAGTAGCGATTTTTTTTTGATCTGGTACACTCCCTGGCCAAGGTAAATAAAACACAACTAAATCAACATTCCAACGTCGACTTAAACCAAGCCATTACATTCCATCTGGTTATGATGTTGTTGTGATTGATCCCTACCTTAGATCAACGTCTAATTAAAATCTTTGATACATGGTTGACCAGACTTTAGATAATCAACATTGTTTACAGGTTGATTTTGGTCGCATCCGAGATCCTACTTTCGCCTAAGTCCAATCAACGTCTTTGATGCATCGTTAAATAGACGTTGGAAATTCGACGTTTTTTAGACATTGAAAATCAACGTGGTATAAACATCCGTACCATAACTAAACAACAGTCTCTTCTTCAAGAGCGCGCCTAAAATATTTATGAAAATTGACCTTGTAAATATCCTACTTTACAGGATGAAAAAAGGTTGAGGTACCTTGACGGAGGATGACCATGACACCTTGTGATTTTTACTCTCTAGATCTAAATAGTGATTTCAGATTGATATTTTTTGGACATCTGTATAACGTCTAAACACCGTCGAGAGAAGTTGTTTCGACTTTCATTTGTATCCTGCTCGTACTGTTGATGTCGGTTGCGATGTCAAGTACAATATTTATTTGGCACGTCACAATGTTTACTTAGCATACCAGTGACTCCTTCCACGTGTTTCAAATTCATCGTTAAATAGAAAATTAAAACTACAAGCACGAAGTTCTGCATATCGCAATGCTGTATGTCAATCTTAACCAGTTGTACATTTTTTTCTTGATTGGACATCACTATATGTTTTAAAGTATTGTCATAAAATCCATCGATTTTGATAAATTGGTACTAAAATTACACGTTGATGTGTAGTTCGGGTTTCTGCCGGGGAAACGCTACAACACATTGTTTTCACTGCCCTCTTCAAATAGAAGTGCACGAGAACCCATCGTCAGAGTACACGAGCAGCCTGAGGTTGCAGAGGGCCATAAAACACGATTTGCCAACCTTACAGGAGGGTATTCACGGGCCGCAGGAATACGTTGTGCCCGCGCTCCACCCCGCACCATGCCATGAAGTATTTTTTTTTAATTTACATGTCTTGAATTACAACAGGCATTTTTCTGACGTGGTCATGCCAAGACACTTATACTGTAGTAAAAGCATGCGGTTCAAGGATTTGTGGGTCAACTTGGTTTTCTTCTGTGGAGAAGCCAGCAGCCTGCTGCTCTTACGCGACGTATTCTGACGTGACTGAGACGGACGCTTACGCTACTGCTGTGAACAGAAGGTTTGGACCACCCTGTCCATAGAGCCATAATATGCGATAATGCTCTACTATTCTTGTTTACTCGCTCTATACTCCCGTGCAAAAACAGTTCTTTCTGGCCTGGGATGGGATCAAGGTCTACCCATCCCGTATTTAGAGCACTGGGAGTATACACTGGTGTGCCTTGTGTTCTTTCTCAAGCAACGATATGTTTCTGCGAACTGAGGGCATAAACACGCTGCGCTTGGTAAGTTATTTTAGGAGATCCCGGAATATTAGTCTTCGGTCGATTGGTATGGTTTTAAGCAGCAGTTCTGGAAAGGATGAAATCTGGAAAGTACTCGGCCCTCGCCGGCGTCTTAACGCTTGAATTCAATTCAGTATAAACCACGTTCGCTGATACTCACTCAGATAAGTTCTTGCTGAATCTCATTCAGACAGAGGGGTGTCGAATAATCTTAACAACCCCATGACAACTCATGGTTCTGGGCTATCTAGCCTTCCTTTGCTGCTCAGGGCCCCTGATCAAAGCGCTATTGGAGGCACGCCCATCCCACTGCCACATCCTGGACCAAAGGCATGGTTCCTGTTACTGACTTCCTCAGTACTAGCAAGAAGTGTTCCCGGATAGGATGGCACATATTATGACCCAGTTCTATAGACATTTCCAAAAATGGATTGAGAGCTTCTTTGAAAACATCCCTGCCAAATTAAAAAAATCTGACCAAAAATGAAGGAAAGAGTGTATATAGACACACATAGACATATGTTAAGGAATACGGATAGTGGTGGGAATAACCCATCGGCCAATAATAGCTTGTTGTCTGTCTCATAAGATAAAAACCCTTGATCAAAGCGTGAGTGTCATGTCTTGGCTTCAGTGGCTCAACAGAATGTACAATTCAGAGACGCAATCCAGGAGATTGCCCGTGTAATGGAGGTCTTACGTGGCACAACTTTTCTGGAATATAACTGTCTCCTTCACAAGGATAACGTCACAAAATGCTCCACCACAATAGGATGGCTTTGACAACAACAAAGACATAAGGTGACTGGTTTCCGCCGTCAAAGCACCAAATTCTGCTTAATGCACCATGTGGATTCTCAGTCCGCATCGACGCAGGCGTTGCATCAGGATGCAAAGGCCATTGAGGCGTCGGCCCACCACACACTGAACATCATGTCCTTTCAGGACCATACGCCTAAGGCCCTGAAAATCAGGTGGGACGACCTTCCCATAAGTAACCTAGTGTCCTTGAAACTACCGGAATTCCTGACCTTAGCGACCAGGAACGTAGTAAAGCTGTCAATACGTATAATGCCATTGATGGTCTTCCTATATAGCGGCGCATGTCTGCAAGCCCATTTGTCCAGTGTTTTAAGCCCTGTGAGAGGAATGCCGGCCCTGTTCTAGGAAAAATGAGCTCTTTCATTGCCGTGTCCCAAGAACTAGTAGTGATGTTCCATATATCCCAAACAGCTCTCCTGCTAGCAGTCAAGCAAAGCGGAAGTGATCACACCAGACGGAAGTGACGTCAGACCGGCCGAAGTCTGCAGGCCATCTGAAATTACCATTCCAATAAGGCGAAGTCGACCAACGGAAGCAAATTCGCGAGGAGGTGTGCAACACCTCGCCCGCAGGCGCAAGGCTAAGCAAGTTCTGAGATGGGAGCATCGCACAGAGTAGTCCGCTGGTTGAAAGACGGATATCCCCTCTCCTTCTCTAGTCCCAGGTACAAGACAGCCTAGTTACGATCTGCTAACCGGGCTCGGAGAAAAACGTGGCATTGCAGCTGTAAAACCAAGGTTAATGGAGGAAATGTCAGAAAGCGAAACTTTCTTCAACAGAGGTTTTCTTGTCCCAAAGAAATCGGGGGGATTGTCTACAGACCTATCTTCTCTAAAGAGTTGCTGCACGTAGCGTCCTTTCAGATGGACAAGGCACAAGTCAAACTCTCTTCAGAGAAGAGGGAGCTTTGGTACTTCGACAGACCTCTCCCAAGTTTCACATTCTGCACCTCTGCTGAAACATTGATTCCATATCAGACACACAATAGGCCTGAATTCTCTTTGGACCTTAAATTGTGTCATATTAATATTTATGTAATTTACCTTCCCGTGTTGAAACATAAATAAAGACAACAAATATGAGAGGTTGTTATTCAAATGTTGATCATATATTGTTCCGTTGGATGCAGGACAATTCCCAACAGGACAATTTCCAACAAGGCAATTTCCGACTGGTCAATTCCCAGCTAGGACAATTATTGCCGACTGGAACAATTCCCAACATTAAAAAAGAGAAGAAGAAATACAATTCTGCCTATTTTTAAAAGAAAAGTTTGCAATGTTCGCTGGTATGTCTTTAATGTTTAGGATGTACACGATTACGGTCTTTGATGTGTATTTTGTTTTACAATTATCCAAGGACCCTTGATGAATTGCAATCAGCTATAAACTCCGGGTCTTAAATTGGTCAGTCAGCTAAAAGTCATTTGTATAAACCAAAAATTAATTAAAATTGTTTTTAACTGGAATCTAGTAATAAAAGAATTGATCACTGTTTATTTTGTTTTCATAATATTTATTTTATTCCATTTTACGTGCAAGTTTACTTACATTTCTTGGCTGATGTCAGAGAAGTCGCCGTAGTCGATGGGCTTCATGCATGCTGTACACATGTTGTTGAGGTCATTAAAGCAGGCAATACAATACACACCTGCGAAAAAATGTCAAGTGTAAGCCGGATGAATTTTTAAAAACAAGGGCTAGGGGATGGGGGGGGGGGGTGCTAGATGGCTTTATTCGCCTTTCATCTTTGAAAATGCTTTTGCAAAATATAGAATCTCGCTTAACTTAAACTTTATTGTTTGAATTAGTTCTATGATTATGACATCACATTTTTTATAGATGAAAACTTGCAGTCATCATTCTCTCACAAAGAAAGCCCTGCTTTATCCCGTATGTGAGAAACAAGAGCAGTGATATATCGCGTATCCTTAAGCAAGTTTACGACGATTAAGATCTATTAACATTGATTAAGCCAGAAGTCGTAGACAGAATACATTACCTACAAATTTTGCTTGGAGGGGGGGGGGGGGGCTAAACTGTCGTTTAACTTTGCAAAAATCTCAAATTCGCCTATCTTTGTTTTTAGGTGGGTTCCCCCCCCCCCCCCCGGTTTATTTTATTCCTTTCACGCAACAAAAAATTCTTTTTCTGTAGCAGTGCGAACAGTTCCGTCAGGTCAATCCCCCAGAGGCCTCTTATTCACAAAAAGCTGCAGCTCGAAGAAATTTTATTGATTTCATTGTTCACATTGGCTAGGTCATCCATGAATGGAGAGTTTTTCTCAATCATGAGCACTCCGTAGGACAAATGTAGCTACACATGGGATTACTACATCATGTTGTGAAATGGTTATAGCCGCAGGCGCGGTTTGGGGATCATTGCGGCACCGCTGTTGAACCACCACCACCACTATCTCCTGACATCGCACGGTGTTCCCCAGATAGCAGTCCCGCATGGGGACTATGCATAATATATGTGGGTATTCCCACGTACCCATACCCATAAATAATGTGTGTTTTGTTGGGGAAATTCCCATGTAGTTACGTGGGATTAAGGAGAGTTGAGATTCTTTCCGATGGGTATTATGCGCATGTGAACCCATGCATTTTATACGCATATATATTTCCATGCATTTCATATGTGAGAATTCCCACGCATATTACGCATGGGATTTTAAAGGAACGACCCACCCTGGACATACGAGAAAACTCCATCGAATACACAGACATGAACCTTTATAACTGTAGTGCGTTATAAAGTACTCCTTAAAAGAATTTTAAGCCTAAAAATTTTAGTGAAATTGGTATTTCCATGTCTAACTTTCTATTATACTTAGAAAAAAGGCAGCACCCCCACCAAAATATGCAGAATTTAGCAAAATTTAAATAGATTATCGCTCAATGGCGACTGTTTCCGGTCTGCGATAATAAGCCCACATTGCCAGACTACGTATAATATGCGTATATTTTGCCATGCATTTACTACGTGGAAATTTTCACGCATTATATACATGTATTTTAAAAGGGAATGGCCATATGGGAAGTAATACGTAAAATATACGTGTAATATACAAATGAATTTTAATGAAATTTTACGTGGGAATTCAAAAGTTTCCATGCATTTTAGAAGTGGAAAATTCTGCGTATATACAGGGGAATGCCCACGGTGGGCATTACGAAGGAAAAACCATGCAGTTTACGCGTGTATCTACCCGTGCATTTTATACGTGGGAAAGCCTATGTATATTATATGTAGAGTTTATACGGAAATCACACCGTGGGAATGTCCACGTACATTACACATTTTTTCTATGTGGGAATGCCAACGTCCCACGTTCCCACGTAAATCCCACCTAAAAACAACTCGATTAATACGTGGGACGAGAGATTATGCTAACTGGGTCGTGCCACGGGTCCCACGACTTTTGGAGCAATAATGGGCTCAGCACCAGTCCCAGCCCTCACGGAGAGTACCGTACCACCAGTGTCGGGAAAGGGGGCACATTACGCCTCTAGAGCACCTGAAATTGTTGCAGACAACAATTTTTCAATACCGTGATGACACTTTTTCGTTGAGAAAAGCTTGACTCTATGTAATAAATGTTTGTTGTTGGATTAACTTATGTTTGCTGGTAACAATTACAAAGATCTTGTGATCTCTGTTCTGCTTGTCTTTCACACATGGCAGAGGCTAAACAGCAGTCAGTCGAAATGGTTCTTTTATGCACATACCAATCCTCCACTCTCAACCCACATTCGGTTGTGATAGGTGCAAACAATCCAATGACTTGCCACTTTGACCTGCGTAAAGTGTTGCTAAGAAAAAGGAGCGGAAAGACATCATTCGGATACGTGTCAGAAATGAACAAAGACGTGACAAAAGAACCTTTAAGTATCATGGACTTAGTGGACCCAATGGAAAAAAGGCCAGCTCAGTCACCTCGGGCCAAGCATCACCACAGAAAAATGTAGACACTGGGACTTAATCTGCCATCAGCCCAGAAAAAGTGAATAAGGACTAAAAAGCGGCAGCTTATTCTGAAACTGTGGATGAAATGGACTTGGCCGTCACAGCGGAGAGCTCCTTTCTCGACATATTTGGAGATGGCAAAGGTTCTGAAAGAGGCCGAAATTAAATCTCATCCCTCCAGTAAACAAGTGACAGTAGGCCATAAGGACCAGTTGGCCAGTGGACCAACTGGTTATCCCCCACAAGAGGATTTGGCATGTTCTTCTGGCACAGCAAGACTCTCACTTCTGCCCCACAGATCTATTTACGCACAGAGCCCAGTCAGGCAATAGAGACTCAGTGTGAGCGAGAATGAGTCCACAGGCATTTCCCATCCAGTCAAGTGTCGGGCATCCACCTTAATGAGAAAGAGGAGCTTTCTCAGGCTCAGGACTCGCCTCTGCTCTCTATTCAAGGAAAAGAGACAAACAGATATACACCCATCAGGGTCTCTCCATCCGCACCCTCTCCCCCGAACCCCATGTCATCAAGTGAAGAGTGAACACCCTCGCCAGCCTCGACGTCGCGTATCCCAGCAGATGTGCCATTTTGCGATTGGCGAAAAATCCCACCTGGCACATGTGACGTGTGACATACCCTTGCAACACAGGGATGACTCACCTATCAGAATGATATCCCAGGCCGCATTGCCCCAACAGGATTTGGGCTCTGTCCACAAGTGAAGGCATAGCCAACGCTATTCAGGTCCGATCAAACGAATTCAAGAGGACAGATGCAAATGAGGGCCGATCGATGTCTGCTGCAACCGGCCCCTATCGCTCATCAGAAGACAATGTCCTGATAGAGCTGTTGAAACAGCCTGTTAAACGCACTGCTTGAATGCCATCAGTCAAAAGCGATTCAGGCATTCCGTTGGTGGAGGAAGACGTGAAGGCCGTATAAGCATCTTCTCGCCACGTTTTACACATTATGTCCTTTCAGGACCATACGCTCAAGGCCCTCAGATTTAGGTGGGAGAATTTGCGGCTCTGCGTCAACGTGCTGGTCCAGCATGAAGGTTATTCGAGAACTGCGCCATGCTGGAGAAAAAGAAACTGCTAGCGCCAGTTGAAATCTGGGTCACAGGATTTTGCCGCGAATATTGCGTACTCTTTCCTCCAGTCCACAAAAGGCCAGAACGGTCGTCTTCAAACCATGCCAAAGAAGAAACCCAAGTCTTCCAATGGTGGCAAACCTGAAAGCAGCACCTTCAACAATGCAAGAAGCATCCTACCAAAGTACAGCCTGGAGAAGAGGGTTTCGTCTCCAAGCAATACTTTTTAAAAACTTAATCAACTGAAGAAATTTTCTCTCTTGCACCACTTCTTGATTGTAGGCGGCAGGCTAAGAAAGTTCTGGCAGTCTTGAAAGGCAATACAAGATTTGCCTCGGATAGCATGCTGTCTCCAATACACCGACATTCAAAAACTGACAGAGGGGCAAAAAACCCCTTAATCCTTTAAAACTCTCAAGCGCCAGAGATCCTAGTCCCGACCTACTGAACTGCCTCAGAAAAGAACCATGCCTTGCAAAGATGATAAAGAGTTACAGAGCTAAAGGAGATCCCAGAAAATCAAAAGGGTTATTCAGCATGGTGTTTGTGGTCCCTAAGAAGAGAGAGAGGTTTGGATATTGTTCTTGGATCTCTCATCCCCCATATCTCCATGTGACCTCGTTTCAGATCGATACGGCTCACACTGTAAAAGATATTCTGCAAGAGGGTATGTGGGGTAGATCTCTCCAACGACTTTCGACAGGTCCTTATCCACTACTCAACCAGAAAGTATCTGTGCTTGCAAATAAATCAACACTGCTTTTGGATTCTGGCTCTCCCCTTGGTGTGTCCACGGCCCCATACATATTATCAAAGATCACGAAAGTAGTAAAAGAATGGATCCGACTACAAAGTTTGCTAGTATTCCAGTATATGGACGACTTGTCTCTGGCACACCAACTCAGACAGACATCCTACCAACATACCCTACAGGTAAGGTCAAGGTATATCTGAAAAAAGTCAGCATTAATCCCCAAGCAAGACACAATCATTTTGGGAGAAAGAAGGCTTTGAAAATCGGCAGATCAACAGCTTGGGATATCCAGTCACATTCAAGGTATTCTTGCGGATCACAAGGTGAGTTTGAGTTCCATGGTTTGTTAGCAGCAATCGAAAGCAAAGTACCCCTAGGCCGGCTACATCGCTGCAATTTCCTATCATTTCCTGCGTTTCCCAAGCCAAAATGCGGGTATCACAGGAAGCCTTGCCCCTTCCAACCACCCCATCCCCGCCAATGGTGGGACGATATAATATTTTGAATCAGGGCGTGCTGTTTCAACTCCTCCCCGGAAAGGAAGATTCAAAGCCTCCCTTTTCTGGTGTGGAATATATTTTCAGGGTCAGATGTGGCAAGAGTGTCCTAGTTCTTCCAGACAATTCGAAGGATGTTACGCGCCTGAACAAGCAGAGAGGCACTTTCGAATCTAATATCTCAAATCTGGCTATTTGTACGAATCCACAAGATCCAAGTTTCGACCCGTCATTTAGTGGGGAAGCTCAATGTACTAACAGAGGTAGATCCAGAGCATGGTGCCTAATCCTACATTTTTAGAAGAAAATAGCTTCTCTAAACAGATTATGGAAAAATGCGAAGTAGCAACGAGCAATATACATCAAAATGGTTAAAAATTAGGCCCATTTTAGGCTTCACCAGCGGTGGTAGCGAATTTTCTTGATTATGTGTTTGTGGAATGCCCACCGAGAGCCATCGGGCAGCCATCGGTTCCAGGCTACGATGGGCTATGATCCAGTTGAAGATTCATGCCAATAGCAACTGTTCAGTCAATTACTCCACCCACCAAGTCAAATATTGCATGGTTGGATTTAGCCTTAGTCCTCTGTTACCTACAATGTGAGGAATTCTTCGAAGATAAAGTTATTTCGCCAAAAATGCCACATTAATATTTACTTTTTTCTTAGAACTAGCTTCAAGATCCCAGCCTTACTAAGAGAGGTCAAGAAAAAGAATGGTGAATGAAATAAAGTGTTCTTGCTCCTAGGGCAAATTTCATGAGCAAAGCTCACACCTCTACCCAAGGAATAAGTCCCTTCAGTCACATTGCCCATTGTTAGACAGCTACACTGCTATCTTGAAATTTCAAATCAATATACAGCCACGAACCAAAAACCTGTAATCATTTCTTTCATGCCAGATTTCAATGCAGACCTCTGATCTTTCGAGCCCAGATAATAATAGGCCCTTTTGCTAATAATACGAGTTTTAGTGAGATTTTTTCTCTTTTCCTGTCTGGTGTTCAATCAGCAACGAACCATAAACAGTCTAGTCGTATTTGTTATGGTTTTTATGCTAAAATCTAAGTCTTGAGAGCTGATCTTGTCACCTCGATAATGGCATTTTATTATTTCAATTGCATGTAATTGGAGTTGCAATTGAATTTTTTTGCTTCTTCCATATCTTTATTTCGTAAATCCAAGAGACTCATGATTGTAAGAGTTGATTTTTTAATAACACACTTAATTTTATTGTAAACACTTCTGGTATCGCCGGTGTGATCAAGGTTTACGATTCATCCGGTGGGAGGAAGAAAGGGTAGATAGCTCCACCTGCTGCTGTTAGTCTGTTAGCATGTAACTCAATCAGACAACTCTTGTGTCTTTATTTTTTATGAATAATTATACATTGGCTTTAGTTGTGGGATGTTCCTATAGACGCTTTGTCAGAACGACCATTAAAAGTGGAACTGAGTTTGGCGTCTTTTCATTAAGATTTATCTTAGTGCTCCTCCACCTGTGACTTCACCAACGAATTCTTACGTGTTCTAGCGTTTTTCGCGATCCTTTTCGCTTACTTCACAAAGTAAACCCTGTTATCCGGACTTCAGTCTTATGTAAAAGCAGAGATAAGCAAATTCGACGTTTCGGTGAAGTAAAAATATCGTTTTATTTCATAAAACGAGCTTCACCTTATTTCTTCCTCCTGCCTTCCTTCAACAAGCTCGAACAAGTTTGCAGCTCTTATTTTGGCCGAAACGGAATGCCCTTTGCAACAGTGGCACAGTGCAGTGCATTTTCCTGCTTACGCTTCGCCTGTGAGTGATCGGAGCTGTTTGAACTGGTCGAAAAAAGTTTTATCCATTGTGCGAAAGACATAAACTGGAAGAGAAATCCACCCAAAAGTGGATAAGCAAATTACACTTCTCCTCGTAAAGCCCTTTTAACTGAAATATCCCAATCACGCCATATACTCCAAATCCAACTTCTGGATCTCGCCGTCAAGGGAGGGGAGACTCGCTCCTCCGTTGCCAGTCTGCCACTGAGTGGGCACGGGCGGTCAATCGCTCCCCAAGAAAGGTTATGTTTTGCTTGGGATTCAACTTGGATTTATGCAAATCTGTGCAAACCATAAGGTCTACATGAAATGCCATTCTGATGAATTGCAGTGTTTGAGTAAGTAAGCCAGAAACCAGTCGTTGGAGTGCTGGACCAAGAGAATATTTTGCAGAGGATTCCATGACTTCAACACTTTCGTGACATTCGTGAACACGTACGGGCCTAGCACGGTCCAAAGGGAAATGCCAGAAACTAGAAACGTTTTTGGCTCGAAATAAAGATAATTTCAAATTATTATGGATTTGCAGATAAGTATCGGAGATGCCTGTTGATACTCTCCACATTCCCTCTTGTGGCGTTTCTTTTATGGCCTACACTAGATCCCATTTGGAACGTTATTTTCAAAAACTCGCTGAGGGATGAGAGATCGATAACCAGTCTCCAACATCAGACTTTTTGGGACCAGAAAATCCCTGCTGAAAGCACCTTGTCTTTCTGGTATTACCTCTGTCTGTCTCTTGTCTTGCAGGTGTCTTAGCATTTCCAGCAAGGCTAGGTCTTGATAGTTGATAGGCCACGACTAGGCTTTCCGGTGCTTGAGAACGGAGAGGAATGGCAGCTTCCAACTCCTCAGACCCTTCTTGGAAGAGAGGGCTGTCGAGCCAACGGACTATTCTCCTTGAGCGCCCCATTTTTACCCAAGAAATCCAGCACTTGGCTAACCTTCTGCCTACATGCAAGGGGGGGCGCTGCAGGACAGTGAATTCATCCTTTTGATTTCTGCTGGGAGAAATCTATCTTTTACGCCCAGGATTGGGGCATAACCTAGGTCTTGTAATAGATCATTCAAGCCAGATCAAAAATGTTGCAAAAATGGTCTCTTCTCAAATACACCATGGACGTAATCATTTAAGTCCGAAATTTTACAACATCCCAAGCTGGCCTTGAGATCCTTTTCCACTAGTGGAGTGTCTGAGTCATTCTTTGCAGATGGCATCCACAAGGTTTGTTTTATTGGTTGTTCCAATGGCTCCTGGGGAATGTTATAATCTTAGGAACAATGCACAACTGCTCGGATGAAGCAATGCTTAGAGGAATAGAAACAAGAAAGTGTCCGACCTTCACTAGCGTCCGTACCCTTGAATTCGTTGGCTCGTGCAGACACTGCGTTCGCAATGCCCTCGCTTGACGCCAGTACCATAAACCTGTTGAGGAAGCATGGTTTGAGCTATCATCGTGTTGGGTATGGGCCCTCTGTATCTAAAAGGTCAACATCTAAAAGGGAGTGCCACACTTGACTTGCCCTAGACAAGCAACTTCTTGAACAGCATCCGGGAAAGGTACATCATCAGGTGCCCAATGATGAGCGACGGCGTGTCTCCATAGCAGGTGTGCCGATTGACGACATTGCCTCCCACAACTGCTTTAACTGTCTATCTCGTAACTTACTCGATCTTAATCTATTAATAACTTAGCTTCGTAGTGACGGCATATTAACTTAACCCTAATCATGAACTCAGAACATAATCAAACGCTCCTTTCTGTTTTCGCAATTTGCAAATAGTTCTAATTAATTTTGATGAAAAAGTGATGTCTCCATATCTTTAAAAAATTCCGAAAGCTACATTTCCAGAAAGACGTTTTTGTATTCAACCCAATTTTGTGGCACGTTTTAACATTATTCAAGTGGAGTGGATTTAAGCTACTTCGCAGCATGTCTGTATGGAACCAGATATTGGAGATGGTATAATGTTTCTCTGTTTTCAAAAAATATACGATAAAGGTTTTAACCTAGTTTTAACTAAAAATTAACGAAACATTGTGGTGCCTATTGCGTGGCGTTTACAATTCAGTATTTGATTTACAGGTGTAATTTATGATGCATGATTGTAGTACTGGTGCTGCCTGATGTTTAGGTTATGTTCACTGTCGCAAGCTCATATATTCCAATATATCTTCACTGAAAGGGGAGCCTGAAGATGCCTATATGTCTAGATTTCTGTATATTACATAGATGGACACTTTGACACTGACCCTGGGTGCTGTGTTGCCACAACGCTCAATGAGACATGATAAGAGGCTCATGAGACATCTACTGTATTTAGGGTAGGAGTTAGGCAAACGTTACTTTCCAAAGTTTCTGAAAATGTCAAGCATCCTACAGAATGAACATTTTTAGCATTTTGTTTGTATCATTCTATGTTTAATAAAATATTTGCATCTGAAATATCTCATTGACGAAACATGTTCTCACTTGATGAATTTACTTTAGCAACAGATCAGAGAATTCTTTGTCAGGCAGAGTTCTTCAATGCCTGTGACTCCACAGAGTAATGATATTGTGACAGAAGCGCGAGAGTGCGCAACAAATAAATTATGTTTGATTCTCGCTTATGTTCTCTATTCTTATAAAAGGTCTTGGAACAACATTGTGCTGGGTTAGAGTACCTTTTGCTTGCATTGAAAACACTGATAAAGTCACAGAAGCGGTGGAATCCTGAAACCCAAATTGTGTTGTGGACAGACTCCTGTCAGAACTGATTTTTATATCTAATAATTGAACCCTCTGGGCGATTAACAAGACGTTAGGTGCACAATGGCAAGAACAACTTGAAGATTACTGTGCAGTAGAGCGGAAACACTGCACTGGTGTCTGCATGCCACAAAATATGATCAAATACTTATTCGAACGCGTTTCCGCTCTAACAGAAATTAAAGGTGGAACATATTTTTGCTATTTTTGGAGGCCATAAATAGTGTATTGTGCAAATTAATTTAGGCTTTTCAATTCAAGTAGAATTGTTATAAGGCATAGACGCCGCTGCAAAAAACAACGAGGCTACCACAGGCAGCCCATCGGCCTTAACCATCAACTGCAACAGACTTTACGGTTTGATTGGCCGGAATTACGGTTACATGACCCTGTACTAATTATCCCCCTTTCCCTTCATCGGTTTCCTTATTCGATTGGGCTCACATCATCAAGAGCCTATTTTCTGTTAGCAACACCGCTGAACGCTATCGACTATCAAGTTCAATGCTATCGAGTTCAACGTTATCGAGTCCGATAGTTTGGAACAGCAGCATTTTATATGTCTTCTGCAGTCGTCTTTGAAAGAAACTGTGGAAGTACTGCAGAAAGCTGCGGTATTGTTGCGGTTCCTTTCACTTTGTCATTTTGTTCCTTATCGGTTCAGTAACGGTATATTTGCGACCTATTTGCAGCATATCTTTTTTTCTAGATTTTGGTACGTTCAGTTAACTGTCTGAATGCTTCGTTTTCACTGCCTTTATTTGAATGCTGAACGAAAAAGAGAAGCATCCTGAATGAAATATGATAAAACTAGGAACTCAGGCATTCATTCCTGCACTTCGAACTTACCTCCACACCCGATATTTTCACAAAGTACTGCATTTTTCTCGTCATTTCTGTTCAAAGCAACTGCGCAGCCCAAACAGATATGGTAACCATGACCAAAAGCCGATGCCATCTTCTCCAGCTTCGGGTACCTGAAAATGAATATACCTATTAGGTATTAAGTCGCTTCTCCCATTGTTGTAATTACTCGCAATTATTAGCGTTATTATTTTACTTTTTCACGTCATTTTCTATCGGTTTCCACCCATTTCCCCGATACGGCATGGGATATGAAAATCAAACTTGAAACAATTACAGTTGACAATAGATTCTGGAGTCTCCCGAATTTTTTACCTATGACATCATCATCGCCGTCTTATGACGTCATGGGTTTTAAAGCTGTGTATCGAAAAAGGTTGCTCTTGCATCTCCCAGTAAAAAACGTTATGAGCCAGCTTTTGCAACGAATTAATTGGTGATCCACATTTTCAGCATTGAGGTCATTATGACATAATTTTATCGACTTTTGCTACTTTGGCAATTCCGATCTTTATTTCAACTTGATCTCAAACAGAAAATTTTACATTACTAGTAATTTTACTTCTTTAAAACTCTGCATTTGCTTATCTTCACTTCCAGATGGGGTTTCCCATTGAACATTTAATAATAATGCAAAATAGAACAATATTTCTGGCTCCCAGACGCATAGACTCCTTCCACCCTTCACCAGCCTGCCAACCAGAGGTCATTAACCATTAACCGCATGTATACTCCGTCATACACACATTCCCTTTTAACGTGGTATTGCCATTTTTTAGAAGAAGTGAACTGAAAAAATGGGCTTTCGTCACGTTTCCACCCGTCCAAGCATTACAGTGTACGCCCTGGTATCTATCCTGCTGTGAAAAATCAGTGCTCCTGGAAGCACTGGAGCAACCAGCGAACATGAATCTGGATGCCGTCGGTTAATTAGTTGAATGAGACGCTAAGGCTACTGATGGCCTATTAAAACTTTAGAGTCTTAAGCGGCAGCTTCCATCCAGCCAAGGAAGTCAGAATAACTTAATCGTGTCTCTAGGAACGTTTGGGTACACTGTATTCCATTGCTTCTTTTCTCGATTGAACAATTCATAAGGATTCAAATAACGAAAAGCGGAGGTACTTAAGGTGCCAAAGGTTTAACGTCTAACCACAACTATCTGTTTTCGTAGGTTTGAATAGGGAAACACTAAGCGGCGGGAGTGATGCTGGCAATAGCAGATATTAGCTTCCCCTGTAATGGCTGTTTTTTATCCGGTTGTCTCGCAGTCTAATATGTCCAAGTGTCTGACCACTCCCGAAAGCAAAACACATGTGCTTGCAGCATGTGCTTGCATAAGGACCAAGAGGACCTAAGTATCGTGGGAAGGCTAATGTTGAGATCGCTTCCCAAGATTCTGATATAAGAAGCAGTGAGCTTAATGTTACAGAAACCACACAGAACGAGAATATCCGTCAAATCTCTGTTCCATCAAGGCTGCTGCTGCGTCAACGGATGTAAATGTGTGTTTGTCGAGCGAAACGAGTCATCCGCCGTAAGGCTGCAGTAAACATGGATTTATTATTATTATTATTATTATTATACTGGGCATTTATAACGCGCTTCTTTTGCAATGCCTCTAAGCGCTAACAATACCACAAAACAGTAAATATTTGTATATTAAAAGTAGTAAATATCTCCAAATTAAAACACAGTCTAAAACATAATGAAGAACTTAATAGACCTAGATCAATGGACTACACGTTATAAGCTTTGCAGAACAGGTAAGTTTTTAACGCCCTTTAAAAACAATAAAATGAACTTTTGCTTCTAAGAACGTATGGAAGATCATTCCATAAGGTAGGTGCAATACATCTAAATGAACGATAGCCATAATTGTTTCCATGCCTGGGAATGTGTAATAGTAATTTGTCTGATGACCTCAGTCACCTTTCTGGTATATATTGTTTGAACAATTCTGATAGATAACTTGGTGCCATTCCTTTAAGGCTTTATAAGTCAGAATAATCATTTTACACTCGGACCGCTCTTTTAAAGGGAGCCAGTGCAGTTCCATGAGGGAATCTCTGATGTGTTCTCGCTTTGGTTTTCCTGTGATAAAACGTGCGACCGCATTCATAACTTTTTGTGGTTTGTAGACCTTTACCAGAATAGAGGTACAATAATCCAATCGGCTGAGGACCAGGGCGTGAACAAGCGTTTTGGTTGTCTCTTTTGTTAGGAATTTGCGAATATTCTTTATCCAACCGATGTAGAAGCAACAGCTACGGATTACATTTGCTATATGGCTGTCTAGCTGGAGGGTAGAGTCGATTGTTACGCCTAGATTACGTGCAGTAGTATTGCTTGTATCTCCTCGTTGTTTAAGGAGAGCGTATCCACTGGATATTTCTCGTAGTTGTGCCTACATGAGATGATCATGAATTCGGTTTTTTTCAGAGTTTAGTTTATTATCGTGCATCCAATTCCCGATTTTAGCGATACCTGCCGCAAGTTGATGTAGCGCTTGGCCCAGCTCGGCAACCGATGATATTGATTTCATTAACTGGATATCATCTGCGTATTCATGGAAAAGAAGGCGTGATCGACGTACTAATTGACCCATCGGCTGTGTGTAGTCACTGTAAAGGCGGGGTATGAGCTGTGAACACTGGGGCAGGGAAACGTTGAGGGTCACCGGTTCAGAACAGTCGCCATTTACACACACTTGCATTGTGCGATATTTTAAGTAGGAACTGAACCATTGCAGTGCGCTGTCTGAAACTCCCTCGGAGGTATGGAGCCGCTCAACCGTATCAAAAGCAGCCGATCAAGCAGCGACAACAGCACAGCTTAGTTGTCATTCAAACTGGTGAGAAGTTGATCAAAAATCCAAAGTATTCTTGTTTCTGTGCTATGATTGTCTTTATAAGCCGATTGGAATGGCTAACCGATGTTATTTTTGCTCATAAATTTTGAAATTTGGACGCATGTTGCTTTCTCTTTCAATTTCCCAATGTAACTCAGGTTCGAAACAGGCTGATAATTCTTAAACATACAGTCCAAATTTGGCATTTTAATGAGAGGTATTACTACTGCCCTTTTGTACAATGTAGGGAAATATCCACCACCTAGTGATTTGTTAGTGATTCGCTTTATCACCGAAATTATCTCTGATGAACACTTTTTCAGCAGGGACGATGGGATGGGGTCTTTTCATATCATAATTGTCTAACAGTAGTTGTTAGACGATTATGATATGATTTTCCTGGTTTCTTCCTCGCCAAGCTCCTTAAATGTTGTGAAGACGCACTCTATATGAGGGACGTCGTAGGCTATCTTTGATCATATCCCATACTCGTCCTTCGGAACCGCAGAGAGCAGAGACATGATTGTTGGTTTTTGTTGCACAATTCTCTCTTTTCGGGAGACCTTAACAACCCTTTGGTGGTAGTCTGACCGCAAGTTCAGAGGTTTCCCACTGTCAGCCTCCACGCCACCCGAAGTAGAATGCTAAAACGATCCCTCCCTGACTACTTGGGCAGCCATTTTTCCATCAGGGGAAGATATGGTAGATCGTATCGCCTTCACAGCTACGACAACACCACGTAAGCTAGCTAGGACTCAAAGTGGTTTGGATAGCCTTGAACAGACTATGCAAATTTCTTCAGAGCAAGAGAGTACTAATATCCTTAGAAAATTCGACATCGGTATTATCTCAACGAGCAGGGAGGCACCAAGATAGTCCAGCTTACACATCTAATCCTTTTTCCGTCATTCAGAATCGGAGCAAAGTAACAGCCCGTCATTTAGCAGGCGAACTCAAGGTTCTAGGCGTCCAGTCAAGTTACGCATTGTCCGTACGTAGTGTTTTACACCGTGGAATCCCTCCTCACTATGGATCCGTTTGCAAATTCGATCACGACCCAACTTCCCAGATTCATGGTGTCCAAACTAGGCTGTATGGGCAGTAGTAGACACTCTGTCTTGCCATAGCCTACCTAGGAGATTCTTTATGCCTTTACCCAGCAAGAAATACTGCTCTAGATCTTGCAGTAAATATTAGAGCTCCATTCCTCCGCAGTGGGATAAGTTTGCACCTTGGTGCGCTAAATATAAGCTAGATCCATCTCTTGCATCAGCGGTAGGAGTTGCGAACTTCTTAGACTATCTTTTTTAGTGGAACATCTCAAAGTATAATCGATAAAGGGCTATATTGCTGCAATCTGCTCTGAATTCAAAGCTTCGACGGGTTTAGATCCAGAGGAAGACTATTCGATTGTTCAGATATTTAAGAGTAAATTCTCTGCCCACACCGTCCAATGTAGCCTGATGGGATCTGCAGCGACGAGATCTTAAGAGGGCATACCATTTCTCTTAAAAATGCACCGATAAGGATTACATTTTTGTTAGTATTGGTATCTATTGAACAACGAGGGAAAATCCATTCCCTGGACCGTCATTTTGAATGAGAACGGAAAATAGAATACGGTAGTCTCATTGTCAGAGCGGATTTCTGGCTAAGACTCATATCGCTACACATGGGATGTGTAAATCTCTCCCAGCACTCACATAGGTAGGAGAAAGATTAGTCTTTTTATGCTCAGTCAAAAGCCCTTCGCCAGTCCAAGCGTCGGGCTGCTATCCGAAAGGCGCTCTCCATTTCTTATGCTGTTGTTCAGTAGAGAGCAAACCATCTCTAATTACATTAAGTGTGTTATCTTGGCGGCCTACAAAAGAGCACAGGTCGACGACGGATTACAGCAGAATATCAAGTCAAAACATATCATGTTCGTCAAATTGCTCTCCTTAAGAGCTCTGCGTAGTGTGTCGGAAATACATAAAACAGGCTGTTTGATGCCCTTCACTAACGAATGACCTCTCAGACTGTGCTTCTCATCAGTTCTTGTTAATCGAACTTTCTACAAGTCAGGGCTTCGCGAAAGCAGTCATTGTGCATTCTAATGAATTCAAGAAGATGGCGGCATGCTATCTCGATTTCATCCCTTGAAATACCTTTTTGTTTGTCCCGGACCCCCATCCCACAACAAGCCTGGGTGAATCTGCAACCGCTTGGGTGGGCTAAAAGGGAATACTTTGTTATAAAAGTGACGTAATTACTCAACAATTCTCAAACACGCTTTAATTGACTGGATCTTCTGACGGGCAATTTGCAGGCTTTTTGTACATCGGGCCTTCTTGTTTATAGTAGTCTGTTTTTTGGTGAACAGGCGGAAAGGAGAAACAAGGATTTTTTCCTGGCCTAGAAGCTGCGATTGGTGAATAAAAAGGTTTCATTGGCCTAAAAAAACCAAATCCCATGACAAACCATTGACTTTAAAAATGTCTCCTCAAAGAAACAAAACCAAGAAATCAACGGGAAGAAATGATTAACGTTTAGGCTGTAATCTCATAGGCCCTAACCAAGTCAAGGCGTCAAAACTGTCTTTACTGTTGTTATAAAACAGTTGACATAGGCGTAGCCAGGGGATGTGCAGTGGGATGCGATAGCACCCCTCTTTTTGGGCAAAAAAATAAAGACTGTAAAACTTCGTATATTTTTACAAAAATAACAAAGACTGGAAGACTGAAATTAATTCTCGCTCGTTAAAAAACGCACCCCAATCCTTTTTTAAAAAGCTGGCTACGCCCTTGAGTTGAACGTTGAGATCAGAACAAATAACATAACAACTGACCTTTGAGATCCATTTGTTATGTACAAACACTGATCGGATGATTAAAGAACTGACCACTGAGGAGACCTATCTGTTATGTATAAACATAGAGCGGGTAGCTGTTTTATAAAATAGCTCCTTTCTTTTACGATTACTATTTTTGTGTAATCCCCAGTGCGTCTGCGGAGCATAAATGACGCTAAACACAACAGACTGAACCGCAGTATAGATTGACTACTGGACAACTACGTTATGTTTACATATTTATCAAAAATATTTTGATATACCGGGAAAACCCATCTAAAGTGCAGATTGCACAGTTTTCTGTAAAATGCACAGTGAAATATTAGTTTTATTACATATCCCAAATCATAATTTTTAGTCGTCTTTCCGAAAATTTACAACACTCGTTAATGCATCTAATTTATCCTCACATGAGCTCTAATATTTGTGAGAGATAGATGGTTTCTAACTTCGATCACAAATTAGTTTCCAATTTAAGAATTGTAATTGACCTGAGTGCAATTATCTTAGGTTCAAATTTTTGAAGAAAAATATGACTCCGCCTTAACATACAAAATGTATTAGTGGATGATGAGGGGGTTCCTAACATTGCCACTCAACTGAAGGAGGCAACTGCCCTGGATGAAACCTAGGCCGATAGTAGAATGGCCCAATTGCAGAAACCGCAAAAGAAAAGATATGTATTACATTAACGTTGTTTATGCCGACGGTCGAAAATGAATTCAAAATCGCTCTGTTTATAACCGTTTTCGAGTCAAGGTTCGATTTTTGACGTTGTCCGTGACCGAGAAGGTTAAACTGGCCGAGAGACCTCTTATGTAACGTTGTTTAAGCCCAAAAGCTCAGATCGCTCTACCTCTTACCGTTTTCGAGATAATGGTCAACTAACGTTCCTCCCTAGCGTACTTCCCATGGATGTAGGTCGCAAAAATACTTTACCTCATGTCATCTCATGTCATGGAGTATTATAATTTATTATATGCCGTACAAAGAAATGATAGAAAAAAACTAACATGCAGTTTTCATAGGCCAGATTGAATGGTGGCCCCCTCATAAGCATATTCATAATGCGATCAGATGTAAATAGTAAACAAAAAAAACACGTGTTTTCGGACTTGAAAGTGAGGAGAAAATGGGCGTGTACGGACCTACGGCTTCAGGAAAAAAAACAAGATCGTACGCACTCAGAATGAAGTATTACTATTATAATTTATTCAATCCTTTTAAATTTTGCGCAAGAAATATTCTTGGATTAAACGTCGTCAATTGTCAACTGAGTAAACATTGCTATGACGTTGGATGAGGTGGGGTTTTTGGTTTTTTTGGGAGTCAAAACATAGTCTACATAACATCGAAACATCGCCTCTGCTTTTTACCCGAAGGCGTAAAGCTTGCAAATGGAAATCGAAAAAAAGTGGTGAAAATATTAATCCAGAATATTCGTCAAGACAGAGACAATCATAGTGTGCTCACCCCTTCGTCACAGTACGCCAACCTTTGGATCATCCTGTCGCACAGGATACAATGAATTCCATTGCCTTGAATATTTTTTCAAAGGTACGCGGGAAAATATTTGCACGCTCTTGAAATTCTCATATATTTTCTTCTCATCTTGGTATATTTTAGGAGTGGCCTGTCATCACGACCTTTTCAGGTGAGCGATAACATCCCAAGTTCTGGGTTGTGAGCTCGACGTCTATCCAGCATCGATTTTTCGACTTCCATTTAACGTTGCACCAAAGACGTGGATTAGAGTGGGAGAAAGTTGCGTTTTGGTCACGACTAAAAGCAACACCTAAATAACATTGCTTACCCAACGTCTGTTCAGACGTTGATCCGCTGTCACGGCCAAACACAACCAAATACAATCAGCTTTAATGTTGTTGTTGTTGGGGCAGGTTGACGTCACAGCCCCAAATCAACGTTAGTGGACTTACTGGGATGGATTTGCAGTTACGATGGTGTTGCTGATATAATGTCGGAACTCCATTATGAATAATCTCAATTTTGAACACATACACAAAGCACACACACACACACACACACACACACACACACACACACACACACACACACACACACACACACACACACACACACACACACACACACACACACACACACACACACACACAATATAGTACCTGGCGACGAGTCTTCCCAGAAAAGAGTCGTTCTCTTCTTTTTGTGTTGTCGTGTTTTTCTTAACGTTCCTACGCAGTGTCTTGAGCACCGTCCCGCGCCGTCTTAGGATGTGGTTGTAAAGCCAGGCAGCTCGGCTAGTTTCCCGCGCTGGGTAATACATAGCGGCGATCATGTGCCGAAGTCGTAATAGGTACGCCTCACACAGCACCATGAGTAGGCAGGTGGCGGTCAGCAGTCCTAGGGTAAAAACATGCAAACAAATGCACACATTAACAAAAGAGAAAGACTTTACATTGTATTTGGTTTCGTCAATTTACACCTTTACCATTAAGTACGGTCCCCTATCTTTGTAATTTGAGCAACTTATTTTTGTCCAGCTCAGCCAAGTTAAATACGACAAAGTTCAAATTAATTTTGCGCAAAGGTTGCAAATGGAAGTTGAAGCAACGTCTCCTGACGTTGTACAACCGTAGGGAAGGGACCGGAAAGGAACTGCAACAATACCAAAGACGACTACAAAAGACTACAGAAGACTGCATCTTCAGCACTTTTTACACATTAAATGAAAAAGTACCACATTGTTATAAACGTATATCAGAGCATCAGTGGGCCGAAAACACTACAGTGTTTTTAATTTATTTAATGACTTCCGAATTTAGATCAAACATGACGATTAGAAATGCATTGTGCGATAGAATCTAGTCATTTAGTTACTGATTCGTGGACACAGAAAACCAGTTAAAAACTATTCAACAGTAACTCTGTGCGCTACTTAAGCTTTGTATTCTTTGTTTCCAAAGGACTGAACGCGGCGAAGGAACGCATATGATCGCGTTTTCATCCACTAAAACATTGTTACGTCCGGCCCGATCCATACCGCTTTCCGACGAGCTAGTGCCAGTGGAAACGTAACCTATTCAAACATTCCACTGGTGGAGACAGATGTAAATGCAATAGAAGCGTTGATCCGCCATGCACTTGCCGCCATGTCTTTTCCGGACCATGCCCTCAAGTGGGGAAGGAGATCCAAAGTGGATTGTCGCACTGGTCTCTTGAAGGAAATAGGGTCTAGACACAACTCCTTCTTAATAATCTGGAATGCTGTGGAAACGAGGACCTTCGCCTTAGTTACCCATATCCTGTTATTGGAATGTTTTCTATCCCTGGTTGTTTCAAGTCAAAGGGCTTTGACGTTATTGAGATACAATTCCATCATGCGTTCCAGACAGGTTATGCAGTTATGCAGTTATTTGCGTATGACTGACAGAGATAGATAACCACATGTTTCCTTTGTTATGGGAAAATCTAGTGTTTTTTTCTGTCAAACCAGTTGCTGTCCCCCGGTTGGAATCGACTGCTGCAGCTCTGGCCCGGGATTCACCAATGCATCCTTAACCTTAACTTACCCTTAAACTAGAAAATTTCCTTAGGGTCCCCTTAGATTTCTTTAAATTAAGGGAATCCTTTTTCACCAAAATCACTTAACTTAAAATTTCCCTTAGGAGACCCTTAAACTTAAAAAAGGTTAAGGGAAGCACACACCGCCCTTAAAGTTTAAGAAGATAGGAATGTATTTTTAAATTATTGTTTTTAGAGTATCAAACGCCCTTACCGAACGCATTAACGACCACATACCCTTTGATATGCCTAACCGTAATGAATCTGGTGGAATTATGAGGGATTTCTTTACAAAATTCCAACTTACTGGTGTGATTGGGCTTATTTACGGGACGCACATACGGGTACAAAGGCCAAAAGAGTTTCGAGTATTCGTACTTCAAAGGAAGAACTATCATTCCCTAAATGCACAAATGGTGGCCGACAGCAAAAGCTTAATACGGATTGTGGTTGCCAGGTGCAACTTTTTTAACCAGCCGGTAGAAATTTTCAACTAACCGTTCAGGGCATATTTACTAAAGCAGAATAGCATGTATCACTCCGCCATTGATAAAGAAAAAGTTGTAGTTCTATGAGGTGCCCCGCCCCCTAGCTCCAAGCCAGCTCTTCATTAATGGTGCAGTGTTTTGCCCCTCTATTTTTTTAGTTTGTCCTGCCTTTAGTATTAAAAGTTGGGATAATTTTACTGTCAGGATTCATTTTGTTTGTTAGCAGACAGGTTTTGACAGGTGTTTATTTACAGCATGTGACTCAGGAATTCCCTAGTGAATGGCAAGTTTTCAAAAAACAACGTCTCGAAAATCAAATTTTAGATGATTCACTAAGTGATCCCTAAGTGATTCCTAAGGTGTAATGGTGAATAAGAATTTTCACTTAGCCTTAACTTAAGAAAGTCAAGGGACCGCTAAGTTAAGTTTAGGTTAAGTTAAGGGAAGTTTGGTGAATCCCAGGCCTGGAACTGAAATGGCTCGAAAAATGAATTCTGAACTGACTTATGATAGTGCCAAACAGTGTTACTGAACAGACATTAACGTCGCGTTAGGGTAAATATCAGATAGCTACAACAGGTTCCACGTATATGTGTCGAATAGAGTTGGTTTCACTCATTCACATGTGTGTACGATTTCATCTCTTTGGAGAGCTTGGTCACCTCTGAACGGGAAAGATTTGTAGATGAATCACTGGGAATCTTCCTGGCCGAACTGTCTGCAGTTCTGAATATTAGGCCTCTTAGAGTCGTTTACAGATCCTAATCTTTTGCAATCTTTTACACCAAGTCCTCTCTGGAGAATTTCAGGGAGCAGATGTCTACGCTGTAAAGCGTTGGAGAAGAGTGCAGTACTATGAGGATCAGTTTTGGACTATATGGAAGTCAGAATATGTTAATATTTCGCAGAAGATGTCAAAGTGGACGTCAGGATTTTACAGTAGTGAAATTTAGTGGAAATTACTTTGTAATATGAGCAAACATACAGCACACTACAAGTCATTTATATTTTGAAGACAGTAAACCACGTTTTTTGTGTTTGCTATACGATCCTTCATTATTCACTTTAGTTAAGACATGCTGATCCTGGGTAGTTTAACGGTCGAGTAACTTTTATACGTGGAGTTCCACATATTTAGTCGTTTTATTGTCCAATTCCAACTGGGAGGCCTAACGCTGAACATAAAGGGGTGTAAAATTTAGAGAATTTCGGCCTTCGGTTAGACACAGTCGGCAGGACGTTATTTTTTCGTTCGGTTTAAAGGTTTTTTGTTGCGGATAAACTTGTAAATGTTCTTTCGCATAATTGTGATGTTGAAGTATTAACGGCGCATGAGCACAAAGCAAGTTAGTAACCATTTCTCCGCAAGCCATCAAAGACCTTCGGTGGATGACCACAGAATATTTGATTAAGGGTTCCCCATTCAGAGAGATGTGTTCTTCACGGATCGGGCTTTTATTTTGAGGAAAAATTGTGGAAAAGTACTTGGTTTTCACGTCTAGCATGAAGACACATCGCATATTGGACAGAACTGAAGGTAATTTGGTTAGCACTCACTCAGCTGCATACAGTGTCTAAAACCAATTCGAGGTACGTTCTGCTGGTTAACTCTGTCGGTGCAGTTGACTCAGTTAGCAGCGGGAGACCCTTTATCTTCCAAGAACTTAAATATCTGGCTTTCAGCAGACCACTTTGCAGGAAGTCTCAAAGTATTGGCACACCTGGCTTTCAGAGTAGGCAGAGTGGTACAACCGGAATGATTTATGAATCAGATCTGTTTGCCAACTCATCATTCACCCCAAACTTCTCAGATTGTTCGCCTCAAAAGTACTGTATGCTTCTCTCTCACTGGCAGTTCTAAAGCAATTTTAAATCAGAGCGAAGGTGTTCATAAAGAGTTACATTAACATCCACTACAGCCAGCTCGCTTTTCCCTATGGTCAAGGTACTCATTTTCCATTAACTTCACATATAGCTCTGGGTTTTTATCCGAGTGTTTCAGTTACCAACTGCGTTCCTTATATGATATGTGACAAGTTAAAGTCACAGTTGTGGAGTATGTTGTGATGAAGTACGATTCGGTAAAGTGTTTGAAGAGTTCAAAATCGCATTTTTTGTCACCTCAAGTGGAGGCGAAAACAGTCTTTTCCTCTTTGTTTCCGTAGCCGACATGCATTAACTGCATCATACATGTTTACTTTTATATTAAAATTTTAAAACTTCCTAAACCATCCCTACTTGGAAAAGGCACTTGGTAGCATTTGTATCATCTGTATCAAGAGTACTTCGCGTTACATTGACAACATTAACTATAATTTTAAGTTGCAGGCGACCACATGATAGCTCTTAACAACCTCTTTAACACAACGTTGAACAGTTATTGGATAAACTATGTTGTTTAAATGTTTAGTTGCAACCAAATGCAACTTCTTCCAACGTTTAGTCAATCTTTTTGGTGCAACGTTGAATAGATCGATGTATAGACATCGGACGGATAACTAAAAGAAGTTAATCGTGTTAAAGTTCATCAGAAATTGTAGTAATGACAATTTACTTAGAAAGTGTACCAAAGCGAACACATAAAATATCAGCATTTCGAGAATTTTTTTACTTTTTAAAGATATTCATGGCAATCGACTGCCTGATCGGATGAACTAAGGGTGGAGATACTGTGACGTATGGGTCGTCATACTATGATTGTGACCCATGATCACCCTATGATTGACCCTGTCTTGACAGCGATTCTAGATTAATATTTTCCTGACGTCTGTAGACTGTTCCTGTTCTGACTCCTATACAACGTCGAAAGATAAACGTTGTTTACTTGTAATGCTCCGTATCCAGCTTCTTCTTTTTTTGAACAACACTCAATTTAAAAAATATGAAAAAGATAAGAAGTATATTTACTATTTAAGAGACGTGAAACATCGGAAATTGGTCTGCCTATACAAATTTTGATGAGTCGTGTGCTTACCAATGCTCCTGTAGATTCCCCAGTTTGGTTCCACTGGGTTTGGAAGACATGGTCTTGTGTCGATAGTCAGATCGGATTTCTGAATGGGATCAAACTGGGTGATGAGTGCCCTGAAGATGTCAGCCAGTACACCTTCTCCTTGGACATGCATCTTGACGTGACTCGCCACTAAATTGAAAATGAAACTGGCTTATTATTACTATTAATTAATGCTATTATTATTATTGATTTTATTATTAACTGGTAATTGTTCATAATAACAAGATTTTCACAGACACATTCAGTTCCTTTCTGTTTGAATATGGCACATTTCCTAAATTCAGTTTCAATAGAAATAATCCCCACCCCTTCGTCATACACACAAAAACATGCACAAAAACACACACAAAATTAAATTTGAATAGAATGCAATCACATTTTCAACTTTATATATGGAATTAATATACATGTATTTAAAAATGTGGAAAAAATTTGTGATTTTGCAAGTGAGTCTGTGTTTCTATTATTATTTTAATACCTCAATCACCTAAGTAATATGTTTTGAACAAAATTATTAACAATACAGTAGATATATTGGGATATACATTCTTGCGAACTGTATCTGTTGGCCACCTCACATTACAGGTAATTAATTGTATTGGATAACGTTAAATATTTGATGCTAGTTGAATTGATTGCGTGTCAAGCCATGCAGAATGCCGTGAGTAGCCGTACAAGCAATGGTGAACAGGTACGAAAACCGTCAAAATACAGAATTTGCGTTCATCTTTGGCCGTTTAAGTTTCCGACGCCGTAGGGTAGGTTTTACGATTTTAATAAACAAGCAAAACGCGACGTTGGTCCGAAGTCGGGTACGACATCTATCCAATTTAGATCCAACATCGAAATGTTTACTGGCGAGCGTTAAATGCGAGTCCAAACAGTGCTCTAGGCTAAGGAAAGTTTTCGGATATTCCACAAACGAGTATTGATTTGCTTTTGGTACAATTATATTCTCTTTGAAATTAGATTTTTGCACTTTTCTGCAATGCTTTCTGTCATCCGGTTTAGTTGTTATGGCGCATCTACCAGTCAACATGCCACTGTTGCATCTGTAAGTGCACTGGCAATCACGAAATGAAAGTGAACCTGCATGCATATATATTCTTAGGAAAATCGACAAAATAAATATGTAAACTTTCCCGTTTGATTTCTGTACAAACTCAATCAGTCAAGCTAGAGTACCTTCTAGACATAGGATGAAATTGTAAACACTCCTT
Organism: Protula sp. h YS-2021; assembly: GCA_949752745.1. NCBI lineage: Eukaryota > Metazoa > Annelida > Polychaeta > Sabellida > Serpulidae > Protula > Protula sp. h YS-2021. Next base: position 41,724,806 of record OX457026.1, on the reverse strand, counting down.
ATCCCGATGATGGGAGGGAAACTCAATGAGTGCCACGATTTGGACACGGAAAGTCTTTAGGAGAGAAGCCCAAAGTTGGGGCGGCGCTCACCGATAGAAAGGGTCATCCTGTAGCTGACTTCTCTTGGTGTGATATGGGTTATCATGCGACACGCATGGTGACATACGAAAGAAAGCGAAGAGAAAGGGGGGTAATTTTGAGGCCACACTTTGTCCGCGAGTAGAAAAGGGGGTGTAGTTTCTATTAGTATTCGTCGTTTTCCATAAAAACGGGAGTGTTTCAGAACTGCACTCCGTGTTTGGTCGAGAGAAGGGGTATTATATCAAAATTAGCACTACGGGCCACGCTAGATAATCATGGGCGCGCATGGTGAGCAGCTGACACGTGAGTGACCCTCTCGAGGTAGGTGGTGGGAGAGGGAATCAATGGTACAGATCAGAGAAAAAAACATATTGACCTACATCTGAACTACTTTGACTTCCGGGCAAGAGAAATAGTTGAAATTAAAGTTACAGCAGAAAAATATTTCTAACGATATAGATAAAGAGTGTGTGTGGTTTGGTGAAGTAAAATAGCGATCAATCTCGGCTATTAGCCTGCGTTTGATATCGGTATCAAGACATTGTTAACCATGAGCTTCGCACCTTGTTCGTCTGTTACGAGTGAACCATGCCGCTTGATCATGTCAAGAATCCAGTAGAGTCCATAATCGCAGCCAAGGTAGAAACCACCGTGCAGAATCGTACCAAAGTACATGAGCAGGCCAGTTGCAAGTTTCTTCCTTTCCGGCTTAGCCAATCTAAAAGATCCTTGTTGAAAATAAAAAGCAAAAATCAAACATGCATATAAAGTATGTGTGTGTGGGGGGGGGGGGGGGGGGCGGGTTGGGTGGGGAGCACACTTGGTAGCATACGTGTCAATCAATACACTGCCAGGAAAGCTAAAATAGAACAGAAACCAGTTTTGCAAAAGTGAAATATGAAACACTTGGATAAAAATAAAATTTCATCGATTTCTCTCTTCCAAACTTTTCTTTGGGCATTTGGTATGATTTTCTTTTACAGACACGTCTATTTGGAACGGAACATGTTTTGCGAATTGCAAGAAAAGAAAAAAAAAGAAAGAAAAATAAACAAGTTCGCACCACCTTTTTGAACTAGGCATTAAAACAACTTTATGCCCTGAAAATTCCGCCTTAATTGAATGTACATACAAAATTACGGATGACCCATAGCTAATAATCTACAGGGTGTATCAATGGGTGTATTAAATTTTACCATGGATTAAACCATAGTCTTTGCGTGAAGATTTTCAGCTATGAAATTTCTTCTAATGACTTCAATTTTTAAATTAAAGAAAAGGATAGCATATAACAAGAACACTGAACTGTCTTTCAGTTCGCCCAGTTGTATGGCCTTTTTGGGTGTTCATCTTTTTTTCTAACACAAAAGTGAAAAAGTGAACATCCTGCAGAGTAAAAGTAATTAAATCTTTACTGACTCAAATTTGTAGTAAACTGTAAACTGAAATGTAAATTTAAGCGTTTATACTATAAATATCTACACTGAGAGCAATGTCAACACTTTTACAGACATTTCCATATTTCTGGACATTAGCATTAATAGTTATGCAACAAGTTCTTTTTTACTTCTGTTCCTTTTATTACTATGCCCTCCCATTTAGTGATGGTTTAGCAGGAACGCATTCAATTGGTCTCACTTGACGACCAAACCAAAATGTTACAATGTTGTTAATACAGCTTTTGGCTCAAGGGGTTTCAGAATTCTGCAGTCTGGGCAAGTTGCAAAGTAGTCTCTATTTCTCGCGGGAATCAAGGGTTATGAACAGGCACATGATGTTCATAGCATACGCGGACATTGTGTGCTCGTGCACCTATTTTATTCAAGTCTGCGTCCGAACTACCCGCATATGCAGTTGCATGCGTTGCTGTAACAGACTGCTGAGACAGGGTATTGGTCCTCTTCTTGTCTTGAAGGGTGACCTCGTCCCAGGCATAAATTCCATCGGGTTGCATTCTCAAAATTGTTTTCTTCTATGGCTTGTATACGCCATGCTTTTACAGCTCGGGATTTAAATGTAATAGGCAAACACCGCATCTCCACCCTCCTGGAATCCGGATACAGTTTATATAAGAAGAGCCTGGCAGGATTTGCCTTGAAATTTATGCCTGTGTGATGGCATCAGCCCTCTTGATTGTGAACAGTTCGTGAATCTCCCAATCTTGCGTTGCAGTATCCAAGACAAAAGTGTATGCAGACTGAGAGTCGAAATGCTTTATATAACAACTGACGACCCTCCATCCCCCTGGTGACTCACCGACCCCCACCCCAACCCTAACCCGTGACTGACCGATCCCCCCGGGGCGAAAATTCAGATTTTGTATAGTTTGAGTTGACGGACACCCCACTCCAAGGTCGAGAAAATGCTGTATAAGACGGTACAAACCTGTCGGGACATCACTGCTTGCCAATAAATCATGCTGAACACGGTCAATAGCTGCCAATAGATGGAGATACCTAAGAATTTACCGGTTCATTTTTACTGCTACAGCAGTAACCCGAATTAACTATATCGTCAATGATCCAGATGGAGAATCAATTCTTATGTTCTAACATGAAACCGACATTAACCGAAGACAACATTCTTGTTACAGATGATCAATACCCGTTTTGGCTAGCTGCACAATTCTTTAAAAAATGCTGCTACTATGGCAGATGTGACTACTATGAACACACCTGCAGTTATTACTACGATTACGACACAAAGCCCGCCAGTTAGAAATGTGAATACGACAGATACTGAGGCAAGCACGACAGCTACTGCAAGCACTGCTACTACTGCAAGTGCGGCAGATACAGAAGTGAAAAAGAAGAATAAGAGAAGTTTTAGAATGTCATCAAAAGGAGATTCTAACACTAAACTGAAAGCACATCGCGCGCATTATAAAGAGGAGCAGAAGAATTGGATGCGGAGCCACAGCATATACCACAACGTATACCACGAGACATATCTATTGTGATAACAGCAATTAAAATTGGAGCTTACGGGTGAATTAACATGATAGAATGATATGACACTAGTTTAACACTAGTACAGTAGTGTACCAGTAACCATTTATAAATATACATTTAGATAAATATATCACTAAAAAGTGATTAAAAATTGAAAAAAGCTTAACTATAAATTCAAAAAATAAACAAGTTTAATGGAACAACATATATAAGCACAAATTCGTGTACTACAAAATCGCCAACTCTTCTTTTTAGTATATCTATAATGTCAAGCAGTCTATGATCTCGGGCTCCATGAGCTGCTATTGAATTATACACATACTCATTACTCAAAAACTTTTTTAAACAATTGTTTATAGGTGCAAGTCCATAAGAATCAAAATATTTCACAACTTTGTACACGGCAACGCAATGTTCACGGTCGTCTGTGTTGATGACATACATCCTTTGCTGTAATGTTGACAGTTAATCCATACGGAACATTCCGTGGAAAAAGTCTTTTGTCATGACATCATGCGTCAATATGGCATCTATCTGCTTCGTGTTCATGATTGATAATCAAACTGAATGCTGCGATTCGCGCTTATTTCAATGATGTTGTCAAATTCAGCGTTGACTATGACATTGACTGTATTTTGCTAGGCATTGGCAAAATTCATCTCTAGCCACAGTTTTCCATGCTCCATAGTGGCGTAATGGTTGTCACCATCATAATCAGTGTTGCGTTGAAAGAAAATAAAGCATAACATCTGGACCAGTCTTCGCGTTTTATGATGGAGTTTTCTCGCCATTCGATGTATCAAAAGTGTTTCAGGCTTGAGAGGTTAGGATGGGACTGATCAGCATCAGCGTAAACTTGCTTGTGGTTAATATTAAAATGTCCAATATTGTATGGATTTCTCAACACTGTTCTAGCAAAGGCTTCATTATGAACCATTTCAGCTACAAAACGTTTGGGTAATAGACCCAAAAAGATTTTTTTTTTTTTTTTTTTTACAAAGGATTGATATCCAGCGGGAAGACTGAAATCTTACATTCTTTTGTGATCAAAGAACAGGAGTTTTCATCATTGAATCTGTATGTCGCAGCTAAATACCTGGATTATCCCTCCCTTTGCGAATGGTTAAAACACATCTTTCACTTCTACCTTAAAGGTATCATTTAGAGGCATTAATAAATATTCACTTTTTTTTGCCTATGCAAAGCAACTTCATGTTCATACCATTCGGAAAATAACGATCCTGCTCAAACAAATGACAGTGAGTGGTTAATAGTCTACATCATAACTTTGTTCTACAGCACTTTGTGTTGATGGTAAGCGAAAATAATCCAATGGAGATAGACTGTATTCGTATGAATGATCATGAATGAGTGATAGTCTGTTTGTTTCTTATTTTACAAATATACCTTTTGCTGTTGCTGCCTTCATTATATTTCACCTTCTGATAACTTTCTTTGGTTTACTTCGTTTATCAATAGCACCAACAACTTCTTGAGCTACAGGACCAGTCACGGCTTTATCCACATTCTTTGCAACCTTCTTAAGATGTAGTGCAACAATTTTAGCCCCTGCTTTGATGAGTGGAATAGCCTTACGAGCCAATGCTCCCAAGAACGAAAAATACCATCTCCATATTGCATCTGCACACCCTTAAATCCTGTCAAATCTCCACCCACTTGAGAAGGAAATGGTTGCGGTATGCAGATGGATCATGTCTAAGCACTTTCATAATACTTTCTGTCGGAAATGAAGTTTACATATCACTTTTCCAGTTTGAAATGCCACATTATCATCTGTGTCAACCTTAATAAAGATTTCTGTCGAGTCAGATTTTTATGTGTTAACGGGTACGTAATGAGGTTCTCCATAAGTTGTCATAATAATATCACCATCATGACGTTGAATGGGAATAGAACTTAGTAAAGGAACATAATAATCTCCAACAACTTGTCTCTCGCAAATACTGCAGTACACATGAAGTATAAAATCCACGTTTTACACCTGCTTTATGTTCAGCAGGACCAGATGGTTTATACCATTGATGTGGTACAAATCGCTAAATTTCAGCTAATCCAGTACAAAAGACAATATTATAATCATTTCTCAAAGTAAGAAAAACTCTTCGTCTAATTTTATCATACTTTAACCGAATAGAGCTGAATGATCAATCGTGGGAAAAAAATTGGCAGTACTATAGCACAGGGCTAACAATATCGTGTGAAATAAGCGCAAAATCTTTTCGCTTTGTTGCGCAAGTGATAATATATGGGTTATGGGTCAACTTAAAATGTTTTGCCCTGGGAGAGGGGGATATTGGCCAGTTAACTGGGTAAGGGCCGCCAGTTTTTCTTTGTCATTTATACCGGCGGTGTCCAGAAGTCCCATGAGATTTCTAGACATAGTATTATCCAGAAATCTTCTTCCCATCTACTCGTTCCGACATTACACTATGTGCTCACTATTCACGAACGGGTTATCAAATAATTGGAGATATCACACTTTTAGAGCTTCAGATTCATTACGCTAAGGTATAGCTAAACTATAGGTAACATAAAACTGGTAAAGGTTCACAAGGTCAAGACCAAATGAAATTTGTCAAATCTATACAAAGGTTTGTAACAGGCGATTTTCTACACCCAGTATGAACAAAGTTATAGTTTAAACAAGTTCACAAGGTCAAGACAAAATGAAATTTGTCAAATCTATACAAAGGTTTGTAACAGGCGATTTTCTACACCCAGTATGAACAAAGTTATAGTTTAAACAAGTTAACCCTAAAAACAAAAGCCTGACCATTACCATGAAAAACGCTTGCTCTCTCATTTGCTTGAAAGCCTCTGTTTCTTTATTCACTGTGTGCAGTATTATTCTTTTACTTCCAAAAGCAGTTTCACCTCTGATATTTCAGCTTATTGGCAAATATGGCCGTTTGCGTGGGTGCATTGACAGCCCTTGTGGTTTTTTTTATTTTCACGTTTTTAAGCCTGCTTGTCTCAGATTCTTTTCTTAGTTGCTTACCTGTAAAGATATATCGTTTTGTTTCTTTTCCTTGTAACGGAAATATTGTTGCTTTGCACGTTTCCTCCCGCTTGATTTCTAGCTGCTCAACTTGCGATGTAATGTAGAAATTATCGAATTTATCTTTGGTTCTATACTGATGTTGGTACCACATTGATCTGAAAAGGATAATGTTCATGGCATCAGCATGTCATGCTCCTTCTCAACGGGAGCTGTGGAGAATTCCATCATTGAGCTTCACAGTTTTGTAATACCAAACAATGTGCAAGCTGCAAAATAGCTAAGACCATTTATTGTAGAGTTTTATATTTCGCTATTGGATCTTAATGTTTTGAACAGTTCACATCGCAGTCTAGATACTTATGTTTAATATCATTTGGTACGAATTGATTTCCCAGTAAAAATTCTAAGGTCCATTCGATTTCGATTTTAGCTTGTGACGTCAATTCAACTAAACCAAAACATTAACACTGGTTGTACTTTGGTTCTGATCGGTCGAGACTATAGATCAACGTCTAAACAACGTCTTTGTCCGTTGGAACATACGAATTCCTTTATTTTTTGACAAACCGATTGTGGCAAGGTCAGTCAACTTCCTGGTGTAAAAAGTTATTTTCAAAAATAAAACATGGGCATCTATGTAGAATGTGTTTGTGTATTTGTGTGGCGACTGTTCGGGAGCTCAAAGGTATCAAACCGGAGTTAATAATCTGCTTTTCTAGCCTTGGTTTGGGCAAATGGCAATCATAAGACATTTTCCATGGACATAAATCGCATTTTTTTTCAAACAAAAATAGTAAATACAACAGATTTTATTTTTTATGTAAGTGTTTTAAAACATACTTCAATACAACTTTCAAAAGCAGCAGGACAACTATCACACCAGAGATACTGAAGAGGGCAAACAGGGGCTGCGTTCTCTCTTTGATCTCATTCTGTATATCATGTCTAATTTCTTCAAATGAACGGCTCTTTACCAAGGTGAAGTTATACATGTAGTCAAGCTCGACCTTGAAGTAAAACATTTCATGAATGTTCTTGAAGGCTAAGTCCACTTCTGAAACCAAGAATAGCACAATATAAATTAATGTTTTTTTATTAAAATGATTTTGTTTTCCATATCCCGGACGGGTTAAAAAAAAATTAAAAAAATAGACTGGTGCATAATGGTGTTTATTTTTTTCATGGACGATTAAATAAATACTAGACCGTGCTTCTATTCACTATATTTTATTTTACATCTCTGCAGCTACCAAACAAAAACATATCTAACTCCTACTCGAAACTGGAGCCCACACTCTTGAATTTCCCCCCCCCCCCCCGGACCATCGAGGACATTCATCGATGGCCATCTATATGACTGATTGATCAAGATACGTTCATGTAAACTAGTTCACAAACTCTGAAATTATAAGAATGCCCTAAAACTTTAAAAACACAGGTTGCTCATGAACATGTACAACAAAACTCTGAAACACTCATTGACACCCAAAAAAAAAAAACAAACAAACAAACAAGATGATCAATTACGTGTCGTGGCGTAATATTCCAACATGGCAATAATATTGTAAAGAGAATAGGTTATTTTACTTGAAAAACATATCCCACTAAATGACGTAACAACATATTTGACTGAATTCAGTTTTATGAGAAAAACATAGTGATTTTGTGCATGTATTTGTTAAAACAGATTGATGTCTAAATTCGTCGCCTCTTTTTGTCAAATTTTGCCTCCAAACTGTTTCCTCCAAAAACGCTTTGATTTCTAATAAGAGTGGTGAGTTTTCGAAAGTTCCGTAAGCATCAACAATAAACCTTTCGGGTATTTTCATGCAGATACCAGGTTTGAAATGAATTATATCACATACCTCAAACGATTTAAAAAAATTTAATGATAATACTGAACTGAGCAAAGCCGTAAAATGGCAATGAAGTACCGAATTTTTGTGATTTTTACATACAGAGAGATGGAGACGCCATATAAGCCTAAAATTGCAATGATAAATATGCTTTATTTATTATTGTAAACAAATTCGAAAATTAGCAACTTATCAGAAAATATACCAGATCCTATGAGAGATAGTTTGTAGACAATGTAAACTTAAACATACTACAACTTTAAGATATACAACAACTGTCTTACTAACTGACTGACACAGCATAAGTTCAGATAATGTGCAAAAAACACCATCCAATTTGCGACAAGTAGTTTTTTCTGTGAATACTTACTCTTTTGAACTTCCTTTATGGCTTTCTCCTTGATTACTTTGGTCATCTCACACAACACTTCACCTAGCCTTGCCACGTTGCATACGTTCCTCACCAGGGATACGACTTCACAAGTAAACTTCAGCAAACTCATTTTCTTCCTGCACTTGTCTTTTGCTTCATCGAACGCTTTCTTACATTTCTTGTAAGGCTCTCCCATTTTATGGTTGCATATGTTCACCATGTCCTGAACATATGAATGAAATTATAATTGTGCGATTGATTATGAAATTTGTGCTCAGTGTTATGAAAAAAGTGCTTTGAGGTCATCAGGGGTGGAATTTGAGGTGAGGGGCAGGATTTGGGTGGATTAATATCATTGTTATTATCATCATCATGATTATTATTATTATTACTAATGAAATATATTAATGAAGCAGGATGAAGTCTTGACTTTCAAAGCGACAGTACTGTCACCATGTACTTCTATTCTTTCAAAGTTAATATCACAGACACTACGCATCCTCGGAGTGCAATTACCAAGCCTGCGTGTCATCAAAGTTTATGCAAAATGCTACTCTCTGAATGGTTAAGAGCCCTGATTGACACCAGTCTAACTCCTTGAGAATAGCTCAGAAACAGCCAAGACAAGTGTAAGCAAAAGCATTCAATCTTCCACCAATATTCTTCCTGAAGTATACTCTCTGGCTTGTTTATAACTGTTCAGTCTATTTTTTATATTTCATTCATTGAAGTTTTTTGTCTTGTCTGATGAGTTATTTTCATAATTTAAGACTTGTAAAATACATTAAACGTATTAGTCGTGCGATTTAATAGCACTCTGCATGTGCAGTTATTAGATCTCAACGCGTTCCTTGGCACGATGTAACACGGCAGATATACAGCGAACGAATCATGGCAACATCTCATATATAACTGACACCAAAACGAGATGCGGTGACCCCACGAAACCCATACTTTAATTTAAAAGCACCAATTTCATTTCCGTGCCTGTGCTTATCATAATTGTGTCATCATGTGCGGAAAATAATTAACATTACTTTGTGTATAAATAATATTTACCTTTAACCAGTCTGTAGTTCGATCAAGAGCATTGGCCAATTCAATGAAAAGGTCGCGGACCTTTTCGAAACCTTCTCGCAGCTTCTCAGAAAACTCCACCAGTGCCTGCAACATCTATATTACACAACTGTTTTTCAGCAATGTTCGATGTTCCCAGCCAAGCCAACTACAGAACTCATTTGTTATGTTCTCCACAACACAATAATGTGCGTATCAGTTTTATTAATGAAATAATGATTTATATAAACTTGAAGTTTACTTTTAAGTGTGAAAGATAGTGCTGTATTATTTTGCTATACTTTCACCTTGATATGCTGAAAAAACATAATTGAAATCAATAGGTCCAATAAAGGTAATGATATAAGTCAGGATATTGTCAGTCTCGCTATTCCCAGCATAATCATTGTATTCCAAACTGGAGGCACCGGACCAGATGACTTGGCTTATATGCACATTTTATGCAATGTAGATGAAACTGTGAAAGCTGTTAGAGTTCCATATTGTTAAACCTTCGCAAGATTATCGTCGTTAACTGGAAAGATTCCTTGTAGTTGCAAAATAGGCCTTTCGTGCAATACTTTTATGGTTCCTACCTCGATGATAAGAGGTATATGGGTGTAAATAGATAGGTAGGTAGGTAGGGATAGGTAGATAGTTGGGTTGGTAAATAGATAGATCATTCGAACCATGAAATTTCCAAATTTGACCCCTTTGGCTGCATTAGTCATGAATCATTACCTTACTTGGACATTCCGAGTTCTATGCTAAAAGCTCGATTCTGAAGGGAGGCTCTTGTGTTTTTACACATGCGCAAAATTATAGGAGATCTGAAACTGCGGAGGGAACTAGATAGTTCTATGGCGTTAAAACAGTATTACCTAGATAAGATTCCAGAACACTTTTCATGTCTGCTATGACTATATGCATTTCTGGTTGACCTGTACTTCAAAAGTAGAAATGTACTTGTTATCTGAGTCCACACGTTGAATTGCACTTGTAGTTTCTATAAAGCACAAATGTACTCTCATGTGTGGATATTATTGTTATTTATTAATATATCAATGTATAACAACGTGATGAAAGCAGTAATTAACAACAACAACAACAACCACTGTTTGGGTCAAGTGACTGATATGGTGGATTATCAATATCGGACGATTATATATTTAAAATATTTTAAGGTACAAAGGGAAGCAGGAGAGATGGTGTAATGCTATTGATTTGACTGAAGAATGATTGCTGGCGCTGGGGAGAAGGCTTTGATATCTGTATACATTAGACGACAGAGTGAGATTCCAAATATCCATATGAATTTCTCGGGACTTCAAAATAAACAGGTTAACTTGGATCATCGAAGAAAGTTAAATTAAAAACTATTTGATAGAACAAACCACTGCCAAAGACTACTTTGTACAGAGAAAAAAACATTACTGATATGCAACACATTGCCTTCATATTTACTGTTAAGCATGTGCGTTAAGATAGAACCAGAATGTTTAAAGGAGAAACATGGGTGTAAGAGTGTCAACACTGTCGAAGTCAGAATACATTCATATTTCTGCATGAAAAAAAGTGTTGAAATTATAAATTTTCTGCATGAAAAAAGTGTTGGAATTATAATTTGAAATACACATGCGCCTTTGTACATGCGCACATCTGCGAATACACAGATTTGTTTAACGACACATCGACCCTTAGCGGGTTACATTGTGTCAAAACATGTCAATAATCAGCGACTAAAAACAACATTACTAGTTAAAATCCAGTTAGTTAAAACCGTGTGTATTCTAAAATCATAAATAAGCTGCGTCTAGAAATACTGATATACGTTGATTTCTGTTAAAAATTGCATAGCTTTACTCGGTTCTTCTTCATCAAACAGTTGCCTCAAAGAGACAACTCTGAAATGACGTGAGCGGAGCTCTTGGAAATCAGTACAGTCTATTAAAATATGTTTCACTATGCAAGGTTCCTGACAACCGACACAATCAGCTTCCGAATCGTCTCTTAAAAGATGTTTGTAACTCACATATCTATGTCCTGTTCTTGCTCTATGTATAGCCATATCATCCCGAACATTACTTACTGAAGACAGTTTATGCCCAACAATAAGATTACTTTCAAACAGCTTGTTATTCCTTTGTTTGGCCGAATGTCGTTTGCCAAAGAGCCTTAGTATTGAGATACAGTACCTGAAGTCTTAGTATGGAATAAGAAAATTGGAACAGTTCTCGTTTAGTGCCTCTTTGGCCGCTCTATCAGCTATCTAGTTGCCGCGAATTCCTACATAACTTGGAACCCAACAAACCCAAAAAATTACTGCCTTACCAACCTTGATGGCGTCGTCGTGATTTCCTAAGGGTTCTATGATTAAAACTTTCGATATTTGAATATCCTCAAATGCCTGTAGTACCCACATAGAGTCAACGCAAATCATGGACTTCTTGTAACGGCTAATCATGATGATTTCAGTGGTCAGCAGTAGCACTCTAATTTCTGCAGAGAATATTGATGAGCCATCTGGCTGTCTTGTTTTCTGAATATTATGCTCTGTGATTACTGAAGCTACTACTTCATCGTCAAGTTTAGAGCCATCTGTATAAAAATGTGATAATCTTTGTACTGGTCTTTAAGTTCTGCAAAGTTTGTTTGAAAAACTCAGGGGTTTCTTGTCTCTTTCGCTAAGTATGAAAGGGTTTTTAAAACTAAAGGCTTGGATAGTGTCCAGTTAGGGCGACTGGAAACCCGATAGTTTGCAATAGACTCTAGCGATGATACCAGTTTCTTCTAAACGAGGTACAATTCTAGCGCCAAACGACGGGATAGCATTAGGTTTTCTATCTATAAGACCTGAGAAATCTGTTCCAAAGACTACTTCATGTGTAGGGTTTCTTCTTTTTACATATAGTTTACTGTATATTGCATGGCAAGTTTTAACCTTCGAACTTTGAGTGATTGTTCATTTGCCTCTACTTGTAGGCTGTCAGATTGTGAAGCTCGGAAAGCATTTGGGCATATCCGTAGACCTTGGTTTTGTATGGATGCCAGAATATTCAGGTACATGGTTTTGCTTACAAATTTAGAAAATACTCTTTATGCCCTTCATGCGTAGTAAACAATACTTCGTGCTTGTAAACTGGTTGTTTTTATATTTTAATATACTATTTTATAGCAAAGTTTGAAAAGAGCTTTGGAATTCTCAACGATTCGCAAACATTCTAAAGATGTAAGATGTTGAACGAAAACACACATTTTTAAAGTAAAAAAGAATAAAGAATGTTTATGGGTATATTTAGCAATATCTCACTTGTCTATTGTCTAAAGCTATTTATTTGCTCAACATTTTTGACTCCATTTGCAATGAAAAAATTTGGGACACTGAGCCATGCCACAGTTAATTTTGTTAGCTATGTCACAGTCAAATTTGCTAAACACTTCTCGACAAATCCGAAACGAGCTTTTTATTTACAAATGCAACAACCACTATTTTTATCAGGCATTTATCAGGCATTTCGATACGCTTACCACAAGCTTGTCTGTACCAGAAAGGATTTTCCCCAAAAAAGATTTAGTGACTTGATTCGATTTATGTGGTAATGCAAAGCAACAAAATGTAAGATTTATTAAATATTCGGTTTTGGAATTTTTTTAACAAGATAATGGCACCAAGTGCATTACAAAGCAAAAAGCTTCCAATACACTGATGAAGAACAGCAAAAGAATAGATGTTCACCATTCAAGACCACCCGTCTTGTATCGTGAAGACAATACTATTGATGTGTTCTAATAAAAAACTACGGAATCAAAAGATCGCATTACAAACATTTTAATGAATTCCAAGCCAATGGAAATTATACCAGAAGACATACATAACCTCGAAACTGCAACCAGTTTATCATAATGGTTTAGTGTCAGACTATGATAACCGGACTATGCAGTTCATTTTAACTATACCTTGCAATATTGTTTAACGAAAAGGAGTCAGGGACCGGACGATTCTTTATCATACAATTGCGGTGGGGCTGCTACTGTGATTACGTTAAGGAGAACATTGATCATTTTAAGGACAAAAACTGATGAAATGGATGTCGGAAGCATCAATTTCAGTGACATGATATTGCTGAATTTCCACAGAATCCAGCGAGCAGATAATAACAATAACAGTAAAGAAAGGTAGACAATATTTGTAAACAGAATGCCATCTTTGGATAACGTGGTACACAATAGTATTTTTCAGACTGTAACTGGTGCAGCGCAAAAGTTTAATCGTGACAGTGAAGAACCATTGTCAGAAATAAACCAAGCTATGTCTGCAAGAAATGCTAATAAGACAATTTGTGTCGCAAATTCAACATGCTCGTTATTACAGTAAGTGATTACGATCTGGTGACCCTCAATTCACATGGAAAATTTCTTATGTCATGCATTAAATTAAACTGTAGGGCACGCATAGCCAAAATTCCCAACGCTCCTCGTGGAAAGGCATCACCATATGTTTGTAAAATTTATTGGTATTACTATCCATGCAAATAATGTTTACCGTTAACAACTCTGTAGTTCGATCAAGAATATTTACCAATTCAGTAAAAAGTTTGAAAAGATTTTTTTGATAAGAAAATAATGGTTTATATCAATCTGAAGAAATGACATTGAAAGAAGAAGGGCATCTGGCAAGGCCGATAGAAATAACGATAAAAGATTTACCAAAAAAAATAAATAAATAAATAAATAAATAAAAAACGATTTAATGTTATATTAACACAAGTTCCACAGTTCCATCCCTTTAATTTCTTTTCAAAAATATAGTTAATGACACTTGTAAACTTCGTTTCCGGTTGTGAATGAGTTCGTAGTTATTCTCGAGGTCTCTGCCTTTTTTCCTATTGTTATCCATCCCAAACTCTATCCAGCCACACGCCAATGTTCAAGACACACTATTGGCGGGCCTATCAAACGGGCTCGGAGAGAGATTACCTTTGATTCCCATTTTTATGTGACTTAACTGTACTCAAGTTGCAACTCCACAGGAGCGTATTTTGATAAAGTGGACGCGTACGTTTGAATAAAAGAAGATGTAAATAACCACAATCGGGAGTAGAAAGTTTCAGAATCCCCATTTACTACTTAACGACAAATGAAAGTACTTAATCTGCATTTCTTGTTCTACCGTCATAGCTGAGACATACCGTTCTAAGATCGGCGATTATGCCCTGCATAGGTGAGACAGCAGCGTTCACAACCTCGCGGCTGGCATTGTATGCAATCTGCTGACCGCACGTCACACTCCTGGACATCACCTGCAGGTTTGCGCTGTTAACAATTAAGTGAAATGCAGTATGGTCCAATGTACCACATGTCAAATAGCAATTCTACAGTTGAAGAAGAAGAACCGGTAATCGCACTTGGATATGATAAGATTAGTAGAACAAGTTTGGTATAACGATAGGGTAGAGTCAGTTTGCTTACATATTTTATCTGACGACCTTGAAATAAAGAACAGTTAGAAAGAAATTCCGGGTCGCCTGTTACGCCATGCACGGAACAGAATACAGTGTGTGTATTCTTAAGATTTCCCACCCCACAGAGGGAGAGGCCTTAAGAAGCGAGAAAAGTTACTTATCAGGTGCCAGAAAGTATTTTATGTTATCATATTATGTTATTCCATGAACACAGTTTTTGACATGTTATACACCAACTGCGTCAGTACCAAATCAAATCGCAACTTTGATTCTAGTTGTACTTTGGCTTTAATTTTGGTTTACGTTGCAGCTATAGAACAATCTTTTTGATATATCGCTGAAAGGAATTGGATAAGCAACGGTATGTATACAGTGATTTCACCCGCAAAAACACTTCGAACGATTGAATCTGGTTGCGCAGCGTTGATCAGCCATTGAAAATACGTTTGATTAAAAAGGCCATTAGACATGGTGTTTATTTTAGTTGCCGAAAAACTTTTCTCAACGCCCAATTGACGTATCTGACGCAATTTTGGATATATTTCGGAAAATCTACAGTTTATGTAGAAGTCGAAACATAAACATAGTCGTGTTAAAACTGACATGAAATTTAATTCTGGTAGTGCTTATGACCGTTGGTTTTTAAATTGACAAAAATTATGATATAAAGTAATGAATGTTTAGAACAGCACCGGCTTTTACTACCTATTTTTAAATTTTTAAATATATCCATGAAAATTGACTTATACATACAGTGTGTTACCCGATTACCCAAAGTTTTCGCGACGTTTATAACCAGTTGTCATTTCGTATGAACGCCATTTTTGTCATCCCCGGGTTTTTCTTCGATGTAGACCTTCAATAATCATCGAAAACCCGGCGTTGATGAAACGTGATAATATTTACTTGGATGAATAAATTATAATAATGTCATAAACATAAATGTGACATTATATGAAAGCAATCGTGCAGCATACTTACGTATCATTCTTTGCATGTTTTTTTTCAGGAAATCCATAATGGCATTCATAACGCGATAACAACTGAACAGCAAGGGTAGAGGTGAACAAAATGTGGAAGATAAGGATCCCCCCCCCCCTGAGACATTGGCTGTTCAGTCTAATGTCACACAAAGATACAGTACGTAATACATACGCGCAATATTTGCTCACTCTTTCTCGATAGCGGAGAGATATATAGTGCTGGTTTAAAGTTTTCAAGTAACCCACTCCCCCCCCCCCCCCCATTTTCAAGTTCCCCCGGGAACTTGAAAACATTTTCAAATTCCCCCTAGGGAATCTGAAACTATTTTCAAGTTTCCCTCACCCTCCAATAAAAATGTGGTAGAACACGAATATGCTTTTGTTGCGAATATGCTTTTGTTGCGAATATGCTTACGTGGATTGTAACAAAATCTACTACTGATAACTAACTTGTAGAGAACGTCTGCGCATTGGGACTGCAACATAAGTCACTACGGGTCAGTAAAATGCACTATACATGGATAGTAACAAAATTCCCTACTGATCACTGACTTCTCCGCATTGGGACTGTAGCTAAAATGTCACTGAAAATGCGCCACTGGTGTGAAGTGATGGGGCAAATTGCTAATCATAATAACTTCCTTCTGGTCTTCTTTGCTACTTCCACTGAGTAGGGGCTTGTACGGCAGCCACCCGTTCATTGAACCACAACTCGAATACACATACATAGCTGTATCCAGCATTGTCGCAAAAGCAAATATTTCGATTTCAGTGCCCCCATACGTCAAGGGAGGAAATGTTGAAGGTTGTCGGGATTCTCCATAATATATGAAAGGATAAGCGTTCTGAGAATGTCGTGATTTTCCCGGGATCCTGTCAATACCAAACTGAACTCAGGGAAAAGGCGTCACCAGAGATTCGGCAAGTTTTCAGCTGTTCATTGACCTTGATGGTGCGTTCGAGCATCCCGTTTGACCTTGTTTGGACGAACAACAGTGAGGTTGAGTTCAATGCATTTTTCCAGTTGCCACGATTTACAGACAGGTTTAACAATCAAGGTTTCGGCTCCAAAAGTTGAATTGTCACTAGTTTTGACACGCATTGTCGGAACCTTAGTAAAAGCTTATGCCCAATATCGTACTCCTTTGCATGTCGGCGTTTGTCGTATTGGATTTTCTATGATCCTTGTGCTACTTTTAAAAGCCTGCTTTGGCGGATTGAGATCATTGCGCCGATCTTATCTGATATGGACTCAAAAGTATCACAGCTGTAGTCTGAATCATTTTCTATTTTGTACTGCAGTTCTGAAAGAACAGCCTGACGGTTTTAAGCGACTTGGAATGGTGTGACCTTGGTAGAAGAATGTCTGGCAGTGCGGTAGGAGAATAGAACAGCGGTTAAACACTCAGCCCAATTCGTACGGTCCAACAACGATTTCACGAAAGGATCCTTAATACTGCGATTTTGGCGTTCCACAAGTCCATTCGCCTCAGGGGGTAGTATCCACTTGTCACTTGCTACTTTGTGCCAGTCAGACGACGCAGTTCTGATGAAACTCGGTTCACAAATTCACCGTCCTGGTCATTGATTTGAATCTTGACTCATCCGTTTAGACAAACAGTCAAACGTAGGGGATTTCTCTTTGTTTTTGAGTAAGGCAGAAACATATTGGGCTTTTATTGTTCTTGAGTACGACTACTCTTGAATACTTGAGGAGGGAATCCGAAAACACGACACCGGGAGTGGTTTACAGCAAGCGACAAAATTGGCGCAAAAGATGTTCGAACCTCGAAATACTTCAAACTGGAGCCAACGAGCGCTCCCGCAGCTCGCCATCCGTGTCGTCATTAGCAGATTCTGTCTTCATTATCTTTTACGACTACCGCTCACCCCTTGAAAAATTATAGAAAGGTAACAGCAAAGAGATACCAATGTCAACATACCAGATTATGGCGAGAACACCTCATAGCTGGTTTCAAGAAACTACATTCAAACATCAGCCTGTGATACCTATAGCGCATACCACTGAAGTGATGCATCACTGCAGTACGCCAGTGGGATAGCTTCGAAGAGACTATCTATCCAACTTTGTTAAGGCAGTAGAGGGATTGATCCTGACGCAGCTGCACCTACAGCCTTATCCTCTGTCCCGGACTCCAGGAAATCCAGTTCCGGCATGTGGGGAAAGGAATCCAGAAGTTTTCATCCGCACACATCGGCAAGCCCACGAGATGGGGTTTTGTCTAAAGTCTAAAGGTCAAACCCAGATGATAAGGTCAGTGTTCAAGATAATGATTTAGGGTAATTTAAACCATCTTCGTTTGTGGAATCGAAAACAAAAAAGGTTCCTAAACTGGTAAGCTGTTTGGATAAAGTGAACGAAAGACTTAATTAAAATTATATCGTCATCTCTTGCAGGGGCACAGCAACTGAGATGAGATAGTATTTTGCATGTCTGAAAGTAAATTGTTCTTCGACAGTCTGATTACTTATTTAGACATGTACAAGAACTCCAAAATAGAGCTCTGAAAGAATCATATATCCCAGGACCACCTTGACTGACCATACAGTCCAAGGGAAAGAAGCCATACTGGAGGCCTAAAAATCGAGTCCAAGCTTGATAAGCTCCTCCAGGGAAGGGTCGGACAAGTTGAAATCTTGTGGGAGAAACAAGAGACAAGAGAGACCATGTGATCAGTCCTACTTCTGCAGATGAGTGCTTCTCAATCCATATGAATACGTGCGAACACATAAGAAGGACGACGGGGAGCGGTATGTTGGGGACATCAATAGACTTGCCTTATGGATGCTCCCCACTGAGTTCAACCCAAGCTACTTCTGCTTTCAGGTCAAACAGAGACAAACAGTACTCCTATAAATCCCTTCTATCTGTCACCAGCTCATTGGCAGGGTTTTAACTCAACTTCAAAATCTTTGCGTCCCAAGGACGCTACGCTTTCATATTTTTGTGTCCCCCATGATTTTTTTTTTGCGTCCCCTGATTTGTCTGTGTTCCTTTATTTGAATAAGCACAAAGGGTGTGTGTTTGGGGGGGAGGGTTAAGAGAGGTAACGCGTACAGTTGCAGTCCACACTATCTTTATTACGATACCAAGAAAATTCTAAAAGCAATGAATTCTCATCTAACCAGGCCTGCTTTTCATATTGTTAAACAATCTGGCAACGTTGGGAAAATCAAACTGTTCTATGACTGGTCCTTTCAGTTTAATGAACATCAAGCGGTTCAACCGCTCAGCGTTTAGTCTTTTTCTGTTTTTATTGCGTCTTAAACCAAACATCTTCTTTCACATGGAACAGACGAAACCGGTATAACCAGGGCCAGTTTGCACAGCAACGCAAAATCGAGAAACTGAATATGGAATCGTTAATGAGGATTATTGCAAAAGCGGGGCTCGAAATTAGCCGGGACTCGGGGTCCTCAGACCGCATAATTTCTGGCCGGGTCCCATGTTTTTCAAGACTTGGAGCCTGGCGGGCTCCATGATTTTTTTCGAAAAGGCTTATGTTAATCGTCAATATAAACGATTTTCACAGAAGAGTAAAAAGGGGTGTGGGAAGCACTCGGAGTCAAAATATAATAAAAATCATGAAAAGACAAACTGAATACCGGTATGTGTACAAATAGTTAAGAGAAATAAATTACATTGATGGGTATAGTCACTTTTCTAATATATAGTCTATATCTATCCGGGTCCCAGGATTTTTGGCCGGGTCCCAAAAATTTGGTAAAATGGTTAATCCTGAGCCCTGCGAAAGCCTCAAATGTCAGCGTGTCTTTGTAGGACCATACCAAGAAGCAGCAGATAGCTTTTTCAGTAATAATGCACTTGTGAAGACAAATTTTTTATGCGTCCCCTGGGACGCAAGCCCTAAATATTTTTGCGTCCCTGGCCAATTTTTTTTTGCGTAAATCCCTGCATTGGTGTTCAACAAAACGATGTTGCCACTTCTCATGTTGCTTTTTCAGTACGTTTGGCTGAACGCTGGGCGAAACAAGAAGGAAGTAGGCAATTAAACCATACTTCTCACAGACAAATGCGTAAGGCCATGAATCTTTTTAATCTGGAGAAGTCAGTGTTAGAGTCAAATCAGATAATCAGGCTTCTCAGAGCTTCTTCGTCATGAGAGGCATGAATTCTAAAGGTCACAAATCTTCTAAGGAAAATAGAAAGCCTGAAAACAGCAAAGATAGGGCTGCGTGGTTGCTGTTGCCGTGCACCGAGAAGTTGCAAGGGCTTCTGGACAGGATGTGATTCGCCATTATCAAAGGAATCCCTAATTGCAGACCTGTGTGTTGTACGCAAGTTGAGGATTCCACTTCAAATAGTACTTATTTCAAGGTCAACGGTGACCTGAATTGCAAGAAACAAACATCCAAATGTTAGAGATACTGACCATGCGGCACGTCCTAGTCCTACTTATCGACAAGGAGCAGGTGATGTCGTACTTGATATACAACTCGACTAGCAAGGAGACGCACACTCTTGGAAGTTAATGCAGGTGACGCCGAAAGTTTAGTTTTGGCAGAGTCGCTGGGCATAACATTGTTACCACACGACACACCATGACAACCTCGCTCGTAGAAATGGAGCCAATGCAAGCGCAGGTGTTGTTGGGAAAGAAGAAATATATCACAAATCTTCCTTTGGATATAAACACAGTCAAGCGAGAAAGCCAAAGTTTCGTATGGTGTTGATGGCCCTAAACAACCCGAAGGAAACGTGGTACACATAACCGATGGCTGGTGAATCCACATAGTGTAAATTCTGCTAGAAGTGGGCACCTGTTTCATTTGCACTGGAATTACCATCATTCAAAAACAGAGAACCTAAACCTCTACCTCTGGCGGCTGCATCGGGGTAACTAAGGAGGAAGGGCTTTTTATGCAAGACGATGACCCACTTAGGTGGTGTACGGCTTGAATGATGGTCCCTCAAACAAATTGATCCAGTTTATGGCATAACTGAACCCAAAACTCTGTAGTGTAAACCAAGCTTACATCTTTGATTTGGGCTAAGCAATAAGTTAACCTTGCAAGGATTAAGTTTTTTTTCATGTTATCCTTTAGATGGGAAGGGGAAATAAGTACAACTGGGCTCAAAAATTAAAATATGAAGTAAGTTTACAGATAAAATCAAGAAGGATGCATCGCCGGAAACAGCATTTTCCGAAAGATTGAGGAGGAGGTAGAGGTCTGATTTTGTGTAAAAACATACTGTTTACAAACATACATTTACAAATCAATCCAAATGAGTTCGGCGGTTGCAACACAACCTCCTGCCCGCCCCACCCCTCTGAATTAGAAAAATAGATTGTTTTGTGTTTCCAAAAAATGCTAACCCTTCCCATTTCACTAACACTTGGATTCGCTCGCATACAGGAAGTCCTGAACATATATGCGAAAATATCGGCCCATTCATTCCACTACAGGAAAGCAAAGAAAACAAGAATGTAAGAAATAAAGGCCAAAAGTGAAAAAGTTACGTTAATACAATTCAAGTGTACCCTCTCTTTTCCCTCTCTACCGTCATACACAAGAATGTACTAGGATACTCTCTAGCAAGGATGGTATATGATAATAACAATGAAGTAACAAGGTAAACTGTGGTTTAGATTAAACGAAAAATCAAACAATCAAGAGCAACAGCGGCTGCTCATTTCATTTATACCTGTGCAACCAGAAATATAATAGAGAAAGCGACGATATCCAACTATATGTGCAAAACTGTGATAGCCGATTACGAACAAAACTTTAAGTTTGCCAAGTGCTGGAGGACATTTTTCAAATTGGCCCTCCTCCCATAATTATAATCGGTTCGCCTTCAAATTTAGTCCGGAATTGGAGCCCGAGTCAGGAAGTATGCCCTTCTTGTGCTTTTTCGACTATTGCCAACCTATAACCGATGCATTACCGATGCATCGAAGCCGATGCCGACGTTTTAGGACCTGATTTATACCGCTACGACGTCGGCCCGACGTTACGCGAGTGTTCGGGCATTAGTCAGTTCGTATATAAGTCACCCGATATTCGTGGTAGGCTAGGGGAAGCTGGTAGTAAGGCATATGAACACATCAAGTAATGGCTCTTCCCACATGGTTGTACCCATTAGCCACTTGGGCCCTTATGGGTACGGCCATCCCAAGTGAATAGTTCCACCCACGTGGTGAAGCCACATACTGAGGTTGTTGCAAAATTGGAGCCATCCTTGGGTATGGTTCCACTCATATGGGTTTTTAGCTATCGTTCTTTCATATTAATTCTTTTACTTTTGAGTATATATGAGATTGTATATCGAGATTGCTAATTCCTTGAATACTCATTACAAACTCAAAGATACTTTGATATCTTTTATTACGCTCGCAAAACGCATATATATTCAAAGTGTATTTCGCATTTGAAATAACGTTTTTACACGAGGCGTATCAGACAAGTTTTACCCCAAGGCCGGTTGCAAATCCACCTAAAGGTAGAGATAAGTGAACGTTAGCTTCTGCGAAGTAAAACTGTATTCCGTAAAACGCTTTTTACGAGCAAAAGCGTGGTTCGCATTTTACACCTTTAGAAACCTTCTTATACCGCCTTAGTCCACCCAGCTTCAAAGCCGAAAAGGCGCAGGGGCACTAAGAAAAAAAGGATTTGATGTCACTCAGTCTTATACACTTGAGTGTTTCTAATTTGGTCTGATAAGGCCGTTTTTGGGGGGATTTTCCATTGCACGTCTACATGTGTAGAGAAGTTCAATTCACAACTTTTGCGTGTGTCGATTACCACAAATGAGGAGAAATCCAGTCTAAAGGTGGAGAATGCGAACCACTTACTTATAAAAAAGCGTTTTACAAAATAAAACGACAGATTTATAGTAGCTACATCATACTGCTATCGTTTAAAGTAGATATATACACCTATATTCTGACGAAAAAATAGCAGTCCCTCTGACAAACACGGAAAAATCAGAAAAAGCGTTTCAGGATTTTTTCGACACAGCTTGCTGCATATATATATCCTGGTGAAATTAATACTTTGCCTGATTTCTGATGCACTTTTCTGTATTTTTATACATGCCTTGGCCTGCACGGCGACAGCCTACTCGATCTTGCATTACACTTCCGATTTTTCTGGCTCCCAGAACGATGTTTTGTTCCAGCTGTTGGACATATGTTCTTGCAAGACAACTTCTGCGCCGTTCCTCATTGGTTAGAGTCCAAAGCACTAAACAGGAAGCCTTCTAATCTGGTGCCGATGGCAGTGACCCACGAGCTTCAGTCTGCTACCGCTGATTTTATCCGTCGGCTTCTTTAGTTCATCATGCAGTAATTTATTGGTTTTCCAAACGTTTTTCAAGGGCGGTTCTAAGGAGACTTGTGTAAGTGCCATCTAATTTACTGCGGAGCTGAGACGTTGAGGTCCATGCTTCACATTCGTGCAGCAGGACAGATATTACCGTGAGCCCTAACAGCCTTATCTTAAATTTTCTGGATAATGATAACCGCCAAATCTTTTAAAGTTTATTACATGCTACCCATGCAAGTGCAATTCCCTGTTTGACATCTGTAGCTGAACTACTGACAAGAAATCAAAGGTATATCAATTCTTGAACAACTTAAAGCTTTATTTTGAAGATCTCAAGACAGATTATATGCCCACGAACTTGGTCTTCTTCGAAGTAGCTATCAGTTCCTCTCCCGCTGCGGAAACTTCTCGTCGTTTGAACATTTCTGGAGCTTGTTCTATTTCTTTTGATCTGGGCGACGTCATCGGCGAAGTCTAGATCTGTCAAAACTTTGAGTGCTATTGCTTTGCTCAGTCTGCTTGCTCTGAAACCCAGTTCTTCATGATCGTTCAGTGCCTTGAACATTGCGTAGGCAAAAGCTATGATGAACAAGTATGGAGTTAGGGTATCACCTTGTAAAACACCTGCAACGATTCCCAAGAGCTCTGCTTATCCGTTTTGTGACATAACTCTAGCGTTTGTTCCTTCATACACTTCTTTTGCCCTGACCAGGCATTTTATATTTTGATTAGTTTTCCTAGGTAAATGGTGTCAATATCATTAACATATGTAAATACAAAGCGGTAAAAAACTAAAACATACCTGAAATTTGGAACTGGATGAGTCATCACAAGTAAAAAACAGTAGCCGAGTAGAAGGGTTCGACACTTGCTGGAGCAGAGACTGGGCAGCATCACCAGCGTTAGGCAGCGGACCGACTCGGAGAATGCCATGCCTACTTGTAAGATAGTGCCCAGCACAATACAAGTTACCATTGAGACGGTCGCAGTGAAGTTTAGTTGATATATCATAAGAAGAAACCACAGAAGCGACAATAGACATCCGCATACGAAACCTGTGCAAGAAGACATGAATAAGACATAGAGTCAATTTTTTGGTCACATCAGACTTTCAAACCGTAACGCTATTCCTAGACGATGGATGAGCTGACTTAAAATTCTCCAGGAGGTACAAAACGAAAGAAATAAAGCAAAAAAATCATAATATGATTTATTTCAATGTACTTGGCAGGTTTCAGTAAAAACATAAATACATGCTTTTGGCTGTCAAGGCGCACCTGTAAATATACATTGGTGTTGCCTAGTTAGTCATATCGCCGTGTGAAGAAAAGAGTGCACAAATCTCTGGAAAATAAAGGCAGTTTTTACTTTAAAAAGTCTCATTTTACCAAATAAAATGCATATGTGTCTTTACAAATGTTGGAATTTTTTTTGGCTTGGACTTATCCTAGAAAAGTCCCATTCACATCTTTTCTCCCTGTAACTACAGAGAACTGGACGTTCCTGAGTGACGGAGATCTGATTCTTGACAAATTTTTTCAAATTGTCTTGTTGGGTAGTCGCTCGTATCGTAATCTATTGTATCTTACAACATTTATTTACAGACATCTTCTGTGAACACATGTAGCAAAAGATACCAGTGTCGATGAACACATGTTTTGTTTTCGGATACCTCTTCTTCATTTTGTTGAAGTGGAAGTCGTACATGAGATGTTTTCTCAAATCTAGCACAGTGAATCTGAGCTTGTTGAGAACAGTTTTCACTTTCATGCGGGCACCACTACCAAACGGTCGTTAAAGTACAGAAAATTGGTCGAGAAACCATCTTCTTTAGACGTTTGACTTGAGTGGTTTCACAGAGCTTTTCTGGACCATCCACATAATCGTACAGTCACATACCTTTGCGCAGAAGCAAGTCTTGCGTGTCACTGTCGTAGATATATAAAGCTGAAATAGAAAACGTGTTATTTTCTTTGCTGAAAAGATTGTTTATAAAGTAAATTGGAAACAGTCCACAATTGTAAATTGTCCATGGACAAAGAAATGTATAATTTCATCGTTTTGGGAATTACATAATGGTTTGTTCCTGTATTTGCCCAATCCATCCATGATGACGTGGCTGTCATATCCATGTAAGTTGTGTGATATGGAACTACATATGAATTTTTTTCTGGTCCTTCTCTTTCTTGAACTTGAATGCCAGATTGTATTCATTGTGGAATTTTCCAGTGCGATAATCATTGTCTCGAACTTTGTGATATCAAGGAATTCATGGCATAGATATGACACAATTCAATTTTCTCAAATGATTGTTTGTCTTCTTTGATGACATGCATAGATACCGCATACTTTAAAATGTCTACAATGTGTTCTTTTTCATCCACCATGTGCTCTAGGAAACGTGGCCACAGCATCCTAGCCACGGTACAGCACGGCAGTATTTCTCAACTGAGCTAACGGTAACATAGCGAAAGCTGTTGGGCTGATGGTGTTGATACTTCTCGCAATCTTCGTTTTGGTTGCATAATACTCAAAATCAGCATATATGATAAAGAAGAATACCATGTTGTTTGGCCTTTCTCTGGAAAAACATAGACTATGTGGTCCATTGTAGTTGCAGAAGATCTTGTGCTTGTCCAGTAGACCTTGTGAATTAAATCCATGCAATAGTTGAAACAATAAAAATATTTGTTGTGATGTTTCAAAAACTGGCTGAAATTTTTGATTAACAGTAGTGATATTCGTCTTTCCAATGATGAACAGCAGATCGATCTGTGTTGCATGGTTGTTTTGATCAAATATAAACTGACGTGACGTTATTGGACTCAAGCTGGTCGTGGCACAGAACGAATAGTTTCACACATTCTTGATTTTCTCTCTTCTGTTGAAGGCAAGGGGGATATCTCATAGTATTCATATGCAGAAGTGCAATATCATTGGATCAACTTTTACTTGACGTACTCTGTTTGTGCTTGTGGGAGGGGTGGGGCGGGGGTGGGGTGATGAAATGCATGTGTACTTTGACAAAGTGAATGGAGAGCCATCCCGGAAGTGTTTTCATACCCGCCTTTTCTATCTACTCCCTGTTTCACAGATACTCTTGCACACCAACCATACTGTATACTTCTATTTAAGACAAAGAAATATGCGCTTTTCCTAACCAGTATTTTAGACGAGCGGACTTTCTTCGGACCGGTCTTATTCCATCAGTAGAGGGCATTCGACGTCTGCGTGTTCGGATGTACGCGCATAATGTACGAATGCACGATTTGTTTTACATTATGTGGGAATGTTTTCTTGGTAGTCTTCTCTTGAAAATGTGTGGTAGGAGCGAGGGAGTATTTTTTTAACATTTTGTCAGTTAATCTTCAAAATGCTTCTTCTCCAACAAATTGATCGGATTGCTTCGATCTTGAATGTTTTTTCTTGGCGATCCTCCAAATATTGGCAAAATGGGAGTATTTTTTTCTTTAGTTGCCAATTTTCAAAATGCTGTTTTGATCAGATTCTCTGCAAGGTTTTATAAATGTTCGTTTACTAAGTAGTCCTCTCCAAAAAAAAAAAACTTTTTGGCTATCCGCCAAGCAGTAGCCGAATGGAAGGCAAATTCAAAAATGGTTTGAGATTGAGATTTTTATGCAATTACCCAGCAAACAACCGACGTATTTTTTGGTTGAATAAATGTTGGATTTTGGTCGCAACGATTTCACAACCATATTCTGACATATTTCCCCAAAACCCAACGTTATTCCGACGTCGAGGCGACGTCGGATTTCTGACGTCATTCCGAGGTTGCAAAAACGACCAAAAAGCGATGAACATTATTATCGCTCACCGGAAATGGAAGTCATTTTGAAAAAGAGGAAGAAAATACGTCATTTTTACATGAAAAGTTTAGAATTTTGATGGCGCGTCTGTATTTTTCTTACTAGATTGTAAAAATTTACATGGAAAATGCTTTCGTATGTATTTCACAACAGCAGTTGAATGATTAGTTATCTATTAATTATATAACTCTAGTCAGTTTCAGGTCGGAATCCGACGTCGGTTCCAAGTATATATACAACCTAAAACCGACTTAATTCCGACGTCGGATTTAGGTCGGAACCCGACATCATTCTGACGTTGAAAACCCGACGTCGATTCCATTTCATATACAACCAAAACCGGCACGTCAGTCCGACGTCGGAAACGTCGGGTCACGACGTCGACCGACGTCATTCTGACGTCTTAATGTTTGCTGGGTAACTGATTTATGCATTTAACCGTGATATGATTTGTCTGTACTGGCAATACACCAAAAAAATACAAATCGTTCTGGGGTTAGGAATCACTGCACGGCCTTGACGTTTGATGCTTCATTACCCTTTATATGTGCAGAATTTCATCCCCCTGCTTCAAGTAGCCTGGGATGAGTTTTCTGGAAACCACCAGAGAAAAAAGTAAGGAAAGGGAGGGAGATATACTACAACAGATAAAGTCTACAAAAAATAAACCCATAAGTCATCCCCATCAGACATACACATTTGGAAATGAAGTGAGAATTATTCCTTAACTTACAGATAAACATTCTGAAATATTTGTTGAGGTTCGTTCCTGGGCGAAACAAGGCGAATCTGTAGCATGGAATGTCTAAGTCCACGTCGTAGAAACACGGACAGAATAGTTTCTTCATAAAGTTGCTCGCGGCGGCCATAGCGTCCGTACAGGCATTTTGATACCTGTAATAATAAAACGAACTTGAGAAGAATTATTTTAAATCAAAGTTTACTCACACGTACAGATGACAGATTCTTCCTATGTATGTTGCCAGACAAGTCAAAATAATGTCATATCTTGAACAAAATCTCAGCCAAGAAAAAGGAGCTTTTAGTCTCCGGAACAAAATAAAGTTTTGAGGGACTTTTTAGATTTTTTTCTCAAAAGCTTCAGGTGTTATCAAAGAAATAAAGTTATTACGGGTTTTAGGGTTCCGATGACAAGCCTGTAAACTCTTCTAACATTAGCGGAACACATATTTATTTATTTTTACAACTGACAGATAGCAAAAAATGGCAGTTTTTGATAATTTCTACATTTGTAAGCGAACCGATAACACAAGCAGTACTGCGTTGCTTTAATCTGCACCAACACCGATTTTTAAACAGTGTTTATAGAGATCATTTGACTTTAGCTACACAAGATTTTAGTTTGCAACAATACTTCTCACACATCCAGTGTTAGATATAAAGAAGCTACACACATAACATGATTTTGTCAATAATTTGTCAAAAAAGTTGTCTAACTGACAAGACCCTGACTAATTTCCCTTGTCCATTTGACGATGCCAAGTTCAACAAATTCCAGTCAAAATTTTTTTCAAGATGTAAAATGACGAATTAAATTTATGACAACGTGCAAGTTCTAGTGAACGTGCAAGTTGTCATAAATTTAATTCGTCATTTTACAGCTTGTCAGCAATTCGTCATACTAATAAATCGTTAATAATTCGTCAGAAAGTCGTCAATCCGAACTTGTCGATTTGTCATAAGTTTGTCAAATTGATCGACGACCCTAAACTCGTCAACCTGTTGATGCCTAACTCAATAATGTATATTTGCCAAAAATTTGTCGTTGTCTTTGGCTTATCGTTTTCATATCATATACCTTCCAATTCGAATTCATAGTTTGTCAATATCTTGTCACAAATTCGTCGCAATCTTTGATAAGTGACTGACAAAGTATCCGAATAAATAATGTTAGACAAAATCATGACGATTTGAAAAAATATAACAACGTCAATGTCTAAAGACATTCGGCCAGCCAAGTTCTAGTTAATGAAGTATAACAAGAATGTTCAGGGACATTATAACCAGCCGCGATTATTTTTGTTGGGATCTTTTATTAGGCAGCCATTGCCGTTTATTTTTTGTATAAAAAAATAAATGTTTGCCTCCCCCCCCCCCCCCCCTCTTTTTCCAAGGCTTGGCTATCCTGTTTACAGAGTTTTAAAGTTGTTTTTTTTTTAGTTCTGTACTATTTTAGAATTATCATCCTTATATTTTTTCCTTTCTACGTGCCTCAATATCCAAATCAATTGGGTGTCTAGAATGAGAGGAGGCACCCATATACTGCTCAAGAATTCGACGCAGTCACCACTACAAGTGCAAATCTAGTGAACTAAACCATATTAAAATGATATAACACGATTACAGAAAAATCTTTAAAAAGGGAAAAATTGACAAACATCGATATTCGAATTTCCTGACCTTTTCCTGACTTTTTAGGATTTTTCCTTACTCATCACATTTTTACCTGACTTTCCCTAACGCAAAACATTTGTCTTCACTTTTTCCTACACGTGGCAATGTCGAATGTGGCCGCTATAGATTGGGCTTATACTTCACGTTTTTTTGCGGGTTTGGGAGCTGGCTACTACATAGGTTTTACGGTAAGTCTTTTGTATCCGGGTCACGACAGGCTGGTTTTACTGTTTGTCTTTTCATCCGATTCTAGAAGCTGGTCGCTAAAAACAGGTTTAACCGTTCATCTTTTATCTGGGTCCAGCAGGTGGACAGTACAAACAGGTTTTAGTGTTGGTCTTTGTATCCGGGGCTGGAAGGTGGCCGCTAAATCGCCAGTTCCCTATTTCATTGTTCTTTCAACCGTCACCCACCCTTTCTCATCTCATGAAGGTACGGATCTGAACAGGACCCTAACGCCTTTACACCTTTCACGGTATGGGCCGGCACCCAAAGTGTGCTTACATCAATGGCATATATGCCTCATCTTCGCACATTGTCATCGACCGAAAAAGCACAAGAAGGGCATACTTCCTGACTCGGGTTCCAATTCCAGACTAAAGTTGAAGGCAAACCGATTATAATTATGGGAGGTGGTACAATTAAAAAAAAAACTAATCGTTTTGAACATTACCGCAGAAAAAAACTAAGTAATCTCAAAAAGAATGTCCGCTTGTTTTAAGTTGTTTTGTAAAGGGTGTGATGTCATGGTGACGCGATACTGTGACAAGCTAGCGACAAGTGTTTGTCATAGTGTGACGAGGCATTGGTCAGAAACTCATCAAGATCCTGACAAGCTCAAATATGTCAAATTGACAATTACTTGACAAGTTCTTGACAAACTACTGACAAACTGTGACGAGAAAGAATTATGAATATATAGAAGATCCAGGTATCCTGGATTTTCCTTGTTTATTTATTTTTTTATTTGTTAAGCCTAAATCTGTTTAAATCGCTTCATGAACAGAGCTTGGCTAAGGCGTTTTGTCTCAGTTAAACCTTCTAAGACCTTCCAAACTTGATTCAAGATTTTGATATGAATATAAGCTTAATTTATATGAAAATCATGGAATGCCATTTTCACATTGATTAAGCAATTGCTGATGTCAAGGATTAATTTTTGATCTCAAAAATTAATTTGTTGCTATCCAGAATTAATTTTCGATCTCAAAAATTCATTTTTTCCTTCTTTCATTCATTCCTTAAAATAGGGGGTTCCCTTGAACTACATTATTACCCCATTACATAGTTGTAAAGTAAACCTAAGCTTGAAGTTTTATAAGCTAATGTGTTTTAAAATAGGATAGTTCCCTGAACATTAACCCACACTTAGCAGCTAATGCCTAACAATATGACTACGAAATTAGACGGGAGCACTGTTCGTGTACAATTCGCATTTTAAATATTTCATTTCAAATGCCAAACTGATAAACAAATCAATTTTCCTTTTTTTTTTGTTTTGCATCACAACATGCAAAATAGAATTGAATTCATTTTCAATTTTACTTTGACACGTAACTGTCTAGAATAGAAATGGCGTATTTATGTATTTAAGTTTATTTATCATTTGACGTCTTTTATTATGGCATGATCCGATATTTGATTTCGTCAAGAATTGAGTTTTTTCTGCAAAGTCGTGATAGTCGAACAAATGCTTTATCCAGACAGGTCGCTGCAAAAATTTGCTTAAATTCAGAAGAGACCGCTGAAAACAAGAACGGAAATGTTGGGCTTGCCTCTTTGTGGGTGGTCCATAAATGCTTTGTTTTAATCAATGATTAGATCGTTTACCATGGAGAAGACAAAAGGGCAAATGACAGTTCATTCCTGTAACCTCATTTTCTATGACCTGTATATATAATATGGTACTACTATTCTAGACAGGCGTTTTTCAAAGTTCAAAGGAAAATGATTCCAATTTTGCAGGCTGCAATGCATTTTACAAAATTAAACAGGGACAATCAAATGTTGCACACGGACATCCACTAAACTATGACACACATTTACTATTCTTACCAAGGACGGATAGGAGGCAAACCCATCTTCTCTCTTTGAGCATTTATTTTTGCCATTTCTATTTTATCCAGGGCCTGTTTGGCCCTCCGAACTTCACATAAAACGCCCATGATGCTGTTTATTAAATAATGTAGGCCGTGCTATTATATTAAAAATCAAATCAAGTGTCAAATGCACAACTTTGTAAGCAAATAATTTTTGTTTTTCCACATAATGAGAATCACAAGAAATGACGTTTCCAACATTGAACGTAATAAGTGTACGTAATAATCGTCACTGCAATATACAGTCACTTAAAGTTGACCGAAAAAACGGTAAACAAAAATAATGACCGGGACAAAGGCAGGTATGTTGTTAAGTTTTCATTAAAATCATGAAACATTCGAAAGTTTAGTGTATGGAATAACTGTTAGGGATCTGTAAAACAAAATCATAATTTCTGCGATTTTTTTCTTAGCAGCCGATTTGGCTTTAAAAGTAAGCACTTTTTTGTAGGAATACTTGAGCAACTAAGCAAACTTCAATTGTCAAGATGGGGTGAGTCGCGGCTGAAGCAATTTTGTTTTACTTGGACTGGCATTATATGCGGAATATATATTTATTGTAATCTACATGCATGGATACCGCATATGCTATATATGTTACGTTATGTTACGTTACGGGTCAAGTCATAGATTTTGCGCCTGAAGTGGGGCGGGGTGGGGGAGGGGGGAGGGGGGTGGCTGGGGGGAGTTGGTGACAAAGTACCACAGCGTTGCGTACATAGTGCATAATTAACCCTTACCTTCATTGACGGTTTGTTCAAAGAAACTAGAGCGGCATTTCGCTTAAGTGAGATACACTTAGAAACGTTTAAACTTGATCTACATTGTCAACATTGATATAAAACAAAACTTCTAACGGTCAATCGAATTGATATTTCAGTCCATTAAAAAAATGAAAGAGTGGGGGGGGGGGGGGGAGGGTGGAGGGTCTGTGTCCTCAAAGTGATAGGGATGTTCGAAATATGGGTTCTTAAAAAACTACTAAATTTACTTAATTAAAAAAAAACTGCTCCTGAAAGCGATTTATTTGAAAGGATGTTCCAGGAAAATAAAACTAAACAAGATCACTTGAGTTTGGCAATATATATATATATATATATAGAAATGTGTTAAAATAGATTGTTATCAGTATTCTTAATCCATTTACGAATTTCAGTTCTTAGACAGTTACAGAAAAGCATATCTGTCTTTAGATCGTACTTCCACTGAAGACCCGATAAAGAGAGAAACTTGCTATCTGATAAATCTTAAATGTATATTATTCCTTCTATATGCCACTGTTTAATATATATAGATTTATTGTGTCCTATGTCCTTAATATTCCACAAAGATATATAACATTGGAAATTAAAGGCCCAGTTGCCTTGCGGGTCTAGCTCGGAAAACAAATCACATGTGTGCCATATATTGCATATAGACCGAAACACACCATTAACTCTGAGGTACTTTGGTTGGGATACGTCACAAAGGCAGAGCAACGTTTAATCGTCTTTGAAACAACGTTGAAAAGACGTTACATCAGCAACGTTATTTAGACGTTGCTTTTGGTCTAGCAAACGTCTTTGATGCAACGTTGAAAATCGGCATTGAATAGACGTCAACCTCTTTGTGTTATTGCTCACCGGAATTCCTAGCCATGCCAGGTCACTTTAAGAGACGGCAAGTTTTTCCCCCACCCACTTTTAATATTTTTGAAAATCGACTTCATACCATCCTATGGCCAGGTGACCCAAGGGCGGGGTAATGTGACGGGTTACTAGTTTGACGGCTATTTTAGCTTGATATTTTCCTGACATCTATACAAAGTCGCGTTCCTGACCCCCATACAACGTTGGGAGACGTTGTTTCCACTTCCATTTGCAGCCTTTAAGCAACGTTGATTAGAAGTCGGATAACCGACTGATTTTGGGCCGAGAAAATTCTACAGATCCGCTGAAATGATTGACGAAGCTAAAGTGCTTTTGATAGTGAGATATGGCCGAAATATGCAGTATCAATGTGTAAACGGTGCTGTTATTACTAATGCAATAAGACTAACATTTTATTTCGTAAAAGGAGCTTTTACGAGTAAAAGCGCCATTCGCGTTCTCCACTTTTAATGGGTTCCCTTCCAGTAATATTTACCACGCAATATAAAAAAAGAACATTTTGAGGTACTGTTCAAGATCACTTAACCCTTCCAGCCATCCTTCGACCAATCAGAATGCCCGAGACGTCGTCTGCTAGTCTCGTAGAAACGACATTCCCTTTTTAACCCTAAACGGCGGTAAAACACGCCCAGGCTAGTTGGGAAAGGGTGGGTTGGGTTAAAATCAAGTTAAAAGTGGAGAACGCGAATTGCGCTTTTACTCGTAAAAGCTCGTTTTACGAAATAAAACGTTAGTTTTACTTCGCAAAAGCTTTGAATTCGCTTATCGCCACTTTTAATGGGACTTGAGTCCGGAGCAGAGGAGCCTGCCATTCTTGAACTGCCCAAAAAGGTCGCGAATTACACTATGGCTTGCAAAAGCTCGTTGTTTCAATAAGGAGTGCTGGGCACTCAAAGCAGAAGAAGAAATAAAACTTGTCAGATAAGTTTCAATTCTTTTAATGATTTCCTAAATAAAGTCCGGAGGCACACCATTCCGGTCTTTTAACATAAAGTATAATCAGAAACAAAGTAAAATATCACAGCAACTGTCAGTTGAGATGAGAAAGGCTTCCAACCATGCCTTCATCTTCGAGAACTATCACCATCCCCCTCCAACGGTCCACCGGATGGATCCCTACCTCAAGCTCTCACTATTCACTTGCTATGTATTGATGAACAATTAAGTTTATTTAGTAACACTACAATACGATCGTAAATCCATAGGATTTACGCAAATAAACTCTTTGACACTTCTAGTAACGCGACTGAAGTGCCTTACAAGGCAGGCTATTCATACTTAGAAAAAGAGAGACCCCGTTGTCTAACTTTTCTTTCTCCAATTTTTTTTCTAATTTACCACGTTTATTTGAAATGAACTTGTAAAGATTGACCAGATAGTTCTAAAACTACTGTAAATCGTTATAAAATGAAATACAGACAATTTTCCGCTAAATTGTGACTGTTTCCCTATATGGGGCCGTTATGGTCCCATAAGCCCATAATGACACTATGGTCTCTTATACTATGGATAATAGACCGGTCTTTCGGTCTTCCGGACACAAGCGGGCGTACGGTCACTGCGGCACGTCTGGGACCGACACGGCCCCCCTTTCTTTCTGAAAGACTTGAAGAAAGGAGTTCAAACTTAAGAGCCGAGTAGCCGTAAGACCGAAGACTGGGCTGTACTCATACGATCATGAACACTTCGGAGTATATAGAATGCTTAATTAAAAGTAATCGTCCAGCGTTTGCCCTTAGCTTAATATAAGCACTGAGCCGAAACGGTACGAAGGACCTTAGCGAAAACGAAATTTCCGAAGGGAGGTCCTTCTTGCAGGTTGTTACTTTCGTGGCTTGTTGTTGCTGTTGCTGTTCCCGTTACGGCCCTTGGTAAAGTTGCCCTTCTGCTTGCCCTTGTTCTTGAACTTGGGGGATGCAGATCTACAACAGAAACCATTAACCTGTAATGGTCGTTTCTGAAGCCACGAAAGGTCCCAATGAATATAAACCCGACAATTCATCTTGTGAAAAGTCCTTCAGATAGTATTTAGCAAAAGAGTTGGGGGAAGACCAAGAACCTGTTTTTAATATATCTAAAAGAGACACATTACGCACGGCCCTGAGGGAATTAGCTACTTGTCTCACCTGATGGGCTTTGACGGTAAGTTCCCCTGACGGGTTCGGGTCAATTTGTGCCTCGTCATAGGCTGTCAAAATGATCTTTTTAATATAATTCGAGATAGACTGCTTGGAAAGATTTTTGTTAAATTTCGGCATAAAAGAAATGATGAGCGCCTTTTTATTTTTTGTTCTGTAGGCCTCTGACATTTCTAAATACTGACGCAGAGCCTTGACGGGACACAAAGAGATCAAGCCGTCGGTATCGGGGTCATCTAGTAGGGATGGAAGAGTGATGTGATCGAACGTTACCATCCCTTGGGTCATCATGTGGGTTTTTCCCATGAATCCCGTTCTGGGAATCAAGGTAACCTTCTCCCAGGTGCCCTTATCTTTATTTACTTTTCAGGGCATGAATTTCACTTCTTCTCTTGCCCGACGCTAAAGCCAATAAAAACGTGAATCTTAATGTTGCATTTTTTTGCTGAAATCGCGTCTTTACTAAAAATGTCTGGGCGTTGACATTTTAAAAGACTAAAGATAAATCCCACTGCGCTGTGTTGAATGGGCAGGGTGGGGAATTTACTTTAAAATGTCTTACTAGTTATGAGAGGGATGCATCCTCGCCCGGGTCGTAGCCTGTGGATGCTTTGAGTCTTGACCCTATAGCGGCCCCATAGTCCTCGAGGAACCTACCTTTAATTTCTCATCTGTGAATGGGTAATCGAGGAAGTCCGCTACCACTGCTGGGCTAGCCTGAAACGGGTCCAGCTTAGAAATGCTACACCAGTTGGCAAACTTATTCCACTGACACCTGTAAACCTTGGCCGTAGAGCCCTTGTGACTGTTTACTATTTTCACCTGTTTAGAGAAGCCCTTGTTCTTCAAAAAGGACTGGTCAGACACCAAAGGTGGAGATTCAGTAAGTGACGGAAGGGGTGAAAGTGTTGCCAGTGGGGTTGTGATAGTAACTCGTTGTGGCATGGGATCTGTATTGACCTTACTATCTTGCAATGGAGTAGGACGGCGAACCATGGAGCTTCCGGTGCCCAAGGGGCAATGAGCAACAGATATGGTGGTTTCAACTCGATTACTCTCTGCAGGACTTGCCCTAAGATTGCTTGTGGGGGAAAGGCATACAGTAGTTCGTCCCGTGGCCACCGACAATTGAGGGCCTCCACTGCCCAGGCTGCTGGGTCCGGGCAAGGGGACACGTACCGGGGAAGTTGGGTGGTCATAGCGTTTGCAAACAGATCCAGAGTCGGGACACCCCATGGAGACTGATGTGTCACCCATTGAAACGACCGGGGGATAGGCACCATTCGGTATTGATAACTTGACCCTGTCTGGAAGCTAAGTTCGTTAAGACATTTAGTTTTCCGGCCAGGTGACGGGCTGAAACGGTCACCAATTCCTCCCGGGCCCTTGTGAGAATCTGAAATGCTAGTTTGGAAAGGAACCGTGATTTGGTGCCTCCCTGCTTGTTGAGGTACGCCATGGCTGTGGAATTGTCTAACCGAAATAGGACTGCCTTGTTTCTGAGTTGGTTGGATAGTTTGTTCAGGGCAATCCAGACTACCCGGAGTTCCAGCCAATTTATGTGACAGGTCTGGAGCGAGGGTGGCCACTTGCCCTTCCATACCTGACCATGCCAATAAATTCCCCACCCCGAGTGGGACGCATCGGTCTGAATCTCTATCTGTGGGGTGGGGGGCTGAAATGGCATTCCTTCGGACATGATTCGCACATCGCACCACCACTGTAGGGCTTGTAAGGTTACCTGTGAAACTTGCATCTTCGCTGTGGTTGAACGATGGGCTGCAGTGCCCATCTTACTTGGCTTTGGAATGGCCTGTAATGGAGACGGCCCAGGGGTACTGTCTTCTCTGTTGCCACTAAGAGACCTAAAAGGTATTCCATGGCCTGTAATCTCACCTTTTTCTCGGGGGGATATTTCCTATGGCTTTCGTAATTTTTTGGTAGCGTTCTGTCGTAGGGAACGCCCTTGCTATAGCCAGGTCCCAAAATTCCCCTAGAAAAGTAATTGACTGTTTGGGGGTTAGTTCGGATTTGGCCAGGTTTACTACTAGACCTACCTCTAGTGCCTTGCGAACTAACGTCATCGTTTGGTTCTTGGTTACCTGTCTGTCTTGATGTGCCAGGAACCAATCGTCTAGATACTGAAAGACTAACATCCCCTCCAGGCGTGCCCATGTTTTCAACACTTTCATGACCTTGGAGAAAACGTATGGGGCCGTAGCTAGATCGAAGGGAAGTGCCAGAAACCAAAACCGCCTTTTTCCTACTTGAAAGGCTAGGAACTTTCTTGCCGAGCGGTGCAGAGGGATAAGGAGATAAGCATCGGAGAGATCTATGGAGGTACCCCACATCCCCTCCCGTAATGACCCTTTTATCACCTGGGCCGTGTCCATCTGAAAAGTGACCACTCGAAGAAAACCGTTTATAAGGAAGAGGTCGATTACTAACCTCCATCCCCCGGATTTCTTAGGGACCAGAAAAACCCTGCTGAAAAGCCCGTTTGATTTTCTGGCATTTCCTCGATCGCTTGTTTCTGTGTCAAGCTCGACACCATTTCCTGGAGAGCTAGATTCTTTTCCGACCCCTTGGGGTAAGAGGTGACCAGTTGCTTTGGCGCATGAGAGGTTAGGGGAATAGGGCACTTGGGCCCGTTTGGTCTCGTTTGAAAGGTAGGGAGTAATCCCTTTTTAGCCAACGCACTACCTTTCGAGACGTCCCCATTTCCATCCATTGCTACCAAAACTTTCCTAGTCTCCCTCCTACGGGCAAGGAGGCGTTTAAGGAGAGTAAATATTCCAATTCTTTTAAGTTTGTTAAAGTATCGTCAGGAGACGAGAGAATCTCGTGACGGTACTTTGATTGGTTGCTACCTGAACGACTGTGGAGACGGACCCTCTGTCTTGCTGCCGGAGTTGGGTTTCGGTTTCTTGACAGGGGGCTGCTGTGGTTGCGCACTCGGTTTGGCCTGTGCCGGCGAGGACTGCTGCGGTCGCTTCCTCTTCAATGGGCGCTTGAAGGAGGAGCGAGACATCCTGGACATCAGGGCATAATCCTGAGATAGCGATCGACTTTCCTGGTTCACTCTCTCTATCTCGGCGGGAGGAAATAGTTCCCGTTCCCCTAGAACAGGGGCATGGCGCAGATCCCGTAGACCTTTGACACTAGACCAGAAGTGCTGGAGAAAGGCGTCTCGACGTAGGTAGACCATTGACGTCATCAAAAAGGTGGAGAGTTTGACCACGTTTCGGGTAGCTAAGGCCAGGCATTCCAACACACAGGATCACTGAGGCAAAGTTCTTCCCAACGAGACTTCAGTGCCTTGAGTGTGTGATCTTGAAACGACATAATGTTCAGGATTTGACGAGAAGACGCCTGCTTTTGCAGTTGCGACTGCAAAAACAAGAACGCCGAAAATCACTCGGGAGACGCTGTAGCTGGGGAGGGGGGATAAATCCTCTCGCGGGGGAATGCCCAACTGGCCTGCAACCGCCGAAGGAACTGTTCCCGTATCCTTGTGTGTCACAGTCACTTGTTCCACAGACGGAGACTTGAACGCCCCCTCCGGACTGCCAATGGGTTTCACTCTGGGGGATGATGCCCATGCTTCACGGAGAAGATCCCGTTCTTTCCCTTCCGGGATATCCAATTCTGCTACAGTCTCAGAAAACGCACGTCCTTTACTCTTGGATTTTTTATGTCTCTTAGATGATGTAGTGGCATCCGATTCTGCACCAGTGTCAACGTGCACGGGAGTGGAGACCTGGCCCAGAATAACGGAGCTAGTTTTTTTCATGGTATCCTGAATGAATTCACGAGTAACAAACGAGGCTGAAGAGAGGAATTTGCGCTTATCCCTCCTGCGTTCGTTCTTAGCCCTATTCAGTAACAGGGCTTTCCAGTCCTCTGGGGTGAGATGTAGACACTCGCCGCACGGGCTGTCTTGCTCGCACAGAGGTATTCCGTTGTTCCGTTTGCAGCGATCGCAGATGGAGTGAGGGTTACACGAAGTTGGAGGATGAATACACTGAGGCAGCAACGGTGGAGATTGTAGACTGGCCTCTGTCATTTCTGAAACGCAAGCAGAGGAAAAACAACCGTAAGAATATGTAGTATAAAAGTATCTCAAATACTACATTTCTCAGTGCTTTGCTTCAGCTGCAAGCTTTACCCCTCCGGGCTGTGTTTACAATCGCCCAAACACCGCAATGACTCGATGGGCTAGATTACGACGAAAAGAGATGCTTCCTGGAACGGTAGCGTTAGCATTAACTTTTGCAGCTAATGTACTAGAAATGTGGTCTTCTATATTCTTTTAAAGTTGTTTTTGAAAAAAAAACTGCAGAAGCACCGCATTCGGCGGTATTGTTGCGGGTTTCTTTCCAGTGATTTTACTCCTTTCCGAATAACTAACGAATATTTGTGGCACATTGTCCCTATGTTGTTTTACCGGATTATGGAAAGGAAATGTGTCTTGTTATACATCTATACATCGTCGCATTTCGTTGTGTGTATAAAGTTGCTTATTCGATGCTTAAACAACATCGTTATTCAGACATTTATATTGAATTGACAAATCATTTCAATAGTTCAGACCTAACTCATTTCAATGTCCACTGAATGATAAATGTATATCCCATAAAACAGGTTTGCAATATTATTTCTAGGAAGAACGCCCAAGGATAAGTTTGGAAGACAGTTCCTGTCCTTTCTGCACAGCAGCCCAAATGATTACAGACTTATCAAAGGACTTCTTGGCTTTCCTACTGGTCTGCTGTATGGATTTGGTACGTATCTCAGCTAAATTTACGTTATTCAAATAATTTTTATGTTGAAATTGCCATACTTTACCAATATAACGCTACGCCCAAGGAGGTGAATACACATTTCCCTTCGCAAAAGCTTCGAATTCACATATCTTGACTTTTAGATAGATTTTCCATTCAAATATTTAATATTCATGAAAATTATCTCGTTCCAGTTCAAGGAGTTTCTAGCTACATTCTTAAACTTTGCTTCTTAGTTGAAATATTTTTATTTTTATTGCATATCTAGAAATCCTCTTTTTAAGTTTCGTATGAGGCTTCTACTCGAATATTGTGTCAAGAAATGCCAGTTAAAATTAGTCTTCATGCATGGCACTAAATTTTACTTGTTTTTTTTTTTTGCCCTGTGTATCACTGGTTTAGTATTTCAAACCTCTTTGTAACAGACTAAGAGCTGGAAGGTCATCTGTTCTAAGGGAATTTACTTGGCAAGAGCTCTGAATTCACTCATTTCCACTTTTATATGTGTTTCTCGTGTAACTAAGAGGTATGCAATTAGTAAGCAAAATTTCTCATAGTGACTCGGATAGTCCCGGCGTAGATATCGGCCTGTCAGAATTGTTGGTACCCTAGTATCAAGCCTCATTCTAGTTTTGCGTGGGCTACCAACCACATGCTTTTGTTAGGCAAACACAAATAATTTCCTTATTAAAAGGTAACTTATCTGCACCTTTGAACCTTAATTGTTTAGATAATATGTTGTTTATCTAGAACTTAAGTAGCAGAGTAATTGGCTCACTCTACTTGGAATTTCACCTTCATACGTTCACTTCTGGTAAAACTGAGTTTGCACAAAAAATTCATCAAGAATTATTTTTTGAGATCAAGAACACATTTAGAGATACCAAAAGTATAATTACAGATAGTAAAAATTAATTTTTGATATAAAAAATGATTTTTGAGATTAAAAATTAAGTTTTGATATCAAAAAGTGATTTTTGGTTATAAAAATTAGTTCTTGATATTAATAATTCTCTGATAAATGTTAAAATTGCATTCCATAGAAATGCATACTTTCCTTATACAGGAAAGATCTTGGGAGGATATTGCGTCAAAGAGATTAAAAAGAGGAACCGTCTATTATTATTACAGTGTTGCCACACCGTCCTGCTTTTTGCAGATGTCCTGCTTTTTTCGCATTTTTGGAAAACGTCCTGCTTTTGTCCTGCTTTTTAGCTAAAAAGGGCAAATGTCCTGCTTTTGTCCTGCTTTTAGCAAAATTGTGAAATCTCGTCCAGCTTTTGTCCTTTTATAAGCGAATAATTCATTATTTAGTTGAAGATCAGATTTTTTTGGCGCCTTCGGCGCCTCTACCTAGATTTTTCGGTGTTTGTACAGAACGTGACTATTAGCAGGGTTGCCGAATCGTTCTTTTTTTAAAGATTTAGTCTTTGTTTTCGCATCGTTTTTTTTTTTTTTTTTGCCTCAAAACGTAATTTTTTCTACAAGCGTTCTTTATTGTTCTTTTTTATGACAGTTTTATAACAGTTGTTGAACGCTTTTAAGTTTAAAAATCGTATATTTTCCCGGGATTCTAGCCTGAATGTCTTGAAACTTTGGTGGAAGGTAGGGCGCATAAGTGTTCTCATGGCTATTACTTTTTTGGC
Source organism: Protula sp. h YS-2021 (assembly GCA_949752745.1). Taxonomy (NCBI): domain Eukaryota; kingdom Metazoa; phylum Annelida; class Polychaeta; order Sabellida; family Serpulidae; genus Protula; species Protula sp. h YS-2021. The sequence goes on along the minus strand of OX457026.1, from coordinate 41,683,152 downwards.
GATTCGTCAAAAATTGGTGAAAACATTAGCGAAAACCAATTTTTTTCATAAAGTCTTAACTACTTCTAGGAAATTAATGTTACTGTTTTGAAAGTTTCAGATAAGTTAGCAGGCTTTACTACTACCTAGCTATTACTTTTTTTAGTGATTGGCCAAAAACTGGCGAAAATTTTCTGTAAAAATCTTTACTAACTGCTAAAAAATGGTCTGGAATTTAAAGTGAAGGTAACAGGAGTTACCACCTACCTGGCTGTAACTTTTTTAGCGATTCGTCAAATTTGTCGAAAATATTGGCGAATATTTTCGTACCGTCCTAACCATTTCCAGGGAAGTAATCTTACTGTCTTGAAATTTTAAGTGAAGATACCAGGCGTTACTATCTACCTGGCTATTACTTTTTTGGTCAGTGGCCAAAATTGGTGCAGATTTTGGCGAAAAACAAAAAAATACAGTAAAATCTTAACTAACTGCTGGAAAATAGTGTTACTGTGTAGAAATTCAAAGTAAAGTACGGAAGCGCATAGTTGACATACTACTCAGCAGGTGGAATGCATAGAATTAACCATGATAGTATTTCGTATTCACCTAGTGAGTATACAATTACACTATACCACGTTGTACATGAGTACATTATGGTTTGAATGACACTTGTTTTATATACTTGCATTTTAAGTTTTTACAAACTCAGAACTTATTTTGTGCGCTCGGTTCTGACATTTTTTCCAGAAAGATATTTTTACGCTACAGTGTTGAAATGGCTATTTCCTGAGCAACACCGAGAAATAAGTGTCATTCAAACCATAATGTACTCATGTACAACGTGGTACTCTGTAATTGTATACTCACCAGGTAAATACGAAATACTATCATGGTTAATTCTATGCATTCAACCTGGTGAGTAGTATGTCAACTATACGCTTCCGTAGTAAAGGTAGCAGGAGATACTACCGAGCCAGGTGTTACTTTTATTGGTGATTCACCAAACATTCGGGAAAAGTTTGGCTGGAAAACAATCTTACTGTCTTCACATTTTAAGTAAGGTCGCAGGAGATACCACCTACCTGGCTGACCTTTTTTGGCGATTTGGCAAAAGTTGGCAAAAATATTGGCGAAATTTTGTCTTAAAATCTTAACAACTTCTAGGAAAGTAATCTTACTGCCTTGAAATTTTAAGTGAGAATGGCAAGCGTTTCTATCTATCTGGATGTTACTCTTTTTTGTGATTGGTCAAAAATTGGCGAAAATTCTGGCAAAAAACCAAAATTTTCAGTAAAATCTTTACTTCCTGTTGGAAAATAATCATACTGTCTTGGCTGGTACAATTTTTGGTGATTGGCCAAAAATTGTCGAAAATTTTGGCTAAAATCTAAAAAACGAAATTCCATAAATTCTGAACTAACCCTAGTATTACTGTCTTGAAATTTTAAGTAACGGTAGTAATCAATGTTACCTGACTGGCTATGAATGTTTAGTGATTGGCTAAAAATCGGCGAATTTTTTTGAGAAAAAAACAAAGAAATTTTTATGGTTAGCGATTTTTACTATTTTTGACCTTTACATTCCCATCCTCATGAAAATTGTAAGTAAAGTTTTAATTTTTGAACTCCACAATTACATGCAGTTTTCCTTCATGTTCTGGCGCTGCCGTTACGTGGTTATATCGAGTTAAGTCACTTTTTAAACTAAAATATTGCGTCCTGCTTTTGTCCTGCTTTTTTGAAAAAATCGTCCTACTTTTGGCAGGACAGCGTCCTGCTTTTAGCTTAAAAGTGCGTGGCAACATTGTTATTATTATTATTATTATTATTATTATTATTATTATTATTATTATTATTATTATTATTATTATTATTATTATTATTAGTAGTAGTAGTAGTAGTAGTAGTAGTAGTAGTAGTAGTAGAAGCAGTAGTAGTAGTAGTAGTAATGGTAGTAGTAGTAGCTGGAGGAGGAGGAGTACCACTGCTTCTACTACTATTACTTTTATTGCTATGTTGTTGCTGTTGTTAACTTTACACCGAAGCTTTACAGCATGCGGTATTTGTTTATACCTCAGGTTTATACTTTCTGATGCTACGAACGCTACAGCTGCCGTTGCTGCTTGATCGTACTCTGGCGACTTTTTGCCTCCTTGTTTGTGGTACAGGCTTCGCTTTCTCGGCACAAGCACGTTGCTTCCTGTTGCTCCTTATACCGACCTTATTTGGCAAAAGTGGACGTTCCTACATCGGCACATTTGCGCTGGCATACCTCCTGGCAGGTTTGTATGAAATCAACATAAAATGCAACTAGTCAGCAACTGGCGATTGAACGGAATATTTAAAAAGTCAAAATGGGGCTGCTCTAACTTTTATGTGTGAAGGTGAGACGGACAGTTCTTTTCCTATAAGTGGAAGCGTTTGAATTCTCGGGGCCCTTGCCGCGTTCACATTTCCTGGGCTTATATGTGGAGCCGGATAACTCATGTCCCAATGTGGCATCCTGAGATATCACGCCTATGAGTGAGTCTTTCTCCGTCAACAACGGGATTCCCTGAGTTTCAGCCTTTCAAAACTAGTCCAAAAGTCATCAAGCTGAAAGTTTTGAGTTGTCGGATTGACGATGTCCAAACTGAGGGTTGTCAGAAACTCGTCTTTGTCAAATAAAATTGTCAGAAACAAGTCAACCTAGTTGCTTTAGAAAACAATTTTTATAATTTCATTATGTGAACAGTATGGAAGTCTAAGAATTCAATACTTCAAATTAATTTTTTTCGGTATTCAATCTGGCAAGAAAATACATTCAATAACATAATTACTTTTTATTAATATAATTATTTTAATTCAGTTTAATATAGTTATTATTTAATAATGTTGTAAATGGCTCTGTTATTTCAAGCCATGTCTTTCTTAGAAGAAGAAGAAGAAGAAGAAGAAGAAGAAGAAGAAGAAGAAGAAAGCCGGTTTGTACAATTGTTAAATCTGAAGACACATCTGCTATATATAGCCTGTTCCAGTGTGGGCATTGAAAATCACCAAATGTGAAAACATTCAGTGAGATTCTGCCAAAATATGATTTATCTAAAGTTCCCGTTACTCCAAAATGTCTACAACTCCATTAGCATTAAAACATGGTGTCTGAAAACGCAGATGGACAATATATGCTAAAAAAACTCAGTGCACCTTCAGAACTAAATTTAGTTACTAAAGTTAGTTAGCAATGCTGTAAGTGATTCTAGTGTTTCAGCCGTGTCTTTCTTATACTGAAGTAGAAAACCATTTTGGAGAATTTGATTTTGAAATTCCCTCGAAGTAACAAGGCGAAGAGAAATCCTGCCGAAATATAATTTACCTATAGTTTTTATCGCCTCAAATTATATGCAAATCTATTTTATTTTAAAATGGTGTTTAAAAAGCGCAAGCAGATAACATTATGATAAAAAATTTTGTGCTCCAGGAAAAAAAATATAACAACATTAGGTAGCTACAATATTTATATTGTTGTTGTATTGAAATGCCATATTTTTAAAACATAAAATATCGCTTTCTATTCATTGATGACGACATGTCAAAACACGTCAGTATGACGACTTGTGGATAAGCTTGGAGTCTAAAAAATCGAGCAGAAAATAGAAATCGACTGGGCCTGAATGCAGCAAAGGCACAAAAATTACATTTAAAAGAGGATCTTTCGTGAAATTTTGCGTTTGAGTTTCCGGCGCCCACCTTTTATGAAAGTAATATTTAGCTTAAAAGTAATATGATGCTTAAAACACTACTTAATTAAGATAATATACGTGTTATATCATAGGAAATGGCGTGCTATATAATGAAAAACTACTTTGCGAGAAAGCGAATCAATAATCTATTGACCGTGCCTGGTCATTGAAAATTTTTAAAATTAAAAGTTTCGCCTCAACAGGTTAATTTTTTAAACAAAAATTGTGACTAGACACAAAGATAATCGTTTCTGACGTCATTCCGACGTTGCAAAAACGATGAACATTTATTATCGCTCACCGGAAATGGAAGTCATTTTGAAAAAGAGGAAGAAAAATGTAATTTTTACATGAAAAATCTTAGAATTTTGATCGCGTGTCAGTATTTTTCTTTCTAGATTGTAAAAATTTACATGGAAAATGCTTTTGTATGTATTTCACAACAGCAGTTGAACGATTAATTATCTATTAATTATATCACTCTAGACTATTTTTGCAAGACGTATCTAAGACTTGTCGGTTCTATATGGTAAACCCGACGTCATTCTGACGTTGAAAACCCGATGTCGGTTCCATTTCATATACAACCAAAACCGGTACGTCAGTCCGACGTCGCAAACGTCGGGTCATGACGTTGATCCGACGTCATTTTGACGTCTTAATGTTTGCTGGGCTATAAATTCTGCAATTCTGCCACTTTGATGCAAACTCTTACAACTACAAAATAATTTTTCCACGCTCTGTCTTCCACATCTTCGAATTTTTGCTGTACTCTGCAAATCTGACAACCTTCAACCACATTTTTTTAGTTAAAAAAATCGGAAAATTTATTCTCCACATTTGAGTTAATTTACCATTTCTTCATCAGATCGTATAAACACTCTCTTTTAAACCAATGTTTTTCGTGAAAATCAAATTCTTGTTGGTACAAACGTATTTTCATTGCGCAATGTGATTGATATGATTCCTAATCGTGTAAAGACGCAGAGTTTATGTGAAAAAAGAAAAGGAATATTTAATTATAAAACAACTTCAACTTAAGTCAAAATACTGTTCACTCGTAAAAGAGAACGCTTTATCAAGAAACACTTAAATATTACAGAATTCAAGAAAAATTACGTACTTACAGATATGGCCTGAAATTTTCATCCAGTACAAATCAACATTTCATAATAATTTAAATTCAATAAGCCAAACTTATATTTAATAATAGACAAATATTGGCTAATATGTCTTAATTATATATAAATAATCGACCAGTCGCCGTATTTACGAACGTTAACTCTTTGGTTTGACTGATTGGGTTAAACCAGTGGGTTAAACCAAAAAATTTGGATTAGCTCAACCAACGGTTTAACTTTTGGTTTAAGTTAAACCGCAGTTAACCCAAATACGTCAACATTATTAGGTGAGAATACAGGGAATTCCCAACAGAATGGCACTCACTGGAAAGGGAAAAATAATTGTGTTTTGTTTATTTTCATTTCGAAATCTTTTAAGATTGGGTTGCCTAGTCTTGGACCGGGGGTGGTGCAAGTGGACAATATTATGACTTCGCAGAATAACACATTTGCAAAAAGCATGCGAAATGATCCCCAGTGAACGTTTAAATGACGTACGTAAATTGAAGTTGCTTCGTAGCAAGCTTTCGTCAAAATCACAAAACAGATTTTTAAAGCGAAGTGAATGCAATGACTGGCTAATTAATGGTTGCCTAAAAAAAACAAGCAAAAGAAAAAAAGACAAAAAGGTGATTTTGTAGCGAACTGTCATCGTTACCGTTGCTTGAATGTTCTTGGATACTCAACATGTGAATAAGGAATGAAACCCGGCGGGGAAAGGGGCTGAGAGAGAGAGAGAGAGAGAGAGAGAGAGAGAGAGAGAGAGAGAGAGAGAGAGAGAGAGGGAGATAAGGAGAGAAAGAGAGAGAGGATATACCCATAGTCGTACCCGAAGTTTTACAGTCATTTTTTTAATATAGAGGTGGGGACATTACAACCCATAAACGCCCCCCCCCTTCCTTGAATCTGCCACTGGTAAATATGTGTAGTTTTCATATGTAATACGAGCCTGTGCCTCCCCTACTCTTTGCAAAATCCTGTACTCGTCAATGCTTTCTCCATGATTTAGTCTGCAAACTTGGTATTTGGGATAACAAGCCAATTTCACAGTTGTACTTCATTCCCCTTCCCCCTCCAAGAGAGATAAAGGGGGGGGGAACACAAATGAAATGACTCAGACATTTCTCAGGAACTTAATCCTTGTTTATCCCACCTCACAAGCAGGGTTAACTTTTTGGTTTAACCCACTGGTTTAAACCATAGTTAGCTTTCGTGAATATGACATAATTTCGTTAAAATCGGAATTTTTCAGACGTCCTACTACACACAAAGTTCGTCATGGGTGATTGCATCAAATTTCAAAATGAAACTGGAGTCTTTAAACTCTTGCCTGAGTGAAGAGACTTCACCTCTTCTGATTCTCCTGGAGACAAGCCTTGAGAAGCATAACCTGCAGGTTCAGAGCCGAGTCGTCACTACCATCTGTAATAACGAACACTCTTTGTGGTATAAAAGTGTGGAATCGAGTACTTCCATTCACAATGTATTTCAACAGTGATTTGCTGTCCGTTCCGTAAATTCATCTTGAAATTCAATTCCGAGCAGTGGCTGCTAAAACATTTCGTAATATCAACGTCAATAAAATAACGGGTAGCTACTGAGCTGCCACAAGAGCTATCGTGCTCACTAATCGCAGCCTCAGTTATTTTCATCTTGAACCATAGCTCCCCTTCTTCTCTTCTCTGTGTGAGGTCAATTTCGAGCGGTTCGCGCCTAAGATACAGATCTCGTTCCCGATCTTCTAATTCTTGCCATTTTAGGACTCAAAGCCTCAGCTTTGAATTCTTCGTATTTGGCGTTCCCTCAGTAGTGCGCAGGTTTCTACCCTAGATTTGAACTCGAGCAGAAAGTTTTACTCCAAATACAGCTTTGTTTCTTCTAATTCGGTGACTCCATTAGCTGCCTGGCTAGCTCCTGGTTTCGTATTGGTCAAGGAAGTTGCCACAGGTCCCCAACAAATCGTTGTAGTTCAGGCAAAGACTCTTTTTCCTCTTTGAACTGAAGCAAAACAATTTGCCCACAGTTTTGTCAGTGATCAAGAGATTAAGCGAGTTGTCATCTTGGATTGGCTTCGACTTGGATCCCGTTGTAAGTTTGTCATATTGTATCCATATTAAAATGTGTTGATAAAATATGTTAATAACTGTGGAAATCAAAATGTTTTTAATATTTTATATTCCGTGCACTGTATGTAAAGTCTGACCTGATTCCTTAATCACATGAAGACGCAACCGTGAACAAAAAAGAGAAAGTAAAAACAAATGCTAAAACAAAACAGTTCAATGCAAGTTTCAATCGTCAAAATACAATTAACGCGTAAACGAAAAGACGTTATCAAGACACACTGCCATATGCCTTTGCGCATATGAGTACGAAAACATCATACACATCAGATTAGCGTTGTACTGCTTTTTATTGGAAACGGAAAAAAGGATTACAAAAATTTACAAGTAAAATGAGAGGTTGGAAATAGGTGTTCCTGGCTGAACTTCCAGTTTTAGGGATGTGGTTGGATAAAATACCAGCATTACTCCTGAAACCGCAAGGATTAATGGCAATTTTATACCCAGGAAACGAATAACATTCCAAAATTAATGGAATTTTAATTAAACGTGAAAATTAAAAACTATTTTAAGTCAACCACGGAAACTTGTTTCGGAATGTTTTTGTAATAAACAAGTGACTTTTACTTTACAGTTATTCGTATGATGCATCCGTTGATGCACAGGTCTAAAAGCCATGTAAAGGTCCAAAATATCGGTTATCCGACCGTTAGAGTCATAAGTTCCTCAGTGGAGAACGTTCTGCAGTAGTTCCATCAGCAACAAAACATCGTAAAGAACGCAGCCTCAACAGGAATTGAAATTCTAGGTTAGTGGCCATTGCGACTCTGAAATCGAGTCGAGCTCATATATTAAAGAACCACAATGGCAGGTTCTTTAACAGGACATTATAACAGGAAACGGATTATCATGATGGGACTAACAGCTGGAATAGACAGAGGAACAAACATATAACCCTCTCCGCTACTGAAGTCCAAACTATTTGAAAGCCAAAGGTGACGGCTATTTGACCTTAAAATCGAAACGTCGAGAAAATGACCTCAAGAAAAAGTCCGACTTTAGTGCACGACTGGCCTGTTACGCATTTGTCTTGAAAATCAGATTACTCACCTTCAAATAGACATATTATATTAGTCACATTGCACCATCTTTACCATCTTTTTCGAGAAAAGAAATTATCACTTTAAGCCGAAAATTGCTTCATTTTTGCCACAAATCGTAGTAGAGTTTATGTCTGCATCTGTACATTTGGGCAGATCATTGGCCCTCACTACACCTTAGTGTATATATGGCTGCATATATTATTACGAAAATGGTTGGTTTGATTGCAAGACCGCTAAAGTATTAACAAGATGACTTACACAGCTTCAATTTTCTGTGAATATCAATTGTCAAAGCACTTAACAAGAATACAATACAGTGAACTTTGTTTGTAGGAATGCTATTTGCCAAATGCTGATTGTAGTTACAATATAAATGGCTTCAGGTTAGGAATATTTAGCTTACCAGCAAAAATATGGGTGGTGGTATGTGTGTTCGATTGTACTCCTTGGGTTTTTTTCAAACCGATTAAGAACTCATTAAATTGTGCACGCCACTTATTTGTCACATTTTCATTTGCATAAGAAATGCAAAGGTGACCAAGGTAAAGAAAGCAGAAAAAAAAGCTTAGTCCCCAAGGCACCAAAAATGGCAAATCGGGTAACGTCGATGATTCGGCATCAGTTAATTTTGTTGGTCATATGCGAATAAAAGTGTGATTTTTAACAAATACAAGACATGAAGCAAGGCTGCAATCATTGAAGCTTTACCAATAAAACCGGGCATGCCATCAACTACATCGATTTATTCACTTTGCAGTTTGTTGACATAGAGCAGATAGGTTAAATGTAGTGGAAGGTGGCATATATCGTTTTATAACGTTTGTAGCAAAGCATGTTCCTTTTCTAGACAGGTTTTGAAATAGTTAAACAAATGCTTTCAAGTTTGCTTTCAAATTTCAAAATTATATAAAGAAAAATCAAATCAAGCTCGCAACTGCAAAGTTCCACTCAAATGTAAAAATTTTTGTTTAAGTTGCTTCTTGTTCACTATTTAATACTGTCATTAAATACCTTTCGATTCGTTTCTTGTAGGACCGGTGTCAAGCATTATTTATAATGCTCAAGAGGTAACACGCTCCATTGGTTGTAGTGCAGAGTTGGCACAAAGTATGACCAAAGAGAGAATGAAATTGCGACTCAAACCACTTCATAATATTATGAAAGATTTACAGGTAAGGCAAAGTGCCCCACTTTCACTGTGTATGAGTATATTTGGTATGTAAAATTATTTGCCATACATGCATGTTCCCTTTTGATGCTGAACTTGTGTTTTAGAAGCGATTATATGACCATTTGTCACAAAATCTTTGATTTTGACTCAAAGTATATACATTAAGGGGGACGGTGTGGCCGAGTGATTAAAGCCGCTGACACAACCAAACGTTGTGGTGCTGTAGGTCGTGGGTTCGAATCCCGCCCATGGCTAGGAATCGCAAACATTAGTTACACCCCTAGGGATATCGATGTGCTTATATAGTCTTCTGCCTTTCTACTTAAGAATATTGTAAAGCGCCGACTTGGCTGCATTAGGTAGGGACTATAAGAAACACTGTATGAGCACGTCGAATTAATAGTAATCTTGGGTTAAAATAAATATGACTGTAATGTATGTTGAAACTTGATGTAAAGCGGTTTGAACAGTTGTTTCAACTGGAAAGCCGCTATATAAAAACGCACCATTATTATTATTATTATTTTTCTTTTTTCAGACAAATCAGTTCAAGGAGTATATTTGTTATGTGTGTGTACCCTTTTAGATGCAAACTTCTGCTGAGATTATTATGAAGAAGACAATTAATATTTCGAGACGCTATGGTCAGCAATTTGCAAAATTAAATCATGAGTCAGTTACAAAAACAACTGTTTGCATGATTTGTTGAAGAAGTTTTTTCCATAAACAATAACCAGAAGGGAAAACAAAACTGCTTCAAATTTGGCATGGCATACATTAGAATCCCTTTGATGTTGCATGACAAGAAATTTATTAGATTTAATATTAAGCGTCTTTTTTAAACAATAAGATTAACACCAAATCGATACTTCTACCCTTTTATTGAATCTTTTCATACTTTTCAGTATTTTAGTCCTTCATACTATACATAAGCTTAGACTCAACTTAAATAATCTCATGTAAATCTGCAGTGTGATTTGATACACCAGGGACTAACTAATCCTGCCTGGATTAGTCAATCCCAAGCAAATCCGCAAAGGCCAACCCTCAAAGGATTTGCTTAGCTTAGCTTTAAATTCTCAAAACGGTAATGCCGCAACGATTGTAAGTAACGTCAAGTTTTCCGGCACATTGTGTAAGCTAATTCCAAACTAGACAGAAATTCGCACAGCGAATTAGCCCCACTTGGAATGATAACTTAAAGCGGAAGGTAGATGATATTGCAGTTTGTTGACAATTTTCACATTTCTGAATGCAGAATATCCTCCTAAATACTACTAACTATACCGGTAAGGTCAAGGCCAAAAATTTGCTCTATCTCTTACCGTTTTCGAGATAAAAGCCAACTTCCGGTTTGAGGCTCGAAAGTGACATTGGGGTCAAGGACACCGGAAGTTATACCTTACGTATCGTCGTATTGGGGGTAGAGGTCGAAAATGAGGTCAAAATTGCTCTATCTCTTACCGTTTTCGAGATAAAGGCCAACTTCCGGTTTGGGGCTCACAAGTGACCTGGAGTTCAAGGACACCGGAAGTTATACCTTACGTATGGTTGTATAGGGGGTGGAGGTCGAAAATGAGGTCAGAATAGCTCTATCTCTTTCCGTTTTCGAGATAAAAGCCAACTTTCGGTTTGGGGCTCGAAAATGACCTGGAGGTCAAGGACACCGGAAGTTATACCTTACGTATCGTCGTATATGAGGTGGAGGTCGAAAATGAGGTCAGAATTGCCGTATTTGAGATAAATCATTGTTTTTCTTAAATAACGTTTTTCGCGATTTCAAGGTCAAGCTCAAGGTCAAAAATTTTTACCGGTTACTTCAGATCACATCGCCCTTTATATATGTGCCAAGTTTGGCTTTTCTAGCTTCAATGGCCTTGCTGTAGATGTCTGGAAACCGATTGACCTTTTTCACGATTTGACCTTGACCAGTAAGGTCAAGGTCGAAAATTTTTATCAGGTGTACCATTTCAGATGACCCTACATACATGTGCCAAGTTTGGTTGGTCTATCTTCAGCGGTCTCGTCGGAGATGTCTGGAAACCGAATCGGCGGAAAAAGAAAAAAAGGAGGAAAAAAATAGGTGAAGAATTCGAGGCAATCCATCCCCATTTGGTATTTTCAATACCAAGTGGGAATAAAATCATACGCACACCAAAAATGTTTATCATATAGTAGAATAAATCACTTAATCACAGGATGCAGCCACCACACAGACACACACACACACACACACACACACATATATATATATATATATATATATATATATATATATATATATATATATATATATATATATATGTGTGTGTGTGTGTGTGTGTGCATCCTGTGATTAATATATATATATATATATATATATATATATATACATATATATGTATATATATATATATATATATATATATATATATATATATATATATATATATATATATATATATATATATATATATATATATATATAGATATATATATTTGGAGAGTGAGAGAGAGAGAGAGAGAGAGAGAGAGATCCAAACTTGGACGATGTAGGCTTGATACTGTACATCAAATAGCGCATAGTAAAAGCACGACTACTCCAAAAAATGCAGCAGAAACATACGAAAAAAAAACACACACAGGATATGTAAAACTTGAAGGACGATAAGGGAAAAGAAATCTAACGCACCAACCTCCCACACCCCCTCTTAACAACCACCATCACCATCCAATGTTTGTTGCATTTGGGCAATTAATGTCGATGAAATGTACCAAAAGCCTCCATAAATAATGTCACACTGAGATAAAGAGAGGAAAGGTGTTTTCTGATTTCCCTCAATGCTTGGGATCGTAAACGATATGATAATATTGTGAAACTTCATAATCACGTTAGCGAGAGAGAGAGAGAGAGAGAGAGAGAGAGAGAGAGAGAGATTTCCGAGTCAGTACAGCATAGAAAAGGGCTTACCTACGATTACAGCAATATGATATATATGTAGCCGTTTCTGAATTATAGAGAAGTGCGATAATAAAATCATACGCACATCCCCCGCCAACTTCCGGTTTTGGGCTCGAAAGTGACATGGAGGTCAAGGACACCGGAAGTTATAACTTACGTATCGTCGTATAGGGGATAGAGGTCGAAAATGAGGTCAGAATTGCTCTATCTCTTACCGTTTTCCAGATAAAGGCCAACTTCCGTTTTGGGGTTCGAAAGTGACCTGGAGGTCAAGGACACCGGAAGTTATACCTTACGTATCGTCGTATAGGGGGTGGAGGTCGAAAATGAGGTCAGAATTGCTCTATCTCTTACCGTTTCGAGATAACTCATTGTTTTTCTTAAATAACGTTTTTCGTGATTTCATGGTCATGGTCAAGGTCAAGGTCAAAAATTTTTATCGGTTGCTTCAGATCACATCGCTGTTTATATATGTGCCAAGTTTGGCTTTCTAACTTCAACGGCCTTGCAGTAATTGTTGGACAACCGATTGACCTTTTTCGCGATTTGACCTTGACCAATAAGGTCAAGGTCAAAAAAAATTTATCAGGTGCACCACTTTCGATGACCCTCCATACATGTACCAAGTTTGGTTGGTCTAGCTTCTGTGGTCTCGGACGTTTTCGAGATAACTCATTGTTTTTCTTAAATAACGTTTTTCGCGATTTCAAGGTCATGGTCAAGGTCAAGGTCAAAAATTTTTATTCGTTGCTTTGTATCACATCGCCCTTTATATATATGCCAAGTTTGGCTTTTCTAGCTTCAACGGTCTTGTAGTAATTGTCTGAAAACCGTTTGACCTTTTTCGCGATTTGACCTTGACCAGTAAGGTCAAGGTCGAAAATTTTTATCAGGTGCACCACTTCAGATGACCCTCCATACATGTGCCAAGTTTGGTTGGTCTAGCTTCAGCGGTCTCGGAGGAGATGTCTGGAAACCGATTCGGCGGAAGAAGAAAAAAAATTTAAAAAAAGCGAGAAAAAAAAGGAAAAATAGGTGAAGAATTCGAGGCAATCCATCCCCATTTGGCATTTTCAATGCCAAGTGGGAATAAAACTGGAGTATGAAATGGAGCTGATTTAAGCCTGTCAGTTGGTAAAGCCTTGCTTTAAACTGCAGTATCATACGCTTGCGTATGTCGGATAAACGTTTTAGCTACTCTCATGTGCATGAGCACGACAACACCAAGCGTATGTGGCAGAATGCTGGATTAAGGACTGAGCTTCTTTGTGTGATTCTTTGTTTGTCGAAATGATCTAACCACAATAGCAGGGTCAATTGTAGCTCGTATTTTTTGTGGTTTTACTTAGGTGGATGTGTGGTGCATGTATTTCTTGCGTCTCCAACACCTATATTAAAATGCCCTGCCCAATTTTAGAAGGGGTGCTTTTTAAGAAGTATTTTCTTTAGCTATTCGCCAACATTTCGACATTATGTAGTAAAACATGGTTGTAATAATATGTGAGGATTAGCATGGTATCCTGATGACTCAGGTTAATCTATAATGGCGTGATTCACTTACAAAAATGAACCATTTTTGATAATCCAAGGAATTTGCTCCTCCCGATCTGCTATTTCCCATTGTGTTTTGAGCCACAGTTTTTTTACACAACCTCGACCTCTAGTTTTCCAATATTCTATCAAGTCATCAATTCGTTTAATAACAGAATGTGTGTTTAAACATATAAAGTAACTGATCATTTGCACCGAATTAGATTAAAAACAGAGAATTATCCTCATATCTCCAATTTAAGCCTACTTGAACTAGGTATTCAACATAAAAATCGTTATTTCTAGTAATTCCCCGCCTCAGAAATACTCATCTCAAACACGCCACGCCCAAAAGTAAAGAAATTCAGGAAAGAAAGCTAAATGATATTAAATGCGTAAGTACTGAGAGGCTGAATGTCACTAAATTTCCAAAGAAGTTTTAATAGCTAACTGTGATGGACTCAGTGGGCTGTGTTAGCGCATGTATAACTGATTTCAAAGCATACTCGACACAACACACTTAACATTAGCTTCAAATGCCTTTAATATTTATCACTAAAGGCTGGCAGCAGTACTATTACAATACACCAAGGTCATGACCAGAAAACTGAGCAGATCATTCAATAGTCTCAGGATGCAATATTAATCACGGAAAGATCCCATCACAGAAAGATCCCATTTAAGTTAATATTTAACACAAGGACTAACACAAGCATTTATAAATTACGATGGACCTGGGAGAGGAACATCTTACTGGTAAGAATTCTTCCTAGGAATTCCTAGTAATTCTATTAGAAATGAATAGGTTTTCTTCTCAATTAAAATGATGAGTATTATAATTTTTGTGCAGAATTATTTGAAATTAACCACATGGCAACCCACGACAGATGGCTAGTTACAATCTGCAATCAACGCTATCCAACAGAAATTAGATGGTAGTGATCAATTTCTTGGCTACATGTGCCAATTTTGTGTGTCCTGTTGATGATTATGACAAACTGAAGTACTCTAGATTTAACAGCATGCGTCAAATGTTGCAGTTGGTGTTTAAAGCTCGCTGAGCTCCATCAGCATGTCATGAGCGCCAGATCTCTTCTCATGGTGATATATCCTCCCTCAGAAAAATGTCATATAGCTGCCTTCTGTTGCATTTAATAGCATTCAGAGCATCTGACTTTTTTCAAGCTTTCAGTTGCTTCATAATATCTGCTAATTGTGGTTGTCGCAGTTCACTTTCACTTGTTCTAATACACACTTTAAAATTGCATAATAAGCCCTTAGGTGCCTTATATATGAGTGTTGTCTGACATGTCACCATGTCTGATAAATTATCAAGATAACACCTTGGAGGTCCGACATTTTTTCGATCCTTGGCGATATTTATTTTCTCAACCTCTGTTATTGTACACGGTAACTCATCTGGACACAAAAAACGACACGTCCATCATCTCAACAAATTATTGATATTCCCTTTGTTGTTTCTGGGGATATTCCATAAAATACTACAATATTCAGGTAATCAAAGTGCTTCAAAACCTGATAATTTTACGCAGCTTCAAACGCCTTACAAAAAGTTTTTCCTCGTTCAGGATCTGAAGACTCTCTTTTTGGATGCGAGGTTTTGGTTTTGATGTAGTTCGAATTCGAGTCTAATCCGGATCGAGTTTAATAATGTCATCTTTGGCTTTGTGCTGCTGATATGAAGTAAAGTTTGACTTCACACATTCGAATTCTGTTTTATTGACATGTCTTTAAGGTTATGCCGCAGAAGCTTGTGGCCTACACTGAGTGCTGCGTTGCAATACGCATTGATGGTACCTGAACACCGTAATAAATTGCAAGGCATCTACGGTTCCATAGATCTATAGTTTCTTGAAACCTTTCTTTCCAGTAAATTTATCTTTGCATCCCAAGTTATTAACTTTTTCTCCGTAGTTGTTAATCAAAAATATTTTCACACAGTAATCACAGTAATTGCCGAAAGCAAATAACCTGTAGTGATTGTACAGTGCAACTGGCATTTTCTCAGCTTAGGTCTTGAAGTGACAATTAGATCGTACAATAAGAACACTTTTACTGCTAATTACTAGTAATTATCGGTAATGGCAATTAATACCTACTGGTAAATACTAGCAATTTTCTGTAAGAACTGACGTATTCTTACCAGATGTTATCGGTTATTATCGGTAATTACAGATAAGAACTCACATGTTCTTACTAGATATTATCATTAATTATTCGAATTAAATTTGAATTCAGACCAGTTATTTCTAGCAATTACACAGAAAATTCGACGTGCCCTTCTAGATATTATCAGTAATTACTTGTGAACATTGAATTCTTACTAGTTATAGCTAGTATTTACAGATACGCGCCGATGTGTTCTTAGTATATATTATGTTAACTTTGAGTTCTTGCAAGTTATTACAAATAATTACAGGTAAGAGCTGATAAGTTCTTACTTTAAATTTCACATATCTTAATTCCAAGGATTACTTTCTCTCAACAGCGTGAATTTTAGGCATAAACTACCAGTAAAAGAACCCAAAATTAATACCAGAAACTACTAGTGATTACTAAATGTTTTTGCTAAAAATTAAGAGTTATTAATGGTGGGAATGAAAGCATTCTAAGCCCCAAAAGTTCATAAAGTCGTACGCAGTGCTACCGATAATTCACATAGTTTATCAAGTAAGCTTGACAGATCCTGTCAAGCATCTCCATGAAGATGCAATCATGTTGTGTGTATTGATTTCATATAAATTCCATTACATCTCTGATGCATTCCTAGCACATTCTTAAAAGATTCATAACACACTGAAAAATATTCTTCACACCTTATATGAACGTTTTAAACACAATTTTAGGACTGCAGTGTTCAAATTCAATGGATGGTCGCTCATCGCGACTTACTGTTCTGTCAAAAGTGTAAATAAGTCTTAAAAGCTAGAAGTCTACCAGCCTGTATTTATTGGCCAGAAAATAGCATTTTCGACTTGTTTATGAAATTTGGAAAATTTGTCTACTATTATTTTGACAAGGAGGAAATAAATATAAGATAACGTTAAGAAAACAACATTTAACTCTTCAACGCTCTCGATCAGTGTCCTTTTCATTTCCTTTAAGAACTGAGATAGTAAATTCTTCAGTTTGTTAGGAATTAAAACATAAAACGTTATTTTGTGTTTCAAAAGTTAATTTAAGATTTCAAATTTGAAATGGGTATGTTACCAACAAACTGGTATAACAGGAAACATCAGTTGTAAAATAATTTCTAACTCATCTGATTTGGAAGTATCCACTGAGGTGGATGAAATTTCACTCTCCTCGCACAGGAAATACTTCCTTCCGAGGTAGAACCATCCGTTGTTCGGTTTCACGTGTTTGTCATTTATCGCTGTCATTGTGTTACGTTGTCCTTGTACATCAAACCATTTGCTGGGGAGAATACAGACTTGAATATCTAAAAAGTATTAATACGCCACTTAATAATATTACTGACAGAGACGATCAGTTAAAAGTTAAAGTTAGATCGGGATTTAAACTACAATAAGCCCTTCTTTTTCTTCTTTTTAAACTTTTTAATATTTAAAACGAATGAAAATTTCGGATTCTCAGTACCATCAACGGCTGCTCAGAGCCACCACTTTTATGCTTATTATTATTGCTATAATGGTTTATTTTCAATAAAGATGACTCAGTCTAACATGAAAACCACCTTGATTTTTTTCTCGAATAAGATGTTTATTGTGTTTGTTAGAATTGTATTTTTCACCAAAAAATGAGTTGATCTCACATCTAAGATGAAAAATGTCGTATTCTCAGTCTCACCACCGTGTCCTCATTACCATTTACGTCCTAGGTGCCACAACTTTTTTTCTCTTAAAACACGCATTTTCTTCCTGCTATATTTGTTTACTTTCACTTAAAATCACTTTATTTAACATTCAAAAGAGATGTTAAATAAAGTGATTTTAAGAGATTCTCAGTGTCATCTTTGGGTCCCCCGTACCGCCATAGTGTCTCAGTGCAATCTCTTTTGTTTTGTTTATCAAAAAATGTGTTTCCTGTTCTTGCTTTGATGTTTTTCCCACAAATATTACTTTATCTAAAATTTAAAATGAAAAAAATATATATTAGGTACCTTGTCCTCAGTGCCACCAATTTGATTTTTCGAAAACTATGCTGCTTGAACATTACCATTGATAACCTTTCCAATGAATGGATACCATTCCAATGATAACCTTGCGCTCTCGATTTGACTTTTGTTTCAAGATGTTGCTAAAATTCTAAGTATGCAAATATTGTAATATTTGTTACTCTTAGCAAGTTAATGGAATTCAGTGGAAACTTCCTTTAAAGAGACACGATATTCCTGCACTTTGTGGGAACCATGTTATAATAAAATGACTTTAGGAAAAACCTCATTAAATAAAATGATTATTTTGGACAGCATGTATAAACATATCTTTGGCACATTTTTCTAATTATTTGCACTAAGTTATACCAGTGTTATGAAATCATTTAATTACAGTTTGTTTTTTAAATGCTGTTATTCGCAAGCCATTTCAAGCAATTTAATTTATGGTTCGCTCTTTAATTAGAAGGAAATGGTGGCATTTTCAAAGCATGTTCCTCTTTATACTTTAAAATTCATTGTTGTGTCAGATTTGTGACCCAGATGCTTCCATTTATAAATGCAATTTAAAATTCTTTTGAATACGACTTACGATGAGTTATACTTCAGTGTGTGTATGTTTTTCTTCAGCAACAAGCTGTACGAATGCATCAAGTCGCAGAAAAGGCCTATAAATCCTTCCTTCCAGTTCAAATTGAGGTAAGCAGGAAAAATATATTATTCTGACGTTTTATTTTCGTAAAGGGCTCCTTTAAGAGTAAAAGCGTAATTTTCGTTCTCCACTTTTATATGGCTTTCTCGTGTAGATCTAAGAATCACGCAATTTGGAAATAACATTTTCTCATGTTTACTTGAATAGTTTCGGCCTAGATATCGACCAGTCAGAATCGTTGTTGCCTTGCTACCAATTCTAAGTCGAGTGTTGCTTTCTAATATCGGCCACCCCTAAGTTAAAAGGGGCGGCAGCAGGAAAGCTATGATAGAAGTGAAGAACGTGAATTACGCTTTTACTCGTAAAAACCTCCGAATTCGTTTATCTCCGTTTTTGTATGGAGCTAGAACAGGAGCAGGGTTAACCTGCGTTCAGAGGCAAGCCGAGAAAAATTATTCAAAAAAACTCAGCTTTTACTCGTAAAAGGATGCGCCAAGTTCCACGAGGGCCATGCAGAAGAAGAAATAAAACATCAATGATATCATGTCATGTGTTTAATGTTTATTGCGTAATTCAAAACTCAAATCAAGCTGATGAACAGCTCCCGAACACGGACAGATACCAAAAGAAGGCGCACCAGTTACCAAAAGCCTCTTTTACCAGTTACCAGTTACTTGACTTTTATCACAACATGATCGTGAACCAAACTTGTGGCAAAGAATCTGTAATTCTGTGAACTCGGAGATATAACGATTAAGTAGACCGAATTCCGCTAGATAGTGGATTGACCCACTTGGAAAGCCACAAATAAAATGAAAAGTCCAGATCACTGAGGTACCTCTTATGTAACAACCTTTCAGCCCAAAGAGTCGAAAATCAGCACAAAATCTCTGACCGTTTCCGAGATAATGGTCAACATTATGTTTTTGACAGTGACCAAGAAGGCAGACGTCATCGAGATACCTCTTATAAAACAATGTTTACGCTCAACGATCGCTATTAAGATTAAGATGAACCTTTTATAAAGTTGTTTACTATCAAAGCATCAAACATAAGTTTAAAATCGTTTAAAATCTCTAACCGTTTTTCTCCAAGGTAAAGTTGCCAGTACAGTTGTATTAGCTTTAAGGTGTGCTGGTCGTTGAAATGCTGATGGGCATATCGTTATTGATATGCGCTCGATGGTATGGACGGAGTAGCGACGTCGTTAGCGCAATGATGCGACGTATGACGTGGACGACCAGTGCAACTAAGCTGGACTTATCATTGGAGAAACCCACGCCTCCCAACTGATAGAAACTAACAAGTAGATGAGGCATCCGCTAGCTTTCGTTACATCTTCGTATGTTTCTGCCCCTATGAAGAAGCCATCGAGATAGCAGACGACGGTTTAAATTCCCTGGTGATGGAACATCCAGCAAACGCTTTGATTTATCCGGTGGGAGGCCCCAATACGTAGAGAAGCCCAAAACGGGAGGCGTGTGTCGATCATATATGTGTAGTGCGAATCACCGTCAAACTTCCACACGACCTTCTACGAACTTCAGACACGTAAGTTGTTGCGAGGACGGGCTGAGGCTGACGTAGGGATAAGGGACTTAAGGTCGACCTTATGCATATCAGATCTCTCTGCTGTCAAGGCTGCTGATGCGTCGATGGATATAAATTTGTGCTTGTCAGACGAAGCGAAACTATTGAGTGATTCGCAGTGAGGCTGCGAGCAGTTGTGTATTGGTGGTATGTCGTCCTCGTCCGTTGGCATTGCACAGATCGGAGACACGGTTGTTTGCTTCTGCAGCTCCTGTAGCATCCTAGCAGCAGTTCCTTCTTTATTTCTGACTCCACTTTATCCATAAATTTGTTCTGTGGAGCGCGGCTATTAGCAGCTTCAAAGGGTTGAATTCGGTCAGTGTTTACATTTACAATGTTAAACGCCAGTCTAAAATGAATTTTGGTCCTGACTGTCTTCTAAAATTTACTTTCAATTTCGAATCTTGGCCGAAAGTCGGCTATCAATCATGGGCGAATCTGCAGAGGGCCCTTGGTATCTTTAGCGGCTAGGCGTCTTTTGGCTTGTCGGGCTGTGTGGTTACTTCCCCTTGAAAACAGGATGCGCCACTGTGTCCGAGTTCTGTTACACGATCCGTAGAGATCCTGAACAAAGAGGCGTCAACCAGGGACCTCTCCAGGGATCGGCTTCGCATTCAGGACATGGATATAGCGCGAAAAGATGTGATTTATACATAGTACCGAGTCCCTTGAGGTGAGCACATGACCAATGAGCACAAAGCGAGACACCTAGCGGCATGGCGAAATGTTGAAAAATGTTTGTGTGCTCAATGTCAAAAATATAGAATGCCGAAAATCTGCCAGTCACAGGCCGAGTTTAGAGGGTTGTTTCAACTAATTACAAGCCAGTGAAATTTTCGCTCTCTTCTACTTAGACAGGGACACTTGCCATAAAGCCAATTTGAACGAAAATAAAAAAACCTTATTTAATAAATGATTTTTTTACTGTACAGTTTACTAATGAAGCGTGAAGGAACGACTTGTACACTGTAATTATTATTAAGTTTTCCTGACTTGTATAATATAAACTATTTCAATTCTTTAGCGAGCTACAAAACCAAACAATTTTTAAAGGAATGTCGTGTAACAACTATGATATTTTAATTGTAGGGGAGATGATATTCTTTGAAGATTGGTGCAACAAGGGATCAAACACATAAGGGGCCTAACTAAAGTTATTAGCCCAATGCGATTTAAACAAAAGCATACATGAATTATTTAAATGTATCAACGTGTAATGCTAATACTATCAGTAATTTTGTCAAATATGGTGGTGAAATTATAACATATGTAACCTAAAAACGCAAAAAGCATTATACCTTAGAAAAAACCAGAAATAACACAATGTAGTTAACCAAGACACTATGTTAGATCATGGACGCAAGCGATTTGGGAAGAATAAGATTTTTTGATTATAGTTATCGGAATAATAACCGATAAACTATACTAAGCTGGCTAAATATATGGGGCAAAGTAAAATCATTTACAAAGTTTTATAGAAACTATCAGATAGCTATGAGGATAACTAGAAACTGTGACTGTCTGAATGTTCTTTGTTTTTACAGCACATTATAAAAGTATTACATTGTTAATGCAAGGTATGCAAAAAATAAACTGACAAAAAATGCCAGAGCTACAACACAATTTTCGTCCTGCCATTAAACATATCACTTACCTTATTGGCGATGTTAGTTATTGCGAAGTTCTGAAATCTATGTAAAACTGGTTATGCCATTATTTGTTTGCTGAAGATCGAAGGCGATGACTCAGAGATGGCTAAAATAAAGCAGAGAGCAGACCAAATAGACAGCAAGGACGGAGGAGCCTCTCGTACAGCCATCATTGACAGGAAATATGCACCACAGGCCGATGACACCAAGGGCAAACAGATGGAAAAGAAAATGAACAGAAAACTAGATTATAGATGCGAAGGTATAACCGCCTTTCAAACAGAAACTTGCAGCTTGATTAGCGAAGTCACCCACGGGTTAAATCGCAGGTTCAACCAAAACAGCATTATCATTCAAGTTTAAAATCATCCATCCATTTTTCTTTCTTTCTTTTTTTTACGTTGTAAGTTAAAATGTGGCACACAGAGGATGATGAGACGTCGTGAAATTCGCGACGTTTTTATCTTGGCCCTCAAAGTCAAGGTCAAATTGAAAGCAAAGTATTTGTACCTCAAAATGGTTTCCAGAGAACTCCTCCTAGAAGTTTGAGGCAGGGAGATGACACTTGGTACAGGTATAGAGGTATAGAAGGTAAAATGGCTAGAAATAGCGCACAAATCATTATTGACCATGTGAACGGTCTCAGTAGGGAGTAACCTCGCGAACTAATCTACATTCGGGGTCAAGGTCAAAGGTTACGTAACCTCTCTATCTCTGTCCTGGTCAAGGTCAAAACCGAAAGTTGACCCCTATCTCAAAAACATCGAGTGATCGAACTATTTAGATCTCATTTTCTATCTTTTTACAGTAAAAGACGATATTTAAGGGGTTCCTGGGTGATCTTGATTCCTGATAAAAAACTTTTAAGCTGACCATTACGGGTGTTACAGTTTGCACCGTAACCGTGGTTTTGGTTTGGTTATAAAAACCGAAGAGAAAACCGCGATATGTTCATTTTTTTTTTTTTTAGTTTAATTTTTTCAATGATAGTGGACAGGTACAAAATAAGGTACTGCTGTGCGCTCAGATATAAAACCTCAGCACATTGGCATGTTGCTCTTTAAAAAATATAAATAAAATAAATGTAATAAATATAAATATGTATATTTTAAAGTTATCACTCGATATTTTAATGTGAACTGTTCCTTTATGCTATATGCTATGTTTCCTGAGTAGAAGTCAAGATTTAAACTTTATATGCTATATGCTATGTTTCCTGAGTAGAAGTCAAGATTTAAACTTTATAAAGTTTATAATAAGAGTAAGGCTTTTTATGGCGTTATAGTTAAGAAACTCTGGAAATGTCCTCAAGTTAGAAAAAAAAACTGTAATGACTGCTCTGTGATATACTTAAACTTAAGTTAGGACAAAACTTTAATGATTGTAATAGGATATACTTTAGCTTAATTTTAGTCCGGTGATGTGAAATAATATGTATATTGATTGTTATTTGATAAATTTCCGCATAATTGTGTGACTTTCTAAATATTTAATGACAATTTAGGCACCTTTGTTGCTACAACATGAGTAACTTGTTACTAATAGCTAAATAAACTTATTTTTGATAAAATAAGTTACTTCTTTGGGGAGACCTGTTTTAGGCGCTCCGTCATCCAATAAATATTAAAGGAGTCATGTTTTATTTAAAAACAGTCTCTGATATTTCAATTTGAACCTCATAAATATTATAAACTGCTGTTTTTGTTTCAAATCACATACCTAAAGGCATTATTGGCTGTTACAACATAAATAGTTTGCTAAATACAAATTATTATAAGATTTGGATTTAATACCTTTTGCAAAAACCTAGCCGAACTGAATAAATTAAGTGTACCGTAAAACATACATTTTTTGTGGTTTTCAAGTAGGTCAATCCGCTATCTAACGCAATTCGGTCTGGTTAAAATTAAACATGCACAAATAACAATGCGTTTGATTTCTTCATTTTCTAGACATTTTTTCCATTGGTGTTAGCATGTGTGAGAAGAAGTTCAAGAAAGCATACGACGAATGCAAAGGCAAAATTAAGCTTGTCGGTGCTGCTGTGTGTGTACCTCTGAAACTAGATGCCCTTTGCAAACTGGTTCGAGGTAGGTTTAGCAACTTATTTGTATTTTAACACTTGGCAAGACCAAATCTTGCGAAGAGTTATATGCTTTGGTATTAGGGCACCCGTGAGATTTTCATCGTGTTTTTTTCTTCACAGTCGGTTGTCATTTTGCCCGTCATTTTGTCATCACAACTCGTCAGAAACTACTGGCTCGATTGACACCAATCTTCCAAACTTTCGCAGTATGTAGAACTTGGCGTAAACTAGCTCTATCAATATTTTTTATTTATTATTATGGTTGTTTTCAAGGTCAAGTCAAAACGCAAAGACAGGCTAATTTTTCCTTTCTTCTACACTGAGCAAAAAGGCTTATACTCGCTGTACATAGTTTGCTATTACCTCACAGCTGAGGTCTGCTATAAACACAGCGGAGGCTGTGGCGCATTGCTAAAAATAAGTACATGTGTGTGCATGCGATACACCTCGAGATCAGTTGAGGTGTTCTACATACTGCGAAAGTTTGGAAGTTTGGTGTCAATCGAGCCAGTAGTTTCTGACGAGTTGTGATGACAAAATGACACTGATTCAGCATGTAATCAGTCACAAAAATGTAGCAAGTATAAGTAATTATGCATCAGCGATCAAGGCACAAGTACGCAGAATATGTGACATTTTATCTAATCCTGCGGAAAATCTCAAATCGCCAACGTCGATTGAAAAAAACAGCCTCACCCTCAAATACCAATGCTGCTACAAGATCTGAGACAGCTGTTGTTCCGAGATACATTACTGCACATCGTCCAGAATCACACAGTCACGCAACGGAGACATCACAACAGTTGTCATTAGCAATGCAGACGAGCTCAGCTATGTCTGGATTTTTCAGAACGCAACCCTGCGCGACTGTACCTTCAACATCACCTTCGTTCAGGGCGAAAAATGACTCGGATATATGTAATAAAAAAGGGGACTGGGTGGGTCATGAAACTATGCATGGTTATCCGTTTCCCTACTTGTTATTTTGCTGCAGTTTTAATTAAGAAAATAAATATGAAGTGTTCCTTAACAATGTGTTTCTTGGTTTTAAAAACCAACTCACCCCGACAGATCCAGTCCCGCCTCCCTGCCTCTCCCCCACCCCTAAAAACTGACCTCACAGTAAATTGGACCATTAATATTTATCTATTTTTTTGTCTTTTTATGCACACTAAATCATCCAAAAACATTGTCTAATATGTAATAAATATCTTAGTTTTCCTTTTAGATTACTGTTTTTGACATGAATTCATAATTTTGAAGGCAGTTGTATGTTTACATCTAGCCACTTTATTTGGTAAAAATGGCCGACAAGAAAAAGAGCTGTCTTTGCCGGTACAGTTGTTTGACCCAATTTCTCAGAAAAACACATGGTTCTGTTTACTATTATCAATATACATATAGGGGTCGCCATTAAATCTGTGAATAAAAAATGTACTGGTTCGTTTTTTTTTCTATCATTTCTTTACACGCGGACCTCCAGGCACATAATAATTGTGCATATTAAACAATAGCAGTGAAATGAAAGGTTTTATAAGACGTCTAGATGCAAAATCTAATCCGGTCATTTTAAATACACTCCCCTGATTATAAACTATGGTTACCATTGTTGACGGAGAGGGGTGAAGTATGCTGTATTATCGAGTTATGAAGCGGAAATCCTCAGTATCTAAATATATTCTAAGGTCTTAGTTAACCAAATTGATACACATTGGCTTGGAGCTAAGCGATGGTGTGGGATGGGTGGGCATGGCTAAGAGAAGTGGGAAATGCAGTTTCATAAAATTAGTTGCAAACCATGCTCCCTCTTCTCCCATAAAGGTTTCAATCTAAAAATGTTCCTTTTAAAATTGGCATGTGTTTCAAATAAAATCAAAAGAAAATGCTCGTTGCAGAGATAAATATGTTACTCTAAGAGAAAAATTTATGTGCTCAATTTATATTAGGCCAAGTGTTTGATATTCCGCTTTTGCAAAATTAGTTCTCGTTTAATATTAGCGCGAATGAGAACAACAATTGTGCATTAAATTACGGCGTCAGGAAGAGACATTCATTGAACTATAGATTTAAAAATAATAGTAACAATTAATAATTATGTTTGCTTTGTTGCACGTAAGAGGTTCTGATTGATCACAGTAATTGTTGACCAACTTCTGACAGTTTGAATGACAATATCAAAAATACTGAACTCGAACGTTTGTTTTATTTGCATTCTACACGAAGTACTTGGCAAAGCGGGTGTGAACTGCAACGCCATGGATGCCACGAATCCCGGATTTGGTGAGCACTTGGATACAGCCAATGATGCAGCTGAAGCTATGGAGAAAAACTTTGAAGTAAACATGCAGTACAAGGTAACCTACTCGATAAATTACTTTATGTCTTTTTATAACTTGCAATAAACTCACCAACAGACTGGACTAGAACAATTTTCTGAACAGCTTTCACGTCATGTGAATATCATTTTCCAAACAGACCTGTCAATTTTCGCGATTTTATTTAAATTTTCCCATTTCCATACCACCTATTGTAGTCCAGTCGTCTTTTTCCCGGCGTTGTATAGAGTGGAAAAATCGCTGCAAGAAGATGGCATAACCAATTTCTTCTACTAACCTGAGGAAATATCGTGGTGCATATAATTTAGTACTAATAACCTCAAGGGTATTGGAAACTGGGAACCATTAAATAAACTTTGTCTTGATTTTGGCTGGATTTTATTCACAACGCTTTTCCGCATTAATATACACAATAGAAAGAGACATGATTTAACACTGATGCCCCTAATTAAAATACAAAACTCCGCCCTTGACATAGTGCTACATACCGTAAAAAGGGGGCGGGAGGGTGGGACGCTTTATAAATCCGAGTAACTCTAAATCCTGATTTTTAACCCGTAAGCCTTCTAACCAACAGCTATATACATGCAGCAATTCAGATTATAACATTTTAACTATCTCCGTCTTAACACTGGCGCGCTACACGAAAAGTGAGTACTCATTCAGGAGAAAGCCTGCAGATCCACACGATGCGCCACTCACATTATTTATCAGCCAATGAACGTTCCCGAATAACAAACAAGGACTGCCCCTTGCTGTAATTAGGGGATTTTCTTTACCAACAAAATCCTTATAATTACCTCAAGGGTATTGGAAACTGGGAACCATTAAATAAACTTTGTCTTGATTTTGGCTTGATTTTATTCACAACGCTTTTCCGCATTAATATACACAATACAAAGAGACATGATTTAACACTGATGCCCCTAATTAAAATACAAAACTCCGCCAAACACCAGCCAAAAAAAAGAACTTAAAATAATAGAATAGAAACCAGATGGACAGTAATACCCTAAACCATCTATAAACAGAATTTAATGGGAAATATCCCGTCCATCATGTTGATTTCAAGACCCTGTCTTTAAGCGCCAAGCTGACTTTTTTTTCGAACCGCAATAGAGCGATCAAAATAGCAATTAATAGCATCTGATTTCCACAAAACGTAAGTCATTAAATCAGACGTTAGTATATTAGAACATTTGGCCCCTTCCTGTAACCCCCCTGACCTGAAACTATAACCAGAAAACCGGGAGGTGTCATATCCACACTGTTGCAAGAATTTACGTAGAAAACTTACAAATGAAAAATGAGTGAGAGTTAACACTCGTTCTTTAAATGGAACAACGAAGGCTGGAGAATTATTTGGAGCAGGTATTAGCTGAAACATATTTTCAAGGCCGTAACTGGGCAAAGGGGTGACTGGGGGTATTTCAGAAAGAGGAATTTGGTGAGTTGCCTGATGAAATTAATCAGTCTTGGACCATTTAATGCTAACTAAGTATCCAAATGACGTTTTAACAAAGGAACCACGAGACAGATGTTTATCTAAACAAAACGCTTGAGCACTCGGTGGTACCACATTTGATTTTCGAAGTCGCCGTACATATCGCGGACTGCCATTACCTGGTAATGGTGCTATGGACAGCCAATCACGTTCGCTGGAGACAAAATGATTTCTTTTTATTGACAAATTACGCTTTTGTCTCGATTTCTCTGATGGACGCTTAGTCAATTGCTAGTAGGTAGTCGCAGTTATCACACACATATATAAATTTCAACTAAATATCGTAAATTTCGGCTAAATATCGTTCCGCCAAATGTCGCACAGCTAACTGTCACTCGGCTGTATCTCGTACATTCAGTGCAGTATATGCAATTAAATAGAGGTCAAACACTGAAATGATTTAGATTTTTAGTTTACGTGATCTATTTTCGGTCAACGATTGTTCTGTCAGTCCGAAGTCAATTAAATAGTATTATTTTTATTTTTTCTCCGTTAGCTGCCCCAGGCAGGGTTATCATCCAGTGGGAAGTAAGAGGAGGATGGTATACGCATCATACGGTGTTGGTCAGTCTGTCAATTCTTGGGGAGCAGACCAGTTGCATCTGTGGTTTACCTTGTTCTATGTGCCGGGCGTCCGTGTCCGTGTCCCCATGTCCGTGCTCTTATTTCGTAATTTCGTAAATTAAAAAGAAGTGGAACTGAGTTTTTTCTTTCCATTGTCTTCACGTTACTCCAGTAACATGTTGTTGCGAATAAATTGTTCTTTGCACGATTTTTCTCGCACTGATCAGAATGGCAGTTTCCCCTGGATTAAGAGCTACAAAAGACATATAAAATGGAGATAAACGAATTTGGAGCTTTTGCGTAAAATTGGCGTTTTATTTAGAAAACGAGCTTTCACGGGAAAAGGCTTAACTCGCGTTCTCTACTTTTCTAAGGTCTTATTTAGTAAAACGTACTTTACGAGAAAAAGCGCAGTTCGCGTTCTCCACTTTTAGATGGGTTCCCTTCCGGTTTTAACCTTTCAGACCGAATAAAATCAAACTTTTTCTTTAGCAGTAGAAATAGCCTACCCTGCCATCCATCCATCAACCAATCAAAATGAGGGAATCCTGTGGTATTTCGTCATGATTGACAATGGGCATTCCCTTTAAGCCCCACTCGGTGGTTAAATAACGCACCCGGGCTAGTTGAGGGGTGGATGGGTGGGAGAGTAGGCTAAAAGTGGAGAACGCGAATTGCGCTTTTACTCGTAAAAGCACGTTTTACGAAATAAAACGTTGGTTTTACTTTGCAAAAGCTTTGAATTCGCTTATCTCCAGTTTTAGATGGGACTTGAGTCCGGAGCAGGGGAACCTGCCATTCTGAACTGCATTCAGAAAAAAAAGGTTGCGAATTGCGTTAAATACGTAAAATCTCATCAGAGAATGTTAAAGTTGAACTGTAGTTAAAGACTAAATAAAAATGCCAACTACGTTCCACTTCTTTTAATACTTCCAAAGGGTCTAGGATGGGGTAACACTCCCAATCCCATAGCAAAACACTGTGAGATACGATCACATGGAAACAGAATGTAGAGATCTGACACATGTAAATCAGGCTTGATAGTAATATAAGAGTGGTGATTGCCATCCCCCTCCTTCCGCCCACTGGATGGGTCCCAATCTCGAGCACTCAACATCGATACTACGAAAAAATAGTTTCAAACTATCGATATTTTTACAATACGATCTTAAATCCCTGAGATTTACGCAAATAAACCTAACACTGCTAAGGATTGAGCATGCAGTGTTCACAATATCATATAACATGCTGTACTGACGCAAACGTACTGAAGTAAATGATAAAATCCAATTGCCTGAAAAATAAGAACATAACGTAAGGTTGAAGGTTTTACCCGTAAAACCTACAAAATACAACTAGATAATTCTTTAAATTCTAATGCTGATTGAATTTAAACTTAAAATGGTGAAAAACTTTCACTCCAAAGAGATTTCCCGTGTCTTTGGCTAATTATGGGCCCATGGGCACGGTAGGCATGGTCACCATGGACCGGTCCTCTTGTTGCCGGTGGTGATACGGGAACAGATGGTGGGGGGGACCGTGTATCCCCCCTTTTTCTGGCCCTAGGGCCCGAAAAGGCTGGAAGACGGCAGGAAGCAAAGTGCTAGGACGGTGGTGACCCTGCCTGAACGAAATAATGTGTTTCTAAAATGGAAAACATTCTTGACATTTAACTAACGTCCATGCAAGTGAAAATATCAGTTCTGTGGTGATTAAAAAATACTTGCTTAACAGTACTCAAGGTACGAAGATATGGTCTGGAAGTGTCGCTACTTCTTGCCCTTAAATCCGTTGTTGTGTCTTGTGGCAAATCAGCCTTTCTGTTTGTCCTTGCCTTTCAGCTTGGGAGCGGGTTGCCTGCAATCAGAGTAGAAGGGTTCGTGATGGTGGTTTCCGCAGTAATGAAGGGGCCTAAAGAGTAAAGACCTGTCAATTCTTTCTGCGAAAATTCTTTTAGATAATATTTAACGAATGAGTTTGGAGAAGACCAACAACCCGTTTTAAGTATATCTACCAAAGACACATTACAGAGAGCCCTGAGGGAATTTGCTATTTGGCAGACATGATAGGCTTTAACTTTGCAGTCGTTTTGTAAGTCCGTATCGGTCTGTGCCCGTTCATAAGCTGCCAAAATGACCTTTTTAATGTAGTTTGAGATAGTTTGTTTAGAAAGGTCTTTGTTGAATTTTAGCATGAAGGAGATAATGAGAGCGTTTTGATTTTCTGAGCGATATCTTTCTGAAATCGAAAGATATTGCCGCGGGCATAAGGACACTCGGTCTTCTGTCATTTGTTCCCCTTAAAGGGCCGGGAGTGCAATATGGTCGAAGGTGCCCCGACCTTGGGATACAATATATATCTTACCCATTAATCCGGCTCTCGGGGTAAGGAAAACTCAGTTCCACTCACCGTTTATTTGGATTTCTCCTCTCCTCTTCCCGGAAGCTAAGGCTAGCAAGAAAGTGAACCTTACCATGGCGTCTTTTGTGGAAATGTTTTCCTCAGTGAAGTATTCTGGACACCGTAAATAACGTAATACCAGTGACAGGTTCCATTGGGCCACATTGGACTGTAAGGGAGGGGAATTTACCTTGAAGTGTCTGATTAACTGTGACAAGGCTGTATCCTCACCCGGGTCACAGCCAGTAGATGCCTTAAGTCTCGAACCGGTGGCAGCTCGGTAACCTTCTATGGACCCTACTTTCAGTTGACCTTCCGTGAAAAGATGGTCAACAAAATCTGCTACCACTGCCGGTGACGCTTGAAAGGGATCTAGCTTAGAGGTAGCGCCCCAAGAGGTAAACTTGTTCCACTGCGACCTATAAACTTTCGCTGTTAACCATCTTTTCCACCACCTGTTTGGAGAAACCTTTTTTCTCTAGGACTGACTGGTTAGGCTCCACAGGTCCAGGTTCAGTAACTGTGGGGACGGGTGGAAGTGGCGCCAATGGGGCTGAGACAGAGGTTCTCTGTGGCAAGGTATCGGGATAGATTTGATCACCTTGCAACCACGGGCCCTCTGGGGACCACGGGGCTATTAGTAACAGAGATGGGGGTCTCAGTTCTATTATTCTCTATAAGACCTGTTGCAGGATTGCCTGAGGAGGAAAGGCATACAACACTTCCTGCAGAGGCCATGGACACTTTAATGTATCTACTGCCCAGGCTGTCTGATCCGGGCACGGGGATACGAACCTGGGTAGCTGTGTTGTCAGTGCATTGGCAACTAGATGTAGCGACGGGTGCCCCATGGGGACTCCCGTGTCACCCATCGGAAGGACGACTGGGCTATGCACCACTCTGTGTGGATGACCTGACCTGCCCTGGATACCAGCACGTTCAGTTTCCCTGAAAGGTGACGGGCTACAATGTAGATTTTGTGTTCCCGTGCCAGAAGTAGGATTTGAAAAGTCAGGGTCGACAGTTGAGGGGACTTGATTCCACCTTGCCTGTTTAGATACGCAACTGCTGTAAAGTTGTCCAGAAGAACTATGACACTCTTGCTCCCGAGATGGTCCGAAAGCTTGTTTAGAGTTATCCATACCACTCGGAGTTCCAGCCAGTTGATATGGTATCTGTAAAAGGTCGCTGGCCATTTTCCCTTCCACATCTGACCGTGACAATGAATCCCCCACCCCTCCCTGGATGCGTCTGTTTGGAGCTGTATTTCCGAGAGAGGAGCAGAAAGAGAACCCCTTCGTTCATGGTGTTCGGGTCGCACCACCATTGCAGAAGGGAGAGTGTGGACTGGGACACTGCCATCCTGGCTTTGGGGGACCGTCCCTTCGTTAGGGTCTGTCTTACCAATGCTTGAAATTGTCGGTAATGTAGGCGGCCTAACGGGACCGTCTTCTCGATTGCGACTTAGCAATGACTCCATAGCATGCACCCTTACCTTTCGGTCGGTAGAAATGCTTTGGATAGTTCGTGAAATTTTCTGCTGCCTGTCTGCTGTGGGGAGTACTTTTGTACTTCTCTGCAATGTTTTCTGTCGCGTAGTTCTGTTGTTATAAATATACATTCAGTAGTGCGTGGAGTGGCGTTTGCAATACTAGAAGAGCAGGTTACATGGCTACACGTACCTACCGGGCCTTCGTACCAGGCCATACACTATTGGTGATCATGAAATAAATTCAAATAAAGCATAAACACACAATGCATTTATATAAAGGGGTAAATTACTTGAGGTGGCAGATTATCTTCAACCGTCATATTTAGTCATCCTAGCGATCGCCGTCTCCGGGCATTTTCCCGGACAAAGTGATATGAGGAAAAAGGAAACACCTTGCCTAATCGTATAAATAAATGAACTTTGTGCAATGAAAAGTATAATAACAAACATGTTTATGTTCAACTGGCAGGTGGTGAGGAATATGGAAAAGCTGTCGCGCCTGACGGCTGATGACGTGGCGCAGGCCATTAATTACGAGTTCCAGAGAAGGAAACAGTGGATCCTGCTCGTCACAACACTAATTCAACGCGCACTTGCATTCATGTTTCTACGAGTATTGTGGAGGTACCTTTAAGAGACTGTGTTCGCTTAAAAATTTTATTAGAATGTTCTCCTAAGATTTAATCTATGGGGTATGTATTTGGTTTAGCGAATTGGTCAAAATTTGCTTAATATTGCCCCAAAAGCCCTGCCAATTTACTGAAAATTGCAAAATGCAACTACCAGACGATCGATTGTTCACCAAGCGAAAACTGTGTAGAGTTTGCGGTAGAGCGTCCTCTTAAGAAAGGGAAGGTTCAGAGTTCAGATCCCACCCAGGACCCACCCACACACAACTATAAAAACAACTAGCCAAGAAAGGGTAGAAGCAATTCAGTGAGCGCGACATTTATTCAGAGTAGAGGCGAATAACGCGTCGACCAACCAGGCCCATGCCTCCCACCCTAAAGAGTATCTGTGGGAAGCTACTAAATTCACAGAGAAGACAGGTCGAAGGCTTGCAGAAATTTGTCATTCCTATTTTAAAGTGCTCCACATTTAGGGTATAATGCACTGTATATTGAGGGCACTGTAGCAGACATCAAGTCTGGATTTATTTCGGAGGATGGTCACCTCTATTTTATTACACTTGGGATTTACACGTTTGTTTTACACGTAGCCTTAAGGAGTTACTGCGTTACCACCTCTTGAAAAAGTTTACCCGTTTTACGGGAAACGGTATGTACTTTACAGAAACGATTACATTTCTTCTAGCTGTGGACCTTTTATAGCTAAATACCCTACCACCTTTTTGTTTGATGGCACCAGCTTAAAACGTGGGTTGCAAATAGAGAATCATTTCCATCAAGAAATAAATCTTGTGACTGGTTGAAGTTACAGTTTGGCTCAAGGTTGTGTATGGTGGTCATCGGAAGATAAATATATGCAATTGTATTAAAATTAGTAGTCGTAGCCCAAGATAAATAAATTAAACTAGCAGAAATTATCAAATATATGTCTTGACAACAATTCAAAAAGAATTCTATTAAAAGAAATTAAGTTTTTTATTTATTCCTTAAAAATTGTCAAACTGCAAAACAAATGAGTTAGTTTTTCTTTGCAATTCCCACAGATCTATGCGATGAACAGTTTGAAGTTTGAAGAAAATGTATTTTTAAACAAAAAAAAAACTCCAATCTAAAGCGATGCTGAATTGCGACAGATTCATTATTACAATGTGATTTTCGAAAGTCCTAATAGGTTTCTTTTACAGTGATTTCTGATTGCAATGTCTGGTCCAAAATAAATAACTGGAATCTACATTTTTACATACCACACTGGTATCCAAGTTGAAAGCTTCTTCAGAGATCAAGCAATGCTATTTTATTGATAGTAAGGAAGTTACTTAAATTTTATGGTGAACAGTTTAAAGCGAAATAGCTCGTTGTGTAAACACTGCAAGGCAAATACTATTTCAGGCAAAATGTCAAATTTCGTAGCCATAAAAACAGGTAGTTTACAGAGGGACTGAACATATCAACTGCACTATACTAAATTAATTAATTAGCTGTTCAGTACTAAGGTCCATATGCTCAAATATAATAAGCATGAGTTAAAATAATGAATAATAGCAAAGCAGGTATATGGAATGCCCTTCTAAGATGTACTGCCAATTGTTAACATCAAAATATAATTAAACATAGCAATTACAAACTTAAACATCTTAATGGAGCCAAACATTGAAATACTTTTTTAACGAATCAATTAATTTTTTAAGATGTAAAATTGAATTTTTGAGCAATAATGACAACACAGTTTCTATGGCAATTTGACTGAACAACAGCAGTATCTCGGTAATAAGCCTAACCAGTAAAGGTTACATAATGAAAAAAGCTCCTAACTTACAGGAGTCGGGAAAGTATGGAATGCCAGTTTCATATTCATTACGGAATTACTGATATCAAAAAAAAAATTTTTGATCTCAAAAATTGGCTTTTTGATACCAAGAATTAATTTTTTATCTCAAAATAGTCATATTTTGATACCAAGAATTAATTTTTGCTTTCTGTAATTATATTTTTGATATTTCTAAATGTATTCTTGATCTCAAAAAAATAATTCTTGATCTCAATAAATATTTAGAGATATCAAGAAATACTAATTGACATCAAAAATGATCTAATGATATCTAAAATTGATCAAAAATTAAATTCTTGAGAGCAAAAATGATATATTTGATTATGGAATGCCATTTTAACATTTAATGCTTATTTTTGATATCAAAATATATTTAGAGATATCAATAAATCAATTTAGATCTCATTAATTTATATTTTGCTATCAATAATTGAATTTTAGATGGCAAAAATTTATTTTTGAGATCAAAAAGTCAATTTTACAAACCTAAAAAATCTTACGGGAGACACACATTCACATAAAATATAACGAATCGTCAATTAAATTTTGGAGATGAAAATTTGAATTATTGAGATCAATAATAACAGCATAATTTTTTATCTCAAGAATTGCTTCTTTTTTGTACAGTAAAAATTAAAATAAAGATTCTGTACACAAGGACAGCCATTATTTATTTACAGATATGCGTTTCTGAATTTTTTATTTAAAAAATAGACTGATATTTTGATATCAAGAATCAGTTTTTGAGATCAAAAAATCGTTTGCAGATTTCAAAATACAAATTAAAAATGTATCAGTCTGAAATAATGATATCTGAAATAAATTCTTTATATCAATATATAGAAAATCAATTATTGAGCTCAAAATTAATATTTTGCTGTCAAATATTTCATTTTTGCTATCAAGAATTGAATTTTTGATCTCAAAAAATCAATTTTAGATATCATTAAATCATTTTTGATATCAATAAATATTTCTTGATATCTCTAAATATTTATTGATATCAAAAATTATTTTTTGAGATCAAGAATACATTTAGAGAGATCAAGAATACAATTACAGATAGCAAAAATGAATTCTTGATATCAAAATATGGATTTATTGAGATCAAAAATTAATTCTTGATATCAAAAATTCACTAATAAATGTGAAAACGGCATTCCATATTTGATAGCTAAATATCAATTTTGAGCTCAATAATTTATTTTCTTTTTACTGATGTCAAGAATTTATTTCAGATATCATCATTTCAGAATGAGATTTTCTATTTTGTTTTGGAAATCTGCAGATAATTTTTTGATCTCAAAAATTAATTTTTGATATCAAAATATTAGTCGAATTTTAACAAACAAAATTCAGAAGCACACATATGTGAATAAAATAATGACTGGTCCTTGTACACAAAATCTTTCTTCAAATTTTTTACTGTACAAAAAAGAAGAAATTCTTGAGATCAAAATTGTGTTGTTATTATTGATATCAATAATTCAAGTTTTTATCTCCAAAAGTTAATTGTCGACTCGTTAAATTTTATATAAATGTGTGTCTCAGTTAAGATTTTTTAGGTTTATAAATTGATTTTTTTGATCTCAACAATCAATTTTTGCCATCTAAAATTCAATTATTGAAAGCAAAATATAAATTAATGAGAGCTACAATGATTTATTGATATCTTGAATTATATTTTGATATCAAAAAATAGGCATTAAATGTTAAAACGGCATTCGAAAGGAAAGCGACTTTATAAACCCCGGGGTAAGTATGAAGATAGCCACAACTATAATGTGGTCACCTCTCCGTCACAATGACCCTCAACCTCCCAACCCCCCCCCCCCCC
Source organism: Protula sp. h YS-2021 (assembly GCA_949752745.1). Taxonomy (NCBI): domain Eukaryota; kingdom Metazoa; phylum Annelida; class Polychaeta; order Sabellida; family Serpulidae; genus Protula; species Protula sp. h YS-2021. The sequence continues at coordinate 41,646,821 of OX457026.1, read as the reverse complement.
CCCCACATCCATTACGAAAATAATGCGTCATTTTTTTGTTTCTCACAGTTATTCAGACCATTTAACTCACTTATTTATTTATTTATTTACTTATTTAGTTGCTTGGTTGGTTGATTGGTTGGTTTGTTGGTAGTTATTTAGCTAGTTAGTTAGTTAGGTAGTTAGTTAGTTAGTTAGCTAGTTATTTAGTTACTTCGTTAGTTAGTTAGTTAGTTAGTTAACTGGTTAGTTGCTTAGTTAGTTTGTTAGTTAGTTAGTTAATTATTTTATTTATTTATTTATTTATTTGTTAGTTAGTTAGTTAGTTAGTTAGTTAGTTAGTTAGTTAGTTAGTTAGTTAGTTAGTTAGTTAGCTTATACAGTATTCTGTATTAATCTGTATAAGGCAAGATTGGCAAGTCTTGAGGTTAAACCTGGTTACTTTCAGTGCCTACAGTTACAACCACAAGTACGCAACAGATTTCCGACATGACAATGTGTATCTCACGGATTATTTCAAGCGGATCGACGCCCGACGGGGAATCCAGAGCAAAACAACATTGCTGCCTTTGAAGAAGACGGAAAAGAAAAGTATTGTTACCACGACAAGCCTCAAAATGGCGGCAACAGAGCGGTCGAAACTGGTAAAATTCGAAGTGTTCAGCATTGTGAAAAATTTTGAAATGATGCTTATGCTGTACCCGTAAAGGTGAATAGCACACTTCAGACACCAAGTTACATTTCAATTTTCATCAAAATTTTCCAGAATTCATTGCTTGTCTGTTTGCAAGGTTTCTATCGAAATAGAAAATAAGTTACTTAGGTTCAATATTCCGAGAACGCAATGTTCCGAAAGCCGCATTAATCCGAAGGACCAGAAGTCCGAGGTTTACTAGATCGAAACTCTATCGGTCGGGATAAGCATTATTTCGAAATTCCCGTATTTCGAAAGAACACATTACCGGAGGACCAGCATTTCGGAGAATCGTTTGTTTGGAAAGCAAACATATTACAATGATCCATTTGGTGTACAGCTTTGAAGTGTTGCCTGTTTCGCTGTTCCCCTGCGATTATTATTATCATTTGTCCAGTATTTCATCCGGGATTTGAACCTTTACAATTTAGACCTCAGTTTCACCTTGACCTTGAGATCAAGGTTAAAAAAACTGCGCTTTCAGCGAAACCTTATTACCATCTATACGTGTGCCAAATTTGGAACTCCTACTAATGGCTGGGAAGAGTTTATTTAAAATATATTTTGAAGAAAAAAGAACTTTGACCTCAATATGACCTTGACCTTGAGAGTCAAGGTGAAAAATGCTGATTCGGCGGGATCTTGTCATCTTCTTTGCGTGTGGCGTGAAATGTTGAAATTTGTTTAAAGCCGGACACTTTTTGCTAAATTCAAGTGGATTACAAAACATTTCTATCAGTCTAAAAAACCTACTGATCATTTCGAATGGGCCAAATCGTAAATATGCAGCTTTAAGATACCTCTCCACCAGGGGAGAGTCCGGGATGTGTGAGTGAAGAGGGGTCAGGGGGAGTTGGGGTTTGACCCTACTTCTTGGGGCCGAACTGAACTTTTACGCTGTCATTTGTACTTCACGATCTTCCTGACAGTGGATCTTTGATCTACTACTTACAATGGTGGGCTTTCAGAATATCGGTCCAGCAAAATACTACCCTTAAAATCAGAATTCAGTCCTTTCCTCTGTTTCAGAGAACTATAAAACAGTAAAAATACAGCACAAAAATAAATATGTGAAATCCCAAAAGTAATTTCGATGTGGTCTTTCACAAGCAGTCTTCACGAAGATGCAAAGTTTCAGCATCTCGAAAATTCACGTATATGTCACAGCAACGTCACACTTTCCTTCGGCAAATTATGCTCTCACTTTCTCAAGTATCCACCCAGTTAGCATAATTTTTCGTCCCACGTATAAAGCGCGTTGTTTTTAGGTGGGATTTACTTGGGAATGTGGGACGTTGGCAGTGCCACATAGAAAACATGTGTAATACACGTGGACATTCCCACGGTGTGATTTCCGTGTAAACTCTACATATAATATACATAGGCTTTCCCACGTATAAAATGCACGGGTAGATACACGCGTAAACTACATGGTTTTTCCCGCGTAGTGCCCACCGTGGGCATTCCACTGTATAATATACGTAGAATTGCCCACTTCTAAAATGCATGGGTAATTAACGCATATTATATGTATATTATATGTATATTATACATTTGTAATATACAAATGACTCCTAATGAAATTTTACGTGGGAAACGTAAAATTTCATTAGGAGTCATTTGTATATTACACGTATATTTTACGTGGGATTTCCCATATGGGCATTCCCATGTAAAATACACGTCTATTATGCGCAGTCTGGCAATGTGGGCTTATTATCGCAGACCGGAAACAGCCGCCATTGAGCGATAATATATTTAAATTTTGCTACATTCTGCATATTTTGGTGGAGGGCTGCCTTTTTTCTAAGTATAATAGAAATTTAGACATGGAAATACAAATTTCACTAAAAATTTTATGCTTAAAATTCCTTTAAGGAGCACTTTGTAAATGAGCTATAGTTATAAAGGTACATGTCTGTGTATTCGATGGAGTTATCGTGTATGTCCAGGGTGGGTCGTCCCTTTAAAATTCCATGCTCAATATGCGTGGGAATTCCCACATATAAAATGCATGGAAATATATGCGTATAAAATGCATGGGTTCACATGTGCATAATACACATCGGAAAGAGTCTCAAATTCTCCTGAATCCCACGTAACTACGTGGGAATTCCCCAACAAAATACACATTATTTATGCGTGGGTACGTGGGAATACCCACATATATTATGCATAGTCCCCATGTGGGACTAATATCTGGGCAGTGGCACATCCTCGGGTCGTGAACATTCGCTTGAATGACATTAACAAACAGCAGTATGGCAGGCCTTGAAAACCTGAGACGAAATACCGCTGTGTAGTTAAATTACCCTATATAATGAGTGGACTTCCGCTCCAAACTATATACTTGTCCTTGTAAAAACACTTCTTCGGTGGTCATTTTTGCACAAAAAATAATGGAATTCGTTGTTAGACACGCCGTTATTTCAGTTTCCTTTATCCAGTGAGTTTACTGCTCAAAATGTCTTATACTCTGTGGCGATTATTCAAAACTTATACAGCGTATGGCTGATAAAACCACTTGGCACTAATTCTTGGACTGTGTCTGCGAGAAATGATTGCAGCAAAGGATGTGGCAGTTTGAAACTGGTCTGGTAAATGCAGTCGGAGAATTCATTAATCCTGCCTCGGGATGGTTACGCGAGGTTGGCTGGGAGGCGATCGACCTCGACTTGATCAAGTCTTTGTTTTGTTGTTTTTTTTTGTTTTTTTTTTTTTTGTTTTTTCTAAACAATTTCTCTAAACATCGTCATAACGGACCCTGTTCTTTTTTGAGGGTGTTTCCATGCCCAGTTGCAATGACTGAAATAACTACATTCAATTAAAGTGACGAGTAGCTTTACTTTGTAGAATTCTTATCAAAGAAATTATTTTTTTAAACTCTAAATCTCCGAAAATAAAAAAAAACTGACTGGTGCATTCTTGAAGGTCTTATGTTATAATCTTTTAGGAAAACGGCTGTACCGAAGAGAATTGCCCCTATATGAATTCTTTTTTTCATATCCAGGTTTCTTCTACACTGCGCCTGATATTTCGTGTGGTTGCATTTGGAATGATAGCGTTTGTGGACAAGCTTATATATGAAGTACTGGACATCATTAAAAGACACAGCAGGATTACTTACAAACAAACAGGTAAAATAAAAAGTACGCTGAAAATTTCAGCAACTTTATATCATAGCTGATTAACCCCCGGGGGAACAGTTTGTAGCATGTGTGTTTTAATGGCTGCCCTACCATCTACCCCCACCCCCCCCCCCAACCAAAAAAGAAAGAGAAAACAATTGAGAAAGGTGATAATTTAGGGTGCAGACGCTGTCCCCACAGCGGAAAGACAATTTCGTCAAGAAAAGGGCAGGGAGTTCATTCAGTAAACCGTTTCCCACAAGGGGGGGGATCTTTTGGAACTCTACCCAACTGCGTTCAACAAAAAGAGGCATAGAATTGCACAAACACACTTTTCAACGCAGGCTGCTGCCTAGTTTACTCTTTCTATGACTGGTCACTTCTAATGGATGCAAAGTGAAAAAAAAACATATTGAAAGAAATATTCAATGAAACTAACGGCGACTTTACAAATCTTACGTTTGAGAAGACTTCTGAAACGAGAAGAAAAATCTATTTTATATATTTCCCATTAAAATGGGGTTTTGTTTTGTACAAATGTTGTTACAGTAGCCGTATAGTTGGATGGAACCAATGCTTTGAAGAGCATCATCCTTTCTTTTCTAGGTCAGTTAGTCAGTTGAAAAGTAATTTCTAATAAAAATTTAGAATTAATTTTACTGGAGTACAAAATTTTATGGTTAGCTCCAAATGCTTCATGGGTAACCCTATGTTTACTCGTACTTGGATTCGATATTCACTTTTCATCCGGCAACTCGAAAAGTGGGGCCGGAGATATTTTAGGAAGAGGTGGTACTGGCTGTTGTAAGCATCAGTTTGATCCTGCTGTACAGATACAATAGTTGTACAAAACAAATGGGCATTTTGTTCACACAAATGTTGGATCGACCCGATGCTTTGAAATAGATTTAGTTTGTGGTCTGGCATTTCTCCGGAGCACGCCCTTCTGGTGGGCACCCCTTTTGGTTAGCATGGCAATAAATAAAATTCCAACAAGCAATTACTTGTTTTTCTTCTGCCAGTTTCCCGACGTCAGAAATCTCTTCCTGTCGGTGTACCTGTGTGCACGTACGGGGATAATTGCCCCGCTTTTTTTGCATATTAGGACCGTCGCTTGCGGTCTATATGCCCTGTGTCTATACGGCTGTGCTTCGTCTAAACACCCAATACTATCATAGAAATCATCGAAATTAAAAAAATCTCAATATTTTACCATTTTTTGCCCCGTGCTACCAAACATTCCCCGATGGGCACACTTGTGTTACTCGTGCGCTTTCAGGTGTGCTTCCCGTTGGGCTCCCTCCCCTGGTGCTGTAAAGTAGCGTTACTCATTCGCTCCCCGGGGCGAAGTGCGTGCCGCTTCGGTGCTAGTTAACCGTCCACTCTGCGCTGTCCATCCCCCCCCCCCGTGAGCTGCCTGCTTGGTTCCCCTTGATGTATGCTGCTGTCACCACGTGGGGGCCCGTGAGTAACTCGGTGTCTGCACTGCTTCTCACCTTGGTTACTCGGTGTAGCAATCGTAGCTATAATAAAAACATAAACACAGAGTCCGAAAGTTGCTCTTTCCAGTTCACTTGAGTTGTTTCTCACTCGCTAGAGTGGGTCTGTTGGCTGCTCCCTTTACCTCTCCCTTCACGGCCATGTCTTGCGCTCCACTGTGACTCTTGTAGCCCTTGCCTTTGGTCCTTCAAGATATGTGAAACCACCTCAGCATTTTCCTTTCATCACCGTGTCATTTATTAACTAGAAGCTCATTCCGCTAGCGAAATGTTAAACACTTGACAAAAATTAAAACGCAAAAATACTTCCTTCAATGGGTTATTTCTTGAATAATATATTGCAAACAACACAGCTTGAATACGTCTTATAAGCCGAGTAGTGTTTGGTTGTTGTTGACTTACAGTTTTATTGACTGATCAGGCATACCTGTTATCTATTTACGCAGTGAGAGCACGCACAAAGCTCACTGAGTAAATGTGTATTCTGTGCTGTCGTTAAATGCTACGCATTTACTTGCAAAAAATACACTCTTTTCACATGGCGTTTTAACAAAGAAAACGAAATCAAAGAAACGAAAATAAAAAGTGACATGCGCATGTTCAGATCAAGCTCTTCATAAATCCCAAGTTTCATGGTCGTAGGGCCCATAGTGTTAGAGAAGAAGAAGACCCAAAAAATCGGAAAAAACTGTCAAGAAGAAAAAAAAGGACGAATTTTGCTCGCACAAATTCATATAACCCTTGCAGGCCAAAGGCTTGTCAAGTGTTAATTGCGGACTACGCTGCTACGAATGGCATGTGGTACAGCCTTAAACGGAATCCTGGGTGTAGTCCTGCAATTAAACCAAATGAAAGCATTAGAGGATTGCCAGCTGCCTGCCCGCAATATTTCTTCCATGGTCGCAATGGTTACCGCCTTCAGTGAACATGCGGGTACAACTTGGGTCCCATATATATAGGAGCGCTTCTTGGATCCCTCTTGTCTCCCCTCACTTTGGGATGCCGCGCCATATGCTGCCACAACTGCCCTCCTGATGTAGTTGAGGATATGGGTTTCCCTATATCTCTGGTAATATGGAGTTCGTATTACCTTTAATGCCTCTGTGTACTTGTGCAGTGTGTCCATGGGGCACAGTAGGTTTTCTGTGTGTTCGAGTAGCGCAAGCGACTAAATTTCCGAAAATGTGCCCTTAACAGGAGTCATTATGTGCGTCTTGCCAAGGAATTGGCCAGTGGCTTCAGGATGACTCTGCCATTATTCTCATCTATGAGATAATGCTGGTCTAGTGCTTGTATCTCATTCTTCTTTTATCTGACGCCAGGGCTAGAAGGAAAGTTACCATGAACGTAAGCTCCCGCAGTGATGCTAAAGACCCAAGCCACCTCATCACCTTGGTTGCCGTCCCCAATTCTTTCCATCTTTGCCATGGGTGTGTGAGCCTGCCTGCTACGGGCAAGGAGTTTGCACGCAGCACTTTGTCCCTGATATCTGGCAGTGGTACGCCAGAATTTAGACGTGCTCTGGCGGCGAGCCAATTCTCGACAGACAAGGACTGATCCACTGTTGGTTGTAGTTGTCACCAGTTTGCTGGAGTCTGGCTGGCCTTGCAAAAACAGTGCGCGTATCTATTGCCTTGCGACCCCTCTATTCTGAGTGGCATCGACGCCGTGCGCTCGCATTGCGCTTCTCGCTGTTGGAAGTTGCTGTAGGCCCGATGATGTGAATAGCGTATACCGCTCGTGCAGCGAATGGTTTGGTCCTGGATGCGTCTGCCACTGAGCTCTGCCAGCACCTCATCGGGAAACAGGTGAGCTTTCCCCATGTACTCTGCGTGCCGAAAATGGAAAAGCTTGTCCTGCGGGAGTTTACGCCGCTGGATGATAGCAGTGCTGTGTGTTACTTAATAAGATTTTGTCCTGCACACAAGACACCAAATTAGCTTGTTCATTATAGATGCATCAGATTCAGGGGCTCCACTTCTGAATGACATACGCAACAAATGACAGCACGCGCAGCCCTGTTTTCGCGATAACCTCGGTGTAGGTGAGTGGTACAAAATTGAAGCGTAGTTAGATGGTCTGTATCTCGTTCGGGCGACGCGTATTTTGAACGAGGCGTGAATTTTGCCAAAGTCTAAAGCCTTCTCAAAATTCGAATCCTTCTACTGAAACTCCACCTCCTTCAACCTGATTGCGTCCAAAATGCCCGCCGCCGTAGCCAGCGCAACAAATTCTGGGTCCTTCGCCCGAGGCCACATTCCGGGTGCTTGAATGTCGTTGTGTGTAGACTGCACTCTGCTCTCGGTCGTGCCCTGCGTTTCATTTTACTGTCGGAGGGTGTGAGGCGGCTAGAGGTAATGGCTCCCTTTTCGTGCTGGCCGGCTTGAGCGAAGTGGCTCTCGAGGTAGCCCGATGTGGTACTTTTGCCGTAGTGTAGGTGCGGATGTGAGCTCCCTCACTTGCTTGGGTCTCGTAATTGTGAGAATCGGTCCCTGCGCTGCAAGTCCCACGAGTTGTTGCGAGATCACGACTGCCTGCTTCCGTAGTGCGTTGCGGAGGATCTCTTTGAGGTTTATCTGTATGGGAAAAACGGACTTCTCTGCTGGTGGCTGGTATCCCAACACATTTGATGTGTCACCAGCGTTCCTGGTCGTATGCACCCACGTGAACGACGTGTACTCCCTGTTGGATTCTTGTTAGAACCAATGGATTCTTTCTGAAATGATTGCGTGGCCTTGCTATCAGTCAGTCGGGTTGAGGACTATGGTGTTATGGTTGCCGACTCTTGCACTAGTTCTTGCAGCGACACACCCGAGCTCCCTTCCGTTGCCGGGTCCCCGAGTACTTCAAGTCCTTCCTGGACTTGTGTTTGCGTCCCCTCTTGGGGAGTCGGAGTCCTCACCAAACAACACTAACACCTTCTAGTCCCACAGTGGGGGTCCGGGATTCTTGCCTGATGGCTCATGAATAGGGTTATCTGCTGAGGACATTGTCTGTGACTATACAGTCGTTTTATTGGTCTATTACGAAGTTTGTGTCGACACTGCCTGTTCAAGTTTCTCAAAACTTTGCCTGGAAGGTGCTAGCAAACTGCCGACGTTATTACACAGTCGCAGTCGTGCCTTCTGTAGCGAATATCGCAGTCCCTGCAGTAATCGCGGGGTCGTCCATAAGACCTGCGTGCCCACATGGTGGCTTCTTTGCAATGGTCGGTGATGACTGCAGGCGAACATCTTTTTCAATCCATATCACCGATGTGGTGTGTGGTATCACGTAGTAGGGTGTGACGCGCAGGTCGCTGCACTCGTGCTGTTGTAGGTTTGGGTCTGCAGCCTGTGATTATTTGTGCTACCCCTGGTAGCGTGTGTGCTTCCCCGAGTAACTCGTTTGTAATTCACAAGTAACACGGAGTGCGGCAAAGCTTTTCTCGTAAATGGATAGCAGCTTCCTATACTCTGTTTACCATGAGTTAGGAAGGTGACGTCTTTAGCAAGGCCATGGTATCTTTGTCAACTTACCGCACTGTCGGCGTCTTCCCACCAAAATTAAATTTGCTCACTTTTTTCCCTATGACAGAGTCAACGCCAGTGGCTCAAACCTTATCGCGATGTGTAACATTCGATACGCCAACGAGATGTATTGCTGGGAGTGTAGCAAAGGGTGACGGGTCCTTCGCCGGCTTCTATGATGTGGCACGGCTAGCACTGTCCTTACGCGGAGGCCTGTAGATTCGGCACCAGTGTAGGTTCTCTTTCTTTCTCGGACCTCATGATTGTTGCGCTCGAAGCCTGTGTTTGCAATCCCACAAGATACTGTTCCCTTGGGTGGCGGCTGTCTGTGCTACTCCTCTGTTACGCAGGCACTAAGTGAGTATGCCCGGTTTGCTGCAAGCACAATCGTTGCTTCGAAAGACTCCTATGCTCTCGGTTGGTTGAGTGTCAGCTATCACCATCATAGTCTCGGTCAAGTCTCGGCCAAGAATGCCCCTTGCTTTTGCATTTCCAGCGTCAGCTGGGCAATTTATCGATGTCCGAATACTGCCGAGACGATATAACTGCCTTCGTCACGCAGCGAAATGCCAGAGCCCTTCGCAAACTATTCGCTTGCAGGTGTCTCGGCCGAAAGTATGGATTGTGATGGTGATTGAGTAGTCTTTTTTATGCAGCGGCGTTCCTTTTGCCTGACCTGCCATGATGAGGAAGGAACATTGGAGAAACGCAAACTTGCCAAGACCCCTTTCGAAAAAGAATTCTACAAGCTGACGAAAAATTCTGTGTTTTGTAAGATAATGGAGAATTTGCGGAGCAAATTGTGGATGTTTTTTTGTAGATGTGGAGTTGGTGCAATAAGTCAAACGCCTGGAAATGTTGGTAGCACAACCAACTTTTCACAAGTAACGCAATTCAAAAAGACAGGGGTCACTGCAGGAAAGCATAAAGTTTGCTGAGCGTATGTCGGTTCACTGAACTAGATGCTGGACATTACCATTAGCCTCTCTTCATCGACATTGATAGCCTTTCTTACCATGCGTTTACAGAAGAGGTCTACAAAGACATGTTGCAGCAGATAGCAGAGTATGACAAGCAATTATCAAGCAGATCATTTTTGGCACTTCAACGCCAACAAGAAAGTCTTGGGCAAGATTAAAGATGAAATTGTCGGGATCCGGTGAATTTGTTGAACTGCAATAAAATAAATGGGCTAAGTTAGAATAAATCTTGATGCTTACAATTATCTACAAACAACTTTACTAAATAATAGTAGACCTATGATGTTTATAGGAAGGACTAATTTAAAAACACTTTTTACATTTAAAAAAAAAAAATTTACGTATTTAAAAGCATTTCTAAACAAACGTAGCTTAACCAAACATACACAAAAGGTCCACACACAAATGGCAACTGCCCTGGAACTATAAACTAGCCCATATATTGCATTTTGTGCGTGTAATTGAAAACTTGGGATTCATCATCAGGAAGGATTCTCAGAGGTCAAGCAACACTCCTGGTATGCGTATTATTAAGCACGTTTCAACATTTTAATTTTATAACTTCCATTTTCTCCAGCAGTTGCGATCAGCATGAACTTTGATTTCTGTCAGTGCATATACATCTTAATTGCAGCGCCATTGAGAAGAAACTGTTCTTGTTCAATAAAGTAATGCGTAGAGGAGCAATCAGATCCACACATTTATTACTGCATGTGTAGATGAATCGTTTATTTTAGTCATGGCTGCTTATAGCTATCTCTTCTGGCATGACCTTACGACCTTTCAAACTAAAATTTGATCAGGGGTGTCTCTATGCATCAACTGCATGCTATATTGAAAGCTGAAGAGATCTTCTGTGTCATGCCGAAGCAATTTGATCACGCTGATATAGTAATGAGTCTCAGATCACGCTAATATGGTCATGGGCCTCATTGCTTTGTTAAATCAACACTTCGACATAATACTGTTATCTCCAACATTGCCTCTATCATATGTATTGGTGCATATTCTGCAAGTCAATGTATCATCGGTCGAAGAAATAATGTAGAATTCTATAGAGCCGTGAGCTATTGAAAGGTTGTCGTTTCTTGCTTGCATTCACATTAAAACGTTTTCACCATTCCTTCAGAAGCTCTCTGTACATGTCATTCAGGTAAATGAATGCCTTTACTGAGCAGTGGAATTGCTTGCCTGGCCAGTTTAATCAGAAACAATATTAATTTAGTGCCATACTACATCCATGAACCTTTAAATTCTGGCAATACGTGCCCTTGATAATTCCGGAAATGGTTTTGAAACTGGATTGGGTTGAGACTATATGGCTTTACTGTACTTGTGTCAATCTTGATATTTATTTCTATGGTGTCAAACATGTTATTTTGACTGGCCCATAATGTGGATGATCACATATCTTGGTTATTGCCCCACCATCACTTCTTTCAATGTTCACTATATGCGGTATAAGTACATGAGTCTATCCTAATAACTGAGCTTGGTATAAGCTGCACAATAATGCATGCCTTTTATTCACTTCTTTATTTCCTGTACTGGTTTGATTCAAATGAAGAAGGCTAAATCCTGGCACTTCACCAAAAAATTTGAAGAAGTTAATAACCCTTCCTTCGCATAATGCCATATTCTTTCAGATTGGAAAGTAGTAATTTCGCCTTGATGTGGTAAATGGAGTGTAAAAGAGTCACAACAGGAGATTCTTTAAGTTTAAGCTTTTTTCATTTGTATAAATCACTTATTAAATGAACATCATTAGTCTGTAATATCATTTTTAGGTGTGTTGAGTATGTTTTTGAAAGACTGCTTCACTGTTTATTTCGTCGTTGGAAAGTAGTTGACGTTGCAGTGAATATTTATTTTCTGGAATCATAAACAATTTCCTTATAAACTTCATTTGAAAAGCTTACTTAATAATGGAAGCGCTAATACAGTAATACTTGGCATATATCCTCTGTGTTGGTTATCAATTTTCTGTTTCTCTTTGATAGTCACTTTTCTGTTCGCTAATTTTCTCTACGTGTCTTTATGTCTTTTAAATTTCTGAAATTGTTGCTCGCTAACTGTTACATTATGGAATACTCTTTCACATTTTCAGACAATTATTGATATCAAGAATCAATTGTTGAGATCTGCTTTGTATTTTTGATGTCTTTAAGCATATTCTTGATCTAAATAATTCTTGATATCAATAAATATCTAGAGAGATCAAAAATATAATTACAGATAGCAAAAATTAATTCTTGATATCAAAACTTGAATTTTTGTGCAATTCCACATATGTGAAGATGTGACGTCCCTTACCATCCGTAATGACCAGGATTCGGTTGTTTGCAACACTCAAAATCAATCACATTCAAATTGGCGCGTCGGCCATCTTCTATTGTCATTTCACGTAAAGCGTTCTTTAATAGTCATTCAGAACGTCAACGATTCAATGTTCAAAGGTCAACGTGATGGGATAACGCAACTCACCTGAGTCATGCTGCCACATGCTGTAATCGCTGACTTTGACAATCTCTTTCATAGAGGTCATTAACTTTGAAAGGTCTCCTCCTCTAACTGCGGTTCCAATTCTAAACCCTGGCCAAGGTCCTCAACACACATTTTATATCTGATTGCTGCTTTTAAGTTTGTGGGATTTGAAAGCATTTCTCTCCTTCAAATCTGATCGTTGATGCCGAAAAACCAAAACAATGCTGACATTGTTGAAATAAAATGGTGGGTTTCTTCCGAGCCCATTTCATATCTCACTCCACTGAACACCGATATAATAATTATTTCCCACGAATCTAAGAAACTCTGTACTGTATGATATTAACTTTTGCAATTTATTTTCTAAAATAAACTTGTATTATCTACTACACATGTATAGTTGTTACGGATGAACTGAAATGCAGTCCTCTTCGGAAGTAAGTTCGGGTATAAAAAGGTGCAAACAAAACCAGGTTCGCTCGTATTCTTTTTACTGGTTCCCTTTTAATGAAAAGTTCGCATGAACACAGGGCTTGTCCTGTTTATAGGTCGGGTACCTCTGTATCATTTATTCCCCACAGGTAGAACTTGTGGGGAATATATGCGATCAACCGCGTGTCGGTCGGTCGGTCTGTCATCAAGAGCTTGTTAACACGATAACTTGAAAACTGCTGCAAGGATTTTGATGAAACTTGGTATGTAGCTTCTACGAGAACAAACACAGATCGGTACTGTATATGGGCCAGGTTCGTCCAAGGAAAATGGACCAGCTGGACTTAGAAAATTTCAGCTCTTGATTGACTATTGATGGCCGTGTTTAACTGCTGAGGGGTCTGCTGGGAATATGTGGGCTATGCACACTGCTCTAGTTCACTTATTACGTTTACAGGAAAGTATAACATTCAATGAAAGAAAATGTGAAATATTTCTCAATGGCAAAATCCCGGGCAGCCGCCTGGTATCAAATGCAACCTCCACCGTGTATTCACAGTTCAGAAGACATACCGGGCTAATGGGTTAAGAAACTTCGGGCATGGAAAAATATAACGGGCTGATCGGGAAAACACTTTGGACAGATCGGAAAAGTACGCTGACCCGAAAATACCGGGAAGACATTCAGGTTATGAAAGATATTTGCACTGGCAAGGATGCAGTCTTAAGTTATCCAAATATACCCCGCAAGAACAACAAGGGGTGCATTGGGATAGCAACTTTTTAATGCATATTTAGTCCCTGGCCGACGCATTGCGCATAGTATCCTTTTGTCCGTCCGTCGTCTGCCTGCTGTCGACACTTGAGGTACATAAATTTGTGTAATCTGTATCTCAAAAACGTGGGCGAAGACAGTTGCTGTGCCTATGATAAAATGCTTCCCACAATTTATAGATGTGCAAGCAGTATTATGCGTGTCGATATGTCCACCCGTATGACATGGTTATTCTTTGTGTTGTGGCTAGGGTCTCGTCAGTTTCACTGAAAATACTTGCTATAACTTGTCTCCCAAATAACGTTATACTTCTCCACAAATATCAGTAGAACTAAAAGTTTATTCAAGCATTTAAACTTTTCAATTATTTGCCTCCATGCGCTAGGGTCTCTCCTGCTGGAATAGTAGGTGAATGAGTAGGGCTCTGCATATTTACCCGGAATATTTAACAGTAAAATGGTATTGCTTTCTTTGTGTGCACCTCCTGGCAATCCTGAAATAAAATTAGCTTTGTCAACCCTCCAGTTGTGCCTAAGAATAACCAATAAACGACCCACTTTAATTCGGAACGGTAATTTGATAGATTTCTGTTTTGTTGCTTAAGGTGAACACCACATCGATTTACGTGTACACGGAAGCGGCATGATGGGACAACTGGTGAAATCGTTGATCAGTGGATTCAGCCAACATCACAACTTGGACCAAAACACATCGAATTTCCGTATGTTATAGGTTTAGCAAAGTGTTCTTTTAAACAAAAATATATTCCTATAAATATTAACTTCATCTCGTGAGGTATTTTTCCTGCATTGGTTGACCATAAAAGACAGTGCCGAGTAATTTGAAGCAGCATCTAAAACTCAGTATTGTAGTCGAAGTCATTCCTGATGCTTTATTTGGCATATTCTAACTTTGTTTCGAAGACTTTATTTTATTTATACTTTAACACGTTGATCGTACTTTATTTCAATATTGATACTTCTTATATTTATGGTTCTTTTTACCCTTTTGATATTAGACATTTTTATATTCTAATCACCGAAACGAGTTCTAAAGAAAAATCCTACAAGAATTTGTGTTTTTATTGTTTATTATTAAACAACAGTGACCTGTATTGATGTAAACTTTAGTTGGCATAAGAATAATATGGGGCTGCGTTTTTTGTATTGGATTTGAGCACGCATGAAAGGCCTGTGAACCGCGCAGTGTTGAGTTCATGGGCCTTCCCCAACTGTCCGAACTCAATAAAAACACAAACACACATAGCTATCGTTTTATTTCGTAAAACGCTTTTTATTCGTAGTTCGCATTCTCCACATTGAGAAAGAGTTTACCTTATTTACAGAAATCGACGCATAAATTGTGAATCGAACTTTTCTACATGTGTAGTTGTACAATGTAAACAAACATTGCCAAAAACTACCTTTTTAGGCACGGGATGACCATGCAGGGGATGACCAGCATCCTGTGCGTGAGATGTCTTTATGTAAGGCATCAAGGATTAGCTACATGTCATACTTGACGGACTTTGATTTTACATTCAGCTGAAATATCGGATTTTGTTTGGGCTTTAGTATACGCCTCTGTGATGTGATAAGACCCAGTTTGTTTGGAAGTATTTTTGGTCACGCCAGGCCTGAAAGACATGATTGGTGCTTTCTAACTTGGCACTCTGTAATCATTGGTAACTGTATGCATTTTCTAAGAGCACGCACCAGACAGAGCATGTATAATGGCTTTTACCGTGATGTGGGAGTAGCAAGGGATGGAAGCCTTATCTTTCCCTGCTCCTCAAGTGGCTATGTCGGTCCTGGTTCAGGCACCACTCTGTCTGTACCACTCTACCCACGCTTGAGACTAGGTCTACCAGCATATTTAGATGACCGGTTATATGGTCTGCTGAGAGCCAGAACCCATAATCTATTGCTAGACAAAGGATTTTCCCTGTTAACTGAGTTAGTTAGGTTGAGCGGGTGCCTCTTTGAATGCGAAGATATGTTGCTGTGGTCAAGTTGCCCAGCATCACATTTTATGAACTGTTTTCCAGACTGGGAGTAGTTGAATGATTGCTAGCCACACAATTTTCAGTTCTAACCAATTCATATGCTTAGTCCTCAGACTTGGAGACCACGTACCCTTCCATGGCTTCTCTTTGAAGCCGAAAACCTATTCCTAGGATGAGGTATCCGTTTCAATCCATAGCATGGGAGTTGGGGTCTGAATGAAAAGCCCACGGACAGGAATTTTAGGGACAACTGTCATCGAAGGTCCTGGATCGCTTTTGAGGAGATGACCACTAGCTTGTGATGACCCCTCATGTGAGCTACTGCTAATTTTGCTGCCCTTTGAAATCTTCTGTAGTGAAGCTTGCAAAAGTTGCATTGCCTTTTCTGTGACTACTGGTAAGCCCAGTTCCATGGGCTGACGGTGAGCAATTCCCTGAATGAAAATCATCTCCCATCTCTCCTGTGTTGGATAGACTCTGGCTGGCTCCAAATTCTACTTTTCTTTCAGAAAGGTCATTTGTTGTTTTGACATTAGTTCTGATTTTGGAATATTGACCACGAGATCTGTCCGAAGCCTGTTTTACTAGGCGGAGTGTTTAGATCCTGGCCTGAGCCTCCTCCATGTGGAATAGGGACCAGTCGTCCAAGTACTGAATTATAAGCATGCTGGATCCTGGCCCACCATTTTAGCACTTCATTACTTTCAAGAAGACGTGCGGAACATTAGACAGGCCCAATGGAAGTACCAGAGACCAGAATTTCTCTTCAGGTTTATTCGGATGTGAAGGTACCTGTTCGGATGCATTTCCTGTATGGCTTTCTTATTCCGCTGTAAGAGGTAGCGATGTGTTTTTGGAGCTTTGAAATGAAGGGGAACCGTGAGGCATCTCCCTCGGATGTCCGTTTTGAATGGAAGGGAGTAGCCATGTCTGGGCCTCTACTCGACATGGCACCCTATTTGTGCCTAGACTTCGTAAAAATAGCCTAGCCTTCCTCCCACGGGCCAAGAGCCTTTGCAGCTCAGTTTCTTGTGATAAATTTTTCGGCATCGCCTGGAGATGAGTCCTTCATCTCCCCGTAGTGTCATGGCTCGTTGCTACCTGTGTTGCTGAGAGGTGCGGTAACTGGTGGCGTTGTCAACTTGTTGTCTCTGCCCCCCTGTCCGCACCCAACTCTATCCGCAGGAATTCCCTCTACCTTGCCGCCACCGCATTGGCGGTCCCGGCGGTCAGCATCAAAAGAAGCCTCCTGCTCTGCGGTCAAACGTATGGAAGGGAGGCTTCTCTATATTTGCGTAAGGGTTGCCCACTTCTTTCCCGCCAGAAGTGTGATATCCTTAATTATGTTCATAAACTGAATTAATTTCCTCCGGTAAAATCTGGGTTTTCTCTGGCGTTCGCAGGGGTACAACCATATTCTGAAACGGCAAGGTGGTGGAGAAAGGGTACAGATAGGATATAACATGAAAAGTTTATTCTTAAAAATAAAAAAAAGTTATTCGGCTATACGTGAGGATACTTCCTTTTTTGGGTCAGTATATAATGGTTCCAGTACCGAAAACATAGCCCAATGTGTTTGGGAATAATCGGCCTGCAAAAGAACACATACGTTCATGAATATGTAAATACATAAACTTCCAAAAATTATAGCTGAATACCAGAGGAAGCACATGCTAGTGATCCCAATTATTCTCGTACTGGGTGACAAGCAAACCCTTGCCTTAGGTGGCCTCATGACGCCGGCACCAGCTGCTAGTTTGGTTGATGCCATGTGTAAGGAGACAAACGACACCCAGTGACGACGAACTTTGTTGTTACATAGAGCTATTGGAAATGTGAAACGTTGACTATACACTGAAACATATTTTCACAGTCGAAGCATGCACTAACAGTCTGATGAATTCCAATTCGCACGCTTTTCTTTACACTTTTTAAAATAAAAAGAACAAACACATCGAAAGATTTTTTGTTATAATAAAGGATAGACTTTATTTGAGTATAGGAGTACAAATTTATACTTTATTTTACTGTATTACGTATTTTATCTTTTATTGTTGGTACTTTCTTTTTTAACTGTGGTATCAGTGCGAGGGCCATATACAAAAGTAATTATCCATAAAAAAGACGACATGATTACAGTAATGAAAGCTTCTTTCTCATTCATGAATTCTCCCCCAGGATGCCTGCCAGAACCAACGCGTACACCGAGCAACATACTGGTCAAGATTCTCATTGTTTTCATCACACTCCAACTCTTGCTGACCTTTGAGGCTTATGGGCTCAGATTGCGTCGATCAATAGCAGCATTCTTTTACCCAAAGGTACAACAGTTATAACCAGACATTTTTCAAAACTGTCGTTTTATTTTATGAATGGTTTTTACGAGTAAAGGCGTAGTTCGTGATCTCCACCTTAGAGCAGGATTTCTCTTCACGGTAATCTACGCATAATTATGAATGAAATTTTTCAATACGTGTAGGCGGGCAGTGTATACAAGCATTGTCAACATTACCTTTATATGGCTGAACAATAAGTAGAGAAGTCGGAAAAGCATATCGATATCATGTGACCAGCATTCTATTTTATTTCATTAACCAAACAATCCTAAGCGGGTTTGAAGTAGTCTAAAGGAACACTAACTACGCTTTTACTCGTGACAAAGCATTTTTAAACCGGCGTCGGGGTACAATCCGAGTGGCAGACCTAGTGTAGGGGTCTAGGACAATACCCAATAAAATGATATCCCCCCGGATGATACCTCCCGACAATACCTCCCTCCCAGACCATACCCCCTAGGACCATACCCTCGTGCCAATAACCCCCCACTTTCATTTTTTGCAATTTTCAATGCGGATGCGGATTTTCCCCTTCAAGTTCGATCTATTGCTGCCCTTGCATTTGTACCGCAGGACCAGGTTGTAGTCGCTTTTGAGTCTCTGCAGGAGGCTATAAACCATTGCGGATTACTTTGAGGTCAACTACGTCGGTCGTGTCCGCAGAAATCGGAGAGTCGCACCCAAATTTGCCCACGATATATGAAACATGTATGGACGTACGAACGAGGAGCTGCCCCGTACTAACAACAGTATCGAGGGATGGCATCGGAAGATGCTCGTCGCCGTAACAGCTTGCCATCCAAATCTGTAGCGAGTTTTGGATGTACTCTGAAAAGAGCAGGATCTGAACAACGTGGTCGTTAACCAGATCGTGGGTGGACACCTCCCGGAGCCGCAGCGCCACCAAATCTCGCAAACCAGTGTACGAATTGGGAACATTGTTGGCGACTTCGCAAACCGCAACATACTGGACTGCCTTCGTGGAATAGCGCACTATATTCAGTTTTGAAAGATGTGGACTATGAACTTTCAGATTTGACTGGGAATGAGATGCAGACTCAATATATCGATTTAAAGATTAAACATAGTGCTGGAGAGAAATAAAACATGCCGCTGTACATAAAACATGTCGATGTACTTTTTCTTTTCATTTTGTGGTAACGTTGAAAATTGGAAATATTCTGGCGTGGGGGGGGGGGGGTGGGGTTATTGGCACGGGGGGTATGGTCTGGGGGATATTGTGGCGAGGTTATCGTCCGGGGGTATTGTCCAGGAGGGGGGGGGTTTGGTCCGGAATCACTAGTGTAGAAAAGTTCTGCTTTAAATAACGGACTACACTTTTAATGGTATGCATTAATAGAAGACAGCAAAATTTCATTTTGAAAGTTTTAATTCCATCAAAAATTGTGTATCTCCATACATTATTGACATATTAATATACGTAAAATGGTGAGTGAACCCATTTGGGTAGAGAACTCGAAGAAAGACACTTCCCAGAAAACAAAATTTTATAATAGTCAAGCCCATCTGGGTACAGACATACCAGAAGGCTCATTCCCATGACTTAACCCATGACCATGGGTAGGACCGTCTGGGGATAGCCATCTACTGGGGATGGCTGTACCCACATGAGACAGTATGGCTAATAGATATACCCATGGGGTCGAGCCATCTCTTGGGATGTCTGTACCAATATGCATACTTTGTTATTACTCCCCCTCCACTTTTTTCAAAAAGGGAATCATAAAAAACTTCGTTTGAAAGTCACTAAGGCTTGAAATAAAAACTCCAACGAGAGCACCAATCATTTAACCGGGCTAGACACGGATGGTATGCCTAACCGGCGTCGGTTGACATACAAACAGACAAATGTAGACATTTTGAAAAACAATAATAATAATAATTTCTAACTTAAAGTACTGTGAAATCACTCAATCTCTGCAAAATGAACAGTCTGTGCCAGAGATTAACCCCTTTAAAATAATATCACTAGCAATAATACAGATCTCATAAATGGCATCAGCAAAATAAAATCTGATAATTTTGAGCTCAAAATAAACGAGTCGCAGAGTGAAGATTGTCTAATCACAAAAATAAACCAAAACAAAGTGAGGTGATGTGATAGCCAAATCTTTTTACCTTGTCCATGTTTGCAAGACAGCCCGTTAGAGGACGCGAGCACTTCCAAAACACAAGTCTCCAATTTAAGAGAAAAAAAACACCAGTCACTTATTTCTTGAAGATTGACTGCCTTGGGATTTCTTACCTTCTCTGCCTTTTGCCTTGAGGGACTGCTTGTAGCATGACCTGGTTGTAGTTCTTGCTACAGACGGACAATCAGGGCGAAAAATTGTTATTTTTTTTTTTTTACTTTTCTGATTATTTATTTATTAAGTCCTGTAAATTCACTTTGAGTAAATTTTTTGTAGAAAAAATAAATGAATGTATTAGGTGAATTCCAACCGGTACGAAATATATTTGCTACCTGCATAACTTTATGTACCTTGGCACTACATTCTACCAAAAAACTAGAACCTTAAATATCATACTTGGAAGTAATTGGAAATAGTTTGTTTTGAAATATCTATGGTTACGCCAGAACTAAGCAAAATTATTTAAGCTGTTTGCTCTGAATAATCCATGTATATCTAAAGCACAGGACAAAGCATGGCTTGTGTGTTATTCTGTGACGTGGAGGTGGGAAGGGACTGATTTTCATCAAATATCCCCAACCCTCAGTGGCGATGTGTATCTTACCAAGAAAAGAATGCTTGAGTTTAAGGACCACGGTGCCTCTAACAGTTACTTTAATTCCTCATTTTCTAATGCATGTCCAGTGCAACTCTCGGATTTATGGCGACGTACAGATAAGCATATAACAGGTCTGCCAAATTCGCCCCCCCCCCCCCACTGCCCTGTTGCTGCATTTCGTTATATCACTTGGGCTGTATCCATTTGAAAAGTTGTAGGCTGTAAGAACTGGTTCGAATCTGACAAATCTGTGATCATTCTTCTCTAACACCCTCCCTCTTTTTTTGGAACCAGAGACACCTGATTGAAAAAGCTCTTTCTGAGACTAACATTTTCTGAATGGCCTGTATGTTTTAGATTATATTCTGGATTGCCCGAGCTTGCTCGGAATCCTTGCTGCAGGAGGTGGCTAATTGTTTGGAACTTTTTTGTATAAGAGTGATAGTGGGCCAGCTGTTCCTACTGTCTCTTGAACGAAACAGACAATGCGACCAGGACACCCATCTCTCACCAAACATCGCAAAATAGCCTAGCCTTCCTTAAGTTGGTCAAAATCCTTTACAGCACAGGAGTTTCTTTATTTCTTGTGACAAACGAATGACATCGCCTGCAGATGAGTTCCTTATCTCCACGCGGTGCCGCGGTATGTTGTTATCCAAATAGTTGCGAGGACCGGAGGATGGGGTATTGTCCATCTGCTTTCTTCGTTTTTTGGCCGGTAATGAGTGGTAAGCCTGTAAATCTGCTGCGTCTGGAGGTGCTTCTGGAGTAGGCGCGCTCCTGACAGAGCTGTGTTTTCTATGCTCACTTTCTCCATTTCTCTGGGTGGGAACAACTCAGGTTGGCTTAGAATGTATCAATGTCAGAGATCACCAACCCCGTTGACCGATGACCAAAAATGCATCCCCCTCCAAAGTTATACCTAAGTAAACTGGTGCGCCGGTATTTTGGCAGTATCCTTGATGGCTCTGACATGCACTCAAGAAGTTCTAAAATGACCGGGTCTGACAGTTCTTTTTTCGTTCAGTGCCCCTTTCTGGGCTTTTGAGGTTATGTTTTGCATTAACGTAGCGTAAAGTGTCGGCCAGGTCAGCTTTATAGCACCTCAGCATCATTTTCCACTAGGGGAATATCTGATACCGGATTCCCACTCGGCATCCACACAGTTCTACCAAACCGCTGCTGCATTGGCTCGATGGGAATCACGATGTGTCAGTCCTCTTGCCTGACTTCACCCCATTCTGTTCATTGTCTGCTGCTGATGGAACTGGCGAATATTTAGTGAAATGGATGTGGATTGAAGACATAGACTCAAGGAACGATTTCTGATGTCTATGCTTTTCACACTACTCTTTCTGGTGCTGGTTCTTGAACCGATCAGGACCAGTCTCCTTCCACTCCGTGTGGATTAGGTGCTTACTTGCATGCAGGTGTTAACTTTCTCAAATAGCACAAAGATCGCTATCCTACACTTGTCGCACAGTGAATGTGGATTGCCAGCCAGCGATGGATGTCCACACAGCCTTCTGTTTCCGCCATATCTGTAACAGAAAAGCCTGATAAGCAAATGGTTAACAACACACAGTCACCCAAGTTCGTTACATCCCTTTCTCTCAGCCAAGGCTGGGGAGGGGATAGGCAGTGATTCCCAAGGGAGAATAGCCCCGAAAATATAGAAAGACGTGCAGGGACCATAGACCACAATTCACTCCTCAATTTCTTGATAAAACTTCAAAACTTGGTTTTTTTCCAAAAGATTACTGGGAAAAAATCTTATTAGACTGTTCAAATTAACCCTTTGAAAATGATACAAACACAAAATAATCTTGGTTTGGTTTTACCAATTGAAATGTTTCTTGTTTAACATCAAGAAGAAGCACGGTGGGCTCTCGAGATCGCTAGATGACATTAATGTATGACTGAATTTTGAAGTCATATTGCTAAAAAACAACCATATGGGAACATAACCATCCCACATGTTTGTAATTATTTGCCTGGAACGTTCAAAATCTCATCGGACAAATAAAGCTGCCATGCTAATAGTCTTATTTGGCAATGAAAGCCGAAATGATTGTGGTCTTGTTTGTAATGGTTTATGTCCCATATGATAAAAAACACTCCTTTTCAATGCCTAACCTTCATTCTAAATCATGCAGACAGACGTTGCTTCTATTTCCTGGGAAGGGGCGGATTCTGGAACCCAATGTGGGACCTGGGGACAATAAGAGCCCCTTGAACTGTCCAGAACTGAAAGTTGTGTGGTAACCTAACCCCCCTCCCCGGAGGTCACTCAGTAGCCTATGTCTTACTATACGAGTCCAAAAAAGAATGCGGACAAAAGCTTAATTTTGAAGTCCGTTTTGTTGTGGCTGTTTTGTTGTGGCTGTGCAAAATATGAAGAACACCACAGGCACATAGCTACACAATCTTGCACCATTTGCATTGTGTGATGTGTTTTGTCTATACAGTTAGCCTGGATTAACTGATAAACCTTTTGCTGTAAGGTGTGATATGCACGCGCTGTCCTTTAATCCCGTTTTTCTCCCAGGAAAATTACGTCTTGATTCGGCGGCACTAGTTTCCACTTTGCAAAGTTAACCATAAGTTAACCTATGTGACCTTTGACCCGTCTGGCGATGGTCTGTCGTTCTACACAGATGCGCCAGAAATCAGTCATCGAGATACTGAGATACTAGCATGCTCTGAATACGGGTCCAAGTCTTTAAGACTTTCCTGTCCTTTAAAACTCCGGTTAAGAACCCTGGTTAAAAATACTAACGATCTCAGCCGGCGGAAAGAGTTTCTTTTTCTCAAGGACGGGATGCCGTAACCCTCTCAGGCCCTTCAGGCTCGACTAGCAGTGTTGAGGTAATGCGTCTCTGCGGAGAAACACCACGGAAGCCATCAAATATGTGGACAGCCTTAACGGACACTGGGTTATTGAGGCGAAGGTCTGTCCAGGGAGCTTTCTGGGATTTTAGCGATTGATCCTGAAATGACACAATATCTTAAGTATGCTAGTATGACGCCTTAGTGACCTACGCGGTTCTTTCTAGTAAACGGGTGTCAGAGTGTACACGTACTGAGGATATCCATATTGTTCCTTTTGCAAAGGGTGCAAGTTCGGTAGGTGGGATAAGATAATACCAGTGCGGTTGGACTAGGATCTTTTCGTGGCATGCACGACTTTCACAGATTCCAGTGACCATAGAGCTGTTAGCAGAAGATACAGAGGTCAGAGCTCCTCTTTACAAGACTTCCGCCAAGACTGCTTGCGGAAAAGCGCATAGGGCACTCGGCCATGGGCGAGTCAAAACATCGACCAGCCACACAGATTGGTCAGGGCATCGAAAAATGAAACGGAGACCTAGATCGTGATCGAATTTGTAAACAGGTCCATCGTGGTTGCACGGAAATTGATGAACTAGCTACTGAAAGGCAAATGGGACTAGATACAATTCTTCCCACCAGAGAAGCATCGGTTGGAAAGACCTTCCTTTGTTCAGCATTGCTAGATTGCAATACTACTTGAGGATGTTACGGATTTCTGGGAAACTTTCATGCTCGCCGAGTACCATTACCTGCCTGGAGTCTTACCATACTCTCGGTTGAATATCTTGGCTGGCAGCTCAGTCTGTTTGATCGAGGGTCGGATATGTATTAGCCATCACTAAATCTAGTCTCTCCCTTTTCACACTAGCTTTGACTTTGCTAAATTGACCACTAGACACACTTGAATGTTCTTTCTTCTTGATTTATTGATTCAATTTCTGCCGTGGAAAAGAGTTGTTTTCTTCCATGACCTTTGGCGCTCACGTTTGCTGCTGTTGGGCGTCTCCAGAGACGTTGACGTTTCTTCTCAACTATTTTGGACTGAATCGTCTCTACTCTACAATTGCAACATTAAATAACCAGTACCGCCAAGATTTGTAAACTAAAGACAGGAAAATTCAATGAGAGATGCAAAGCAGATAATGTGTCTGTATTCGATGATTTTAGGCTGGTCGAGTTGTGTTCTGGGTGATGTACCCCTTGACCACGCCTAAAATGATGTGTAATATATTTTAGACGACTATATCGTTGTCAGTTCTGCGTGGTGTAGAAAAGACCCGTTCGGCCCTAAGAGGATTAATTTGAGACCTAAAATGGTAAGGCTTATAGATGAAAAATGGAATTTGTTTGCCTGTGTGCTCCGAGCACCTGTCCTCGCCTGACGCGTTAATTAACTTTTATGTGAAAGAGTTCACTCAAGTTAAATTGTCAGATGGCGGTCAAAAAGGTTATTTCTAAACCTGACTCTCAATCTGTTCCAGTAACAGCACCCCGCCTTTCACTATGAGCTTTTGACTTTCTTTTGGCTGTTGAGCAGCCTGAGTGTTGAGTTTAAAACACTGACAGAAATATGGGTCAGGGCAAGTGCTCATTTCGTCCCCCCATATCGTATCGTGGAATTGTAGTTCATTTCTTTTTTATTTAATATAAGCTCGTATGTTTAAGTTGTAGCCATTAGTGTTAAGTTAATTTCGTGTCGTTAAGTTAGCACACATTCTTTTGAAATCACGGTGATTTTCCAGCATTTGTAAATAATTAGTTTGTCGGTCATTCTCTCACCCCACGCGGGTTGGACATATCACCCGTGAAAGATCTGCTTTTTGAGTTATTATTCGAGAATATTCTATTTTTAATTTGCAAAAGCTGTCGTTTAATTATCTCTAAATTTAAGTGAAATTTCGCCCATTACGGTAATGCAACGCATAAATATGAATAAAACTTGTCTACACGTGCCTTATTTGGCAATTATGGTGGCTTAACTAGGTCAGAAAGACTTATGTAGGTATCACGTGACCACATTCCTTTTTGTGCGCTCACAGGAAATAGCGATCTTGAATATACTCTCAGGATAGCGAAGGTACTTTGTATTTCTTGTTACTTATGTTTCAACTTTGGTATATGTATTTAATACGGGGTTGCTATCTTTTTGTGTGCCTGAAGGAGTACATAGCACTGGTGTTCGAGTTACTGGTAACGGGTAACTAATAACGGTGACATCTTCCGTGCAGGATTCACGTTAAAAATGAGTAATTTTAAAAGCCTTCCGTCTGACGGTTTGGTTTTGTGTGTCAATATTGAGTGATGGGTGGTGCGGAGACAGTTGGTTCGCTTTGCGCCTTGGTGTCGCCTATCACAGCTCCAGAGCGCCCCACCACCATTGAATTGCCACAGCTATTTTTATTAGCAGAGCATGATTTTAATTTTATACGCTTCCAGAAAAATTCTTGCTGCCCATCCCTTCCCTGTGGGCTCGTTGGGATTAAGTGGCTCTGAAAAGGCAAGAATCTGGCCTTGCTGCAAGTGTTGCTCCTGCAAAGACATCCGAAAGACACACCATTAGCGTCTTTCTCCTAACCTTCCCAAGGACTGAGAGAATTTAAAAGCATAGCTCTGGGCGAAGGAAAATTGATGTCGAGGCTCCAGCCATCGAGGTAATTGGCAGTAAACTCGGCCTTGTAAGTCAGAGTCAACCGCTAAGACGAACGGTGTGGATGCCAAGTCAAGCGGAACTCGGATATCTCCTTGGTATAAAAGGGTGCAAAGCTGCTAGAGGGTCTAGCCAGACAAACGCTGAATATCTCCGTCATCTAAAATCATACACTCAGAGCTCTGAAAAAGCAGAACGAGATTAGGGATTTTTAAGTTGCTCGACTGTGTGTCGGTAAATTGACGTCAAGGATCCAGCTACGCTTTCTTGCTTGTCTTCCATCAAAGGAATTTGGGAGTTGCGTTATATAGATGTGCTTAGCCAGAAACAGTTCTTCCCAGAAACAAAGGTAGCTTGAATTAACCTGGAGATAGGACTTTAGGTCAGGTTCTGGCTCTAATGGTGCGACTCTGAAGACCCTACTGACGTTGCTTCTCCAGCAGGAGGGATCCTAATGGAACCTAATGGCCCAGCAAGGGGGAAAGGTCCTGCTCACAATAATCAGCCCAGCGAAGAAGCAGCCAGAGGAAGACAATGCATCCAGCTTTCAGCTCTCACAAGAAAGCTTGTAGAAGCAAACTCCGATACCAGATAGAGATGAGGGACTCATCTCTAGGCGATGCTGTTTGTTTATCAAAAGAAATAGAGGGTTTACTGAATTGCAACGAGTCTTGGTCTGCAGGAGAAAGCCCTGGTCGATTTCGCAAGGTTTGGAAAGACATGGGTGGCTCCATCAGGAGCATCACCGGCCATTTAAGACGGAGGCAACAGGCAACACCCCACCCATCCCCTCCATCTAAAAGCCCCGGAACAATTTACCTCATCCTACAGCCCAAGGTCTGAACAACTGAAAACTCTCCAGGAAATGACCCAAGAGTTCCTGAACAAACAGACAATCCAGGAGACGACAGGCTCCGAATTAGGCTTTTCAATCAAGCCTTTTTGGGCTTCCAAACGAGCAGGGGTGTGAGAATGGTTTAAATCAGTTCTTACAAACAACCTCCTTCCAAATGGACACGGCTCTCGTAATAAAAGAAATGCTTTAAGAGGGAATGTAGGGGACGTCAATCGATCTTCTAAGCGACCGATACGCATCCATAAATAAGTCGGGCTAGCTGGAAATTCCTGTGCTTTCGAGCGCAGGAAAAGAGGAACTGACATTTCCACCTGGCCTTTCAATCGAACCTCGAAGTTTTTCAAAATCATTGGTACTCAAGACATGAGCCATTCTCTAGGGTATGTAATATTTCAACACCTAGACGATTGGTTCCAGGCTCGTCAGCAGAGCGCTCGCACCCGGTTCTACACCCTGTCCCTAGTAAGACAGGCGTTGGAGGCAGGCTACTGGTAAACATTTCAAAGCAGATGGTCTTGCTGGGAGAAAGATGGGATTGTGGAGCTAGCCAGAGCAGTGAAAATAGTTGGGAGGATAGCCCAACCGTCAAAGCTATCTCTGCTACCCATCCCATGATCCCAGCGACCGAGAAAACAGCCATGCTCCATTACAGGAAGTTCCAAGCCGCAGTAAGATTGGCAGAAGCTCAAAACTAGTGTCTATCCTCAAGCAAGCCATCAGTGACCTCCAGTGGTTGGTTTTTTCAAAGTCACATGACGAGAGTGTCCATTCAAACCACCACACTCTCTCTATCGATCCTGGAAGATGCATCACTGAAAGGGTGACAGTTTTATTTGCAGTCTGGCCAGTCTAGTCTGGCTAGTTCTGTCTCCACTACTTGTTACTCTGACCGGCAGAACCATAAAGGTCCTGTTGGACAACACCACAGAAGAAACCTATCTTTGCAAGCCGGGAGGCACTCGGTCAAGGGAATTTACCTATCCGACAGGGGAAATCTTATGTCTTGCGAGGATCGAGGGCATTCTGCTATTAGCAGAACATATCGGGGTCAGTCTCAACATGCTGCCGTATTTGGCCTCCAGAGTGGCCAGTTCAGATAAAATGGTGCCAAGATAAGACTTCATTCCATCGGGTAGTGGTTTAATTTCGTTGCTCCCCACTTTGCCAACTAGAACACGATTTGCCAACTAGAACACGATCCACCTACCAATATGCGTTCCCCCTGTCCCGATAAATAATCTTGGTGGAATAGATGCACTAAAGTGCCAGTGGCCAGACCAAGTACCATATGCATTTCCGCAACACACAATACTAAACATACCACTCAGAATTCCTCTGTTTAAAAGCAGCAGAGTCCTGATTATTCCAAGGCAACCAGAAAGCCCTATGGTTATTCTGTTGTCCCGTTGCCAGATAGAGAAGTGATTATAGATCCCTTGCCACAAACGCCTTCTCTTCTAAGCCTATTGAGAGCACTCCACCCCGCTCCACAGCTCTTGGACCCGGGGTTGTGGTTTCTATCTCCAGCTTCCTCAACGACAAGCACTTCTCAGAAGTTGTAATACGTAAAATGACCCAAATCCACAAGCAATTCATAACAAAGGTCTATCGTTTTTGGGTTTGATACGAGAAACAAAAGTTTAACCCTTAGGACCTCTCCAGGAGTAGTGGCAATTTTCTATACCATTAACATTTACAGCCTGGGTGATGCTCCTGAGATACAGAAGTGCTTAAACTGAAACCCTCTCCTTTCGAAGAGATTAGGCTCCCATCTCTTCACCTCCCTTCTCAACATGGGCTATCCCAGGTTTTTGTGTGCCCCGTCAAGGCTTTTGGCCGTAAGAAAGTATTTAGAGCTGTCAAATGAATACCGATCACCAGAAAGCATTGATAATTTCGTAAAGGTAAGGGGTAATTATAGGCGTATCGGACCAAACGGGTTATAAATACATTAAAATAGTGATTTTAGAGGTTTTCGGTAGAACTGAGTCGGATCAGAACGTATTGACAGAATTCAAAATTGAGGCTCATCAAGTGAGACACGTAGCCACACTCATTGAAGGCTTTACATAATGTGGCCCAGAAGACATCTTACGCTCTTGGTGCTGGGCGTCTCCAAACTCTTCCATAAAGTTCTGTCTTAAAGATTTCACTCAGAATGAATCATCGCAGCCCAGAAATAGATTTCTAGCCTTGACTCTTCTTTTGTTACAACATGAAATTCAACCAGGGGTAGAAACGAACCTTTCAAAGCAAGCGGAGACGATCCTTCAAACAGTAGCCCAAAACCACATGCATGGGAAGAAAGCAGCCCACAGTAACCAACCTTCGAGAAGCCAGTGAGTGCGACGTGTTCTTCTAGTTTGAGGTTGCTTGGGTGGAGATAAGAGAACGATAGCTTTTGCAACGTAAAACTGTCGTTTTGATCCATTCTCGATTCATACCCTCAGGACCTGGGTCATCGGGATAAAAAGGGAATGTGGTCACGTGATATTTGCGTAAGTCTTTCCAGCCTAGTTCAGCCTCCAACATCACCAAATAAGGCAATGTTGAGAGCCTGGTATTTGTAAACACCTATGCACGTGTAGAAAAATTCCATTCATATCTATGCTTTGCATTACCGTAATAGGGAAATCTCACATATCGAAAACGCGAAATGCTAGGACGGCGGGGGATAGAAATAGCAGTTCAGTATATCGTGCTTCAGTGCACTGGCGAGAGCTCGGGTAGCAGGTTCTTTTCAAGCGGGTGCGTTCTCCGACCTTCCCTCCCTTGAAAAGGCGAAAGAGGGAGAGAAGCTGTGCAATGTTTCTACTCAGGTGAGCACACCCACTATCCAGGTTGTCAGATGTAGGGTTGTATTTTGTCTTGTTCGGTGCATAGGGCAGTAAAATAGCAGTTCGTTATTCAAAACTCTGAACTTTTGGAGTTTACCAATGGATTACCCCTCGGCGCCAGTTTAAATTCCGTCTACAGGTGGAGATATGTGAACGGAAACTTTGCAAAACCGTTTATATTAGTGAGGGTGTAGTTCGCGGTCTCCACTTTTAGACATTCCCGCCTTATCAGCCCAAATTCAAATACGCTGACGCGTTACAGTTGAGGTTAAAAAGGAATGAGATCACATGACACGCTTATATTTCCATCTATCCCTTTTTTCTCATAAAATATGAGCAAATAAGGCGATTTTGTTTACATCTTCTGACCCCACATGTATGGACAACTTCTGGAATCTTTCACCATGTTTATAATCGATCATACCGAAAAGGGAAATTCCGTCTTAATGCAGTTAACGCAAACTGCGCTTTTAATTATTAAAAACATTTTACGAAATAAAATGAGTTTATAATGTTTCGTAAACATCTGCATTGTCGTGCAAGATCTTAACACAGTTCAAATTTCATCATGCCAAAACGAGACTGAAAATATTTTGAAATATATATATAATGTTTCTCATCAAACAGAGAGAAAAGAAGCGCATTCTGTTTCTTTACAATGATATGCTGAAGAAAAGGAAGGGATATCTGAAGCACATGCGTCACGTGATCAAGCGAAAGGCGAAAGATGACATGCTTGAGGTAAGCCATAACCACGCTGCTGAAATGTTCTCATTTCTGAGTACACTGAGGAGCAGTTGCACGAAAAAAATTGAAAAAAAATCTACCCTTTTTGCAAAATTTCAGGAATTAGTAATGTATGTTTTATGTGCACAGTGTGTTGAAATACCGCATTTAAACCGTTCAGAAATAGAAAGTTGAAAAACATGACGTCATTGTTATGTCACATGTCAAAAAGTTGGTCACCAAAATGCTTCTCGCAACAAAGCAATCTATTACATATTTTGTTCCAAAGCTGTATATGACACCGTTTTCGGGACGTTTCACTTTTCACGACGCCATGAGACGCTGATGATAGGTCAACAATAGGTCAACAATTTTTCGCATGGAGTAGGATCTCATCTTCCAATATATGTGTGCAAGGTAGCCGTTTCTTCCGAGATGCCTGGAAACCAAATGTTATGAAAAAAATACAACAACAACAACAACAACAACAACAACAACAACAAACAAAACAAAACAAAAACAACAACAAAAAAACAACAAAGAGACAAAGAGAAACTTTCGAAATGTAAACTTCTCATGACTCCGTCTCAAGTACAAAATGAAAAAAGATAAACTTTTGCAAC
The DNA here is from genome assembly GCA_949752745.1 of Protula sp. h YS-2021. Lineage (NCBI taxonomy): Eukaryota > Metazoa > Annelida > Polychaeta > Sabellida > Serpulidae > Protula > Protula sp. h YS-2021. The sequence goes on along the minus strand of OX457026.1, from coordinate 41,615,728 downwards.
GCACAGTACTCGGGACTCAGTTCTTAGTGCAAAATGGAAAAAAGAGAAACTTTCGCTATTCCCTGTAGCACGGTAACTCATTCGGACAGCGCATTTTGCACTTAGGAGCTCAAAATCATTATACTGAAAGCTTAGAAATATAGCTCTTCACTAAAACTAATGTCACAATGCCAGCTGCTTGCCCAAACATTGGAAAAATAAATTTTAAAACATTTTCCCCTGACTTTCAATCCAATCCAAATTTCAAGAATTTGTGAGAGGAGGCATTTTTTAGCAAAGGGATTTCGATTCGCTAAATTGCGGAAAACTGCCGAATTCGCCAAATTTATCAACAGTATTTAATAACAATTTTTGCGATCTAATGAAGTGATGCCCCCCACACCCCACGTCCCGCCAAACTTTTCCAAGGCTTAATGAATTCTTTTTGATACACTTTCTCAATGCCTTTTAATACAATAACTCCTTTGGGTTTTCAGTCTCCAATGTAAAAAATGAATAAATGAAACTGCTATTTTAGGCACAAAAATAACAGTAGTGTTAAAGAAAACTGCTTATTGTTCCTTTATGCCAATTTGATAACAAATGGAGATACAGTAAATGTGTCTAAAAATTTTTGTTGCATGCTTCCCGTTGTAGGCCAAACAAGGGACCATATTTTGCTGGATAGAAAAAATAACGATAAAGAAGCGCACGTGCCTCATCTGTGAAGAGAGTGAGGACAAGACATTTTATCGGTGCCTCACACCCCGCTGTCAGTTTGTATATTGTCGACAATGCTGGAGGGACATTGAGGTACAAGTCATTCTAGTAATATTGGCACTCACATACAGATAAATTACCTTTCGTGTCAATTGAAATTCACTCTTTATAACAAAACGTTGAAACCATATAACCCCATCCCCGCCATAAACGCGGAGTTTCAAATGAAACAAAAACTCAAGCGCAACTAGAAACGAACATGTCACAGCAGTCACAGAAAAAACGCGACAATGTCAGTTAGGAACTGTGTACAGAAAACAAACCCCTTCTTATCAAAAAAAGCCTTCTTATAACGAAATAGACACTTTGTGCTCTTGCACACCACCCCCTTTCCTACACCAATGTTAACAAATTAACTACCAAGCAATTCCAGCCCAAATCACCAGTCCACCCTGTGCATCCCCCGGTCTTAAGTATCCCTTTTATCATTAGTTCTCGACATCGCGCTCGGTTGTGCGTTCGCCCGTCCATCTCCTACTTATAGTGGTAAGTTTGTATGCGCCATGTCTAAGCAAATATCCAACGAATTCCGTTTCTTTCTTCGACAAAGAAAGACCAATATTGGGGCTGTGCGATGTCTCGTTATTTTTTCTTAAAAATAAGAACATTAAAAAAAAAAACATTACAGATGCGGACTTTTACGTGCCATATCTCATGAAGTATGAACGGATTCGTTTCATTTTTTTCACACAGAAAAGACAATATGTTCGTAGTGTGCGACGTGCAGTTAAAATTTTATTTCGAAAAACCAGGACAGATGTAGACTTACGTATTTTCTATGCACCATATCTCAGCGAATATTAATAGATTCAGTTTCGTTCTTACAAAGAGACACCATATACTGAAGTTGTACGAACATTCCTTTTTAGTCATAAGCCCAAATTTGGCAGAAGTAATTGGGAAATACCAATTATTTATTTAAAACTAAAGCTTGAGATATAGTCTTTTCAAAATTTGCTAACGGGAACGGACATTAGTACCTACCTGACTACTACTTCTTAATGGCGATTCACCAAAAATATCGAAAATAATGCGCAGAAAAACAACAGATTGTTAAAATGCTAAGTGATGCTAAGTTACGCTCTGGAAAATTTGTTTTCTTTCTTTTCACTTCCTTGTGTGATTCATTTAGGCGACATATTCATAAACAAAATTAACCTATTCACGCTAGAGAAACGGCCTTGCTTAATGAAATGTGGGCTAACGGTAACAGACATTTATTCCTACCTGCCTATTACTTTTTTATTGAAGTGCCAAGGTAATAGTTTTACAGTCATGAAATGTTGGTTAAAAGTGACGGAAATTATTATCTGTCTGGTGAATATGGTAAACCCGTTTTTTACCAAATCCCCTCCTAGGATTATTTAAAAACGTAACTCCTCTTAGGAGTATTAGTGCACTCTTGTTTTTTTTTTCTGAGTATGACTTGTTTGTCAATTCGTCGACAATTGGCAGAAACATTTTCTATTAAAATCTTAACCGACCCCAGAGATATAGCGTCACTCTCATAAACTTCAATCTTTTTTGTGATTCACTAAAATTAAAATTAAAATGTCGACAAAAATCCAGTTTTTCTTTAAAACGTTCTAGATGCTTAAAAAATTTACAGCTTCACGCAAGTTATTGAAAATTTTTATTCAAAGTAGGGAGCATAAGTTTCCGCCTGGCTTTTATTTTACTTTTTCCGGTTCGCCATATATTAGCAGAAATATTAACAGAAACCAATTTTGTTAAAAACGTCCTCCTGGAAACATGTTGATTAAATGTAGTGAGTATAGCTGTCCAAATGACTTTTATAATTTTGGCGTTTTAAAAGTTCTTATTAAGATCATAACTTACGCACTTATATGGTCTGATTGTCTTAACATTTTATCAAAGCTGAAATTAGTACCCACGTAGCCAAAAATTGGCAAATCGCTAACTATCCCAGGATCACAACCAAAACATCTTGCCTTTTGCTTTAACATAAAGAGTGTAAAACAAGTGTTCATCGTGCAAGTTTGCTGTCACGTTTTTACTTCGCAAAAGCTATCGTTCGCTTATCTCAACTTTTAGACGGGGTTTCTCTCATTTACGGTAATACAACACACAACTTTAAACGGAACTTTTCTACGCGTGCATGGATGGTTTGTAACCAAAGGCTACAAACATTGCCTGGTTTTCTAATGTTGGAGGTTTCTGAAAGAATCACACGGCCACACTCCTTCTTCTGCACTCGCAGGAAACAGACTTGTTTTCCAGAAGACAAAAATCATCTTTGAATTTTTCTTTATTTTGTCTCAGGATTACAATATGCTTTTTATCTCTGTTACTCATGTGATTGCTGCACTGCATTCATTTAGTGTTGGATACCTGATATTTTTGTGTACAAGAAGTACTTACCAGTGAAATTTGAGCTGCTGCTGATGAGTAAGCAATCACGGTGGCTTCTCAGGTACAGTGATTTTCATCACTTTCCACCGACCAGTAAAAAGCTTCATGGATTCATAGTTACCTGGAGAAAATTCCTTCTTACTATCTGTTGGGTTATTTGTGTCAGATTGCATGATAAGGGACACAAGGACAGGTGGTATGTTTAGTGCCTTGTTGTCACCTCGTGGGTCCACAGCATTCCACCGCCATTCGCTTACCAGGGCAATGTGAATTAGCAGATCTTGGTAGTGGTTTAGATTTTTGGGGTTGTCGCCGCTCATCCCTTTCCCGGTTGGCTCTTTGGTACTGAGTGGCTCTGCCAAGCTGAACAGAGGCACCCGAGGCAAGGGATGAGTCAGCCTTTCCCTCGTGGATAGTGGGTGTCAAAATTGGATATCCCATTTGGGGGTGCCCTTGCCGGTTCCCAACCCCCCCCCCCCCACACACACACACACACACACACTACTAGGCTTAGATCTGGAGGAGAGGGGTTAGCTTATTAGGGGTGTAGAACATTTGACCAACCGAAATTTGACCAACTGAAATTTGACCAACCGCAATTTGACCAACCTCTTAATAAAAAAACGGACATGTGACCAACTTCATAATTTATTGTTTTTCGTACCACTTATCAGTAAAACATCAGCAATCACAAATGTTCCGACAAAAGCAACATTTAAACAGTTATAACACTGCATGTAAAAGTACTGTCCAAATGTACCGGGATGGTAGTAATCTCATATCCTCTCAAAACTTCACACAAAACACGTACCTGAGATTAACGGGGCACGTGGAACTCAACCTTGTGACACTCATTGACAGAGAGGGGGTTAGCGCAACATCTCTTTGATGCAAATGAGCACTTCTTTGAAATTTTTCTTACGAAACCTCGAACTCCTAGATTGATAGGTTATGTATATCTAAAACTGAAAGTTGGTCAAATGTCAGTTTTTCCATTAAGCGGCTGGTCAAATTGCAGTTGGTCAAATTTCTGTTGGTCAAATTGTGGTTGGTCAAATTGTATGTACCCGGCTTACTAGAGGGTTGTGCGCCTATGATTTGCCTTTCTTGTAGGCATGGCGAAGCAGAGAGAGTGGTGTACAAGATGGTGTGCAAACACCCATTCTGCTGAAATGTTCTTCCCTCTTGCCCTCTGGCCCACACATCTCTAGCACTGAGCTCAGATGATAGCCGTAAGTGAAGCGATAGACCGTCTAGGGGCCGAATAAAGAAAGATCAAGCTGAAACGATCTGTGTGATAAGAAATTGTGGTAGTGTTGGATACAGATGAAAAAGCTTCACTACGAGAGGTTTTGGCTTTCTTCGCGGTCAGCGTTTCTTAAAAGGGGGAGAGGGTATGGGCAGTCAAGCACATGTAATGCGTGGCGCCTTCCTTGGTAGTTGGCTCCTAACGTGTGTTAAAACCTAGAGCCATCTGATGGCTATCCCCAAGATTCCCCATTCATTGGGATGGGCTGACGCTATTGGGCGCCTCATAAGTTGACTCCATCCGTAATGGGTGTGCTCTTGTTCAAGCCCAATTTCTATACAGAAAGCTTCTGCAAAGTAAAACTTTTGTTTTATTTCGTAAAATGCTTTTACGAGTAAAAGCATAGCTCACGTTCTCCACCTTTAGAACCCCACTACTCACACTTCAAGTTCTTAGGACCTTGGTCATCGGGATATAAAGGGATGTGGACACGTGATACTTAGCAGAAGCTATGTTAGGAGAAAAAATTCAATGCAGCTCTGAAAATCAGATTCCTTTGCTCCGGATTTTCTTCCTTTCTGAAAGTGGGGGCAAGCGAATTCGGAGTCTTTGCCAAGTAAAATGCTTCTTTAACGAGTAAAAGCGTAATTCGAGTTGCTCACTTTTAATCTCAGTCCCCTCTTAGCCGTCGCACTGACCTGGGTGTAGTTGGTACCGTGGGAGCAAAATTAGAACGATGCAGGGACCTAGGTCCCACTCGTTTCTAAATGGATAATATCTAGGCCGGGACGACACGTATTTCAGTGAGAACATTTTATTTTATGGGTGACGGGATTCTTTGATAATGCTTACAGATCTAAAAGTAAAACGTCAATTTATCAATACATTGGGACTTGTTTTGATAAACACTTTTAATTTATGGAATTATGCTTTGGAAACATACGCAGGGCAGGAGAATTTCTACCGTTTCACCGGCAATACGCCGTGTGCGTTAAAATGGGGAACACTGATGTTGGACATCGTTCACCATGGATCTGAAGAGAGTAACAGTGAACTTTAACCCTTGCAATTACACCCTCACCCCGCCCCGCCTTTGACCATTAATTGACGTTTCTTCCACAGACGACATTTTAAGTATTCTAGGAAGTGCAAATGAAACCATCACTTCGAAAGGACAAAAACCAAAATTTTTACATCAATTTAGAGCAGGTTGTTACAAGAGTAGCTGTAAGGAACCTTATACATATACTGCTATGTTGGGCTTCCTCTTGAGACAACCCCAACTCCCTCTCTCCAGCTCAAGATTGTATTCTAGAATCTATGTATGCGTGTATATAAGGTATTTTTACCTGCGAGTGTTATGTTTCAGTGTGAATTATTTATTTCCTTCTTTTGTAGTTTTGCTGCTATGCGTGTCGCGATGAGGACCAGTGGACCACCACCGACAGCTCCGATGAACTGGAACTAGACTAGGAGCAAAACAGCTCGTTTTCCCGACAAATTCCAACCATTGGAATGATGGCTCTAAGTCACCAAACCAAACTGAAACGCTCGTCTGAATGAGCCCCAGCCAGCTAGAAAAAGGAGCAGTTCAAGCACATGACAGCACATGACAGTTTTACAATATATATATATATATAAATATATATTCGTTAGCACACGTCACTTGATGACTTTTCGACACACAACACAACTTAGCATCACTGAGTATACAGCCAATACAGGCTTGCATGTCGTCGCAAAAGTACATTTACACTCAAGGCTTAAAATTTCATATATATATATATATATATATATATATATATATATATATATATATATATATATATATATATATATATATATATATATATATATATATATATATAGCGATAGAGTGAAGTGAGTGTTGGTCAGTCTAAGGACGGTTTTATTAGTATTTCTTCATACATTCAATGTCCGACCTTGGAACACCCTGTCATATTGTCTTTTTATTATTAACCAGGTTTTCAAATATCTGAACAAATATCTGATGAACGATGCAATTACGCTTAGGCGGATCTGTCAAGTTAGAAGATCTTATAGGGAATAAAAAATTGAAATGTGGTGTTCAGAAAATAATGTTTGTAAAAATATACGTAATAGCAGTTCTACACGCTGGAGTCATTCGATCATAAACACACGCCACAAAGCGCGCTTTGTGAGCAACGAACTTGCAGAGAAGTGGCTCGGAAAATTTTGCGACAACGCATTTTATCAGAAGCTTTTGATCTGAACAAAAACGAATGAAGTCATAAAATTATCAAAGGGCCTACTAGGCAATTTCAAAACCGTCAGATTTTAACTATCTCACATCATAGTTTAATGGTATTTGTCAACTGCAACAACAAGACGTACGATATTTTCATTGTGATATATTTATATAAAAAAAGTGAGATAAAATATTTGTTAACATCAGAAATGATTTAATGAAATCTGAAATTTATTTTTAGATGTCAAAAGTTCAGTTCATTATAGCAAAAAGAAACTGTTTGATGGCAGAATCTCAACTTTGAGCTCAATAAATTATTTCCTTTCTTTCGATATGAAGAATTACTGATAGCAAAATATAAATTGAAGAGATCCACATTGATCTGTTGATATTTTTAATTATATTTTGATGACATAAATAGCATTAAATGATAAAATGGCATTCCATACACTTCATGCTACGTCTACTTAAAGCAAACTTACGGCTATGCCTCGCCCAGCTCTGAAGCACAGTAACATCAAGGACCTAGCCACCGTTTTCTTTGCCATAAAGCGATGGTCGCCACTCCTTGCATGCCGCAATATCACCGTCTTCACCGATAACACCGTGACTCTCGCCGCGCCGAACCGGGTGTTCAGCGTCGCCTCAGATATTTTGACGGATATTCTCGTACTGTGTTTCCTATATTATTCAACTGACTGCTTCGTATATCAGCAGCCATGGAACAAGCTTGGATACGCAATCTCGAGTCCTCAGCATCACCCATGCTACTTTCGCCCTCGTGCGCGTTCCCTTCGCCGACTTATGCAGTCGTATGTCGCGAGAATCATATCTGTGTGGTTTCGTGCACTCAGTGCTACTGGACCACGAGATAGCCGCGTCGAGAAAGCAGTCATTGGAGGGGAAGCAAATATCCGCGCTCAACAGCATAACCCCCGCTACTTAGCGTTGCGTTATTCAAACTTGGAACTAGATCTTTTTGGGTAGATTTAGGCTTTTGGCACCTTATGTGTATTTACGTGTATCTTTATGTGATGTTCAAACCGAGAAAAGAAGCAGCGGAAAATACAATTTACCCAAAACGTTCCTACTTTTTATTCAAATTCAAATGACCGTATTTTGTCTGATTCTGTGATAAAGGCGCGAATAAGTTATTCGGATATTGTAGCTGGATGGAATCATTCGCTTAAGACTCTCTTTCGACGCATCTCCAGTGAAAGTGCCCTGCTTTGGTTACATACCTGGTGTACATGTATCCACCAAGGCAAAGGCAAGTTGCTTCTGCTGATATATTGTTGTAGTAACTTGTATTACTATACAAGGAGTAAGTGTGAAGAGTGCTTATAATCCACCCGTAATGTACACATGATTATAAATCCTGAAGGAGGAACAAAGCCTCGTATCTAGTGGCATTTATGACATTGAGTGGAATTTCTTTGATGATGAGTAAGCCGCAAAATTGTTTCTTTTATAAATATTAAACGTGATTGCGCATCTGAGGACATTAAAATTGTTTTTTACATTTTTTGTACCGTTTTTCCGTTTACTGTTATTTCCTTTACCCTTTTTTCCGTACACCCATTGACCCATCAGAATTCAGGACCATGCGAAATCATCTGTAAAATGTTGTGGTCCGTGTTCCAGATTTAAGTTCTTGACTGCTCCATATCCGTCATATTTGTGAAGCTACGTTCTGGCATCTTCGCTGGTCTTCCGGAAAACGATGGTGGTGTCAACCAGCACGCCTGATTTCTTTAAAGATGTCCTTGGACAGCATGAATGCCATTTATTATCTCATTAAACACCTCCCTTATCAAATCAGATTGGTCCCTGGCAAGTTATACTTTACATATTACCCTCAAGCACAGCTATAATATCCTGGTTCGAATTTTTTTCAGCTGTGCTCATTTCCACTGCTCTCCTCGGGTTGTATTTTTGGTACTTTTGCGTGTATGCAGCTCAGACTAGATGCTGTCAGAGAGCAGCAGGATACCCCGTAAAACTCATTGTCACAATAAATTAATAACTATGAAAGAATAATAGCTCTTACATATTCCTTAATAGAGAAGCGGACTCCACAAGGTACAGTAGTGTGAAAACAAGAGAATCACCACACTTTGTGACGTCATACTGTCTGGACCGGAAGTGTTGTCTGGACCGGAAGTGTTGTCTGGACCGGAAGTGTTGTCTGGACCGGAAGTGTTGTCTGGACCGGAAGTGAGGTCACGATAAGCGTTAGGATAGGCGCGACCATCCATGACGTCATACTGAGGTGATAATGAGGTGATAATGAGGTGATAATGAGGTGATAATGAGGTGATAATGAGGTGATAATGAGGTCATGCTATGTGGTGGCTTCCTAGGGTTTCAGTCGATGATCGTCGAAGTCAATGAAGTCAAGCTTTCATTTCCGAAGTCAATCGACAACAGACCCGAAGAAACATGTCAACTAGTCAACTAGTGATACATTCTGCTGAGTCAACAATTTTGAACGAGTATTGAATAAGTTTGAACAAGTTACACACCATATACCATCAAAGTTTTATAAAAGGAAGAGTGACGAGAAAACTTCACAATGTCAACATTACTTCTTCACAGATGTATGACCATGGATGACGTCTTCAAAGTGAATTATGCTGACTATGTGTTTTCAAAGCTTCCTGCTTTTGAATCGGATTGGATGCTGCAAGTGAAGAACTTACATCAGCATTGCGAAGCTGTTGGAAAGACCATTCCAAGAGATCGTTTCATCCGCTCGTTTCTACGTGAATGTGAAGATCTACATTTACCGTTAACTTATGACATTGATTCAGCATTTATCAACGCGAATACAATTTGGGCAGTTGAGCTCATGTTAGCTGTAGCTGCAAGAATCATTTTACATTATGACGATGATGTTCCAAATAATGTATCAGAGCTTGTTCGATTCAACCATGGACGAGTTGAAGTGAACTCAAAACTTTGCAAGTTCTTTGAAAAGAAAGCTGACTCAGCAAACAGTTGGGTATAAAAGGGAGTGGACTCAGCAGAGTGAAGTCATTTCTCAGCAGACAGTTGGAGGGAGTGGATCATCAATACATTGTGGCAGTCATGGAGAACAAGACAAGCAACGCAGCGCAGCGTAACGCAGCAGCGCAGCGCAGCAGCAGCAGCAGCAGCTTTAAAATTAGTGCTAACTTAACCATTACTGTGGAGCATGGAGAATATGGGCCATTTCTACGCATCACACGTGGAGAGAGATGGTGTGCTTATTCACCATCTTTGTGGAAGATTGTGTGCCAGAGCTTGAAAAATTTACGCGACATTGGCTTCAAACTATACTTAACGCAAACGAAGTGGCTTGAAGTCATTTCATACTTGGATATGCGCTATGTGAGTTTTGTGCGCACGTCACGGTTTGAAGGGAAAGAATACACACATCACATCAACATGAATGATGGTGAATGGGAGACACTGCTTCAGGAGATGGACAACATCAACTCAGCCCTATCGCCATGTGAGGAATGCCATGTCATAACTCCTATCAAGCTGCAAAAGGATGGTCGGATGAAGGTGTCAAAGCTATCCAAGAAAAGGCTGGCTGAAGTTCAGTTGGAGAACATGAACGTACAAAATCAACTTGGACTTACCTGCGACTATTGTGGTGCTTGTGGATATGTGGAGGATTATCATTGCCACTGTCACAAGTATAATTGCAAGATGTGTGAACCAAACAACTTCTGCGGCAAGTGTGGAGTACTTAAAGTCTGTGAAGCAAAGTAAAAGCCCACAAGACAATGAAACAAGATGGACGCATGTTTTAAAAAAGCTTATATTGACTTGATGATTGCTAAACTTGCTAGCGGTGGCACTCCAGACTATCAGCTTTATCATTTGGATGCTTTTTGGGATGTTGTACATCATAGTCTTGATGTGATTGAACTACATTCACGATTTCTTGGAGAATGTCATAAAATTGGAATAGAAGAAGATCCTGACTTTGACTTTGATTCTGCACTTTATTCTGCTCGCACTGATGTTGAAGTATATTTCACCGTGGTTGACTATTTGTGAGATTGTTGTAAAGAAGAGGAAACCGAGCAGCTTTATCAAGTAAGAGAACCTTTTTAATCATCTTTGTAACAACATAGTGAATTCATAACAATGTTTTTCTTACTAGCAAATTTAGTTTTATGTGAGTGATTTCAACGTAAACAAAGAAAGAATATGATAGAAGAGGCACTAAATATATTAAAAGATATTTTATTACAGGAAGAAACCGACATGTTAGAATAAAACAGCAGAAGCAAAGTCAACATGGAGAATCTTGTACTATTCAGCGGTCATAAGGACGTTCTTTCAAACATGATACCAACACGACTTGAAAAGTATGGACATGTGTTCAACTCAAGTGAAGCGTTGTATCAATATGAGAAAGCAGTGTTTCATCACCGTCCAGATATTGCTTCAGCCATTATGTCATCCAGAAATGGATATAAAGCAAAACGTATTGCTAAAGGGATAAAGCCATGTCCTTACCAGTGAAGAGAAGTAAAATGCAAGATGTTTTACAAGTCAAATGGAATCAGTGTGTATTGTTTCGCAACAAGTTGAAAGAATGTAAAGACAAAACTTTAGTTGAAGCAACGTATGATCATTGGTGGGGAGCTGGTGTGAAACAAGTGTCATCTGGATATCCTGGTCAGAATATTATGGGAAAGTTGTTAGAACTGTTGTGTGAGACTTGATGTGCAGACGTGTGAACATGGAGAAGTGTGTTAAGTGAACAGCAACTGGAAAAAAACTTGCTGAATTTGACAGACTTATGCTACATTGCCGGAGCAGCATAACCTGACAGACTTGTGCTACATTGCCGGAGCAGCATAACTTGCTAAACCTGACAGACTTGTGCTACATTGCCGGAGCAGCATAACTTGCTAAACCTGACAGACTTGTGCTGCATTGCAAGACTCACAAGACTGCATAATGGCGGACATGACACTGAGACAATATATTGTGCAAAAAGCTTATTGTGAAGAAATGTTATCAGCTGTAAAAAAGTTTGCCTATTTAGTCTGTCCTGCTTGTCAACATGAAGAGTGTCAAGAACATACTTGTCATACTGCATGTGTTTATACATATTGGAATGAAGCTAAATATTACATTCATTTAGATAAAGTGTTAGAGAATGCAAATCAACGTTGTGAGAAATATGGTGTAGATGCTATTACATTGGATGAACTCAGTCATTGGTTAGTGTTCATTGAAGACCAATGGTCTCCAGTTATTCATACCATTGTATCTATACTTGATTTGTAAAAAACTTGTTAGTTAAGTTATAAATGCATGTTAGTTAAGTGATGTTGGTTGAGTTATAAAATAAAAGCTGTTCTGTTGAGAAGGTGGTTTTCATTCGGTGTGACCATGTCGACGTGGAAAGACTACTTGACCAATATTTACTTCAAACCTGGACAGCCTGGAGCATTTGCTGGTCCTTACAAACTGTATCACATCTTACGAAAACATAATCAACCAGTCACACATTCACAAGTGAAGAAATGGCTACAGGATCAAGATGCTTTTAGTTTACTACAACCTGTCAAATACAGGTTCAAAAGACAACGTGTCATTACACGTGGCATTGATAATATGTGGGATATTGATTTGGCTGATATGGGAAACATAGCTCCCTATAATGATGACATACGCTTTTTACTCATTGTCATTGATGTGTTTTCCAAATATGTCTGGGTACAGCCAATACCTAATAAATCACATGCCAGCGTCATACAAGCTTTCCAAAAGATTTTTCATGACACACGACGAAGACCGCGAACTCTAAGGTCTGATAAAGGAACAGAATTTAAAAATAGATGGGTAAAAGCATTTTTGAAGAAAGAAGGAATTCATGCTTATACCACAAAGAATGAAACCAAAGCCAACTTTGCTGAAAGAGTCATTCGTACTCTGAAGGGAATGATGTATCGGTATTTTCTACATAATCAAACTTACCGTTACTTAGACATTCTTCCAGACTTGGTGTACAATTACAACCATAGACCTCATGGTTCTCTTCCTAATAAATATGCTCCAGCCGAGATTCGTAAAGACAACGAATCAAAAGTGTGGAAGTATATGTATGTCGACAAACTGAAATTGAAACCGAAGAAGAAGAAGAAGTACAAATTTAACATTGGCGATCATGTTCGCATTTCCCACATTAAATATGTGTTTCAACGCGATTATCACATCAAATGGACGCAAGAAGTCTTCATTGTCAAACATCGTTGTAAGAAGCAAGGAATACATTTGTATCGTGTGAAAGACTTTTTAGACGAAGATATTGATGGCCATTTCTATGAAGAAGAACTGCAGAAAGTGACCAAAGATATTGAATCTATTTATAGAATTGAAAAGGTCTTGAAAACACGTAAAAGACGAGGAGGAGGTGTGAAAGAATTATTTGTCAAGTGGTTAGGTTGGCCAAACAAGTTTAACAGTTGGGTGAAAGAAACAGACATTCAACAATGAAGCATCCATTTACATGTTTGGTCTCTGGACCTACAGGCAGTGGCAAAACGTCTCTGGTGAAGGAAATTCTAGAACAAAAGTTGATTCAACCCTCTCCAAAAAGCATTTTATGGCTCTATGCAGCAGATCAGCCTTTGTACAAGGGAATGAAAGGCGTGGAATTTTACCAAGGCATTCCAGATGACATTGAAGAGCGTTTTAACCCGAAGAAACCAAACTTACTTATCATTGATGACTTAATGACGAAATGTCATAGTGATGAGCGTATGACACGTTTCTTTAGTGTTGGCAGCAGTCATCAAAATCTAAGCATTATCTTTATTGTGCATAATTTATTCCATCATGGGAAAGAGATGCGAAATATTAGTTTGAATACACATTATATCATTCTGTTTAAAAATCCGAGAGACAGTCAACAAATTAGTACATTGGCGCGGCAAATGTATCCTGGAAGATCTCAATTTATCATAGAAGCCTATCAAGATGCTACTAGCAAACCTCATGGTTATTTATTCATTGATTTAAAACCAAAGACAAATGATCAACTACGTATTCGTACAGGCATTTTACCAAAAGATACACATTATGTATATATTGATAAAGCAGTGTATGAACAAGAACCAACTCATTTGACCATTCGCAGTCAAGATGTCTAAACGTATTCGAGCGAACCAGCCGTTTCTTCATTTGCTTGCACGCAGTGGGCCTAAACGACGTAAATCCTTGCTACAGCAAGCTACAAAGGAGGAATTAACAAGCTTGTTTGAAATTTGTTTGAATATATTGCAAGGACATTTACCCTTAAGCTCAAAACGGTTTAAGGAATTTAAACGTGAACGTCATACGCTACGTACTCTAGCAGATAAGAAGATATCCCTTCGACGAAAAAAGAAGTTGATTAATCAGAAAGGAGGATTCATTGGAGCTATTGCTAGATTGGCATTGCCCTTGTTAGCCAAACTACTGCTAAAATGAAACATACGATGAAAATGGTCCTCATTCCTGAATATGAATATAAAATGTTGCTAGAAAAGAAGGGAAAAGATGGTGAAATCAAAACGAAAGTGAATAAACTTTTACGTGGGAAACGAACACGTGAAAAGGCTATAGAAATGTCTCAACTTCTTGGTCGTCATTTACGAACAAGTCATTCTAGGCAGCAAAAGCCCTCATCATCATCATCATCATCACCTGAAAAGCCAGGAAAGTTATTTTTAAGTCATTTTCAACCTATCTATCATGGAAAAATAACACAACTTTTAGCGGAACTGAAGAAATATGGTACGACATGGTCAGACAAGAATGAACTTGTGTTGAAAACGGGCGATATTATCACAAATTCCAACATGGTTGATTTGATGAAAGAAGCATTGGTGGCGACAAGAAGAAAAGAACGAGCCATACCACCACATGGTTGGCATCCATTTATCCAGGAAATTGTCGATGCGAATATTCCAAAAACAATGTTTAGTAAAAAGACCACTCGTGACGACATTACAACAGAAATGAAACAACGTCAACAAAGACAGTTTCCTGAAGGATGGGAAAATTTTTAACATGGTTGAAAGAGCTATGTTGTTGCCAAGAAGATAAACCAACTATTCCTGTAAAAATAAGATGTACAAGTGCTTGTTGTGAAGGAGAAGTCATAGATCATGTAGATCATCATCATGATGTGAAAGACCATTTACATACTTGGTCGAATGGCGCGCGCTGTCCTGAGGTATATAGACAACGTCAACGCACCTATACCATTTAGTTCCCATCATGGAGTCGACAAGCTTTTACATCACTTTGCCTAGCAATGCGAGTATGACCTATTATCCCAACAACAAGGCTTCGAATTATCAAATTCGTATGCCTCGAACCATCTATCTGAATGGAAAATATGAAGTGGCTTTAGCTGAAATTCAATATCCACATACATGGACAACGATGAGACAGGGCATGGACTACTCTATTCAGTATCGACAAGAACTATTCGATGATCCTATTCTTAGCACTCTTGATATTCCTTATGGGTACTATAGAACCATACAAGAACTATGTGAGGCAGTCAATGAAGAAGCGACTAATGCTCTTAATCTTACAGAAGCTATTCGAATAAAGTATGATAAAATTAGACGACGTGTTTTTCTATTTCTCGATTATGGCTATGAAGTGTCCTTTTCCACTGGATTAGCTGAGATTTTAGGATTTATCCCAGATCAATGGTATACTGAAACATGTACAGCTGACCATAAAGCAGATGTGAAACAGGGGTTTTATACACTGTATGTGTATTGTAGCATTTGTGAACCACAAGTTGTTGGTGATTATTATGTTCCCTTACTACGTTCTGTTGGCATACAAGGCCATGATGGAGATATTATCATGAAAACGTACGGCGAACCACATTATGTTCCTGTAAACACATCCAAATTTGACGTGATAGAAATAAATATTAAGGACGATACAGGTTATAATGTTCCATTTCAAACTGGAAAGGTGATCTGTAAACTTCATTTTCGACCAAAAGCAATATGAAAGCTTATACACACGATCCGTCTGCATATCGCAACCATTTTCTTCGTCAAGTGGGCGGGGAATTACCAGGATTCAAAGGAGCGCGAATCCAATATGGCGATGGTATTGGTTCAATACTGGGATCATTGGCTCGCAAAGCTATTCCACTACTTAAGGCTCGGGCTAAGATCGTTGCGCCACATCTTAAGAAGGCTGCAAAGAATGTCGCGAAAGATGTGACGGGCCGAGTAGCAGAACGTGTGTTTGGAGAACAAAAGCGTGTGCAACCGACGAAACGTGCCAGAAGACGAAAAACAGCCAGACGGATAACATCAAAATATCGCAAAGATATCTTTTGAAATCATGTCTCTCATTCATAATCATTCGTGTGAATGTAGTCTTTCTCCATTGGAATGGTTTCACGTACCACCGACGCAAACTGCTGTAGAGAAAAGTTATAATGTTGACTATCAACCACTTACAAGCATTAGAGAAGGCGCTCCAATAGAATTCTACATTCCTGCGAGTACAGAAGAATATCTGGATTTAAAGAACAGCAAACTTCATATTGTATGTCGCATTCTAAAGGCTGATGGAACAGCGTGTGACGCAGATGATAATGTCTCTTGCATCAATGATGTGTTTAATGGGTTATGGTCTAATATTGAATTGTTTCTGAATGATCGTTTGGTTTCGCATAGCAACAATACTCATGGTTATACCAGCATTATCTCTCATCTCATCCATGATTCGGAAGAAAGTCTACATTCTGAGCGCTCTATGCGTCTCATGTACAAGGATACTGCTGGGTCAATGAATAGTCATGAGGTGAAAAGACCTAATCATGAACGATATGTATCCGGGTTTCATGCTGACGGCGGTGACTTGGCTGAGCAAGGCAATAATGGCTTACATCATCGTTATTTGCATACACGTCTTAGCCGTGATGTTATGCTTGCAGGTGGTTTAAGGATAGATTTGTTTGAGCAGGATCGTTATCTTCCGAATGGCATCAGTTTGAAATTGCGTTTCCATAGACAAAAAGATGACTATGTATTGATGGCTGCAAATAATACCTATAAAGTAGAAGTGAAAGAGGCATTTTTAACCATTCGCAAAGTGAGGGTGAGTCCAGGTATTCAGTTAGGACATACAGATGCATTGATGAAAAGTCCTGCCAAGATCATCATCACTAGAAAAGAATGTAAAGTCTTGGCTATTCCAGCAGGATTTCAGTCTTTTGTGAAAGATAACATCTTTTTGGGTCAATTACCAAATCGTATTGTCATTGGTCTGGTTCATAATGAAGCTTTTGGTGGATCAGTATTGAGGAATCCATATGATTTCAAACATTTTGATCTGGACTATATGCAACTGTACACGGATGGTGAACCAGTTCTATCCAAACCTCTCAAGCTTGACATTACACAGAACAAATACCTGGACGCTTTTGAAACGCTTTACAAATCGTTTGATCGGTTGAATGGTGAGAAAAGTTCCATTATAAAACGGGAAGATTGGCCTAGAGGTTATGCTTTATTTTCGTTTGACTTAACACCGGATTATGATGGTGATGATCATTTCCCCCTGATCAAGCATGGGAATTTGCGGCTAGAAATGAACTTTGCTACGGCTTTGCAACATACCATCAATGTCATTGTCTATCTGAATTTGACAACATTATTGAGATCAGTGCAAATCGCAGCATTCAATTCGACTACCAGTCATGAACACGAAGCAGATTGATGCCATATTGAGTCATGATGTCATGACCAAAGACTTGTTTCAAGGCGTTTTTGCCATGGACCAGTTACCATCTTTACAACGCGGCGCCTATGTCATCAACACAGACGATCAAGATGAACCAGGAGAACATTGGGTGGCAGTGTATTATGATAAAGACCCTGCAGAATATTTTGACTCTTATGGACTGTTCCCTCTCGATGATCGTTTAGACATGTTTTTAAGAAATGACTATATGTATAATTCTATCTCATTACAAACGCCAATATCATCGTCATGTGGTTTTTATTGTGTATATATATATATTACATAGAGCTCGAGGTCAGAGTATGTTTGATATTGTGAATATATTAAAAAGAAAGGATGGTGATTTTATTGTAAAGGATTTTGTATATAGACATTATAAACCATTGTTTTATTAATGTTGTTGTTGTTATATTAGTTAAGTTGTAGTTAAGTTGTTGTTATATTAGTTAAGTTGTTGTTGTTGTTAAATAAAACAAACCAAGTTTTCAAACAGTCTTGTTTATTGTGTTCTATTTACAAATTCTTAACTACAAACACTATTTACAAAGTTTACAAATACTATTTACAAACTTTTATTTACAAAGTCTATTTACACTATTTACAAATTCTTAACTACAAACTTTTATTTACAAATTCTATTTACAAAGTTTACAAAGTCTATTTACAAACTCTTAACTACACACTCTTAACTACAAAGTCTATTTACACTATTTACAAACTTTTTATTCACAAACACATTCATTTTTCAATACATTCATCAATGAATACCATTCATTAGAATCTAAATTGATATAGGTATCATAGACATTACATCCATGTTTGTAAATGCTATGAAAGCTCACATAACACATATCACCAAACTTTATCACTTTCACAGTTTCATGTTCAGACAGTTTCAGTTCATATCCTTCTTCTAAGTCAATGTCCATCACACGCATAGGTTGTGTCAGCTCAATGAATTTGATGCCCCGCTTGAGTTGTATTCCTCCCTCTTTGAATTCAAGCGTTAGGTTCTTTCCAATCCAATGCTTGTAACAGAGCGTACCATTCCACTGTGTTGAGGGTGATGTAGTCGTAGCATTCTGTAAGCTCGTCATATTGGCGAAATTGTACAAACACGTCTAGACCGTTCTCAGTCACACGCACTTCTAATTCATTTGAGACTGCTAGGAGAAAGCCGGGCATTCTCAACTTGTCTAGGTGATCCTTCAACACGGATTGGTCATCAAGTGATAGGACGAGATACTGTCCAAAATGTCTTAGCACAATGTCATCATATTCGTTTCTCAGATATGAGAATCCATGCGTAATTGGTTTATATTCCGATAAAAAGTCTTCCATCTCGTTCAACAGTCAGATGAACTATGAGCTGTCTCCTTGTCTGCAAAGACGTTTTTATGCTCGCAAGATGGTGAAGAGTGGATGTTGTATCGCTTCTAGGAATCGTAAGACTGCGCGCCAGTTCTTGATATCAAAGAGGATCAAATCTGTATATGGTGTATCTGGCACAACTCCCTTATAATCCTTTGGATAATCCTGTAAAAGATTTCTACAGAATGTCACACGTATCTTAGAATCATATTCAGCCACCGTCACTTCCACTTTATTTTCAAGTCTACGTTTAAACCCAGGTTCAAGCGGTATGTTTTTAAAGTCTTTCCACACTTCAGGTTTAAACCGATGATAACTTGTCTTAGAATCTAGTATCACTTCATTCCTCTCATTGACAGTAAGGTAAACACCACCGTTCAGCATGAGTGCATTCATGATTGTTACCTTGTTATGAGCCACCTTCTTGTCTACGAAGCCTTTTATCCATTTCTTTCACCTGCTTCTTCAGCATTTTCCATTCAGGTATTGTCAGCAAAATTCCCTTTTTCGTTGGACGGTTTTTTCCAGTCCCCTCATCTCTGAGGTATTTGCGAATGTTTATCACACCTTCATTACTTTGTATCATAATCTTGATATACTTTCCATTGCCTAGAGAAAGCATTCCATCCCACGACTGTGGTGTTGGTGCTATCTCCACTTTTAATTTCTTGATGGTAGTATCAGGATGTTTCACATTCATGTCTTTCACTGTATCAGCAAGAGTATCCATATCCGTTGTTGCAGATCTTTTCCGATTCATGTTGACGCTTCAGTGTTCACACCTCAACTAACTCTAAAGTTGAAGTGTCTCCCCCTTATATACTGTAATGCCCATGCGCCAAAGTGGAATAGCCATCACTCATCACATATCGCTTGTCATCAAAGGGAGAGAGAGCCACTTTCCTCAACTTCTCCGAGAAGATCTGGTGGTCATGACTTCGAATGATATGCCCTGTGGTTATCGTTTGCGTTTGGTTGAACAAACTGTCTCTATACTGCTGATGTTTCATACGTCTTTGACACGCGCGAGTGATGCCTTTGGCCGTACGTTTTTCTTTCCAACCATATATCATACTATACATTTTCGGTCGAAGTCCAACAAACTCTTCAATGGGAATGCCCGCCGTCTCATCTTTCATTTTCCCAAGCACTTTCTTGTTCACGTTGGAATGCAGGAAATGATCTGGGGGATAGTCACTTGTGTCGAACAAGTCGGCATCTTCCTGCATGTCTTTGTAGATATCTTCCGTTTCTATGTCATAACATAGACTGTCGGAGTCGCTGAACAAGAGTTTGGCGTCGGGATACTTGGTCATGATGTAGTTGTAATGAAAGTGGAACATGAGCACCTTGCTGAGGTCGAGAATGGTGAAACCAACTTGAATGGGTTTATCCAGAAGCAGATCCACTTTGCGCAAATGTACCGCGGTCAAATCTTCGTTGAAAATTCTAAATTTGTGGAAGGAAGGTTTGGCCACAAGTTTCTTGAACCGCTTTTCTTTGTGAACAAGTTCCACATTCATGCGCTTTCTCACATTTTCCATGGTTTTGCCAAACACAGAGTTGTTCATCAATTTGAAAAAGTCTTTCTCAAACGGGTTCTTGGCCAACTTTCTCTTTTCCGTGTTCAAGGAGATGTATTTTGCCAACCATTTGCTCTGTGCAAACATAATGGCACGATGCACCTTCATGACTTTCAATCCCAGTGAGACATATTGCTGTAAATTTCTATAATGAAGTACATATTTCTTCTTGTCGCACAAGTTGGGAATGAGCTTTTCACTAGGTTTGCCTTTCATGTTTAGATCTTTCCGTAGCTTCTGACTATGTTTTGACAATTCTCCCACCTTCACACATTTCCGTTCTGGAGCCACTGGATAGTGATTATGACGATCATGGATTGAATATGGGTATTCCAAATCCACTTCTAAAATGTATCCAATCTCATCATCTTCATCCACATCCATAAAGTCAATGGATTCTGGCTCGCTCACCCACATAAATCCACTTTCCGGCATGCTCTGCGACATGGCCCAGCCATACAAGTTGTTCGCATCCAGGTACGTCAAGTAGTTGGTGGGTTTCGTGGGATCGTAATCTGCTACGTAGGGGTTATTTGCTTTCGCATACTTGTGTGTGATGACAGATATTCCTCCACGTAGACCTTGTTCAACCATTTGGTACATGTCAATGTCATTGATCAATTCCAATTTCGCCTTTGTCGCTTTCAACATGGCATCCCACGACAGTCCTGGCGCTGTATAGTAGTGAGCAGGATCCAATTCATACGTGTTGAGACATACGTGACGAAAGTTTTCAAACACGTCAGCCAGCAGCAACACATCTGATTTCAGGTACAAGTCATGGTATTCACCAAATGTAGTACAGTGGAATGTCTCCCACACCTTCTGCGCATGCGCATAATCCTCATCGCTAATGTCTTCTTCACTGAGCAGACTGTAAAACTTGTCCTTGGACGGCAGTTGTGTTTCAGCAAACTTGGATGGCTCATCCACGTAATCATAAGGGTACACTCCCTTTCTCAACAGTAACTCTTGTTGGTCACTATCGTGAATGTGTGACGTCATGTGATAAAAGTTGTCTTTCCCTTCTGCCGCCAGGTTGGATACCAACTTCTGTAGAGAAGTACTCATGAACTGATAACTGTCTGTAAATTTCAGATTGCTCATGGTGAATGCAATATATTTCTCAACGGTGTTGGGAATGACTGTAATTGTCTCATTTTTGAACTTTCCAATTTCTTCCATGATCAAATGGCTGTCATAACCTCGCAAATTGTGGAAAAAGACAGGGATGATAAATGAATCTTTATCCCCCTGCTGATCCTTTCGAAATCGAAATTGTAAATTGCATTCACTATGTGCAGCTCCACGGTATTTGCCATTGATATGATCATGATCTCTCTCACGAT
Source organism: Protula sp. h YS-2021 (assembly GCA_949752745.1). Taxonomy (NCBI): domain Eukaryota; kingdom Metazoa; phylum Annelida; class Polychaeta; order Sabellida; family Serpulidae; genus Protula; species Protula sp. h YS-2021. The sequence continues at coordinate 41,594,029 of OX457026.1, read as the reverse complement.
CTGCTCCTAGAGGCTCATGACAAATGTAGCAGTCGACCGCAGTCCTGAAATCCTCTTTGTTTGCGCGAGTCATCACCATCTCCTTTGGCTGTTGTAAACCGTGCACAATACGATCACGCTCAGTCACCATATGGTCTAAAAAGACTTTCACAGCATTGTCTCCTCGATACACGACTGGTGCACGTGTATCATACTGGCTGACAACCACATAGGCAAAGCTGTTTGGACGATGATGCTGATACTTGTCTCCTTCATGCTTTTTCGTGAAACATTCAAAGTCTGCATAAATGACAAACGGCGCTCGCTGTTGTTTGGCTACATTCTTGAACTTGATGAAGGGTTCCTTGGGGAAAGATAAGCGTTGTGCTCCATGCTTGCCACACACTTCACGATGCTTGTCTAAAAGATCTTGTCGCATAAACCCATGAAGACAGTTGAAACAATAAAACATTGCTCCATTATACTTGGTACGATAAGTCATCAGTCTGCTGAAATTCTTGATGAGGCAATAATGTCTTGTCTTGTCATTGCTAATCAAAAGCAAGTTGATTTCTCTGGCGCTGTTGGCGCTGGTGTTTCGGCTGAGTTGTATGGGAACAACGACATCATGTTCATATCCAAACACGTTAATGGACACATCATTCTCCTTTTCAAACTTTGGAATGTCTGTAATCGGTGTTGGAAATGTCATACCTTCCACCTTCAATTCGTTCTCAAATAGCTTGTATTGATGCACACGGTATGGGTTTCTATCTGTTGAAGGGTGAAGGTGAGCCAATACAGACCATAAGAAACATTTGTTGTCTTTATTCTGAATGTTTAACACACCTAATGTATTCTTCACTTTCTTCGGTAGTGGGATAAAACTGCTTGCTTCCAGAGGCGCTGACGTAGCTGTATGCACTTCAATGAATAATATGTTATCCAACACCCAGCCAGAACCTTGTTGCTCATGTTCATCAAACCTGGTAAACAATTCTTTATAGGCTTCTGGCAAGTCCTGCTCAATATCCGTTGGATTGTATGCTGCATATGTCGGACTGCTGATGAAGGCATTATCCACGTGTTCTACCATCACGCCTTCAACATTTGGTGTCATTTTCTTGAAGCGTGCATGCACCACAATGTACCATTTCATGCCACGGTTTAACGTCTCTTGATTCTATTCTCTTGTTGTCGCATTTCAAGTAGCAAATCTGATCCATCTTCAGGCTCAAACCGTCTTTCCTGTGCGTTTTCACCAAGACTCACTCTTCTGCCTCTGCCTACTTGTCCTGTCTCTTTCTTTCTTTGTTCTTCATGAGACACATTTTCCATCTCATCACATGCATGTGTCTCAAATGCATCCAAGGATGAAAATATTTTAATACATTCACCGCAGAGGACTGGATCAGGTCTTTCAACATCATCTTGTAAGGTCTTTCGTCTCTTGACTTCAATCTGCTCAACAAGCTCTTCATGAGCACGTTTCATCCTAGATGGTTTGCATGTATGTTCCACGAACACTTCCAGAGATGGAAATGTCACATCACAATCATGACAGTAGACTGTTGCCATCGTTGTTGTTTCTTCAACTGCTAGAACTGAAATGAAGTAAAATATACGTTTCACTCTTCCTTTTATACCACTTCAATGGTGTGTTAACTCAGCAGAATGTATCACTAGTTGACTAGTTAACATGTTTCACTCATGCTTTTATACTACTTCCATGTAATCAAAATATGGTGTGTAACTTGTTTCAAAAATTGTTCAAAAATGCTGACTCAGCAGAATTTTACTTGTGTATATGAATATCTCACTTACAGTTGTACAGCTGTACTGCTGCACAGCAGAGACATCTAGCGGTGAAGTTAAATGGTCTGCCAAATGGTATTCATCCGCGAAGAAGCACTGTAATGGTGAAATTTTCAGTCAACTATAACGAAAGTTATAACGAAAGTTATCACAATTTTAAGTTAAAATGGCGGTAAAAATGCATACAGCCAGCTGCGCAAATAGCCTATGACTACTTTATAACAAAACTTTACATAAAACTGAATCAAATGGTGAAATTTTCATACAAATCGACCAAGTATAATGAAAGGTATTGTTTTACAAAGTTTCAATTAAGCAAATAACCAAAGTTTGTTTACAAAGTTTGTTGACAAAGTTTGTTTACAAAGTTTGTTTACAAAGTTTGTTTACAAATTTTCAATTATGTAAATAAGTCAAGTTTGTTTATAAAGTTTGCTTACAAATTTTGTTTATAAAGTTTGTTTACAAATTTTGTTTATAAAGTTTGTTTACAAATTTTGTTTATAAAGTTTGTTTACAAATTTTGTTTACAAAGTTTGTTTATAAAGTTTGTTTACAAATTTTGTTTATAAAGTTTGTTTACAAATTTTGTTTATAAAGTTTGTTTACAAAGTTTGTTTACAAAGTTTGTTTACAAATTATATTTATAAAGTTTGTTTATAAAGTTTGTTTACAAAGTTTGTTTACAAATTTTGTTTACAAAGTTTGTTTACAAAGTTTGTTTATAAAGTTTGTTTACAAAGTGTGTTTACAAAGTTCACTTTTTATTTATAAAGTTTCAATAAACACTTACCGAAATAGTTGTCACTGGATGCCATCCCTGGATCTGATGTGATCCAATTGCTCCCTTGCTCCACTCACCGAAATGACTGTCACTGCTGGATGCTCATCCCTTATATACCCCTCTGATGGAACTGAAGCTGACTTGACAGAATGTTGCTCGCCTAGGGGGGCGGGGGGGGGGGGGTCGGTCGACCCAAAAAATGAAAAATGTTCAGAATCGTCTGAAACGGATAAATATGCAAAAATTACAATTTCGAGGGGGGGGGGGGGTCGGTCGACCCAAAAAATGAAAAATGTTCAGAATCGTCTGAAACGGATAAATATGCAAAAATCACAATTTCGAGGGGGGGGGGTCCTGGCTTTTAAGGGTCTGTTGCCATGGTTACACTGATTGACAGGTGGAGTTCGTTGGCTTCATGATGATTGACTCGGCCAACACTATCAAGCAACTTTCGCTCCAGACTTTCGCTCCAGACCTTCGCTCCAGACAGTATGACGTCATCATGACGTCATTATCACGTCATGGATGGCCGCGCCTATCCTAACGCTTATCATGACTTCCGCTCCAGACAACACTTCCGGTCCAGACAACACTTCCGCTCCAGACAACACTTCCGGTCCAGACAACACTTCCGCTCCAGACAACACTTCCGGTCCAGACGCTATGACGTCACTTTCAGACAGTATGACGTCACAAAGTGAGCTGATTCTCTTATTTCTACCCTACTAGGTACCCTCGAAAGCGTCAATTTAGGCAATTTTCAGAAAGCTGTTATTTTTACATTTTTGATCGATCAAACTGAAACCTTGACGCTGCACATATGTATACACTAAAGATTGCATATATGAAAGAACTAGACCGAAATTCGCACAGCGAATTAGCCCCACTTGGAATGATAACTTTAAACGGAAGGTAGATGATATTGCAGTTTGTTAACAATTTTCACATGTCTGAATGTAGAATATCCTCCTAAATGCCACTAACTATACCGGTAAGGTCAAGGCCAAAAATTTGCTCTATCTCTTACCGTTTTCGAGATAAAGGCCAACTTCCAGTTTGGGGCTCGAAAGTGACATGGAGGTCAAGGACACCGGAAGTTATACCTTACGTATCGTCGTATAGGGGGTAGAAGTCGAAAATGTGGTCAGAATTGCTCTATCTCTTTCCGTTTTCGAGATAAATCATTGTTTTTCTTCAAAAGCGTTTTTCGCGATTTCAAGGTCAAGGTCAAGGTCAAAAACTTTTACCGGCTACTTCAGATCACATCGCCCTTTATATATGTGCCAAGTTTGGCTTTTCTAGCTTCAATGGCCTTGCTGTAGATGTCTGGAAACCGATTGACCTTTTTCACGATTTGACCTTGACCAGTAAGGTCAAGGTCAAAAATTTTTATCAGGTGCACCACTTCAGATGACCCTCCATACATGTGAAAAGTTTGATTGGTCTAGCTTCAGCGGTCTCGGAGGAGATGTCTGGAAACCGATTCGGCGGGAAAAGAAAAAAAGGGAGAAAAAAATAGGTGAAGAATTCAAGGCAATCCTTCCCCATTTGGTATTTTCAATACCAAGTGGGAATAAAATCATACGCACACCAAAAATGTTTATCATATAGTAGAATAAATCACTTAATCACAGGATGCAGCCACACACATATATATAATATATATATATATATATGTGTGTGTGTGCATCCTGTGATTAATATATATATATATATATATATATAGAGAGAGAGAGAGAGAGAGAGAGAGAGAGAGAGAGAGAGAGAGAGAGAGACAGAGAGAGAGAGAGAGAGAGAGAGCGGGAGAGAGAGAGATCCAAACTTGGACGATGTAGGATTGATACTGTACATCAAATAGCGCATAGGAAAAGCAAGACTACTCCAAAAAATGCAGCAGAAACACACGAAAAAAAACACACACACAGGATATGTAAAACTTGAAGGACGATAAGGGAAAAGAAATCTAACACACCAACCTCCCACACCTCCTCTTAACAACCACCATCACCATCGTATATTTGTTGCATTTGGGCAATTAATGTCGACGAAATGTACCAAAAGCCGCCATAAATAATGTCACACTGAGATAAAGAGAGGAAAGGTATTTTTGATTTCCCTCAATGCTTGGGATCGTAAACGATATGATAACATTGTGGAACTTCATAATCACGTTAGCGAGAGAGAGAGAGAGAGAGAGAGAGAGAGAGAGAGAGAGAGAGAGAGAGAGAGAGAGAGAGAGAGAGAGAGAGGGAGAGAGAGAGAGCGAGAGAGATTTCCGAGTCAGTACAGCATAGAAAAGGACTTACCTACGATGACAGCAATATGATATATATATAATCGTCTCTGAATTATAGAGAAGTGCGATAATAAAATCATACGCCCATCCCCCGCCAACTTCCGGTTTGGGGCTCGAAAGTGACATGGAGGTCAAAAACACCGGAAGTTATACCTTACGTATCGTCGTATAGGGGGGTAGAGGTCGAAAATGAGGTCAAAATTGCTCTATCTCTTACCGTTTTCCAGATAAAGGCCAACTTCCGGTTTGGGGTTCGAACGTGAACTGGAGGTCAAGGACACCGGAAGTTATACCTTAAGTATCGTCGTATAGGGGGTGGAGGTCGAAAATGTGGTCAGAATTGCTCTATCTCTTTCCGTTTTCGAGATAACTCATTGTTTTTCTTAAATGACGTTTTTTCGCCATTTCAAGGTCATGGTCAAGGTCAAGGTCAAAAATTTTTATCGGTTGCTTTAGATCGCATCGCTCTTTATATATGTGCCAAGTTTGGCTTTTCTAGCTTCAACGGCCTTGCAGTAATTGTCTGAAAACCGTTTGACCTTTTTCGCGATTTGACCTTGACCAGTAAAGTCAAGGTCAAAAATTTTTATTAGGTGCACCACTTTCGATGACCCTCCATATATGTGCCAAGTTTGGTTGGTCTAGCTTCAGTGGTCTCGGACGTTTTCGAGATAACTCATTGTTTTTCTTAAATAACATTTTTCGCGATTTCAAGGTCATGGTCAGGGTCAAGGTCAAAAATTTTTATTGGTTGCTTTAGATCACATCGCCCTTTATATATATGCCAAGTTTGGCTTTTCTAGCTTCAACGGCCTTGCAGTAATTGTCAGAAAACCGTTTGACCTTTTTCGCGATTTGACCTTGACCAGTAAGGTCAAGGTCAAAAATTTTTATCAGGTGCACCACTTCAGATGACCCTCCATATATGTGCCAAGTTTGGTTGGTCTAGCTTCAGCGGTCTCGGAGGAGATGTCTGGAAACCGATTCGGCGGAAGAAGAAAAAAAATTTTAAAAAAGCGAGAAAAAAAAGGAAAAATAGGTGAAGAATTCGAGGCAATCCATCCCCATTTGGCATTTTCAATGCCAAGTGGGAATAATAGCTCTTATACAAGTCCTTAATAGAGAAGTGGACTCCACACGGTGCCCTCGAAAGCGTCAATTTAGGCAATTTTCAAAGGGCTGTAATTTTGACAATTTTTGATCGATCAAACTGAAACCCTGACGTTGCACACCTACATTCCCTCGTTATTGGCTATATGAATGATAAAAAGCTCTAAGGACTTCAGTTAATAGAGAAGTGGACTCCACACGGTACTTACCATCAAGAGGGACAGACGGACAAGCTCAAACATATATCCCTCCGTTTCACGGGGGATAATAAGATGAATAACTAGAGCGGCCAGTGCACACAAAACACAAGAGTGCAGGCTTATATTACATACTTTCAATTGATACCTACTTAGTTTCTTGTTTTTGTGAACAAAAACAAATGTCTCCCCGACTAAACCCATGACCCCCCCCCCCCCTAAACTGAAAAAAAAAAATATTCATTTCTGCAAACATAACCTTCATTCATTGTAAAAAAAACTCAAAATAAACCACAGAGACGGTGGTCACTGAAACAGATATAAATGAGCATCTTTTTTCATCGGAATCTGGAAGGTGGTCGCTAAAACGGGTTTTACTGTAGGCCCCTCTTATCCAGATCTGAAGTTGGTCACTAAAGCAGTTTTACTGTACGTTACATTTTTATCCGGGTCTGGAAGGTGGTCAAGACAGGCAGGTTTTACCGTACGTCTTTTTACCTGAATGTGGAAGGGGTCACAACAAACGGTTCTTACTTTACATCTTTTTATCCAGGTCTTGAAGGCGGTCGGGATTTTTTTTGCTAACCAACAACCTCCACACGCCCCCCCCCCCCCCCCCCCAGCTATTTACTGTACGTCCGACTATAAACACAACTCCAACCCTTTTACCCAAGGCACCGGTAACAGTCTGTACCCAAAGTGTAGCTATAGCCATGATAGACTACCTTGTCTTCGCACATTCCCATCGGCCAAATAGCACTAGGAAGGCATTCTTCATAACTGCGCATCAGATGACGCATCTCGGTGGGAGAAGGGGGAGGCATTTCGTTGGCAAAATGGTGAGCTGCTCCTCATAACACAAGATATCGGACGACCCAATTTAATAGCGAAAAATGCTTCAGCAAACAATGCTAATCGATACAACATGGCTCCTATATATAGCACATCTTGGCAACCTAATCAAGTATGCGGCGAAAAAAAATCAATAGCTAGAGCTGCTTAGAGCTATAATACGACAATAGCATTCCATGACCTCGTAGATAACGACTCCATCATGCACCGCAACTGACACTGACCCCTGACTGAGTGGCACGTTACGTAACAGCCATAGATGAGAAATGCACAAAAAGCTCAATTTCAGGCAATAACAAATAGCAATGGACCGACAATAATGCTGTTACTGTTTTGAAGCTTTCTAAAGAATGCAGGAACACTAGAGAATCTTCCGGAAAATCTTCCGAAATCCCCAGCGCAGTTAACACCCATGCATAGATAACATAGCAGCCAAAAATGGGGAGGCTAGGGTGGGGGGGGGGGGGGGGGGTGTTGACGTTATGCACCTTTCTTGATTTTCTATACGAGTTTAATAATCTTTAACAAAATCGTTTGATTTATCCGAGGAATAACTACACCAAATTTAAAGTCGATCCGACTTTCCGATGTCGAGATATTTTTTTAAGAATAGATAACTTTTTACCCGTCAAAAGTTGAAACAGTCGTCTGACTGAACCAAGGAATATCCATATAAAATTTTAAGTCGATATGACTTTCCGTTATCGAGATATTACGCATAAAAGATCTGGTTCAAAATATACATGTTTTACGCGATGACGTCATACGCCGCTTTCGTTCGTTCTACTTGCGAAAAATATTTAAAGTTTCTTTCGGAACTACCAAGCAATAATCCCATCAATTTCAGCTTTCTCCGGCGTCCAGCAGCTGAGAAATTTCGCACACTAACGCAGGAACAGTTTCTGATTTCAATGCTATTTTATTTACAATCCTTTCCCCAACTGATAAACACAACAAAACCAAAATTAAAATCAAACAATTTCTCAGCAGAAGATTCTTTTCACTCGGATTCTCATTCAAGGGTAGCCTGTATTGCTTCCCCCTCTTCGTTCATGTGAGGTGGGACACAACACCAGTTATCCCAACTTTTACGCCTGGGCGGCATCATGATGGAAAACATCATCTCACCGTATGGGGGGCGAACACACAGGCACATTCTCACTGTTTACCACCACAGCTTGTCGCACCGCCATGGAAGGGAGCAGAGATACACATGCACTCCAAACAAGCTGCAAAGTTCTAGAGCGCAGACCTTCGCCTTTCCTTCACGGTGAGGCCGGGGCGTCCAGTTTCTTACCACCATTACACAACAGGTTTGAGCGCTACCATAAAACAAGGTGGGACTTGCAGCCACAGCTCGCTGCCACACAGCAAGTTTGAGACTCTTTTTTTTTTTTTTTTTTTTTTCTTTTTTTTTTTTTTTGCAAGCTTTGGGAATAGTGGCTCCGTCCCTACTGCCTAATTACGACATAATCACTAACTAGAGCGGCCAGTGCACACGCGACATAAGAGTAAAGGCTTATATGACACACTTGCAATCAGCACCTATTTAGTTTCTTGTTTTTGCAAACAAAAACAAATGTCTCCTCGAGTAAATCCATAATTCTCCAATACCACTTTATCTGTGTTTGGAAGTTGGTCAAGACAGGCAGGTTTTACCGTACGTCTTTTTATCCGACTCTGGAAGGGTCACAACGAACAGGTTTTACATTACAGCTTTTCATACGGGGCTTGAAGGTGGTCATTAAAAAATGCTTTTTATCTGGGTCTCGAAGGTGCTATAACGCCAATTCCCTATTTCACTGGTGATTTTTTTTTTCGTTAACCCTAATTCTAAACCCTAACCCTAAAAAAACACTAGTAAGGTATTCTTCATACTGTGCAACAGATGACTCTTCTCGGTAGGTGAGATGGGAGGGAGCAAAATAAGAAAGAATCTACGAAGCAACAATCCTGCTAAGTTAAAACTTTTTTCGACGTTCAGCGATTGAGAAATCTCGCACACAAGATTTTTACGTAATAAGGTCATATTCCTTCATATTCCCTGATAAAGAAGCATGCGTCAAACCTTGACAGAACCGTCCGATCTTACCAAGAAATAAACAGATTAAGTGTGAAGTTGATCCGACTCTTCGTTCGCGAGATATCATACACACAACATCGTGTTCAAAAACGACCGCAGAAACAACCATACAAAAGTTTTAAGTCGATTCGATTTTCCGTTAACGATATTTTGCACACCAGATCTTGTTCAAGATATATATATATATATATATATATATATATATATATATATATATATATATATATATATTGTAATGACGTCATATGCTGTACTCGTTCGGACCTGTCAAGCAACAATACCACCAAATTTGATCTTTCTTCGAGCTTCAGCTGCTGAAAAATTTTACACACAAGATTTTTACAAAATGACGTCATACGCCATGATTTATAACATAATATGCGTCATAAGTTAGAACCGTCTAAAGTGTCCAAGGAATAAACACACCAAGTTTGATGTCGAGCTGACTTTTTGTTCTAGAGATTTCTTGCACATATTTGCTTCACAACAAACTGGCAGATAAACACGTAGACACGTACATATAGAACGCACAAACCTTTATAGCTCTCCTTGATCGGGGAGACATAACTACTCAAGCCAGCAGTTTCTCTTTTTTTTTTCTCTTTTTTTCTCTTTTTTTTTTCGACGGACGGATACACAAGCATCCCACATAAAGGGTATAGACAAAGGTCAGCTTGGCTAAACACCGGTATGGTTGAGGTCACCGTGCTGACAATGTCAGCTCATCCCAAGTATATAATGAATCAAAAGCGTTTTCGTCTGTTCCCATTTTCAGACAAGACATTCATATGTAGTACGCTGCTGATTATACTCCAACCCCAGTAAGATGCCACGCAGCACTTTTTGTTTCGCACAATTTCTGAGAACAGAACACAAGATCACACGAGAATACCAGATGGTATTGTGAATGGAATATCATCACACAAAATTGTTAAAGACTAATGTTATTAGACTAAAATCTAGTACCGTGCTGAGTATTTTAGCACAATATACGTAGTCATGCCATATTTATAAAACATCTTCTTCAAACACTTCAGTGATGCATGTCCAGCAAACTCAAAATACAATATAAAGTTCAAAGAGTACCAAAACCAGGCAATACCTCCATTTTGGAATGAACCGGCCCCACACCAAATAACATGAGAATAACATAGATACTTTCTCACCCACCACCG